>OX122886.1:6940005-8140005 GCA_944738645.1 Eristalinus sepulchralis | reverse complement strand
AGGTAATACGAGATGACTTAGCAAGGATACTCACTAGTGGGGTGGGGTGGGGTGGTGTGGAACATGCCGCTTGAATAGAAGTGATGTTTTAATTAGACAGCGACGATAAGTTGTGTGCGTGGAGGGGTTTGGGGGGGGGGGGGGGGCAAGGGATTTACTTTCATTCCTGTTCGATTAAGTGGACCTGTGGTCAGCTCCATTTGTGAAGAGGATATCAGTCTCAGAGACGTGCCAGGTGGTGATGGGAGAATTTTGATCAGAAAGTGATGCCTCGCGGGGGGCGATGAGATGAAGCCGGCATGGGGTGAAGGTGAGCTAGGTGATTGACAGAAATTCAAAGCTTCCAAACTACCTGATCCCTGCAATTCCATTGCGTCCCCACACAGGGGTAATAGGCTCACAACCAAAAATGTCCCTCAACAAAAGTTTTCTTCTGGTTTTCCTTCTACAGGCGGAGACAGTTCCTTATCAGAACCTAATCCTTCGGTAGATAGATGCAAATCCTTCCAGTCCCTAGGCAGGGGTGATAGGCGGGTACTCACAAGCAACAATGCCCCTGAACAAGAGTCTACAGAAAGTTCTCTGTTTTCTTTGGGAATCCCACAGGCGAGGTCAGTTCCTTCTCAGAGTTTAATTCTTCGGCAGATTGCTGCACTGCCTTCCCATACCCTTGCAGGAGTTCTGGATGGTCACGAATTTGATAAAAACTCATGAAGGTCCCCAAAAACAGCAACACCCCTTAGCAAAAGCCGCTCATTTTTAATGATCCTTCGACAGGCGAGGACAATGTCCTTGTCACCTGTGGCTTAGGAAAGAATCTGTCAAAAAACAACTTTCTACTGATCCTATAGCAATTCCTACGAAGCCCCATTTTGACACCAGACTCATCCTCTCTCTCTCTCCCCCCCCCCCCCCCCATTTACCTTTCCCTAAATATCTGAACGGGGCCTGAAAACTCTTGAGCACTTTACTCCGTCAAATCTCTAGTCAGTTACACTTGAAATTCCCCCGCCTGTTGGCGGAGGCTAAGCGTACATCGTCTTCCCTTGCGGCACACATACGCATCCGCGCTCCAGGATATGGTTATTGATTTATCGAGACATAACACCACAAGAACCCGGTGTCTCCCGCACCTGTTTCGCTGGTTTAACCCCCCAAATGCGAGGTGGATGGGTGGGTGGCCTGGGTGGTGCTTGAAATTTATGCGAATTTTTTTATTCAGAAAAATTCTTTCATATACCAACCGCACACGCACGCACACATTTCGTCCCGAGGGCTCACATCTATTTCCATAAATAATATCCTCTTATGTTCCGTGGCAGATTTATGTTCATCCCCGATGTTTACCCCTCGGATGGGAGCCGAAAGTTCTCCGCCCTTGAGAGTGTGTCGCATATCGCTTGTCACCGAGGCGACTCCTTGAAGGATCCGCATCGCATTGGCAGTACGCGTGATGTGCGATGCCATAAATATCCTTTTGGCCAACTAATTGCTGGATAAGATCGAAAATTTCGCTATCCACTGAGACATTCATCCATCCTCTAAGTGAATCTTAAGAGTCATCCCCCATCCTGATGCAGCACTTAAGATTCAAGTGTCAAAGCCTGTCTGCATGTGTGTGAGAGAGAGAGAGAGTCTGACAGAACAGATTGCCATTTAAATGGCTATCATTGCGATTCACAACGATAATCGATTGCACTTTGAGGTTGAAAGGGTTTGAAAGGCCGAGTGCCTGCACAAGCAGACACACACATGCACACACCCCCAGGGTGGGGAAATTGATGAAATTGAAATGAAATTGGTTTTTCGGTCAATAGGGGATCAAGAGAGTCTCCTTTTTGGCTGTATCCACCGTTCAGACGTACTTATGGTGGACGGGGGGCGGGGGTGGGTGATGACCGGAGGTGCATTCCAAACATGAGGTGAGGTGAATTTAGAAAGACCATCTGAGACCATTCAGAGGGTGAACCGTAAACCAACCGCCAGCTGGTTGCAGTTTTTCGTCGTGTTCCCTGTTTCGCTTCGGGAGATTAATGCATTCTGGACAAAGTGCCTCTTGGATGAAATTAAAATCGATCCTGAATGGAGCGCCGTGGCCGATGGCCACGTTAGAGGGGTGACCGTAATTTATTTGAAAATGAAACGAGTTGAGAGTGAAAATCGGATTTGGGGGCGTGGGAGGGAGGGGGTTGTTTTTGGGTGCATGACATGCATGATGGGACAGTGGTGAGGGGTGTTGTAGGAAATGACATAAGGAAATGCAGGATGGAGCGAATGATGGTATGTGGGTGGTGAGGGGGGTGGTAAGCTTTGCTGTCTATATGCTGGAAGTCTATGGGCTGAGAGTCTTTGTCGGACTCTGAATCATTTTCAAGGAACCAACACTGATTGAAGGTCCTTATGGAGGCACAGGCTGTTTGTAGACCTCTATTTGGAGATTGAATTTAGGTCCGCCCGAAGGTTAAGCAGGGTGGTGAGAGAGATTAGAGTTGGGGAGATAAAAAATGAAGAGGCGAACGAATCAAAGGAGACAAATGGGATGACAGAGTGTGAGGGAGGGTGAGGGAAGCTTTAAAGTCAAGATAAAGAAGGTCAAAGCGTAGGTAAATGAAGACAAGGATAAAGGCAATAAAAACGACTACGAAGTTGCTGTAGCAGGGAACGCCGTCTCTTAGAGAGTAAGTGCGTCGGCGCAGATACTTAAGGTACCAAGTTTGAGCAGGGAACACTGAAACAGAGAACGCTGAAGCAGGGAACGCTGAGGCAGGGGACGCCGAAGCGTGAAACGCTGAGGTAGGGAACGCCGAAGCGTGGAACGCTGAGGTAGGGAACGCCGAAGGGGGGAACCCTGAGGCAGGAAACGTCGAGGCAGGAAACGTCGAAGCAGGGAACACTGAAGCTTTGAACACCGAAGCAGGGAACGCTGAGGCAGAGAACGCTGAGGCAGGGAACGCCAAAGCGTGGAACGCTGAGGTAGGGCACGCCGAAGCAGGGAACGCTGAGGCAGGGAACGCAGCCGCAGAGAACTTTGAAGCAGGGAACCCTGAGGCAGGAAACGTCGAAGCAGGGAACGCTGAGGCAGGGAACGCTGAGGTAGGGAACGCCGAAGGGGGGAACGCTGAGGCAGGGAACGCAGCCACAGAGAACTTTGAAGCAGGGAACCCTGAGGCAGGAAACGTCGAAGCAGGGAACTCTGAAGCAGGCTAAAGAAGATAACGCTGAAGCAAGAAACGCTAAAGCAGGAAACGCCGTCACTTAAAGAGTAAGTACGTCAACGCTCAAAGTCACAAGTTTGATTCATGGTCTGATTTCCATTTACGACACCACCTCCATTAGGATCCTGACAGCACTCAGATGGTGTCAGTTTTCTATGAACACCTTCATACATCCCGCCGTTCGGAGTCAGTAATGAACTTCAGGTCCTCTGCTCGTGAAGGAGCAATAGCAAGCACAACAGAAGATGTTACTCAAGAAGCCAGAGGCTGGTCCTTTGAAGTTTTTTTTTTATAGAGGCAGTCCGGCGCAAGGTAGATGCAGTTTAGCCAGGTAGTTTAAGGTCGCCCATGGTTATCCTTTTACATTTGTCTTATTGCATTTGAAACCGTTTTGGAGCTTGACTTCTGTACATTACCTACTTGCCTTATAAATGCCCTACTGGTGGGTATGGAGAACCTACCAGTGCCCGATATAAATGACAATCATATGACTCAAAGTCTGAAGAATCCACAACTTCCTCCCAAATACCTACTTGGCTCGTAAGTGGTTTTCTATTGGGTCCAAAGGACCTTCCAGCATCCAAAATAAACGACAATCAGATGATACAGAGTCTCGCCTTGTCACGTCTTGTAGTGAGGAATCTCAGCTGCTGTCCTCTTGGCCAAGTTTTGAAGGTCTTTCTTGATAGCAGTCGAATTATGGCCAGAAAAGGAATGAATTCCGGTTTAAAATGAACTGCCGCTGCGGCGTAACTCTTGGTCACAGTTCTGGAACATTGGCAAAATGTGCGCTGGGCTTGAGCAACGAATCACTGCCTAATGAAAAGCCTAAATTAACATCCACAAAACTGAGCCTGAAATTGAAGCTAAGAGGGACATCGACTTAGCCATCCACACGGACGAAGACAGAAGAGTATCAGAATGTCACTATCCTCGTGTGCTCATCGCCAAAGAAGAGACAGAAACTAAGCCCTGCACTACAAGTCCAGTATATCCCCCCCCCCCACGACAAAAAATCCCCGACGGAAGCCCCCTCACAAGAGACGCTCATTTGGCACAAGAAAACACAAATTATATTCGCATCACAGCACAGCTGAGCAGTCATGTTGTCTGGGTTCCATTGTGCAAGCCAACTCGTGTATCCTGTACCCAGATGTGGATCCGAAACACAAAAATCCCCTTTTCCAGCCAAATCTCTTTCTAATTTCGCCACAATCTCACCGCTCCCCCCCCCCCTTTCCCTCTGCACGAGTTGAAATAAAAATGTGAATAAAAGTCGATTTCACATGATAGCTCCCCCCTCCACCCAAAAAGCCACAAATGGTTATACAAGAGAATATTATTATTATCCTCCTCCGTTTGAATGCGGCATCCTGGAACACATAATCTCGGCAGCAGAGCATCGGGACATCCTCATCATAATCAGCAGGAGTCAGTGATTGAAATGAAATTGTAGCGTTTTGCTTGACGTTGCGTGGTTCCGTCTCGTCTTCGTCACATCCTCAATCCTTTTGGAAGAACCCTTCCCAGCACACACAGCCGCCCCATAGACACACAACAACAAAAAGCAGCGTGATTCGCTTACAAAAACCAACCGAAATACGTTCGCGTTCAGGGATTCGATCGAGAATTCCTTGAAATGGAATATCCTGTGTTTCGTGACGTGTGGGCGGGTGACGTGGGGGAGGGGGAAGGCGGGGATGGATGTTATTACAACATTTGCATTCATTACAAGTGAACGGATAATGCGAGAAGCTCGAATATTGGCATCGAATAGGGATGGGGAAGGGAATTCTGCGTCGCGGAAGTTTTAAATTAAATTTTTTTTTTTGCTTTTTTTCGACTTATATCCTTTCGGGGAAAGGATACGTCCTGGATGAAGAGAAACCGAAAAATGAGGGGAAACTCTTCGCTTTGAAGGGGAGATTCACTAGTCGATGGCGGATTAAATTTGAGCAGTGGAGTGAAGGATATATGTTGGGATGGGTTTGACGGACAGGGATGTCCTTGAGCCGCCTAAAGGGCGTTGAGCCTAGTTTTTCTCTAGATGTTGGTGATCGCGGGTAACATTTCAGTCAACCATGTCGTCCCCGACTTTGACGCTCTCCTACTTCGTAACGGTTCATCAAAACGAAAATTTGTCAACTGAACCTGCAAGTCATTTCAAAAGATCTTTCGATTTATATGTCACACACTGAGGTGCGATGCAAATTTGTGGCTCTGGTCAGACCCCAATTTTGCCCGAAAATTAAATTGAAAATCCCCTCCATATGCCATCAAAGAAAAAAGGAGCAAAAGGCCGCTTCAACTAGCGTCCAAATGATGGCGCCAATCGTGAAGTAACACTCGACGGAATGTAGAATGGAATGACTTTGATCCTTCGAGCCAATTGTTTCGATCCTAGCCTTATGAGTTAACAGGCGAGTGTGGTGCTTAGTCGGATCCTGTGGAATTGCTATTTACTTCAAGGTAGGAAGACTCCTTCGCCCCTTCGAAGCTTCTGCTGCCGACTGTGATGATGATGTCCTTGGTCATGGACTGCTTCAGTATTTGGTTTGTTGGTGGACCACTTCAAGACCAGTCCATTTAGCCACATCGACGATGTTATCAGTTGAGTCCAGGATCGTCTTCCGTGTAAACACCTTCGCTCTACACTCGCCAAAGCAAACTGAGAACATCATCGCATCTCCTTGCCAAAATCTGGTAAAGTCTCGCGTTTGTGCTCAACAATGGGATCAATCTTCAAAAGATCCTGAATCTGGCTATCGCATCGAAATGAATGAATGGCCGTGGGTGGTGCCGTATGGGGTGTAGGGGGAGATAAATAGATGGTTTATATCTCAGGTCAGCTCGCAGCTCTTTTCCAGAATTTGCCGTTTGTGTGGAATATTTCGGCTTATCGCTGATTGGCCGGGATGAAAGCCGCTCTGCTACCTTCATAGAAGATGCTGGACAGGATTTTTGAAGATGACACCTAACAAGTACAACTGCCTACATGGGGTGCAGTCTTCTTGGATGTGGATAGGAAAGCTGAAGATGGTTAGCTAAAGAGCAGGATTCGTCGCAGGCGAGCTGATACTTGCTCCCTACTAAAATCCTGCCTCCAGACGTGAAGATTTCCGATGGCCCGTGATCCGAGCTTGCAAGCTTGTGAATAGCCTGCGCTCACTTGATCGGTTGGGGTACTCATTGCTCGACTTCCAATCTCCCACCACTTTTCCGAATTATTCTCAAGAACATGATACAGCCTCGAGTTTAAGGGCGATACACCTCTTCAACTGAGACCTGGATCCAAATTCTTGGCTCTCATCGTAAACGGGCAAAAGAAACCGTCCCTCCTCGACAAGATAAATTTTGAATTTTTGTCGCCATCAAAATGACTTCTTCATCATATAACGTGCCTCAGCCAACAAGCCTCTCCGGCTGACACGATCTAAAGCAGCTGCCTCCACTGAGTGGAGTATGAACTGAACTCCATGTTGGTTGAGGTACTTCTCCACTTGTGTGCCCCATCGGATCCGTGGAGGTCCTCTATTACGTTGTTCCACTGGTCCACGCGTTGAAGACTCTTAGGTCTGTAGAAGTGTTGTCCAAGGCCTAAGCATCTTAAACGCTGTATCTGTAGACACATGACTAAGCACACCCGCCGTACAGCTTACAGAGTTCTTGCCAGATGGGACGCCTCCACAAAAGGAAAGTGCACGCCTAGGCTCGTCCCCGTCATCTAGACCTGGATATCAGGATCCGCAGGGGAGTGCAGCTACCAACTCTCACAGTTCCTTTCTGGACACAGCGGCTACAGAAAATATCTTCACAGGTTTGGGCACAACAACTCGCCGCTGCACCCTCAATGGCCAAACTCGGAGGAAGACGTAGAGCCCGCAGTTTTTCACTGCAGCCACTTTGCACAGGAGAGGCAGCTGGTAAACCAACCAAGCGCCGATAATATGATGAGATCTGAAGAGCACTGGAATGAGGTACGCTCATTCATTGCGAAGGTTCAAAACTAACACAGACTTAAGCAGAAAGGACTTCCCTCCAGGACAGAGCGTGAGTCCCTAAGCATTTCCGCGATGGTCAGTAACGGCAGTGCCCCGGGGAGAGTGGTTGAAGTGTGCAGAGTATGGATTAGTGCGTACATAGGCCGTTATCGATTATGGCAAGTTGCGAACCCTGCATGATGGCAGCACGGTCTACTAGTATCCTCGGAACATTGGCACATCCTTGGGGGCATCCCACAATAAAAAAAAAAAAATCTTACAGACTTCATAGTTGAACATTCGTCTCTGGAAGGCAACAGGATCTAAGACTGAACGCAGGCTAAGGACTTTTTCATCTGCCCTTAAGATTTTCCAGGCTTTTGCGCAATAAAAATGGACAGGGAAAGTCGGAGCTTTAAAAGAGGGTTCGGCTGCTCCTTTACCTCTCCAGTTGGTTGGGACATGCGCCCTATTAGCTCATCTTCAGCTGCCTCAAGGGTCGTGGCAGTCTCTTTATTTGACTTTGGTCTAGGTTGGGTGGATGGATCTTAGCCTGCAGCCGGTCTTTACATCAAGTGATCAAGTGCTATGATGGCAACTTGATGTGGATGATGGGACACTGTGACATTGCGGGTAATTGTAAAGTCGATGCATTCACAAAAAGCGTTGCCAGTCCCTGTCTGCGGACTGAAAAAGATGTTTCACCTTTTCTACCCTTCTATCCTTCTTACAGACCCCCCCCCCCCCCCCCAGCATTCGTGCGGTAAACCAGGATTGCAGGAATAAAAGTCCTGTCAAGCATGATCCAAGCTCTTCGCGTCAGTTTTAATGCCAACAGACGGAAATCGCTTCAATAGCCAGAGGAGAATATCCGGCAAGATGCAAAGATCGCGGCCATTTCAAGACATAACCTTCACTGATCATAACGTCCCAGGCTGCTGAAAAATATGGTAAAGGATGCACCACCACCAGCCATTCGGCGTGCCAGCCAGCCAGCTAGTCACCTATTACTTCAGCTCTTCAATTGCCGTAAAGGCTTCTTGGAAGTCGACCAGGGAAGGTGTTGTCTGTTGTAATGGTATCCTTAGTTTGACAAATTCAAATCTATCCCAAGTAAGGACTCATTGCCCCTCCCCCCTCCCCAACTCTACAGACCCTTTCTCGACTCAACTACTGCTTCTGTGTCCAATATCTCGGTTTTATTCGTCCCTTCAATCCCTCTGCACAGCAGCAACTGTCCTTCCCCTCCACCTTCCTCTTTTCATTACCCACCATGCAGGTGACATCTTTCCATTAAACTGCCACGAAAGAGAGCCGAAAAGGAACACGAAGAAAATATTTAAATTTTAATTCACGCACGCTCTCCCACCCACCCATCCATCCGAGCACATCCTGCTGCACGTCACTCAACGTGCGTGCTCCGTGTGTGTCTGCGCTCACAGTTCACAGGACAACGACTTCGGCACCGTATTCCCTCGGCGGCCATATAATTGAACATCAACCGCATGTCAAGTCAATCGTCCTCAATTTTATCATCCATTTCAATCTTCACTTCCGTCTCTCGAGGAGCGTCTTTGCCTTGCACCCACGAATCCCAGTTCGGCGGGGAGGAAGGGGTGCGGGATCCTGCTAAAAGGATTTACGATCCCACCAAATGAATTTTTTCACTCTGGCGTGCTGTCATAAAAATGGAAAATCTTCAGCAGAAGGAACCAACAACAAAAACTGAAATTTTATTACACCGAAATTGGAAATTGGCACGCTTCAGGTTGGCTGCTGTTGTCTCTTTTGCCCCCCCCCCCCCCTCGCCAGTGGGCGATGAGCAATGGCTCAGGGATATATGGCCAAACTCCCCCTGGGGGAGGGAGGGGAGCGGATGACAGAGGCGGATGGCAGCGGATGGAGTCCTGCAGTCCTTATGCAATCTGTGACGGAAAATGTTGCTTTTTTTTATATCTCCCCCTCTCCTACCCCACCGCCATCAACTCATGACACGTATCCTGTTTGGTGATGAGTTTTGTGTTGTTGCTGAGTGCTAGTGTTGTCCTTGTGTCAGGCTGCAACAGATGCTCGGGCGACAGTGACTGTGAGGCTGTGACTCATTCATAGGCAATAAGGGACTTCCTGACCTCTGGGAGGGGGACTCTAAATGGATGACATGTCTGTTCGAACGGATGTCGAGAAAGGGAATGAGAAAAAAATGACTTGAGAGTGTTGATTTAATTGTCCTGCACAGGGGCAGCTTGAACATCTTGACTGGTCATTCCGGAATCGATGAATGCGGTGGGAGGATGCACATCTGTGCCGGGGTAGACTCATGTGTGGTGAGCGGAAGGAGGACCAGATTCTAGGTCAACTTCTATGACAGGGAGTTGGATAACAGAGATTTTTCTTCACTTTGCGCTCCATTTCCAGGACATGACTGGACCTTTTCGACTCTGTAAAGATCTTGTTTTGAGGGAACATCTCCCTCACCCCCTTAGTGGGGTTTTCGCCCAGCCATACTTTACTTCGTTTCATCTCTGTTCGAACATTGGCTTCACCGGGCTAAAAGCCTCCCCAGGGAAGAAGTGCACCCCCAGGTCATACACTGATTAATTTGGATTTTGGACAGTCTGTTTGCATATCCAGGCGTCTATTAGAATTGAGAAATGAGTTGCTTTGGAATATGTTTGCAAAGAGTTTTGTGAAGGATGGGGCCAGCTAATCAGCATCAAGTGGTTGTTGACTCAGAGCGGGTGGTGTGGAAAGGGATTCGGGATGGATTTGGTTGAGTTAAGTTCTGTGGAGGGCTATCAAATCGATGAGGAAGTGTTTTACCATGAACAGTTCCCACACCACGCAAATGTGCGCCAGACAGACTGGATTCCTCATTGGTGGCTGATTTTTGGTGGGAGCCTACAAGGCTGATCCGATAAGTCAGTCAGCAAGAGAAAAAAGGATTTTTTGGAAAAGTGGTGAAGTGGCTGATGACAGGACTCTCTTATCGTCAAGATTCACGAAAACCGAAGAAATGCTCTCAAAGGAGCATCAACTTCTCGTGTTGTACGCGCTTTTGTGCTCTCACGTGGAGGGGTGTCACAGTTGTGTGCCGACACGGAAGGGCGAGATTTGAAGAAGCTTTTCATAGACAATTAGCACTCTGTGAGTGTTGTCAGCAACTCGATGTGAGGTGATGCCGTGAAAAATGCGAGGCTTGCAGTCCGGGAATCGAACCTGGGCCTTCGGCATGTGAGTGAACGCTCTTGCCTACTGTCGCACGGCGATCCACTCAATGGAGTACGGCCGTCAGGATATGTGTAAATTGAAAGCCACGCAGTTGCCCTTCCGTTTAACATGATTCTTCGTCCTAGATGATTCCAATGACTCGCCACACCATGAAGCCAATCACAAAAGAAGATGCATGAAAGAGTAGGGTTCCACAGGGCACAGCTGTTAACGAGGCACAGCTGCCTTCAATTTGGCACTCCATGTGTGCGCCATCGTGTCTTTTGCCGTCCTCTGCTCTTTTCTTTTACCAATATCCGTGGCCATATCTTGGCTGCTCCAAAGGAATGATCCGAGTAAATGTTGGCTCCAGAAAATGTTCGGACATCGAGAATACTGGAGGAGTGTCTGACGTCGATCGCAATGTGATCAATCTGGATGACGGTTGATTGGTCAGGGAACCCTCAAGTTTGTAGAGAAGAATGATACCACGAAATAGAAACAACGGACGGCGTTCGTTCAATGACCTTTATTCGTGTCGGATAACCACATATAGATCTAATTGTCGACTGCCCCTGTACAGTCTTTGTCGCCGCTGCAATAGTAACGTTACAAGTTGATTTTGAGTGTTAAGGTAAAGGATTCGTGTTCTTGCTGCAGAGAGTTGTCGCCCCCTCACGAAATCCCGCAGCCTGAGTCCGGTCTCGGATGAGTTGTCATGGGGGCTAGACTTGCAAGTGACTCTAGCAAAGATGTCTCTTAGACTCCTAGAACGATCTCCGCGTCATAGCTTGGGCATTGATTGTATGTCCTCTCTGGGAGATCATAAAGGTCATCCTTCCTATTTTCATTTTTATCCTTCGTTGGAGCGCGAGTGCGGAGTAGGCTGATGTTGCCGAATGAAGCGGCTTGTTACTAGGAGCTCGCTTATATGTTGCTACAGAAGGGTCCCTGGTGTCAGCACTGGTCACTGTTCAATTGGAACATGTGCAACCAGACTTGGACATCCCCTCAGCTCTTTCCGATATCAAGGAATGCATCTTTCACTTCGTGGTCGCTGTAGCGCAGTGGTAAGTGCATCGACTGCGGCGCAGAAAAGTCTGGGTTCGATTCCCGGACGGGACACCTAGCATTTTTTCACGGCACCACCTCTTTCGAGTTGCTGACAACACTCAAAAAATATCAATTGTCTCTGAAATGCTTCTCAAATCAAGCCGTTCGGAGTCGGCAAAAAACTGTAGATCCCTTCTACTCGTGAGAGAACAGAGGCAGGCACAACACGAGTAGTTGTTGTAGAAGCTAGGCCCTGGTCCGTTATGGGCTGTAGTGCCACTCAATTATTATTTATTATTATCTTTCACTTCTTCTACTCATGTTAAGGACTTTGTAGGAGACGAAAGGTCCATTTGGGGCATTGCTTCTTTAACAAATTGAGTGAACTGAGCAAAGAAAGCGTCAACCAACGCGTTGGAAAAAAAACTATCTTTAGTTTGATGGAAAAGAGGTCCTTGACTCACGTATTGTCATAAGTGGTCGTCTACCTTTTATTTTCTTCAAGAAATCTGCAATTACTTACTTGCCTACTCAATACTTAAGGCTTAAGACTTCTTGCCCAGGCCTGCCTTGAACAACGAATCCTCGCTTTCTAGCAATAGTCGAAGTTTGTCATCCTCCTTCTGTCTCACCCATTTCATCGCAACTTCCAAATGGCAATGCTGTCCGCCTTGCAGGCTTTTAGAGCCTCCACAGGCTCCATGTGGTCTGTTAAGGGATCTCAGATTCCACGTGCAAAATTGAAAATTGTTGTCCTGTATGTGTTTGCAGGCGTGGTCGACAGATGTTATGTCCGATGCATGTGTTTGTTTCTCAAAGGGTTCATTTTTCATGGGATGAGGGAGTTTACCTCATGCACCGGGTCCATTCTTTAAATTCTCGGGCGGAAAGTAGATCGCTGCATGGATTTCTGACTTTACAACGGGTGTTGTTATGGCTATCCAGGAGGCGCCAGATCCATTTTATGGTCTCGGAAGGAGAAGGGTTGCTGCATACATTTTCTGAGCTATGAAGGCTATCCAGGAGGCGCTACAAGGAGGCTCTATGTCAACTTGATCTGTGCATTGGCAGGGATAGGGTAAGCAGGGATGAAAACCAGCGACGGTGCCCTGTGTGCACAGGCCCAGTCTCATGGACTATACCGCACAGCAACCTCACTGATCGTTCAATTTTTATTTTGTTTCAGAACTCGAATTTAGCGAACTAAGAAGACATTTTATTTCGCTTCCTTTTCGAAACTGCACTTCGGACTTTGCGACCAGCCTAGGCACAAGCTCACCCTCTTGACCAACTGCTCTATGTCAAGCCGACTAAGTTCCTTTCTTATCGAGCCACTCCATCGCCGGGGCAGACTCAAGGTCAGTCACCAGTTGAGCCAGTCACCATATCACGGAGTCCCCTGCACCATCGTTCCATACAAAACATCACAAATGCCACGAAAATAAGAAAAGGGGCAGAAGAGCAAAGGAAGCAAATACACAATCGATGAGATAAATGTATTTGTCAGCCAAGCCTTCGAGGATGGTATTCACATCAGTTGCCTCCGCCGCACAAGTCAGTTGCAGCTTCTGGCGCGCTACCAAGCTGCACAACACTTCTGGGAACCGGAACGACGTTCAAACACTCTGATTCCATGACGAATCTGGAGCCTACTTCTAGGCGCCTGACTCCAGACACGCCAGCTAGCATCAAGTGGACTTAAGGGCACCAAATAATTCAAAAGCAAAGAAATTTTGGCAACGCGTCTAAGGCTGTGGACTATAAGAGGTGCTGGCATAGGTCAAGGCTTGACATCCCTCACAGGGACTTCTGCAGAAGCTGTGAAGACGGCGAAGGAGTTGGGTGTCATTCCTTGGCTTGTTCGAGAGAGCTGAACGAAAGATAATCTAATCAAACTCAGAGATACTTGTGCAGGCTATATCAATAGCTGTACAGAGAGCACACATTGTGTCTTGGTTACTTAGAGGAGAGTAGGCACTCGGGGTCACAATTTGCCTAAATGGCATGTTGGCGACCATCCCTCTTACAATCTCCACTCCACCTTACCTATCATCAAGAAAAGAAGCAGCAATGGCGCAGATCAAAACCGTTTAAGGATCGCTGACCTAGTAAGCAAGTATACGCCCAAGTCTCTCAATGTTTCATCCTCCAGACAACTCTCTTAAATCTCATCAAACAAAATGCACCTTTCCGATTGTCCTTGTCGAATTCTGTTCCTTTGCTCCTTCATTTCCCCTTCGCATCCTGTGAAAACATCCCCTCCAGCAATCCGTCAAACTCTCCATTGACCCAACATCTTAATCGAATCTAATATCGTCACCCTCCCCCCCATATATATGCGCACCATCCCCCAACATCCATCTTAATCTTAAACAATTATCAGTCCTTTCCGTCGTTTTTTTTTTTAATCCAGAGACATGCATCTCTGCCACGCCATTACGAGGAGTCATTCTCGGCCCTAATGGCCGTAAAAACCCTTTTGTCCCACGGAGGGAGATCCCAGTCTCCGGGACGGGGCCGTATTTATTGCCCAGGACGAGGCACTTAAATTCGAATAAAGCTCTGTCCAGGAGAAATAAATTTTTTGAAAATTACATTTCTCACCATCATCAGCTAACAATTCACTCAACGTTTCTGTGGTCGTCCGGTGCGGTGTGGTGAGCTGATTTTTTTTTCAACGAACCACGCGATTACACTCGCCCACCAGTGGGTGGGATAACAGGAGGGGATGTCTATCATCGAAATTGTAAATAGTTTCGTGATAAATCGGCGGGAGGGTGGGCGGTGGGGCGGTGGAAGTTTAAAATTTTCATTGTGGCGCAAAAGTTCGGGTTGCTCCCGAGCACAATGTGTCACCGCCACCCTGCGGGGTGGCGGGGATGGGAATGGAGTGGTGGGGCGTTGTAATTTAAGGCCACCAAGTCCTTGGGGAATATGGTAAACCGAGATAATTTTTGAACAGATAGTGGGGGGTAGGGGGGGAGCCGATGGCGGTTGTGGTCGTACACTTTGATTTATGAGCACGGTGTGTGGGGGTGGACACTTACTCGGGTTTGTTGGCGGAGTAGGCAGCAAGAGCCGTATATCCTGGGCTTAGTGATGCCAGAAGGGCGTATTCAAATGGCATCAATTTCGATTTGATGGACTTATGGAGTGAGGTGGGGGGGGGAGGGAGTGGTTTAGTTTTGGAATTTTGTTCAAATTGGCTTAAGGACATCCCGATTGTTGACTCAAAGTTCCCGAAAGATGATGGCCTTCAACGGAGTGAAAGGATTTCCCCAACATTCAAATGGAATGTTCTTAACATGTCTGGGGATTGTGGGGTGACTGAAATTTGAAGCCTTTCCTGCGATTCATCAATTGCTCCTTGCCGTCGACAAGCCAGGTATTCGATGGATGGCTTGCTACAACGTTGAAAAGCTGTAAACTGATCCAAGCACACCGACTGTTATTCAAACACCATCACCTGCTGCATCTCATCCATCAAGGACTACCACCCCTCCCGGGTGGATGGGAAAGCCATTACCACACCCCACGTAAGCGAAAGAAGCATTCAATCCCCAGAGCGGTGCCTCGGTAATGCAGTATCAACAACCACAAAAGCTATTTGTAACCCAGCCCTTCCCCCTCCATCCACCCACCCACACACCGAGTTCACCCCTTTTTTTGGCACATGTTGACTTAAGCACTTTGCTTAAGGTTCAATCCCTCATCATCATCATTGGATCCCGGCGAACAAACGAAAAGTGCTCCCATAAATATTTACCCAAAAGGCATATCCTTGCTCACACACACGCACACGTCCCTCTGACCGAGCACACATAAGAAATGGTATTAATTTCAGGCAAACAGACACACTACCATGGAAACAGACACAAACAGACACCATCAGACACCATCAGACACCATCAGACACAAACAGACACATAAACAGACATTCAGATATTCAGTACTCACCGATATGAAGACCTCCTCGGCTTGCTGTAGAATGGCAACCCGTGACCATCCGAACTTTTTCATAAGTTTAATCCTTGTCGGATTGTGTACAGTGGCGGAGGGATGAGTGCGAAAAAGGGTCGGGAATCGACTGCGATCCGACAGCGCTGGACTCGATGCACCATAACACAGCTGAAAAGAGAAAAAAAACAAGGCGTGAGATGAGAGAAAGAGGCAGTGAGTTCGTGGTGTTGTAAGCTTCAGTTTGTGTAGGGGGGGGGGGGCAGAGTACCCCCTTCCACCAGTTAAAGTTGAATTAAATATATCCTTCTATTCACCACTGGGGCAGCTGCAGTTGTGCGGGATTTGCGAAGGTGCTGATGCTGGTCCCTGTGAAAGGATCAACACCGCGGATAGGGGGGCGCCAGAAAAACGAAACTCAGTGCGATGGTGAGATTTTGGATGCTGGGTGCAGGATAAATCCGCATCGTGGTGCAACTTCAATAATTAAAATCACTTAAGCGACGAACGGTGTTTTTTCGGAAGTCCTCGTCGGTTGGCTAACGGATGAGCGGACAGATGAGTGCGTGTCACTCAGGCCACTAGCGTGGAATTAAATTTTTAAGATTCGGATCTGTCCGTCGTCGTCGTCGTCGTTGACGGTGTCGGTGTCGGTGTCGGTGTCCTCGTCCATCGGAAGGAGATTGTTTTTCATGCTCGGCCTCAACTTCCGGTTCTATTTTTCTTCGTCTTCCTGGCCTTCTGTGCATGAAACTGTGGCCGTGGCATTGGAGGATGGAGCTGGGAATTTTTTTGTAGGATATTCTCATTTCCTTATCCTTCCATCAACACCGATGAGCGAGAGCTCTGCGATATCCTTATCAATGCCCCGGCGAACAAGGCGAGCAGTCGGCGGAAGCGGTAACTGAGATGTGACTCGAAACATCGACAACGAGGACATTTCAGATGTTTGTGGTGTGGTGTGGTGTGGTGTGTAGGGGAGGGGGGCGATGTCATGAAACTTCATCCTTGGAGAACTGGAACTTGATGGTTCAGCAGGGAGCCGGGGGTTAAGGGGGAAAGTCATTCTCATCAGATGACAGAGCATTTTAAAACAACACAAACAAAAGGACTTCAGGGAGGGAGGCAAATTATTGATGCGCACTTGTGGCCACAGAACAGATGTCTGTGAAAGTTTTCAGTGCTTGGCCATGATTTATGGCATCTAACCCATGAACTGCTTTCAGAAATGTTCAAAAATTGGAAACATGCCTTGTAAGCCCTTCATGTCATCTATGCCTTTAAATTGAACGCTTTCCGGCGTCGAAATTTGAATGGCTACCAGAGGGTTACTTCTGAGTTAAAGGGTGAATTCAAATCAGAGCCAGTTGTTCTAGGGAAGGCCCCTGTGCATTCACCCTCTAACTCAGAAGTAAAATGCTTATCAGCACGGAAAATCTTGAAAAACTTCCATAGAAGACGGCATAGAAGCATTGGAGTTGTGGATAAGAGCAATGCAATGAACAGAACTATAATCGCGAAAGCGGACTTATGACCAAAATGTCACATTGGGGGTAAACAGCGACTGCCTACAAGTTGACGTCCTGTCTCCTCCCCTATGATGCATTCTGCTCTTTGCTTGTCTCCTTGAACAGATCCAATACCTTCGTCCAAGATTACGCTGATGATGCAACTGCACTCGTCACCGGGCCATGTACAAGTGGGCAGGCGGTTCTAGACATGATCGATGACCGGTGTACTCGGAATGGGCTTTCAGCCTATTGTCCTAAAGCCGATGTTGTTCTCTTCGCAATGAGGAGGAGAATCGCACTGATCTGCCTCAACTAGAACATAAAGGAGTCATCATTCCCCTTTCCTATGAATCTATGTTCCTCGGTGTTATTCTAGACAAGAAACTTCTTTGGAACGGACGCATTGAGACGTTAACTTCCAAGGCGCTGTCAGTTCTCTCGCAGTCTCAGGGAGTTACACTATTACCCGTCACCAAGAACATCCCTTCAGATCTACATGGCAATGATAAGGCCTCTCCTATGCATCAGCCGGTTGGTGGAATACGCTTTCGCGCAAGTACGTGACTGCTGCTTTCACCTAGCTTCAAAGAACGGACTGTCTTGACTGCACAGGGGCCTTCTCTAGAACACCTGACTCTGTTCTTGGTGAATTGCTGAATCTCCGTTCTCTTGATGTCCACATCATAGGACACTGAATCAAGGTGGTCTTCTGATCTTTGGGTCAACTCGCACTGGAGCTTTGATGACCTATTGGATCGCATTTTCTACGACACTAGCCTCAGGAATATGCCGTCTGATGCGAAGACACCAATAATCCAGCTCTATACCTTGCCCAAAGTTGACATCCTCCTGTTCAGGACTGCCTCTGCTCAGAAACTGGGCCAGGTAGGGATTGGATTTTCACGGATGGCTCAAAGACGATGGAGGCTTTTGGAGCTGAAAAACGACAACATAAGAATTCACAGCACTTTAGGTAACTTGTCGTCGGTCTTTGAAGCGTAAGCCTTTGTGGTCCTTATGGCCACGAACTATATTGTGAAGAACAGGTTGGGAGGGGAGAAGTCAGACAGTCAATGCCTTACTCAACCCGCAAACCACTTTCAAGATAGTGCAGGTATGTAAGTCTTCCCTTTATTTGGTCGGCAAACTAAATTCGCTAAGACTTGTTTGGGTTTCGGGAAATCACGGGATGTCCATGGCCACGGCTCCTAAGAAGCACTCATAGGACCTGAACCCACCTCGGCACTGCCTGCGTCCTTGGTCAGGGCTTCCATCGACAATTGGGTCTCTCTTGACCAAGTGCATGTTCCCAAAGGTCACCTCGAAATCCGCGGATTTTCTGTCGTCTCTAGACAGAAAGGACTGCAGACGATTTGTTGGCGTACAAATGGGACACTTCACTATCTCCAAACACTTAAGGGTGCTTGGGTGATGAAAGCCTCTGTGATGCCTGGAGAGAAGTTAAGGACACTGCGGAACACGTCCTCTGTCATTTTTCGGCCTTTGCTCAGATCAGGTTGCGGCTATTTGACGCTGACGTGATGGGAGCTGTAAACCAAAGCGCTTGCTGATATTCCTCTGGAGGATCAAGAAATTACATTAAATGCAAGTTACTGCTTGGTAGTACAATGGATCAGTTTTCAAGTCTGACCGCTCCAGTGCGGTCTTTCCGAACCTCCAACAAAATAAAAGTACCAAAGCCAGAAGGACCAAACTTCACAAGGAAGAAGCAAATTCCTCCCATGGACCCTTCATCCACTTAGGGTCATCAGTGCATCTCCGTTACACCCAATTTTGTAAGACTAACGCTGTATACTTAAAGGAAGGCTGTTCGAATTTGATTTTTAAGTTTGAACGTACTGTATGTTTGACTTTAAACCATTAAGTCCATCCTCCCTTCTGGATAAGGCACTGCAGAAGTTAGGTACCGAGTGCACAAGACGTAGAACCCTTTGCTCTAAACCGTCGACAGTCTCACAAGACTCCAAGGTGGTCACTGATCGTCGGGAATCCTTAGACGAGATGACTGAGCATTTCAATCTTTGCTCAAACTAAGAGTCGGACCAAGTTAATG
Source organism: Eristalinus sepulchralis (assembly GCA_944738645.1). Taxonomy (NCBI): domain Eukaryota; kingdom Metazoa; phylum Arthropoda; class Insecta; order Diptera; family Syrphidae; genus Eristalinus; species Eristalinus sepulchralis. The sequence goes on along the minus strand of OX122886.1, from coordinate 8,121,008 downwards.
CAAAGCTGATGCGACAAAACTGCCTTTGATTCAGAAACTCGAGCACATAGGACTTACCCCATGTAAGTTGAAGCTGCCAATGGAGGCGATCTGGGCACAGCAAGTCCTCTGCCGCGTTTCAAGAGGAATATCACACTTCCCTTTGACCCATAACGCTCAAAATTGCTACATATATTCGCTTAAAAGTTCGGACAGAACAGACGCTTGATTGCGGGAGCGATAATGATACAAGGTCTGATTGGCGAGCACGCCAGTGGCAAGGTGCTCCTTCGAATGACGAGAAGGAACCAGAAACCGTCTTTCGCCAGGGTTAGAGAGCCTCTTAGGCCAATATTTTCTCAATAGATCGCTTGACGTCACTCGCACCACCCCTCCCGCCCGTCTATTGAACTTCCCCATCGGCTCCTACTGGGCAAAGGGTTCATCCCCCGTACAATTGAGGAAGTTTCAAAATCAATCAAATGAGAGTAGAAAAGAATTCTGTCCACAAGGAGAGGAATTCTCCTTCCCCCCCCAAAAGCACAGAGTGGTCAGAGTGCCTGTAAATTTAGATGAGTTCCCATTCTGAGGAATGCACTGGTCTGCGCCGCAAAGTTGCTAGAAAAGTAAGCCTTTCCTGTGAAATTCATAACAAAGCAAACTTCATCCTTTCCACAGTCCTCTCTAATTTGAGCGGAGGGAGCGGGGAAATGCGTTTGCTCTTCTGACCACCTCAAGCTTTCTGCCATTTATCACGAAGTAGAAACACACAATTGTTTCTCTCTTCTCCGGTTGTTTGGTCAGTTGTCTCTCAAGCACTCATATCTGTTCCGCAGTCAGCTCCCAGCATCTCTCAGAATCAAATCAAGACTCAGCAAAATGCCCTGGCCCCCTCTCCACACAACTCATAAACTGCGAAGCCTTAGCAGCATTCCCCGAACTTCATAGTTGTCCGGTTGTTTTAATTGAATTCCTCTGACCCAAGAGCCGAGGCAGAGACCGTCGGTCGATGCCTCAAATCCGACTCGGAGCCACTTACGAGTTCATCTCCGGTGGTGGATGCACTCCCAGATAAGTGAATCCAACCGAAAGGAACGCTGTCAGCCAGCGCAAGGATGTGTACCTGGGAGCTAAGTCCATGGGTTAACTTCCGAAAAATCTGAAACAAATACTGACGGCTGCCGGCAGAGCACCGAGACCCAGATCAAGGCAAGAGATGGCTGCGTGGCCATGGCAACTAATTTATGAACGTATTCACGGTAATGTGGTTGAAGGGATACCGCAGGCGAGTGTGTGCGTGAGCACGCATCGGCACTGCATGCAGGCTGGGCAGTCATGCGTGTGCGAGTGTGGGATAATCTCGAAACGTTCTTATTTTTCTGGGGGTGGGCCTGTTTGATTAGTGTGCAGCAGAACCTTCGACCAGATGCTGTTCCCTGATAATCCCTAACCTCAAATGAATTAAACATGTGGCTGGCGTGAACTGGGGAGGGAGGGTGCTTTGTTGCATAAGTTTGAAAATTTGTTGTTTGCTTTGGCAGAGGGGAACGGTATTGATGGAGAATGTTTGTCGTTGGTGGTGTATTCAACCAGATTTGGGCAGAAATTTGAACAGATCAGAAATTTGCATAAATTTCGATAGAAATTTGAGCAGTTGAAGCACAAATTGGACATTGTCTGTGGTGTGACTAGAAGGTTGGATATAAAGTCAAATTTTGTACTTTTTGGGGTAGTTGGACTTTGTTCCAAATTTAGGGTGTTCAGAATTTTGAACCAAAAGTTCGACTGATCAGACGTTCAAGCTGCAGCTCACACTCTGTAAAATGCTTCCTGCTCATATCGTATAATCCTGGAGGATTTCCGAAGACAACTGTACAGAAACAGATTTGGGAGCAAGAACCACACGAAAAGTCAAAAGAAGAAGACTAAATTTTGACCTGAGATAGACTGAGGAAAGAAATTTAATCAAGATAGCCAGAATGAGAAGGTGGCCACGCCAGACCACACAGATCCTTGAAGACCATGAAAACTCTAAAGGACTTTGACTCTTATGGCCAAATTATCCCCTTAAGGTTCACAAATTTTGATAGCAACTGACGGACATTTTCTTACCCCAAAAAGATGATGTTCCGAATTTTCACTCATTTTGAAACGCAAATAAGTTTTCACCGAAAAATGCGATATAAACAGTGTCTTCCAGTGAAATGAAGCTTAGAATGTCACCTTTCATATAAGCTATAGCATTGCCAGATGCAGTTGAAATTGCCAGAGGTATTACAGTTTAAAGCCATGTAGCAACAATTTTCTTACGAACATTTTGGAACAACCAGAATTCTGAATAGATTTCGTTGCACAGGACGATGGGCTGAAAATTTGCAATTCATGCACATGGCACAGCATTCTGTTCACAATATTTCAAAATCCCCCCTTTTGTTCCTTCCTCAGGGACACCTTTCTCTGAAATTAGCTGAATTGGGCATATTCTCCAAAACTCCTTTGTGTCGTTAGAAATGTGCATCCTCATCATCAAATTGCCGCGCCGGCATCCTTCCCCCTTCCCACTGATCCTCTAAAGCAAATTCAATTATTACCTCAACCCTTATAACCCCCAAATTGCAGCGAGGACAACACACAAATCCTCCCCCAAAAAAAGAAAAACCAAAACACACACGAACACAAATTTTGTACTTACCACGATTAGATTCCACATTTTCGCTGCCTCAGCTACGGTTGTGCAGACGGTGCTGCAGCCGGCTAAAAGCATTAACTTTTGCGGCCTATTATAAAGTAGATTGTACATGACGCTAGCTCCTAAGCCGGGTTCGCACTGCAAAGAAAAAAAAACAAACACAGCGTCGTGAGTTACATAATTCTTAGTGCATGCAGGGGGGTGGGTGGTTTTTTGTTTCTTTTGTGTAAGACAACGCGGCCACCGGTGAGCGCACAGCCCAGTCGGATATCCAAAACCGGGAGGGCGACAGAACAGACCAAAGTGGCGGTTTACAAGTTTTGTTACCACATTCAGTTGGCACTTCGCCAAGGAATACTTTTTTTTTTCTTTGGTCTTCCTTATCGTGTGACTGTGTGTGTGAGTGTTTGTTTGGTGGACAGACACTTCGACAGGATTCGTTTTTATGAATCTCAGTTTATGTAGCCACGATGTCAGACACCAGCAGGGGGCAGCAGAGTGCCCCGAAACCACTGCCGGTGCCCCACACAGCCGACCAATCGACCAACCGAACACTGAACACCGAACAGCGACCAACAGGACAACTTCATAAATTGCGCCGAGAAGGATTTATGGCGGGCACATGTCTCTGTCGTCTCCGATGACTTTGCTCGGATTGAGGTCATCTCGACGGTTGACTGAAAATAACATCGTTTAGCTTTCACCCTTCGACGTGCAGGGTTGGGGCATGTCGTCCGTTTTTGTTTTTTCTTTTTCTGGCTCGTCTCTCGGGGGGGTGTTCTTATTTTTTTTGTTTGTTTCATGTTTTGTCTAGACATTGCGGTGAAGGGTGTGACTGTGGTGGATGAATGACCTAGTCCTGTGTATGTCCTTGTGGGGAGATGTAATTAATATACCACTTCGGTCTATCGTAATCAGTTGCATTCGAGGGGGGAAGGAGGGGGGAGGATGTGGGTGGACGGGATTGTTTGATGAGGATTTATTCAGACTCAGAGCCACTGTCAAGGAGTCTTTTTTGTTCGACCCCGTTCTCCATGGGAATTAATTGCTGCCTGAAAAGTCACCAAGATGGACGGAAATTAATGACGCTCGGCTTATGTGCTGACAGCGGTTGAGATTTGTTTGTTGACTCTTGTGACAGTTTCTCTTGAAGGACACACCAAGCGTATGACATGTTAGATGGGTGGGGTGGTGTGGAGTTATGGTCTTAGCATGTCAGTGTCCCCCCTTCTGACCGAAGCAGAGACTTGTGGGTGCGGACTCGATGACCCACACAAGTGTGGAAGGACCTCAACCAATTTGGTGGCCGAAATTGAAGGGAACTGGCTTAAAATCTGAAGAGACCTGTTGATTGGAACTCAGGTCCACCGTGGACTGTAGCGTCACAAGAAGAAGAGGAAGGAGATCAAGTGGGAGGGTTTTTTCTTTCTTCAATTTCTCAGGATTGACGGCGACTCAAGCACACACGTTATCCACTCTCGTTCCGACAGCCTTTGCCCCGAAACTAACATGATACCTGTTCTGCTCAACTTTCGGACTCCAATCCCGCCATAAGATCCCTGAATTCCACCGATCGCGACACACTGACTGACGTAACTGACCTCCTCATCCATCCAACTCTCAAAAAACTGCTTTTAATTTCATCCCCACTAAAAGGATAACCAACTACACTGGACTGAGAATCAAGTCCCATCCCCACCCATACTTACTCCGAAAGATGAGAACATTCCCCGAGTGTGCGTATGTCGTCCCTCCATCAAGGCCACACAACTAATTTGCGACTGTCAATCAACTCGGGCATTTGTCATTCCTTCTGTCATCACACAGACATCTCAGACAATCGTCGTCCTCTTCAGTTTCGAACTTCAACGGCCTCCCAGTGACTTCCATTCGTAATCCATTAACGGAATGGCTTCGCAAATTCGCATTCGCAACCACTTTTGCTTGTTTAATTAAAACTCATCCATCGGAGGTCGGTTTCTCCTCGGCATGGCATGTCCTTGAGCCGAGCAATGGCAAAGAAATCCTCCTCAAAGTCCTCGCATGTAGGTCGAAACCATGACAAATCCAACCATCAACTCACATTATGACAGCGGCTCTGCTCAAATCAATCATTTCACGGCCCCCCTCCCCCTCACCGCGGCAGCCCAGCCAAAAAGGATATAAATCAAATGAAAAGGAAGCGCCTTCAATTTAAATCTGAAGGATAATGATGATATTGACGGCGAATTCGATTTCGACGGCCACGGCAAATGACTTTGAAAATCTCTCGTTCACGCTCCTGGCACGACTTGTTACCAAAGTCATTACACCCCCCCCCCCCCCCAGGACACCTCACAATGATGATAATGGCCGCTGCCGGGGTGGTGGGGAGATATACATTTCCTTCGTCTCCATGTTTGGCCATGTCACACAATTTGTTCATTGTGCCAGTAAATCTCAGTCGACACCAAATATCCTTACAAATTACACACTGAACCAAGACAACGAAAACAAGAAGAAAAAACAACAGACAAAGGACGAAGGACAAGGAAAACACAACACAAAAAAAAACGACCCACAGACACACAAAGTTTACAGGACAATTCCCAATTTTCTGCGCCATAAATAGGAAACTTATCGAATTTCTCGTCCTCGTCCTCGTCCTTGGCTGTCCTACTATGCCGTCAACCACCCACCGCGCCGCGTCTTCGTGTCACTTTGTGTTTCTCCGTTGTCTTAGGCATTAGGTAACGGAATCAAATCAGATTTTATTATCACAAAATTTATTGCCAATAGACATGCAAAAAGGACACACGAGCACGAAGCGCGCAATACAAAAGAAATTAATGCCAAAAAAAATTTTCTCAGAAAACGACTCCAAAAGTGACGCAAAAAAATGCCAAAACGACAAGGAAAACGGAAAACCGAAGGGAGAAGTTTTTCTTCGGTGAGACGACACTTGGAGCTTGACCAATTGTTTTGGGGGGGATGGAGGGGGGTGGGTAACTCTTCTTGTGAGAAATTACCCGGAAATTGTATTTATTCTCCACCACACCCAGCCACCCACACAGGGAGACTCATCATTTTATGCACGACCCGCCTGAGGCTGCAAATCGTAATTGTCTCCCCAATGGGACTGAGTGCAGCAGGGCTGAGGGAAGCGCGGTGGACGACGGATGACCAGGGGCTGGAAATGAATTTCGAAGAAACAAAAAAAAATGAACGAATCTTCCGTATAATCACCTAATTGGCCTTAGGGCCTTGCCTCTGTGCGAGACGTCGAGTCGTCGTTTGATTCGACGTCTGGGGGAAGTCAGGAAATGCCGGAGATTGCTACCGGTGGCTGAGAGAGTGGGGGAGGGGAGGATGATGATGGAATTCATAAATTTAAAATACATTTCTTTTTTTTTTTTTGAAGGAGGCGACGATTAAGGATCACCAAGGGAGAAAACAGACGAGAAGACAATCTCGCTGGTGGTCGCTGTTGGTAATTAAGGAAATATTTATTCATTGTCTCATTGCCTCCTCCCACCGTCCCACCCTGGCGACAGGGGATGAAAAATTTGAATAGAGTGCTGATGTTGCGATTGGATGACAGAAAGCTATCGGGATCACCGCTGGGATTCAGACTCGCTGGGGAGTGGACGGGGTCAATGAGCTGCGATGATCCTGTGGAAGAAGGGGGGGGGGGGGGGGAGGGCAATGACTGTCTTTGAAGTGAAGCGTGATCTGATGAAAGGGGGGTTTGGGTACAGTTCGAAGGAGGGTTTGTATGGACTGTTGGTGTAGGAGAAGCCAAAGCATAGGCCTTGTCATTAGGGAGTCATTTTAAGGATGCACAGTTTTTCAAATAAGTCCTGCAGAATGTCCTATTTGTCCTACGAAGAACAACCTTCATCAACAATTCAAGAAAAGAGCTCGACGGTAACTGTGTTGGCGTACCCAACGTCGTTTAGAAGGGAATTTGGATCAATGGCGACATCGATCTGAACTCTACGGCCAGCCGTTACGTTTTTACAAATCATTTTACGCCCCAGGATTGGCTTCTTCTGATTCTTCAGATTTGGCCGAGCAGTATCTCCAACGAGTAATTGTACCTAAGAACCGGCCGAAAAGTCAATCAGACCCAGGTCCACCACGGACTGTAGCGCCATGGAAAGAAGAAGAAGGAGAAGAAGAGAAACAAGAAGAAGGTGAAGGAGAAGAACTAGCCGCGAAGCTAAAAAGTTCATGGTATAAAGAAGAATGTGAGAGTGGGTTGATTGGACACACCCAAGGGCGCAAAGACAACTCCAATGCGGAGTACATACGAGTACGTCATGTAATGGCACCCGCTAACCAAAGCAGACAGAAAAGAGAGGAACACCCTGGACAAAACGTGGCGCAAGACAGTGGAAGGGGAATCTAGTTTTGCAGATCTTCGAATGAGATGACGGCCAGATGGAGAGCAGATGGAGGGCAGATGGGGTTTAAACATTCTCCTAGAGCACAAGTTGAACATCTAGCGTCCATAGGCATCTAGGCAAGGGCAGACATTTTCTCTGTGTTACTGCCTATCCGCCGATTTGTCTTCAGAAAAACCGCTCAACACCCCCTGACTTGAACGCGGACAGCTTGGAAAGACGCAGATGTGCAGGAGACTTTGAAAAGAATTCTGTATCAGTGGGATGAACGCTTTAACTATGGTACCTAAGAGCAAGCAAAGCAGTGTACTCTGTGATGGATAAGAAAAAATTCACAAAGTGCAGTGTTTCCTCTTCATACCTCATACGGCGCTACAGTCCGTGGTGGACCAGTGCCTCAACCAACAAACCTCTCTAAATGACAAGATCTTTCAATTCCCACGCCAAATTTGTCGCAGTCCTTCTCCACTTGTGTACCCATCGTAGTCGTGGGTGTCCTCTTTTTCGTTGTCCCACTGGTTTGAAGTTAGAGCAACTTGGGGTGGACCAGCGTGGTCTTGCATCGCAAGGCCATCTTCTCCATCGCTGATGGCGCACCAAACGCAAATTTTGCTTTGGTTATGCGACTACCCAGATGAGGTAATACTCCAAAGGTACTGGACTCTGTCGATTTTCTCAACTCAGCCCAGACGTCACTGAGCTGTTTGTTTCAGCCCAGTGACGTCTGCTTCCAGTCCTCCTTTACGGCGCGGAAACTTCGACGTTACTTAAAGCGGATGAGGAAGCCCTTCGACTTTTGTCCCTGTTTGCCTTGTTGGCGTCTAGAGGAGAAGATTGAACGACGAACTTTATAGGCTGTACGGCATGCGCCCGGTCAAGCGTCTTCGGATGCATTCCTAAAAATGGAGAGGCCATGCGTATGGACCCCACAGCTCCGCCCAGTCTTCGAGTGCTCGAGTCTAGATGTTCAGAGAGTGCATTGAATTCCTTCATCTTCTGCTCACAATCACCAAGATTACAGGCGGCAGTAAGCAACCTTGAGGAACCCAATTTTAAACTTTGAATTCACCAGAGAGGCTTCCTCTGTATAAGACTTGACATGTGGGTGTACGATATCTAGCCTTGATCGTTGCTTTTAGTTTCGTTTGAATGCCTCTCCTGCGGAAAGTACGCCAGAGTGGTGATCGATACTCAACACAGCGCCGAAAGATGTTCGGCAAGGGTGCTGATGTAACCAACACAGAGGGATCCAAAGCGAAACCCTACTTGTTCAGCAGACTCGTGGTTGCCTCGGGACATTTCACTCTAGCTCTTGGGTCAACTGGAATTTGTAGAAGCGCCAGACACGATCGAAAAATTCGCAAAAGTAGCCAAACTCCTCCGAGCGACGCGAAGTCGATCGCTAATGGCGACCGTGAGCCTCCACATCACTCCACTGTGGCCTCTCTTGCGTATGTGGAACATTTTTTTTCATTTTTGAAAATTTCCAGACACGTGAACGACATTTCCTAAAGCTTCTCAGAGTAGATATCGTCAGTGACAAGGAGTGTAGCTCGTGTCCTGTTGATGACTTAAGCTTCCCTCTAGGCAACCAGATGTAGAAAGCCACGGCTGCCATCTCCCCGACCTGCCTCCGCGGTTGAATAGCCACACCCCCCTCACCGCCCTAAGCTGTTCTTAATACATCTAGGTAATTAATCTCGCGAACTCGCGCGGCTTACCTTGAATTCATGAATTTATTAAATTTTTCGTCCACCCCCCGATGCCATGGCACTCGGGCCCTGTTCATGAAAAATGTCTCCTGGACAGCCTCTCGGGCTAGCTGGTGAAAATTAATTTCCCTCTGCATCCACAATCCCTGCAGCCACGTTGAACAGCCACCCGGGGGATGCTGTTTGCGTGCGAACCAAAAACAACTTCAAACGTTGCACGCATCGGCGCGCATGTATACCTGCGTGCGTAGGGCATATTCAAAATTAATTAAAGAACCTACGAACGGGCCGGCGTGCACATCCTTCCTACCTGTGTCGGAACCGCCACTCTCGACGGAGGACCCGGCTGGATCATGGCTCACAGTCATCCCGTGCACGCAAACCACACCCCCACGGGGCAACCACAAGGAGCTGCTGTCACAGCACCGTCGTCCTCCAGCGATGGTCATAAAATTTCATTAGGACACTCGACAGCGTGACAAATTCTCTTGTCGCGTTCTCTGCTCTCGCCTCTGTCGGGGCACACTCGATGGGGGTGGGAGGGGACAAACGAGAGAAAAGTTGCGCCACACGCCTCAACCGGCGGGCCATGGTGTGTCATCATGAGAAGATTATTTGTTTTTATGTGACGACTGGCATATTTTTATCGCACGGGGGATGTTGAAAACTGTTACCCTCCGGCCGGGGATGAAGCACATCCTGTGCCGTCGCGGATAAGTTCACTTTAATGCTGCAGGTCTGGCAGCGCCAACGCAAGCGAACGGGCGTATGAAGTCATTACGGAGTTATGCCGACGCGTACTTAGATAGCACGCGAACATTAAGCTGGAAAAATGTTCTTGTGCTCTTTCATTTTTTTACGGGACCGGGTGGTCTTATCTCTGCGCTCAGGCAAGTGCAGAGTGGGAACAAGTTACAAGTTAAGTTGAGGCGGAAGCACCGTAATGAACCTTGTTATGGGAAATACTTCACGAATGATTGGATTGCCAGTGGGTGGTGGGTGGAATTTTGAACGCGCTTTTCACTTTGATTGCCCACGTGTCGTGAGTGAAGGGGATTATGGAGTGGAATACGGGAGGGTGTGGTTTGAGTTTCTGTTTCTCTTTCAGTCCACTCAGTTTCAGTCCACGTTTCAGTTGCAGTTCCACTTTCAGCACAGTTTCTGTTTCATTTTCATTTCCTTGTCATTTTCAGCGTCTGCTTCAATTTTTCCATATATTCCAGGTTCACTGGAGGTCCCTCCCACCTCAGCGCGGTCGCTGATCTCAACGTCATCTCCCCACACACGTCCTGAATGGCATTCAATTTTAAAACCACAATTTACCTCGTTGTTTGCTCTGTCACCGCCCACCTCGCCGTGCAACTCATTCAGCATGCAATCGAATCCGGAATTGGAGCACCCAATCACCTTCCTCCACCGGCCGCAATCAAGGTAACAAAGCGAACATTTATCCTTTCCAACCGCGACGCCGCCCGCTATTGACTTCAAAGTCCCTCCGCCTAAGGCCATACCAGCACTCCCGCTCCCTCCCAGGCGTGTCCTTAACATTTCCCTCATTCAAACACCGCTTCGCGTCATTGACCCACTTCCAGCCATCCATCCATCCATTCCGCCAGTGCGCACCGCACGACCTTCCCCGGCCACCCCTTACCGCCGCGGCTTCATTTTAATTTTTCATATAACCTCCACCTCGCCGACCGACCACTCGAGCGCCTTCCGCGCTGCCGCGATCAATGATTATTACTTTGATTGCCAGTCCGCCGTATAATTTAGTCCTCCAACTAATGTCCGCCATCGGTTATGTCAAGTTATGTCACAGCTCCGCGAAGGAACGGCAAAAAGGGCGCCCACTCGGAGGTAATTAGAAACAAATGACCATTACACCCAATTATTAGCACGTTAACTCGGCCACGATTACCTTGCGCCGCGATGATGTACGGCCGCCAGTCAGTCGGCTGGTGAATGTCGAAGCGCTGCTGTCCTTGGACGGCCTCCACGGCCCAACAGCAGATAGACGAATTCAATGCCAATGGCTGCACAAACAAGAGCGCCCGGGGCCCAGGACACAAACCACGAAAAATTATTCCTTCCAGGGCTGACTGTGAGTGTCGTGGCGTGGGATGGGGTGGGGGTTCTTATTCATAGGGCTCTCCGCAATTAATTTCCATCCCTGCGAGGAAGGAACTCGCACACAGTCGATGTGGTGGTGTGGTGGTGTGGTGGTGTGGTGGTGTGGCCGCGCGCAATTTCAACCCCACTTGACAAGGAATTGCCTACTTGTTCAAAATCGCTAGGGCGACGGACGACGGTGGTGGGGCAGCAGCGGCGGCTGCATTCTCGTCGTCCTCCCGTCCCCCGGATACGCTTTTCTATTTGTGAATGCGGAGCACCCATTTAAAAGTCATGAAATGTTTCATGTCAAGCAGTCATCTGTGTCAGGGTTATGGGAGCGGCGGCGGCGGCGGCGGGAGGGCGCGACGAACGAGTGCCGCTGTGGGAGCCACTGCTGACACACATTTTCGTTCGTATTTAACATGTGGTGTGTTTGAAGCGGGTTGTGTGTGTGTGTGTGTGTGTGTGTGTGTGGTGGACGGGGGTGCCTCGCAGTAAGTGGAGGAGTTCATAAAATGTTCATGTGCTTGGGGGCGGGTGGGGTGGGCGTGTGGAGATAGAAAAAATCGAAATGGGAGGTGAGCGCGTTTCACGCCCCTCAATGCACGAGCCATTCAAATCCGCTAGATGCTAGTAGAAATTGTCGCTGATAACCTTTAAGTTCATGTTTGGTGCTATTTTGTGACTCTGGGTTGGGGACAGTCTCTGAGTGTAGGTGAGGACATTGGTTGTGACACTAGCTTCGGCCGTGAATCGGGCTCCAGTTTCTGTTCCTGGCCAAGTTTTCGGTGCAACATTTTAGACTCGGCTGTCTCGGTAAAGATTCGGGTGATTCCTAAGACTGAGGGTCTTGAAGCTGTGATTCAAACTTCAACTAGGATTTCAATTACGGCTTTCAAACCCGGATTTTGGTCTCTTTTCAGCCCAAATGTTGAGGCCAAGTATGATTTTTTGACACAAACTCGGTTCTAAGCCCAACTTTGAGTACAGTCAAGGCTTCGCTGAATTGCTCGTCTCAATTCTGGTTTCAGAATCTTGAAACTTGGTTCCTTGTACTTGGACAAGAAAACGTATAAGGATAAGCTTATGTCTTAGTCTCGGCTTCAAGTTGAATCTACCACCAAGTTGGTTTTAATTTCGGTCTAAGTCCAAGTTCACCCTCCAGCTCAGATTTGGTCTCAATTGCGATTTTAAATTCAGGCTTGGGTTCGTTCCCAGATCAGAGCTTGGATCTCAATTCTTACTTTATCCCAGTTTAGGCTGCTGTTTTGGAGACAGATTTTGGTTTCAGATTCAGTCTTAGAAGAAGTTTAGGTTTCAATTCAAGTTACTTTCTCTGACTCTGTCCTTGCTGTTCTTAGGTCTTAACACCTGTTTCAAGCTCAAGTAAATGTTGTCTTTATGGCGTAGTCGGCTTCATGGCTTAGGCGGCTTCATGGCTTAGTCAGCTTCATGACGTAGTCAGCTTCATGACGTAGTCAGCTTCATGGTGCAGTCGGCTTCATGGCCAAGGCGGCTTCATGGCGTAGTCAGTTTCATGGTGTAGTCGGCTTCATGGCCTAGGCGGCTTCATGGCTTAGTCAGCTTCATGACGTAGTCAGCTTCATGACGTAGTCAGCTTCATGGTGCAGTCGGCTTCATGGCCAAGGCGGCTTCATGGCGTAGTCAGTTTCATGGTGTAGTCGGCTTCATGGCCTAGGCGGCTTCATGGCTTAGCCGGCTTCATGGCTTAGGTGGCTTCATGGCGTAGTCAGCTTCATGGCGTAGTCAGCTTCATGGTGTAGTCGGCTTCATGGCCTAGGCGGCTTCATGGCTTAGGCGGCTTCATGGCCAAGGCGGCTTCATGGCGTAGTCAGTTTCATGGTGTAGTCGGCTTCATGGCCTAGGCGGCTTCATGGCTTAGGCGGCTTCATGGCGTAGTCAGCTTCATGGTGTAGTCGGTTTCATGGCCAAGGCGGCTTCATGGCTTAGGCGGCTTCATGGCTTAGGTGGCTTCATGGCGTAGTCAGCTTCGTGACGTAGTCAGCTTCATGGTGCAGTCGGCTTCATGGCCAAGGCGGCTTCATGGCGTAGTCAGTTTCATGGTGTAGTCGGCTTCATGGCCTAGGCGGCTTCATGGCTTAGTCAGCTTCATGACGTAGTCAGCTTCATGACGTAGTCAGCTTCATGGTGCAGTCGGCTTCATGGCCAAGGCGGCTTCATGGCGTAGTCAGTTTCATGGTGTAGTCGGCTTCATGGCCTAGGCGGCTTCATGGCTTAGCCGGCTTCATGGCTTAGGTGGCTTCATGGCGTAGTCAGCTTCATGGCGTAGTCAGCTTCATGGTGTAGTCGGCTTCATGGCCTAGGCGGCTTCATGGCTTAGGCGGCTTCATGGCCAAGGCGGCTTCATGGCGTAGTCAGTTTCATGGTGTAGTCGGCTTCATGGCCTAGGCGGCTTCATGGCTTAGGCGGCTTCATGGCGTAGTCAGCTTCATGGTGTAGTCGGTTTCATGGCCAAGGCGGCTTCATGGCTTAGGCGGCTTCATGGCTTAGGTGGCTTCATGGCGTAGTCAGCTTCGTGACGTAGTCAGCTTCATGGTGCAGTCGGCTTCATGGCCAAGGCGGCTTCATGGCGTAGTCAGTTTCATGGTGTAGTCGGCTTCATGGCCTAGGCAGCTTCATGGCTTAGATGGCTGCATAGTATAGTCGGATAGCAAGATTCTTGATTCATCTTTAAGTTAAGTCTTAAAACCCGGCTTTCTCTTAAAAATCACTTTCATCTTGTTATCCGGTTATCCCTCCAAAGTCTCGTCTAGGACCTTTCTGCTATTTGCAGTTCGTAGTCCCAGTTCCTTTGAGTTCAGTTCGAGCTTCCCTTTAAATCACCCCCAAGGGAGGACTTAACCATAATCCCAAGAGACTTCAACCATAAGCGCGGAACATTTTCTTCAGTTCCATGCAGTCGTTCTTGTTCTCAAGTTTCATTCACAAATCGATTTCATTCCTGACCCCACTCCGCCAAGGAGTCCCCTTCCGGCACAGCAACAGGATGACCTTTCTCCGGCTCGTGATTTCAATTTGTCTCGCAAATGCCATCCCGGATCAGTTTAGAATGATAAACCTCACGAATCACCGTCCCTGTCATTAGGGCTTATGCGCTCCCCCCCCCCCCTCTCTCCCCCTTTCCAACGACATCGTCATTGTCCAGCAAGTCATCAGCGACTCCCAATAAAATCCCAGCATGACCCTCAATCAAACTCGAAATCCGCCTCGTCATCAAGAAACCGTCTCTCACCCAATCCGAGTGCGCAAAAACAATTACATTCCCTGGGAAGAAAATCCAATCATCCCCCGGCCGTAAAAGCCATCCCCCCATAAACAACGAAACGGCGAAGGCGAAGGCGCCCGGCCAAAGCCAGGGTCCAAGAGCAGCGACCGAACTAGGCTTCCGCCGGAACTCCAAGTTCAGAATGGAAATTAAATCACGCCAAGGAATGGCGGACTGAATGCGAAAGTGCTCACGTGGGCGGGGAGGGCGGGTGGTGGTGGTGGTGCTGCTGCTGCCATGTCATGGTATTAGCTCATCCACCTGGAGACCGTCACCTACGACGTCTACCATACTGCGCCGCCACTGGCTTTGGCACTGGCCCTGGCACCGCACACTCGTGCTCTGCGGAATACTAATTTCGCCCTCGGGCAAGTTCACCAGAACACGCCACAGGCACGCCAGCTCCCCGGATCGAAGTCTCGCCCACACAAAGGCCGGGACGACCAACAACAACCGCCCCCGGAGGACAAATGTTTCTCAATCCATCGGCTAAATAACCAGCAACCGACAACCGACAACCGACAGCCGGCAACCCTTCACCCGTAGACATCGTCGTCGTCGTCGTCGTCGCGAAATTTATTTACGCCGCCGCCGACACTGCTGCCCTTGTTTCACCTTGGCCCTAGATTTTTTGTTTCGCCCCACCCACCCACTTCATAGTAACCCGAGTTTTGTTTGGAAATTCGAGGGCGCTCTCTTTCTCTCGGCGGCCGTGGAGTGGTGGTGGCAGCCACTGCCGCCATCGTTGGTGCCCCGTTTACACCCTGTACAACGGCTGAGTGCGATATTTCGCCTGCTTGCTCCTTTGATTTCACTACATTCATGCTTGCTAAGCAATTTTCAGCCGCGCCCCGCACTCCACTGAAGGTCACAGCACCACCACGTCGCCGCCGCCGCCATTGCCATCAGCTATAGCAGCTATAGCAGGAGCTATCACTGCTATGACGACAAGACGACAAAATGGCCTACAAGAGAATTTAGGGCTTGGGGTCGGTTGAAAGCCAACTGACGATGGTGTGTAACAAGAGTGGGGCAATGACTGTGCGATGGATTGACAAGGAGTGGGTGGCGGAGGGTGGGGGGAGATGTGCTCCTGTGAGGAGGGAGAATGTGGCAGTGGAAGGGGAGTGGAAATGCCACTCCTAGGCACACATTGATTGCCGGAAGAGCAGCAAACTTTCGGTGCAGCAGCGGTGATCGATGGTCGTCAGAAGGAACTGTGTGGCAGCCTAAAAGTAGGCAACGAAAGACGACCTTCAGACGAAGAAATGGCAAGTTGCTCTCAGATCTTCGAGGGGAATTAAAGGATCCAGGCGACGTCGATGGCTCTGGAAGGTTTCAATTTTCTCGAGGACACTTCCTTCAATTTGATGTGAGTGAAATGATTCCCTGCTAAATGTCCTTTATCTGCGTTGAAGCGTTCCCCACTCAAATCATCTTAAGTTACCGATCTCACCCAATTGCCAATCACACTTCCTGCCAGCACACAGGAAACAAATCGCAGTCAACTCCAACCAAATCCCACCAACTCCACCCTTTCGTCCCCAATTAAAGCAGTTTCCACATTGCGATGAAAACGAGACAAATACTGATCCCAGGACCACATGTGGTCCTCATTCGTATTCATTGGTTCCATGAGGTCACGTAATCCAGCGCACAGTAGCCGGATGTGTGTGTGTCTGCGTAGATCCCTATGAATTGAAATCAAACCCGAGATACACATTCCATCAATTGACTGATAGAGAGATACCCACACACATGCACACACAGCCTCCTGCCGGACACTCCGATGTTGTCTGCATTGCATGGGGGTGTGAGGCGTACCATGTCACAGGACATGACATGTATGACCAGAAAGCCGGCACTTATGCACGAGATGTATCCCCCCGATCAGGACCAGCCGCCACAGCCGGAAGTGAGCAATTATATCTCCGATGCATTCGCCCGCCACCCACACAGATGCTCTTGCAGGTACTGTCTACGGTTTCAATTGCTGAAATTGTCGAAATTCTCGAGTCGGGCTAATCGACGGCAGGTAACCCCTAATCAAGTGCATCCGATGCAGAGAGTATCCTTTTGATCCGCTCTCCATTTCTGATTGATTGGGAGTGCGTATGACGGGTCAGGGAGCAGTTCCCTCTGAATTGACATCATTAACACCAGTCACACCAACACACACACACTCAGCCTTTTCCGTTTTTATTTTATGGACGCGAGCGATGTTGTGCCAACGACGTTCGCCCAAAGTGTGCACATAAAGTGTAGGCACTTGTCCAGTTGCGGATAGTTTATGGGCTCCGTTGGTTTTTGGTGTTTTATTAGTTGTAAATGTTGGGGGAGACAATTTGCTGTTGTTGGCGACACAGCGTGTGGTCGTGGATGATTTGAGGTCATCCAGTCAGGAATTTTCTTTTTTTTTTTTGGGCAAGTTAATGAGAGTTCTTATCAATGTGACATCCGGAAAAGTGCCAGTTGATGGGGTGCTTCAATTGTTAAGGCGGAGGGGCGCAGATCCTGAGGGCTATTACGGAAGCTGGAATGCAGTGAAATGGACGATTAAACAGGAGAAGAGGCCGTTTTGAAGGAGTTTTCTTTTGCTTTTAGGGGCAAAACGTGGTTGTCGTGGCAAGTGACGATAAAGTGCAGACATCACGGAAGGATTTGTGCTCGAAAGTAACAAGCTGTCATAAAGGATGTGAATGCGGAAGGCGACTGTAGAAGTTGACGTCGTGATCTTGAGCTAGGATGATCACTGACATCAATCCATAAACCAAAGGGCACCCGTTGAGTGTCTTCTTTTGACCCTGACTGTTGTATCCAGCTACACAATGGGAAGAACGCAGTGTGATGTTAGTGTCAGTCTTGTGAGCATGGCGAAGGGGGCCGAGAAGATGGGTTTACTTGGCCTTCGTCGTAAGCAGAAGCTGTTAACGAGGAAGGTGATCCAACAATCTTGGACAGAAAGCCACAATAGACGCGTATGGCCGTCTTATTCGATATTTTGCCAAAGACGTTGATAGCCCTTACTGGGGCCCTTACAGGAATTGATACAGAATCCGCCCAACGGGGCCTGGCGGTAAAGGAGGGCGACCCAAAAAAGCTGTCATCGTGTAAGGACGTACAACATCGATGGCTCAGACAGGACGCCACTCTTGACAGCATAAACTTTCAGGTAGTTCAGGACTTCATGTACCACGGCTCTTCCATCCAATCTGAACGGCAATGACCGAAAATTTCGTCCCCCCGACCCGGACGAGGTCAAGAAATCAATAGGTACACAGAATTTGTAGAGCTGACCGACTCTCCGTAGAACTCCTTCATGCAGCTGAAGATGATTTGGTTGGGCGCATGCACCAGCTCATCTGTAAGGCATTGTCACTGGAAAGTATGTCCGATGAGTAGAACTTCAGTGTCATCTGTCCGGTTCACATGAAAGGAGAACCATATGACTCCCCAAACTACCAAGGAATCAGTCAGACGAGAAATTCAGTGTCTTGTTTATTGTTGACATTCCTACTAAGCTCGTCAGATTGCATAGGATGACAATTGAAAGCTCTTGCTGCTCTTTCGAGGTGTGTAACCAACTCGTCAAAACATTCAACATCGGCGCTTCCAAGTCAAGGCGCTGTCGAGTCAAAACGCTGTCCGGTCAAGGCGATGTCCAGTCAAGGCACTGTCTAGTCAAGACGATGTTTAGTCAATTTTGTCAACACCCTTCTTGAGAAGATCGAACGAAAATCACAAGTCAAGACCAGCAACTGAAAAGACTCTTCCACGAGTCCGTTTAGTTTCTGAGATAGGCGGATGACATTGACATGCGACATTGAATACAGCGAGCCCTCAACAAAACATTTACTACCATTGAAGCGGAAGCAGCTTAAATGGTAGCAAGACAGTAAGTAGGGGTGAAACAATGATTATGCTGTCACCGGGGAAGGACGCACTAAACCAACGTTCAGACAGATCACTACTATGGGTATCAAACGCTTCGAGGTAGTGAAGGACTTCGTCTATCTTTAAATCCACACCTGTGGTATCCCTCGACAGTTGATTATGACTACGACTCAGGTGGCGGACGAAAGTGAAAAGCGGTCTCAGCCAACTATGCATGCGAAACTGAAGGCAGCTGGTGAAAGGGCTACGTGGCTATTTGGAGTAATTTGTTGGTTTAGACCCAGGCCCAGCCAGGACTGAAGTGTCACCTCAAGAAAGTAAGCGGTTAAAGGTGGAGATCAGTCAATATCAAACTTGCGCAAAATGAAATGAGTCGGTTTAGGTATGAACGCGATAGAGAAGTTCTGATGACTTGTTTCCAAAGTGAGTGCTGCATAGCCCTAATAAGGCGTTTTTTGAGAAGAATTTTTGGCCGAAATGTGGTATTGACTGCGACTGCTGTTCGCAAGTCTGTGCAAAAACTTCAAGAGGCTACTGTGTTAGGGGACAGCCCTCGGGGTCTTACGGTGAATATCAATGAGACAGTGGCTACTGTGGCCAAGGACTCAATTCACGAACATCAACTCGCCATCGATCTCACTGCCCTGACAACAGCTTCTCTCAGAGATCTCTATTATTTCCATGCAAGGTCCAACTGACTGACAACAGTTGAAGGCGCTCGCTTCGCCATCTCTTCACAGATTGGATCATAGGCCATAGAGCAGCTTGAATTGGACAATGATTTGGGAGAAAACTGATCTTTTCTAATTAGACGCATCTCGGCAGATTCGTTAAGTAATGTGCCACATCTGTGGCTCATAAGATCCACTGGACATTGTCATGATGCGAACGCCGAGATTGACAATTTGATGCGGATTGTGGTGTGGTCACATCATTGGACCACTTGATTGAACGATTTGATGAGTCACGCCAAAGTGTTCCGAAAGGAACTACCGAGGAGGATAACGTTCGATATCGTGCCCAAAAAAGACCGCCCGTTGAAGGTGGGCTGCAAATAGCTGAGGCAGTAGGCATCTCAAGAGATTTCTCAGTTCATAACCTGCATGAAATATTGGACACGGCTGCGGGATGGGTGCTCCATTTACCGCTCCAAGCTCAAAGTTCCAACCACAACTACGAGACTACTCCAGAGCAGGGTTAAATGCGTCTTCTGCGTCATTTCGTAATGAAGGTGTACCCACTGATACATTCCAGGATTAGGAAACTTTCGTACTAGTCGGCATCACCCAGTGAGCTTGCTTTAAAGAAACGGAAACGTTTTCTGGATCTATGTATAGAAGGACAAGACGACCGAAGGTCTCAACGATGGCGAATTTGTTCCCCGATTCGAGGACGAATTGTAGGGAAAATGGTCTAATTTCTCGAAGGAGACACACCTGCTCCATTGCCATGGGCAAATAGGCTCAGAAGGATTAAGGTTGAGAACAGGGCATACTATACCACAGATCTACTAGAAAGGAGATAGAGTAGATCCCTCAAGCTCATATACCCACAGAGAGTACCAGGAACACCTGGGGACGACAGATACTCCTGCAACTAGGATATTTAAACCTCACTTGAAATGCCATAACAACTGCACACAACACCAACTGCAACCAGCCGAGTGCGATGGAGACGCCAAGCGAAAGCTTAATGCTCCTCAGAAGCTCAGAGCTGTTTCCTCTCGTGATCCCTTTTTCTTCCCAAACTTGAAAGAGTCTCTCGCTGGGCGGAATTTCCTAGTTGAATGGGGGGGACTATCTTCGGGATAGAGGTCAACTTGGAAGACCTCCTGAAATCCTATTTGTGTGATTGGTTGAAGAGCTTGGAACATCACTGGGAAAAGTGTATCAGGCTTGGAGGCGACTAAGTTGAGAACTTATCGGAAAGCTTCCCTATGACCTTCGACAAGGAGAAGACCCTTTGGAGCTATAGTTCGTGGAAGGTTCATCTACGTGCTTCGCAAAAATGGCTTTTGGGGCTTCTTTAGAGCTTCGACTAACATTCTTATGCACGACGTTCACGCTAAACCGAATAAATTTGCCTGAAGAAGCCTTTGAGGGTCCGTTGGATCAGACGTCCTACTTGAAGCCTTTCAATCGTACTCCTGAAAGATCTTCACCCAACGGCTGTAAGGGGTGTGTGAGTAATCTCTCACTGGGAGTATCCATGACACTCGATTCTTCGCCATCAACTCTCCCTCCTTCGGAGACATGTCCAAGTGAAACCAGGCGAGATCTTGGGCTTGGTGCAAACATTCCCTTCCGTCGCTAATAGCGTCCCCCCATTTTCAGAGATCGTGTTCAAGGCTTTTGGTGGGTTAATGCAACGCCCACTCTACGCCAAGAAGCTCTGCTCCACTCAGAATTGAGGATTTCCCACGAAGAAATCTCACGTTGGGAGCTTAAATTCGCCGCAGGTGTGGCCAGAAGAAGGTGTAGGCGAGAAGGCAACACACCACTAGTTTCCTCTTTTTCTACAGTTTGGTAAAAATTTAAATTTCACTCACAGTCTTCTTCCGAAAATCCCTTTTACTCCTCCACCACCTCCTCCTGAAAACAAAAATCCCTCATTTCCTGAAATAAATTCCCCCTCACTGTGAGCTCCCCCAGATTCTTGTCACTCTGCTTATCACAATAATTCATCGAAACTGCTCAGCATGCAGTCGACTCGAACACATGCACGATAGGCCGTCACATCCTGCCCTGGGCCGCAAAGCAAACGACAAGATCCTATCCGAAAAAAAAGGTTTTCAAAAACCAAAGACCAATCAGGATTGCAAAGGGAAATGTAAGTATTTCAAAGGACTTCCGACACAATCCATTGACTGTAATCGAATCATCTCGACAAAGGGCGAATTGAATGGAAGGACCTCACCGAAAAAGGACATCATTTCGTCCTCCACGAGGCACACATCAGACTTTGGCTTTGATGTAAATGCTGGCCATAACCCAAATGTATCTCACCCACATATATCCTTTCTCCCTCTCTCTCTTCTCTCAAGCGAACACACATTTTGATTTATATGTATTTATTCGAATTTATGTTTGATTAATCTTTGAGTTCCGCTTGCGCTCGCAGCAAGGAACGTGTTCGTTTTTAATGCCCCAGGATATTGTGTCCTAATTTCGAAATCTTCCGCTCTTTCTCTCTGTGTAAGCGTCCGCTCCTCCTTGCCACCGTTTCGCTGTCTCCTTGGCTGAGGCAACGACATGAAAATAAACAGGACATTTGCGCGATGTTCACTTTGAATTACATTCAGAGAGGAGAGCCACCCACACTTCGACATTTGAATGTTGTTCTTGGCAAATAACTCGGAAGGACACGCGACGCAGAAGGGGGAGGAAGAGCACACGAAAACCGAAGAAGGAGGAAAATGCGAGAGATATAAATAAACAAGCAGAGAAGGAGCTCAAGAAAGTGTGGGTATCCTTTAAGGACGTTGTATTTTCCACGGTTCGCAAATAAATTGAAGAATTTTCTCATTTCGAAGGACTTACACGCACCCCCAAAGGATGTAAGCGGAGTAAGTGTTCGAATGCGGGTCAAAGGACACGCAACAAAATTTTCAACTGCTGTGTGTGTGTAGTCCTTTGTCGCTAATTGCCCGTCGGGTATGATGCTGAATAAAGCGTGAGGTGTCCCGGCGACACAGTCGTGTGAACAAGTTTTGTGAAACAATCCGGGGGGGGGGGCCATACACGAGACCCCGGAGGGTAATTTACCGCGACGCACTTGAACGCGGATCGAATGTCCCTCTGACACATGAATCAGTGGGAATGGCACACATGTGAATTTTGTCAGAGAACCGCCGCACTAGGCCTTGCTGGGGACGCGTAAATTGCTGTCGAAATGGCCAGACAGTTGAAGGATTAATGCATTTTTTAGAAGCTGCAAGGATCTAGATCTAGGTCGTGTTCCCAAAATTCCCCCCTCCCCCCCAAACAACGGGCACCAACCCTCTACCGTCACCGAATTGCATCACAAAGCAGGAAAGAATTTGCTCTCTTAAGAGAAATGGCCTCTTGTTTCCTTCAATTATCCTTTTGTAAGAATAAAATGCCATCCCACGCCTTCCACGCCACACCGAGCCCCTCCCCCCCCCCCCATCGACGGCATTCAGTGGCTGCCAACTATTTCGAAGTGAGCTGCAGGGCGTTCACAAAAGGCAGCTGACCCCTTTTCACCCAACCATCGCCACCAGTCTGTTGTTGGGCTCTGCAGCCCTTTCATCTACTTTGCATTAATCCCAGCGAAAGGATCGAACTGCCAAGCGGGTGGTTGGAGAGACGAAGATGATGCAAACAAAATGCAAACGGAAGCGAAATAACATCGTCGCGCGCTACAATGTCCTGCCGGCAAATGGTCGGTGCGATGGATGGGCGAGAGCGGTGGCAAGAGAGGATTGTGGGGGGAGAGAAAAAAATTTCCCATCACAGATACCGACTGACTGGCTGGCTGGCTGAGGCTGCTGTTGTCGTCGTCGGCATTGTGTGGCGACGACTGCAATTTGCAAACCTTTCTCTCCTTCACCGCTGCATCGAGGTGAATGGGAGATTATTGTAATTTGCCGCCCACCCCCCCCCCATCTGACCGTCATCCAAGGCGAACGATGGAATGCGATGTGACAGATTGTGTCACAGCGGTTATGCCAGTTGACAGACAGACCGCGACGAGTGGCGACGTTGCCTTTAAATTCAATTCCGGGGCAAAACAACATTTTTTCAGGACACCGCTCATAAATCTGCTGACGCACATGAAACCGTTCCATCCCTCCCTCCCCCCCTCCCCCCGCACACAGAGAAAAGCCAAAAAGGTGAAAAAGGAAAAGGTAAACTCTTCACATTTTATGGGATAAGATTACATTTTCATTTCTCTCGAGGATCCGCGAGCGCTTCCTGTTCGTATCGCACCGCTCCATCCCTTACACACCGCTATGACGTGCGCAATTATGGGATTTATGGTCGTCCCTTTATTTTTAACACTTTTCAGATACTTGTGTACTTCTCTGCGCTTGTTTTTATATCCGTTTCGTCCTTTTCTGTGGCCGCGACGACAGTGTGGTGCGTTGTGCTACCTGGGCGAGTGGGATGCCATTCGGGGCGGTTGCCTGGGCGGCGAAGAAGAAGATAAATTGTGTTCGGGAAGTAGTTCTCAAGGATTTGCTCGACAATCAAACTTTCATCCCGTATATCAGATTAAAGTTTTATTGCTGCTTTAAAGGATATTCCACTTGAATGAGTCCGCATTGAAGCAGTAGACGGGATGTGTGGGGTGAGAGAATGAGGAGGTTTATTGAGTCACCGTTGATGTTATGATGATTTGGACTTTAAATGAGTGTCTCACTAAATGAGGAACTCCCAGGGATCCCTTAAATGCAATGAGGAAAAATCTCGCAAGACTAGGAAAAGGATACTCATTCAGAGATGCAAAAGTGAGACATTTTGTCGAAAACAAAACATTATTGCCATCTTTTGAGCCGCGAACGGAGTTGGGAACGTTCTTGTTTCTTATGAAAGACTACCTACGAACGATCGATATCTTAGAGGGACACCGTTAGATCCACAAAAATCGGGTACTTTGATGGAATAAGTGCTCCACACTTCTTTACAAACGATGCTGACCAGAACATTGCATCCAATGGTGTCCGCCATAGAGCCACTCTTACTGTCCTTTCTATTCAGTAAGAGAACAGCCATGATGCACAGGAGCTGTGGTTTCAACAAGATGGCGCGATGTGTGAAGTAGCACCTGCCACAACTGAAACATTGAAGGAAACGTTTGGTAACCCCAAAGCTTCACGTTACGGATCAGTGAAGTGAACTCCAGGTCGTGCGAGTGAACGCCGCTGGAGTAAGCCATCGATCTGTCAGACTAATTAATCTCTAAGACCACCCAAGGAGTGAATCAGAAAATATACTTCGAACCCTAGGACTCACACATTATCCTTCTCCAAGCAGAAATCTGCGCTGTACTTGAATGCGTATAAATCAGTCCTCATATTGGCACATTACACATTGAGACAAGGCAAATGGTGGTCGCTGTGGCGTAGTGCGTAAGTGCGTCGACCCACACGCCGAAGGTCTAGATTCGATTTACGGACGCACCTCGCGTTTTTTCACCACTTCACATCACTTCTTTTGAGTCGCTGACACTCCAAGAATACTGCCCTGGTTTCTTGTTAAATTGACAGGGCAAACGGTTGAGCTGCTATCATGAAACCAGATCCCAATATCATCCATGTGGGGAAGCTGGCGGGGACTGAGCAGTTCAAACCTCTGCTGGATACCTGTCTAAAAGAACACAGAGGATGAGAAGATGTTCGACACCCTGGCCAGTTATGTGCAACAGATTTTTTCACACGCCCTCCATCTAATGTGCGGAGTGGCATGAGAATTGGAAAGAATCCACCTAACAGAAGTCTGGACCAAGGCATGAAAGAGCCCTTCGGTTAGCTCATGTGTAAGAAGTTTGAGGTTGGTCTAAAATTGAGCAAAAACAAACCTCCTTACAAAAGAGGAGGATATTCTAGATCTTGTGGGGAAAGCTATGGTAAGGAGTCGAGGGTCTTACAGGATTCTAGGAAGAATTGAGTGGAAATTCAGATCAAATTCTGAAATCTAGTGAGGGACTAGCTCACAAGAGACAGCGACATCAGTTTCTAGATGAAGTCCAGTTGCAGGCACTAAAGGGAACACATCACTTAATAAGTCCCGGGGCATATAGAGAGCGCCACTAACAAAATAAAAAATTAATATTAAATGCATAATCTTGTTAGTGGCGCCCCCTATATGTCCCGGGACTTACTGAGTGATCTGTTACCTCTTAGCGCCAGATTTCTTAAAGAAACAACTTTCAAGAGGCCACTGTAGCTAAGGCTTCTCCTTTTCGTTTGCTACAGGAGTCCGTAGAATTCAATGCCAGTCGGGGCAGAATTGTGTGACTAGAGAAGAGCACAAGTTGGTAAGGTTCTACAAGGGGATTTGTAGACTATTGGTGATGGACTATGGTTTGATTGGCTTTTTTTTCTGATCATACTCTCTCTCTCTATCTCCGTCTCTCCCTCCCTCTCTCTCTCCCTCTCTTTGGGAGAAGGATTTTTCACTTAAGATGTCAGTGGCAACGCCTCTGAAAGGCGCTAGAATCCATCATTCTACAAAAAAAGGATGACTTCTGGAATGGCATTAAGACAGGAGAGCTCTGGTAAGGTGTGTACACGGAAGCGTCTCTATAGGTACCAGACTAAAAAGCTACTTTTAAGGACACTCCTAGGGATACATGCCAACTTGGTAAGATAGTGAGACAGATGGTGATTTGGTTTTGCGTGATCCCCTGCCTTACGGCTTACATCACGGGGTCCATTTTCCTAAGAGTCGTAGATAACTCAAGACTAAACGCCTTAGTTACCCAAGTACCAAATGAGATCATGGTCGAGGGACACCATGGTATGGAGCGAGGCCTTTCTAAAACCTCTGCCACTCTATGGGTCGCAGCACGCGGTTGAGAATGCAACTCCACACTGAGTCCGGAAAGTCCCCTAACTGCCTGGCCTCACCAGTCACCAGTAGGGTGACCAACCTAATTCAGATCAGTCAGCACTTACCACGGCTCCGCCTACGTTATGGGTATTAAACCACAGCCAACACGATGCTCCCACAAGGGGGCCTACCGCACGGTCAGGCTGAAACCGAAGTTCCAGGGGCTCCTGAACTCCTGGCACCAGAATATAGTCTTTGGTCAAGCTGTCATCACAATCAGGCTCACACAAAACCTGGGTCTGATAGCCGCCATTCCGCCATCATATGGACTTTAGGTCCATCAGTGATTCCGTAGTGTTGCGGATGTGACAAGTGACTCATAAATCCAGTCACATCGTCTGGAAGGTAGTGAGACAGATGAAGCATTCCTTGAGTGCCCCTGGGCCTATCGTCCCCTTTTTTTCCTGTGTTTGTCTCTTGCCACAGTCACGTCTGTTCAGCTGACTAAAGTCTGCAGGGAATAAAGGGTGTTCTTCAGGCCCAATAAACCTCAACTTTGTAAGAAACAATTTAGTGACTGAGCTGTGATCTCAGCCATAGGGTGTTCGCAGCTCCCAGAGAAACTGCATGGAACATTTAGATGGACCTTTGAACAAATACGTTTTTGGAGCGTTTATTGACATTTTGATGCAACTTTCCTATAAGAGCACATTTTCTAAACTTGGAGCAGTCCCTTTCGACCAGTTAGCTGCTTCACAGCTTCATCCAATCATCAACCTTCAACCTTCAAACTCCAAACTATCCTATAGCCTCGTAGCTTGAAGTGTTAACTGCTGTCACAGTCTTCACTTTCAAGCCCATTTCATCCCTCCCACACGGCGCCATCACTTAACCAACTTTGACGTAACCCCCAGTGACTATCCAATCATACAAAAGTGACAATTTAAGACTTCCACTTTAACATTTAATTCCAGTTGCTGCCTAATTTCCAAGTCAACTCCTTTAGTCGGTCTTCGTCCGTCACCAAGCCAGACTTAATGAATTCCCACCCGACGTATGCATAAAACATCATCTGTCTTTTCCTCTCTCTCCCCCCCCCCCCTTCTCTCTCTCTCTCTCCCTATAACTCAAAGTGTCCCTCTGCTTATCATTCCTCTACAGTCGGACGGAATTCCCGAGAAATTAAGCCAATTAATTCCAAATCGCCCCCCGCAAGCGACCGGCCGTCCACCGAGTCGCTCCAGGGACATACACGCCGACGGTGGTGACGGTGGCGGCGGTGGCGGCGGTGGTTCGTCCTCACTAGCAGCAATTATGCGCATTCGAAATTTTCTGCGAATCCTTAAATGTTATGTTTCACTCAGGGACTAAGTCACCGGCGAGGGGCTGACGATGGGCCGCGGCATTCCCTTGTTTTTTTTTTTTTTTGAATTCATCAAGGACACTCGCTGGTGGTAATAATTAACATTGCCTGGTGAATGGCAATGATGTGTTTGTTCACATACTCACCGACAAAGGACGAATCAGGAGCGACGGCAACGAGTGTGCGGGTGCGCGAGTCCTCTAATGTTGTGGGGAGGGGGGGGGGGGGGGAGAGTGCATGCCTCGATTGTGTGGTTTAAATGAAACAAAGGACACACGAGTGCCGCATATGGACGGATGTGGAAGGACGTCCATTTGAAATGTATAGACGAAAGGACATTTATTATATTCCAAGGACATTGCGGTGTGCGGCAGCGACCGTGCGGTGTGGGCTTCCATCAAACAAGCAAAGCGGTAATGTGAGGACTTCATAAGCTGAAACAACTGCCAGGGCATAAGGATATGAGATGTGTGGAGAGATGGCGAGAAAGTGCACGTGAAATGTTGATTTTACTACTCGCAGCTTACACGACTAATTATGAGAAACTTAGTTGTGCGTGGAAATGCGACAGCTGTGGAGGGCCATTCTGCAGTCGGTGTGGGGTCATAGAATGACTGTTGCAGCACAAAATCTATGGGTGTTTGCTGAGTGAAAGGAATTCCTGTATCTTCCGAGTTTCCGAGGGGACGACCAGAATTCACAGCGATTTTATTCGACTTCTTAGGTATTCCGATTTTTCGGAGTTGAGATAATGCGGAGACAAAAAAATGTTTTGGTGAGATTCTGAAACCACAGGGATATGGAACGAAGGCCACATGTCATAAAGCACATATGTACTTTGAAAAGTTCTTCGAATTTGTGTTGAGTGCAGATCTCGAATACATGAAAAAAAACCGCAAAACCTGGAGATGCTCTCAGTGCACTACCTCGCGTAGAAACTCTCTTCACTCCGATAATATACCCCTCTCGCTCCCACCAAAGAACAAAATAGACAATCAACAACAGGAACGTGAAAATGAAAACATAATGACAATGATACTTAATGAAATTAAAGAACTCAAAAATGACTTCAGTGAATTAAAACATGTAAATGAACAATTTTTATTAGAAATAAATGCACTAAAAGAAGAAAACAATCAGCTAAAGACAAACATAAAATTGCTGCAAACGCGAATAAACACGGTAGAGCAGTCAAGATTAGCCAATGCCATCGACATATTCAATGTGCCAAACGTTGACAGTTCATCTGCAATGCAAGCAGCACTGAAAATTGTTCGTGATGGTGTTGGTTACGAACTCGATGAACGTGACATTGACTCTCTTCACGTCAAGAAAGTGACAAAGAAGAATGCTGCCGCCACCACCACCAACGTCATAACCATTCATCTGAATCGGCGCCTAACGAAGGAGGCGATTATGGAAAAAAACAAAAAACAGAAACAGCGACTCACAACGAAACTGCTAGGTGACAAAAATGATGGATCAAAAATTTTTTTAAACGAGTGTTTGACTGCTCACTATCGTGCATTATTTAAAGCGGCAAAGCAAATTAAAGAAAAAAAGAATTTTAAATATATATGGCTGAGGAATAACATAATTTTTTTGCGGAAAAATGAAGGTGAGGCTGCCTTCAAAGTGAGGTGCTTTGATGACCTCAACCAGTTTTAAAATTTAGAAATAAGCAATGAACCCAAACCCGCCTTATGCAAAAAAATACGCTATTCCTCAGCCATCGACTTTGCTGATACATCAAAATATTCGTAGCTTAAGAAGTAATTTTGATAATTTTCTAGCGCATCTAAATGTTTTGAATTTTAATGCTATCTTTATTGTAATATCTGAGATTTGGGTTTACGATGATGAGCAAGCTATGTATAACATTCCAGGATATATACCTTTTTTCGGTTGTAATAATTCGTATAGATCAGGTGGTGTCGTTGTATATATTCAAAAAGTGTATGAAAATATCTGTTCGGTTAAAAAATATTCTCTATCAAGTGCCGACATGCTTAAAATTGATTGTCATGTATGTAATGAATGTTTTACGATCTTGTGTGTGTATCGTCGTCATTTATGTGTAGATGTTTTCGTAGAACATATGGATAAGGTTCTCAAAGACGTAAAAACAAAAAACTTATTAGTGGTAGGTGACCTTAATATCGACATTTTAAAAACTAGCAGTGATTCATATAAATACTTGACTCTTATGTCCTCTTTTGGACTAAAATCCCTTATTACAGAGCCGACCCGAATAACAGCTAACACCCAGACTTGTATCGACCACATTTTTCTGAGACTTGACTCCAAATTTCCTTGCAAGCTTTCTGCTGAAGTACTAGATTACAAAATTTCGGATCACTGCATGACAAATTTAAATATTGAACAAACACAAACAAGAAATCCAGACAAATACGTTCCTTTTAAGAAGCAAAACAAAATTATTTATAGTGACCTAATAGAACGATTGAAGTTTGAATTCTGGGATAATGTATATGCAGAAAGTAATCCTTGTTTGGCCTATGACAAATTCTTAATAACGCTTAGAAAACACATAGAAAGCTGCACTATTATAGTAAATAACAATTATAAACACCTAAAACGTCTTAGACCTTGGATAAATGTGAGCTTGCTTAAAAAAATTAAGAAAAAAAATGATTTACGTAAGAAATGCAAACGTCATCCAGGAAACCAATCTTTAAAAAAATATTATAATAGACAAAATGAAGAGGGAAAGAACGAAGTCAAAATATGCCGGAATATATACTTTACAAGAAAACTGCAGAATTGTAGGGGTAATTCAAAAAAAGAATGGAGAGTGGTAAATGACATCCTAAACAATAACATGAGTTCAACTGACATTCTCCATATTGAGGTAAATGGGACTAAAATATCAAACCCTGTAGACATTGCAAATCAATTCAATTGATACTTTACCTCTATAGCAAAAGAATTGAAACCCACTCCTCCAAAATACAGTTGTAATTGCAATTTATTTCCGGACTTAATTGACGATGCTTCTGTAAGCAACAGTTTTGTGTTTGAACCTATTACACCTAATGAGATTCATAAATGCATCATGTCATTGGATAACAAATATTCATGCACCTCTGATGGTATAACTAACTACCTTTTAAAGCGTATTTCATTCTTTGTAATTGATGTTTTAACTCACCTGTTCAATCTAAGTGTAAGTTGTGGTCATTTTCCGTCTTCTTTGAAAAATGCTGAGGTCATACCACTATTTAAAAAAGGTAACAAACACTTATTGACGCAATATCGGCCAATATCTATACTTCCGACATTTTCCAAACTTTTTGAAAAACTCATAAAAAAACGAGTGATTTCCTTTTTAAATAAAACCAATTTCTTCAGAAATGAGCAATTCGGGTTTCGTGAAGGCAAGTCAACTGAAGATGCTATTTTAAAATTATGCAGTGAGATATTTGACAGTTTCAATAAAAACAATCACAACTTAGTACTCTTCATTGACATGACAAAAGCATTCGATATGGTAAATCACGATATTCTCTTGAGCAAACTGTATAGTGCTGGATTAAGAGGTATAATTCATGAGTGGTTTACTTCATATCTGACAAATAGAACTCAACGGGTTAAGCTTAAAGGGATTTTTAGTGATAAACAAGAAGTAAACATTGGTGTGCCACAAGGCTCTGTCTTAGGACCATTGTTGTTCTTAGTGTATGTAAATTCATTATTCTGTCAAAAGTTGAACAGTAGCATTACAGCATTTGCTGATGATATGGCACTGACGTACAGTAATAGCTGCATATTGGACACAGCAATTAAATTAAATATGGACCTGAACATACTTCGACAATGGTTTGCCAAACATGAGTTACTAATAAGCAGTAAAACTAGACTTATGATATGTAGTCTACGAGAATCTTTTCCACTTGACTGTGACACCATCTTCCATTCTAGCTCCTGTACAAGATTGTCAATGTCTAATCATACGTGTGGTAGTGCAAACTTCGATGATAAACAAATATGTAGCTCAAATTTTTTCAAAATAGAAGGTGTTGAAACCTTTAAGTATCTAGGTGTCTTAGTGGATAAACATATGACTTGGAAAGCACATGCTGAAGATTTAAAATTATATATGCTATCTGCCACCCGTAAAATGTATCTTCTAAGAGAACACTGCTCTATTAACATCCTAAGAATGTTTTACTACGGGATAGTTCACTCCAAATTGCAGTACGGTATTGCAAGTTGGGGTGGAACCTATAATAGTACTATGGAACCGTAGTATATAGCACAAAAATATGTAATAAAAATAATGTGTAAAAAAAACAGGTTAGCTCATAGCTGGCCATTGTTCCAAATGCTACGCATACTTCCACTAAGACACCTATATGTCTTTAAGGTTCTCAAGGTTTTCTTCATGAGAAGTGGGTACAATAATAATCTCAGAAGTTCGAACATATATTACTTGAGAAATAATGGTGTGTCAATTTGTACTATCCCATTCTCAAGAAAAACCTGTTGTTCTAAATTTTATACAATGGCAGCACCAAGACTATATAATAAATTACCAATTGAAATCAGGCAAATAGTTCAACCAAAGTATTTTACAAAAGAAGTAAAAAAACTCCTTTTTAGTATGGAAAGCTCATCATTATTAAACTAAAATCTCTTATATAACAGTACCTTTCATTAACTCGCCGTTATGACTATTATAATAAATAATAAATGTACTTTTTGTCGTCATTGTTACTGTATATATATAAAAAATAATTGTATTGTTTCTTAATCTTTTGAATTTACCCTACACTTACTTACTATAATCAAAGTTTATTTTTAATTGAAGGATCATTCGCCACTAGTTCTATCTGAACTAAAGAATGATGCCCATTCTTTTCTTAAATTTTTTCAACTTGTAATTAATTAAGTAACCTTGTATGAATTCTGCTGTTAAATTTAAGAAATTGAATAATAAATAACAAAAAAAAAAAAAATTTTCGGAGTGAAGGATACTGACAAGAAATTGCATAATTTTAAACTTGTCTACACCTTTAAACTTGTCTCCTGAGTCAAATCTTTAGAGTTTCATTCTTTTAAAATAAATTTTTAAATATTCCGAATTTTCGGAGCCGTTTGCTTTGCTTTGTATACTCGGACAAATTTGCCCCACCAACAACACTTATCAGCGACACGAATTTGAAACACGTAACATATTTAAGCTTCAACTCCGAATTTTCGGAGTCATTTTTTTTATTCGGAGATAAATGTATTTTAGCCGCTTCCAGACAGTTGTATCGGAATCGACAAAAGACATCATTTCTCCTTGACGTCTTCGATGTTTCGTATAACCTCAAGGTATTGGGTATATTCGGAGTAGCGTCCTATTGTCACTGGACGTATGTACTTAAAACTAATGTGGAAATCAAATGCAGTGGTATATATTGAAAATCACATCAGCTTATAACAGGCCCTTCCTAACAATGTTGCTTAGTACGACTTTTAGTACATTCTATGTTTTCGGAGTTGACATGTCCAAGCAAGTGAATTTGACTATAGAACGAGAACAAATATTTTCTTTTTAACTAAGCCGTACTTTCTTTCTAGTACATACAGTGACTTTTAAGGACACTCCGAATTTTCGGAGTCCAATTTCAACAAACCATTAAAATCGTTTCATAACATATATTCGTTTTTCATAAGATTTATGCCAACCTTAATCAATTTAGTCATTTTTTATACAACTCCGAATCTTCGGCAATGAGATCAAAACAAGTTATTGAATCGATTGAACTCTTAACACACATCCTACCACGATGGTAAACCAGTTTCAAACTGAAAACTTCTAAACGTTCCTTAACCTGATCTTCCGCCACTCAGAGAAGACACCATTTCCCTATCAAATACCTTAAATGGCCACATTCCGAAACAGCCAAAGTAATCTCCTTCTCATACTTCCCCTTCAAGTTTCTACAAAGTCATTTGTTCGTGTTGCCGGAAGTCCGCTCCCTCCAAAACGACGGTTTAAACTTCCGCCGGATTAAGTACCAAAGACGTATGCAGACACGACACCTCGTCGCAACCACTGACAGTCCCCACAGATTGTGTCACGAAGCACGTTTCACTTGATCTGAAGTACTAATTCATTTCATTCTTCTTCCCGCTTTCGCCACCGGAACACCCCCATCGCCACCGACACTGGCAGTGCCACCGCTTGTGTCACCACCCATGCACACAAGTCCGCGCCGTGCACACTCCCAGCTCTCGGGCTTACTCGTGCATCCGCTCAGTTTATTGCATGCCAACCAACAATATCCGCCTCATTAAGCATGTCCTTCATTGGAACCATTAAATGAACAAGCCTTCATCAAAATGTAAATGCGGGGCCGTACTTTTTACGTATCTCGCACTGCCAACAATCCGAGAGACGGCCGCGGAGCGTGGTCGGGTGGGCATTGTGTTCGAAGCGTTAACACGGCCACACTGAATCCACAGCGAAGACACTCTCCACCACCATCCACTCAATTTGACAATAAAGCGCTTTCAATATTCCACAAGGACACGAGCACACACACACACGGACCCGCTGCAGCGTGGGAGCACAATGCGCGCCGAGTAAACGTGCAGCCATGCATGCATGACAAAGTAATAACCACCCCCACCGGCCGGAGGCCAGGAGACAGCCGAAGCCAGTGTCGCATGTGTGACTATGAAGTCATCTGCAATTCAGGACAGCCACAGTCCACAATGCTAATTTGAGTTTAATCCTTTTTTGCGCTCCGCAGAGCAGTCTGTCGAACTGTGCGTGTCCCACGCGCCCTGAGAACCGGCCGAGGTGGTTGGCGGCGTCGGCGTGTGCTTCAACAAAAAAATCGACGATTACGTAACGAGAGCGCCTCGCACGCACACATTCAGGTAGGTGGCTGCGAGGCCTCTTAGTCGTCGCCTTGTTAACATTTCAAAGGACATCCATCTGCATGACGAGAGAGGGAGATGGGCGACACAATCACGATTGCTTTTGCATAGCAAATCCTGTCTCTCGCACCCCCGCCGTCGCGGGGCGGTATCCTTGAAGCTCTGAGCGGGGAGTGTGCAGCACAGTCGTCCTTGTGTAAACAAATCGCTCGCCGACTACTGGAACTGAGGGCTGGCCACGCGAATGTACACCGTCAATTAACAGGCTTAATTATTGCACGCGCTAGCCCGCAACGAGCACACGCGATGCCTGCGCTGGAATGACGTGTGGTGCTCCACCTCCACCTGCACTGATCCCAACGACCTAGAGAGACGTGACGGATGGACGGAGAGCAGGAGCCGTTCGTCCTTGTGCGCGAGGAGCACTTTTTCGAATTGGATTCAAAATTGAAAGGCTTCCTTGTCCGGCCGGGAAATTTGATTGCACTTTCATTCGTTTCGCTTTTCTGCACTCTTCGGACTTGAATTTGATTCTGGGACATGGCACCGAATGGCAACGACTGGAGGGGGAGTCACAATCGAATTAGACGAGTGAGAGCTGTGTCCATTAGAAGCGCGGAATAGACTCAAATCCTGCAGCATTGAATGGAAGTGCAAAAAGGCAGGTGGGATGGAAAGGGGTCAGCGACAGGTATTTTGTATGATCCAAGAAAGCGAAGGAGATTAAAGCTGAAGCTTAAACTGGGCTTGGGTCCAAAGAAGTCGGTGAAATCTGGTCCGTCAGTCGGTCCACATCATGCTGAAACTTATACTTAGAGTCTATGTTAGCCAGAACTAGAGGCAAGGTCCGAGAAATAGAGTCTCAAATATAGCCAGAGTTTAAGTAAGGCTTTGGCAAAAGTGCATGAGTTAGTGTCATTGAAAAAATCAAAGCCACGGGTGGCCTAAATTAGAGCGAGCTATGAAGGACCTACAGCCCTATCCACAGTCAGAGCCAAAGACCGCGCTAAGTCATGGTCAGAACCAGTACAAACCACAGGCCTAGAGCGACGACCTCAAAACCAGCTTCTGACAGAGTAGGAGATTCTTTCAACCCAAAGCCCGTACTGGAGCCAGACTCCGACTAGAAGCGGCTATGTCCACAGCCACAACTATAACCTAAGCCATAGCCAGAGTATGAGATGAATCAGGGCCCAGGCCAGAGATAGACAAAGATTCAGAGCGACAAACACAGCCGAGGCCGGACTTAGACACCGATTTAAAGGCGATGACAAAATCGAAGTTCAAGCTTGAACCAAGTTTAAAATAAGAGCCGAAGTAAAACTCGCGTCCAGAGTGGATGCTAGAGCACGAAACAGGAATTTAGAGTTAAAGTTTGACCCAGCGTCGGTGACAAGACCAGATTCTGAGACAGGCTTACTATGAAAATCAAGAGTACAAGGAAAATAAGGCAAAGAATTAGAATTCGTAGCGAGAAGCTGCATCAGAATCAGAGCCACATTAAGGGTCAGAGCTGGAATTTGAGTAAAAACTACACATGAAGTCAAGACTGAGACTTAAAGGCAGAGTGGAAGTATGAGCCAGGCTCTTAATGACGTCTAGAGAGGGAGTTTATGACAAAATTCCATGCTCTAGCCCATGACTCAAATACAAACTTCTAAATAAAGCCAGAATTGAGGCTGGAACTGTGTCCTAATCCCGGCTTGAACAGCTTCAGGAGCTTCATCAAAATCGAGTACATGGATTGAAGGTAACACGAGCACAATAATCAGGACTAAGTCAAGCCTAGAATGTAGATCAAATCCAAACTTTGCGAGATCTTGGTACGGATTTGAGGATATGAAGCTCCGATTCTCGTTTCTAATTTTCGGTTCAAGTTCAAATGTTCTTGTTCTTAAACATGGATTGAGAGTAAAGCTTGGACAAATGTCAAGACTAAGCCAAAACGAGACCTTAGACCAAGGCCCATCTGTGAGAGAAAAAAATTTGACTATGTGAAGCCGAGATTAAGTCTACAGCCGCCTTTTAAGACGAAGATGAGTTTAGGGCCAAACTCAACACTGGAGCATAGGTTGAAACTTTGATTGGCTCTTACGCAGACCTCACAGTCAAGTTCAAAGTCAAGCTCAAACTCAATCTGTGAGTCAGCTCAAAATCAAGTTCAAAGTTAAGATCGAAGTTGAGCTCAAAGTTAAGCTCCAAGTCAAGCTTAAAGTCAAGCTCAATTTCGAGCTAGGAGTCGTCCCGAATACAACCTCAAACTTAAGCTCAGATTCAAAGTTAAACTCAATCCCAAGCTACTCTTAGCTTCAAAAACTACTTCGAATTTAAGCTCAAATTCGAGCGCAGAATTAAGCTCAAAGTCAGGGCTCAGCATAAAGAATGTATCGAGAGTCAGAGATGCAGTCAAGCTGGGCTTTAGCCCGGAGAAAAATGGCTCCCTGACTGGACTGTGTCATTGGCTCAAGCCTGTTTAGCCTCTCTAAGCTCAGCTTTTGGATGTTCACTGTGGGTAAATCTAAGAGGCCAAGGAACGCACATGAACAGGAGAAAAGAGGAAGCAGATGTTAAGCGGTGCTTTGCTCAAATCAAACTTGGCTCAAACCACGCCGAAATCAAACTGGACTTAAACCAAATCCAAGATGGTAACAAAGTGGATTAGCTTCAGCTTAAGGCTAACAAACAGCAACCCAGCACCATGCTCGTCAATTTTGTTATTTACCACGGTGTAGGATACACTCGTCTCACTTTTGACTGCCCCACACGGCCTTCTTAAAGTCGCTTTTTATGAAAACAGACACCGTCGCCTGATGGATTTCCTTCAAGGTCCCTCTTCCCCTGCCCCTACACATTCCCACCCCATGCCATTAAATTACAATCCGACAGCGTGGACTTTTGCGGATTGTCTTGACACACAAACACACACACACATAGCGCATCCCACCACCCACGACTACAAAAGCAACGGTCTAATGAAAAACAAATCCTTTTGTTGGACTTAATGCAATATTTTTCCATTCTTCTGTTTCTCATTCGCTTGGGGGGACACACCCGCTCCTCCCCCCGTATCCCTCTTCCTCTCTCCCGGGACCATCACTGTCACCGCAGAAGAGTAAACACGCCACCGGAGTGAGGTGGTTGCAGGATGAAGAAATGGATAGACCGCAGCAGAGGACAACTGCGTTCAGTTATTCTTTCGCCCTCGCGCTTGCCCCTCCCATCGCCGCCATCTCAAATCCAGTTATTTTTCCCCGTGAACAAGATTCAAATGAACTCCACCGCCGCCACTGACACACGGAGCAGGATCTTAAAACTGTCAACGCAAGTTCAGGCTTGATGCAGAGCGCTCTTCCCCCCCAACCACCCAAAATGGACACCTTGTGAAAATTGAAAATTACAAAAAAAGGAAGGCACACAGAGAGAGAGAGAGAGGGAGAGAGGGACAACCAACCGAGAAGAACAAAATCTCTCCTATTGTTATCCTTTCCCTGCTGGCTGGCATGATGGTTCTGCTGCTGCTGCTGCTGTATGTGTGTGTGTGCCCTGGTGAGGGCGCTTTCATTATCCTGAAAACTGGGTGGGAATCACAAACCAACGACATGATGAGAGGCGGTGGAAGCTGGCTTTCTTTTTTTGTTTCCTGTGCGAAAACGACACGAGATGAGGTGTTCAAGGATAATTTAGTTAATGCGCTCCCGGCATTGTTGCATTCTTCGCTGGCAGTTAGGATTTGAAAGTTAATTTCATTCAATTTTCCATCATTAGTGAGGAGATTGCCCTCGCTGGTGGCAGAGAGTGTTTGGAAACTGAAAGGAGTCATGTGCTTGTCCCTGGTGGAGTCTAACTTCAGAGATGAGGGTCTTGGCCTTTTTTTCATTTGCAGAGGGATGGGAGATCCTATCTGGCTGTGTCTTAAATTTCAACTTAAGTCGTCATATTTCGTACTCCATCCAGATTTCAGTCCCAAAGGTCCTCGCTGAAGCTTGTCGCCAGAGTTCGTTCCCCGAGCTTACCACCGTCAGAGCTCGTCCTTGATGCTCGTCTTCTTATACCTCCTCTTCTCAAAAAGTTCCTTTAACACAAACTCTCTCCAAAAAACCATCACGAAGGAACCGATCAGAGTACTTAAGAGGTTTACTTTCAACCTTTGCCAAAGAATAGCGAGACCCCCAGAGCAGTTCTTTGGCATTTACAGGAAGAGCGAGCCAGCCGGCGTCTCATCTTCGAGCGCCCTCGACAGTAAACAAAAGGTCATACGGTGCTCAATCAGAATGTTTTATGCACGCAAAGATGTCCATCTAAATCTACACACACACACACACACGACGTGTATTTGAATGGACAAGGGATCGCCTCCAGGGATAATCTCGACCACAGCTCTAATTTGAAGTGAAACAGAAAAACAAATGACGTTTCCATAATTAAATCAGCACTCAGGCCAGGCCACTCCGCCCCCGCAAAAAAAAAACAGACATCCCGCCAGACACACAGGCGCACACGATCCATCAGAGAAGCGAAGTGAAACAAAACGAAAGGATAAACAACTCCAAGCACACACAGGGATACAATGAGCAAACATTTATATCCTGGGCGTAGCTGCCTCAGATGCACACATGTGAGCCCATATCTGGGCCCCAAGCATACACAGTCCCCCCCCCCCGCCCCCCACAAATAGGTTTCTTTGCGCTTCTCCTCCTTCCATCTCTCATCGCCACCCGCAGCTCGTGTTGGCATCTTCTGAGGCGGGAAGCGCCCGGGATCTACGAGGATAAATGAAATCAAATATTACGTCGTTAAACGGGGATAAACAACCGTAGAGACTGGGCGGCCACCGCTACCAGATGTTCCACCGCGTGGGGTTGGGGCATGAAGGGTTATCCTTGCTTGCTGGGTGGCGCTGATGGGACGTGATTCAAATGCTGATGGCTGAATTAAAATTCTCGAACTTGGGATACGGCTGAAAGTTGAATTAATAAGTCGCGGAATGGATTTGCGTAGAAGGGTGAGAGGGTGCGCCCACGGCTGTGATGCAGACGACAACGACAACGACGACGACGAAGTTGGTCATGGAGAACAGCAATTAAGGCGGTGATTGTGGCGGAGTATGTGTTGAATTATCATCAAGTGGTCGCACGTGGATTGGGAGTTCAATTTGGCCTGTCACGGGGGTTGGCGCCCCGTTCACAGCAAGTCAAACTTCCTTACTCACTTTGATTTCTTCCCTTAAATCATCGCCTCAATGAATCAACTCAATACGGCATCAGCTCCATCCAGGGCACTCGTCAAGTTGCAGAGGGGGCCTTCAAAAGCCATCATTAGCCCCGTTCTTCATTAAGGAGAGCCCCCCCCCCCCCCCCCTTTCAAATAATCAACTCCCTGCCACAGCCCCTGCTAATGAACACAAGTGTATCTGCAGTCAAACACAGCCGCTGCACAATGAACTACCAGCCAGAAGAATCGAGCATCTACACCGCGACGAGCACACATCCTCCACGCGGGGGCGGTGAAACCAGTTAAGAGATGAAATGATGAGAGCGGCATTACGCTTCATTAACTTCGAAAGCGAAACGCGAAATCACGGGCGGTAGACTCGCTCGTAGTTTCACTTCAATTAGACTTCACTCGCAACGCTTGATAGTGAGGCGATGCGGCGGAGATGTGGCGATGTGAAGTGCGCTCACCCGACGGATGATAATGGCAAGCGTTGCTCCTAATTACACTGCGCTGAGGAAGAAGAGCTCACACACAGCCACAATGGTTGGTGTTGTTTGATCGTTTGTTTGTTGATGCAGATTTGCCAGGTGGCAGGGAAATGGGACGTGGGTGGGTGAAAGGAAAATGAAACAACTTCCGACAAGCTATCTCAGTCTCATCGGGTGGATAAGCCAAATGGCTTCATCTGCCAAGCGATTTTGGTCTTCGACGGGCGATATCGGTCTTCGACATCGGCAAGTCATTAGCTGTGGATGGGGGAGGAGGGAGGTTAGGGTGATTTAGATGTCTAATCGAACCTTGATTTGATCTTTAACTGGTCTTTAACTAATCTGGCGCTATAGTCCAAGGTGGACCTGGGCTTCAACCCATAGGCAAGACATCCCAAAGGTCCAAAGTTCCAAAATGCCAAAAACTTCCAAAAGCCAGAATCCCGAAATGTCCACCATCTCAAAATGATGAAAATTGTCAATTTTGTGAGACAAATTGCAGAAGTTGAGGTTTCTCCACTTCCTCAAGCAAGGAGATGACAGGGCACAGGATATACCCAAAGAGAGCTTTACATAGTCTGATGATTGTGGCTGCCATAGCGCTTTGGGTTAGTGCGTCGACTTACTGCCTTATACAGTGTACAACGTGGCAGCAGGAAGAAAGTTGTTAAAAGTGGCAACAACTCATTTTTTCAAAGTAGATATTGGTCTCCAGAAGGGTGTGGAAAACTCACCAATTCTTCTTCTTGGTCTTCTCTAGTGCCCTAACTGTCTTCATGCAGCACTTCATCGCCAAAGCTGACGATTGGGTTTCACACCGAACACCGATGAAGATTGAGGTTAATCCCTTGCTCTTACAGTGTGACTTGGAGAAGCTTAAGGAAATTTTGCGACGGTTGGAAATCGAAGATCTCTCAGGAAGGCAACAGGGATGCGACCAAAACCTGGTTTATTTTCGGCGCAGTAAGTCCACGTCGTCAGCCATTAGCTGCCAAAAGTGTGGTGAACCCTCATCTGCCTAACAAAAGCAAAAGTAGCCTTGTGTGTTTCAAAGCAGCCAGTTAGACACCAAGGAGAAGGTTATCAGCTACAGGGTCCTTGTCAGATCATGAATCATGATGTATGGCTGTACGGTGTGGTTCAACTTGAGTCCATTTCATTAAGGACAAACAAAAAAGGAAGGGATGAAGGCAATGTCCTCCTCCAGAATGGAACAGAGAGTGAAAGGAGTGGGTCTTTCAACACAACAAGGAGATCGTCCCTAGTAAGAGAATAGCTGCTACTTCAAACGCAGTTGGATCATCACCCTCAATGATCAGATTGACGAGGAAACATTCGATTCACAATCGCAACGGGATGCTCGTAGCAGAGAATAAACTCAAGTTCCATGGAGGGCCACACGAGAACTTGTTGAATCCATCGGTCGAAGGGTAGAAGTCTTAAATAAGACATTCTTCGACTTCTAACCTTGGAGCCACGAAGTACTGACTACATTTTAAAATAACATTTCAAGACTTCAAGTTAAAAGTCCGTCGACTGACACACCGAGGCTTCCATGCTCGATATATGGACTGCTGTGTATGCCGTTTGCTGACAACATTCAAAGATAGGCCTCGTTCCAAACCCAGATGGAGTCATTGTCATTCAAACATGGTCTCATTTGGAGTTTGGGGAACTGAGGCGCCTAGTCTTGCGTTACTTAGGACTCTTGGTCCCAGGCAGCTGATCTTGTAAAACCCATTCCCACAAGTGTCGATAAAAAACTTCTGAAATTTCACCCTTCAGAGTCGGCTATGAGCTGAAGGTCCTCTCCACTCGTGAAAGAACACTACCACTCACAAGAAGAGTAATTGCTGAAGGTGGGTCATGGTCATGATGAGGAATTTTGTTCGTGATAGAGTGATTTTTGGCCATAAAAACTGCAAGTTTCCGGTTCGTTTGAGCCATGGCTTGTACCTTTGACATCGTTTAGTTGCTTTGTTTTTCTATTTGAGAAGGGAGGTCAAGGATCTTTTCTGATAAACAGCCAGTTACAGACACACCTCTTTTCTAGCCAATTTATCAGTTCTTTTGATGAAGAACGGACCTTTCTGCCCAGGAACCAAGCCCAAGGAGCGATTGAATCTGACCACAGCCTGCTTAGGATGTAGACAGCAAAGTTCTATCATCTGTTATATTACTGACGACGCCTAGCTGTTTACATCGAGCCCAAATAATTCACTGAGAGAAAGCAAAATGCCTTGTTGAAAGGTTTAGTTAATGCAACAGACAAGAAGGCGAAGTACCAAAGAAAGGTTGGGCGAAGTGACAGATACTCCTGAGCCCATCTCCTCTTAGGCTTTGGAGCCATTTTTGTGGATTCCCAGGGCAGTAGAGTGTCTGAGTAAATCCGTATTTTCTATTTTAAAGCTAAATTTGAGATCCTCGCGGGGAACACTGTATAATCTGTATGTCTCAACGGTTTTGTCTTTAGGGGTATCCCCTGAGTCAAGAGTTTCTGTCACCAACGATGGCTTTCGCATAATTTCAGGGTTGTCTAGGTGACTGTCATCTTTCCGCAAATGTCGAAAGCTAAGGGATGCAAAGTGCATCCAATCCAGAAGAAGGTGTGAAATAAAGAGGTCCTTGATGGAGATGCTCTCCAATCGTGGGACCCTTCTGATCTTGAAATATTTTTCTGTGAAGTGCGGGTTACCAGATAACATAGCCGGCAGACTAGCTCCTACTGCGACTGTAACTGGGTACCAAACTTTGGTTTAAGACCCCAATTGAGGGCAAGTATATCACAACTGCTAACTTTTCAAGTATGTCCTTTTCTCACAGTCCTGTGTCTGAAATTCTGGTTTAGAGAATGCTTAGCTGGTGGCTTTGCTATTTTCAGAAAATTCCTGGCATTTCTACACCAACAAGAAGTTACCTAGAGGGCTTTAATTTTCCCGTAAAATTCAATGGGTAACAAAAGGAATAATATATCCAGCGCAGTCGAAAATGTGGAACAAAGTGACCTCGTGATACAGAGGTCCACT
Organism: Eristalinus sepulchralis; assembly: GCA_944738645.1. Classification (NCBI taxonomy): domain Eukaryota; kingdom Metazoa; phylum Arthropoda; class Insecta; order Diptera; family Syrphidae; genus Eristalinus; species Eristalinus sepulchralis. The sequence goes on along the minus strand of OX122886.1, from coordinate 8,078,425 downwards.
AGGGGCTGTACTCCTCTTTAAAAAAAATCCTGTTTGCTGTTGAATACAGACCACGATACAGTTGCTATTGGTTTTTCAAATCCACTAAAATTTGATTTCAGACCCTACTTTGAGCAAGGCCTTCTTACAATCGACCAACGGCCGTCTTGCTCATGTCGTCTGTTGCTATTGACATCGGGGGCAGTGTTCCCCCCTCAAACTTCCCTGCTTGGGGTCGCTGTAAGATGCATGCAAGCTTCCACAAACTTTTTGATTACAAACTTTTCTGACATTCGTATTTTGAATTTTGAGATTTAGTCCCTCTTCCGTCCTTCTTCTTCTTCTTCTTCTTCTTCTTCTTCTTCTTCTTCTTGTGGCGCTACAGTAAGGGGGTGAACCTGGGCGCTTATCCACATACGTTTCCAGCCAGCACGATCTTTCGTCAGCTGCCGCCAGTTGCGCACTCCAAGTTGGTTGAGGTCCTTCTCCACTTGTGTGCGCTACCTTAGCCTAGGCCGTCCTCTCTGCTTATTTCTATTTTCGAAACCAGAGGAAAGCTGGGCTAAGCCTATGCACTCTTCAGTCAACAGACCGCTTCAAGCCGACTGACGTTGAATTCAGGCATCTTCAGTTTCGTGTACTCATCTGATTTAGTGACTCTTTTCTTTTGGACACGTCATTCTCTTTCACATTGACACTCGCAAATGAATATTAAAACTCTCTGACGCGAAACTTTGGTATCGATTCCCTCAACAGAAAACAGACCCCTTTCGACCACCGTCGCAAACAAAGAGCACGTCCTGGTAAGTGCTTTATCCCTCAAAATAACCATCAGTTACAAAATTTCAGAAATATACTCTTCTTAGACTTTCGTCGACTGTTAGAAGGCTCCCTCTGTGGCATATGCAATCCCCTGTGCGTCGAAAAAAAAAACTCCGACAGCCGTCCTAACTCCGATTTCCCAAGTAGACTCCATCCAAAAGAAACTGCTTTTGACACTACAAACACGGTCTATGCCACAAGTTCGAATAGACCCCCTCCCCAGTCTGAACCCAAATCAAATTTCAAAACTCTTTTCACGTCTGTACAGCGCAATTGACTCCCTTCGACTTCTCACAATCGAACCCACTTTCAATTTCTGCCCCGAGTTGCCCAAGTTCCTCGCCCTAGGAGGTCCCTTTAATTAGTTTCAGCTGCCAACAAATTGCAGAGCCGATGAAGGAACTGGCGTTTTGTTATGATTTCTGCCCCACCCCCTCCACCAGATCTCCCCACAGTGCTGTGCGCCATTCAACAGGCCAACCAGCAGCACAACAGCAGTGACGGTACTCATGCTTCACACAAATGAAAATCTAAATATTTATGGAAATTCAAAAAAGCCGAAGTCCGGCCCGGATTCACCGGCTCGCTCACCTTCCACACGCCTCTCAATGGCGCCCGAACGAAACCACTGACGCACAAACCACACAAAGAGAGAATAACGAAAAGGACAAGCAGAAAAAATGGCGATGAGGGGTCGTTGGTGGGGGGGGGGGGGTAGGGGTGAGGTTGAGAAAAAAAATGAAAGATTCTAATTAAAAATATTTCTTTTTCCCAGAAAGGACCTCACCAACAGCAGCGTGGCACAGGAACTTTTGATGTTGATTCTTCCGTTCCGTGCTCATGCAGCGCACCCACATACACCCCCCCACCCCGCCCACAGTTTGAGTCCGCATTGGGTTTTGTGTTGCCGCTGCCACCCTCCACAGGTATGCCAGCCCCAGCCCGGACACGGTGCCCGGTGCACACAGCGATAAAGGAGCATTCAGAACACCGAAAAGAAAACCACTGCCCTTAGGCGTTCTAGACAAAGGACGAACGGACGGTCTGCAGGCGCTGACGGTGGAACTATTGGATACACAATTGTTCTTGTTCCATTTTCGATATTAAAGACGTGAAAGGATGTTCAGGATACCGAGAGGGAGACTCTTTTGACTCCTTCGACTCCTTCGACTCCTCATCCTCATCCTCATCATCATCCGTTTTATTAGGAGAGAATTGTTTTTCTCATTTCGTTTGTCGAACGTGGCGAACGACGGGAGTGAGGGGGAGGGCTGCAGTAGACAATGGCATTGTCTAGTTGCTTTTGTGGCGCGGCGGCCACTGGACGCCCGAGGGCAGCCATGGATATTTGCTTTCAATGCTCGTGTAATAAGCTAAGGATATCCATTCACCTTTCCTCTTGCCACCCCACCCACCACCTCGCCACAGGACGGTGGTGGCGCCTGCTGCTGGAATGGCAATTGTTTGAAGAAGAAAGTATTTACAAGGGATTTTCCGGCCAGCTGAATGGAATCCACAAACAAATGGGTTGCGGCTCAAGGAGACACCGAGTGAGCTGTGGATTGTTGTATGTGTGTCCTACCTGTTGGATGGGTATGGGGAAGCACAGGAGAACAAATTTCTTTCGATTTTGGTGCAAATGTTTGCAGGAAGCACTGCCAGGAGAGAAATTTGGATTTTCTGACAGCTTGGGGGCTCTGAAGGTTTTCTCCGGCTGAGGGCTTGACCTTGATGTCATGGACTGTGGGGTAAGCTTGATAATTGAGATGGATTTTGGGAATTTTTTGCATCAAAGGACACTCAGCTCAGAAGTCGTCAATCGAATTCAAATGTTCATCGGTTCATGTCCAGCAAGTTCTTCGAAGTTAAACCTCCTCTCTCCCTCCTGTGGTCGTATGAGTGTCCTTTGTGAAAAGTTGGTCAATAGAAACGACTTCATTGGAAATTCCCACAAGTCCACTCATCAGTTGGAAATTCCCAAAAATGTCGCATGACGAGCCGACAGCTCCACTCTCAAGGACTTCACACCGCCCGTGGGTGGTTGCCGCTTTTTAGAGTCCTTGCTGGTGAACTCCAGGACACACGAAATAATTACATCGACCGCCTGACTGGAAACCCCCATCAATTCAATTTTAACGACGCTTTCGTCCTTCCGTTCCTGTGGTCTCTGGGGCACTGCCCCCTGTGCCTATGGCTTCCTGTGTCACTGACCACTGCTGTCGTCTTCGTTGTCGTAGTCTTCGTCATTGTCGGCGTTGTTGTTATTGTCGTTGTTGTCGTCGTTGTCGTCGTTGTCGTCGTTGTCTTCCTTTTCGTCCGTCTTTATCGTAGTCACTGCTATTTCATGTAGTGGTGAGATGTGTCCGGCAGTGTCTCCTTTTCTTCTCAGGCGTCCTGGAAATGTGCCTCCCCCTGTCCCCCCCACCCACCATTTCATTGATTCCTCTGTCCAATACCGTCGTGATGAGCAAAAAACCCATTTAGTGTCTCCTGTCCCACATCCGTTTCCCCTTGTTGCGTCACCCCTTCCCCCCCCCAAGCCAGAGGGACTTAATGCAACAGGACTTGAAGCTCGTCTTTATGCAAAACCCCCCGAAACAATCCGGCGACAGGCACAAACACGCCGAATTTGCATAATTGCAAGTTATCCCACTCCGACTGGGCGCCAAGGAGGGGTAGCGCGAGAGGTGTGAGCGTCTTGGTTGTTGCTACCGAGTAATGGCAGCAATTCAACATTTTGCAACGCCAGAATGAACGAATAAAATGCAAATATCCGACGTTGAGCCATTGAAGTCGTTGCGCGAAGCACTGAAGCAATGAAGCGTCATACTGCAGGGCGTGCGTGTGACGATGTGTGTGTGTGTGGGTTTGTGTGCTTGGTTTGTGGCAGGATGCTGAAGTGTAGCACAAGGATCATAATAATGGAGAGCGATAATATTTTCATATTACACGAGCAATTGGAGGATGTTCTGCAATAAATCAAGATGGGAGATGGTAGAGGGGTGGGTGCTACAGGGAGAGTAGGGGGATGGAGGGAATAAAATGATTTTTTTTTCGTTGGCCCTTGTTGTAGTTAGAGATATGGGTGAATCAAAGCGGCTGAACACACCAGGAAACGTGTTTGATGGAGGGGGTGGATTTTATTGGTTGCACATGCGCCTGTGACGACGGACGGGTCGGATTAGGAAATCTCTTCCTGATCTATAAAGTTCTAGTTCACTCTTCAGACTGAGATTAAATTTAGTCTGCAGAGGACAGCAAAATATCTAGGCATCCCGGTGGAGTTCAGTGCAACTTGGAAGGATAGTGTGGATGGACTCATGGGAATATACCACCTAAACCTCCAGGCCATCGAGATCTTCTACACACTTCAACCACACTTAAGGTCTTCGACCAAAGATGCTACTCTGCAATTTTACGACATTTGGGATCATAAGTCTAGTGATTGGGTCTGCAAAAGGAGTATCTCCTGCCCAGTTTGTTGAGGATACAGGAGTCAGCCTACCGTGGTATGACAGCATCTCTGATACCGACGTTTGCAGGAGGACTAGATGTTACTGTGTCTCTAAACCCTTTAGACACCTTCTAGACACCTTCTAGACCCCTTCTAGAGTCGACAAAAAGCCAGACACAATCAGGCTGAGGCTTAGGAAATGTAGACGATTCGAGAAGGCGTCGGTAGTAGCTGGATGAAGATGAAGCAATGTTGTGCTTAGCAGCTGATCTGCCATCTAAGTTTGGGTCGAATGGGAACTTTGTAACCCGATTTTCAATCAGAGAAGGACTAGCTAGCATTATACAAGGACGATTGGACAAGGGAGTAGACAAATATGTGGACATGTGCTTGGGCAAGAACGACAATCGGTTTACGATGGAACTTGGGCAACGACTTGACTCGAGACAAGTCTAATTTGCAATGTTAACTTTTGAATCTAGATTGGGAATCAAGCCATCAACCGAAGGAGGTTGTCCTACCAAAGCTGTCCGACATTGCATAGAACTTGACTCCTTTAAGGATTGGGTAGAGTAACCTGAGGTGACCAACAATGTCGCCTAGTTTGAATGTGTATTCAAGCTGCAATTGCCTGCCCGCTAAACACTGATAACGATAAAGAGGTGTCTCCATGATGTCACATCAGCACGCGAGGATTCAATCCTTTTCCAGTTCAAGACGAAGCATTGCTTTTACATTAGCGCACCTTTTCTTCGTCAATTTTCATCGTCACTTACAGCAACCCCCTCCCACCCTCCCCCCTCTCTCAATGTCGGTTCATAAGATCAACAAGGTTATTGGAGACATAAAATATGCAACCAGCATCCTTCACTTAACCACTCGCTGCCCTTCTTCCCCCGCCTTCTCTCTCTCTCCCTCTCCCCCCTCCCCCACCATTCCCACAGATCCCAAACAAACAACAAAGCAAACAATGAGCCACGCTGCACCTGATGAACATCCATTGAATTCCTTTAATGGTTCGCAGACACGTTTAGGATGTGTCATGCTTCTGCTTCAACCCCATCTTATCTGTTCCCCGTGCGAGTCATAAAACCCCTTGCAATCGGGAGCAGCAAACACTCGCCGTCTGCCTCTCCTCCCCTTAAGACATTGTTGCCCCTTCTCATTTTTCCTTAAGTGCTTTCTGCTCTCCTTTCTCCGAAGATCGCACGCGTCTTGTGTGTGTGTGTGTGTGTGTGGGGATAGGAGATTACCCCATCCGCATAAATTCATCATTCCTGCAACAGACACACTTAACGACAAACTCTTAACTTTTCGTCTTTATTTTCCACTTAAGCGTTCGTGTCTCGTCTTCATTTCAAAACGCTTCACATTTGTACCAGATATTTCATCAAATTCCATTCATCCCTCTCCGCTGCACTATCCAATTGCCGTGTGTGTGTGTGTGTGTGTGATGCCTTTCATCTATCCAACACTCGAAACTAGCTTAACTCGAATGGGGGAGGACTGCTCCCCCCCCCCACCAACTTTGACAAATTCCGTGGGTAGGTCCTCTTCGACTTTTATCCACTTGGCGGCAGTATTTAACCCTGCACACACACACACACGCACACGTGTCCCCAAAAGGAGGGCACACACTGCACAGACGTAGTGACACGAAGGGAATGTCTTACGTGGAAAATCCCTCATTGAAACCGAAATAATGTTTCATGACAGAAAACAATTGTCCCGCAAATCCTTCCATTAAATCAGAGCACACTCGGTGGGTGTGGAACGTTGGGAGGGGAACGGTGAAAGGGGGACAGTGGGAGGGGGAATAACCCCAAGGATCTCGAAAGGGTTGTGAAATAATCATTTTTTCGACGGCATTGATTTTTTTTCCTTCCCACATCGCAGGAGGTTGAGCTGTTTATGCTGATCCTGCGAACACGTTGAAGTGGATTTTAGAAATTTATTAGATGCCTAGCCGCTAAGCGATACACCGACAAAGTCAAGGATCACATAAATTCTCAGCTCATTAGACGGCGACGCGGCATGCAGCTGCGGCTAAGAGACTGTTGGGAAATTCAGAAGATTTTGAATCGGTTTGAAGTTGTCAAGGAATTTTGACGAGAAGAAGGTTTAGGCAGGAGTAGGGGAATTTTCCTTTCCAAGGAACGCAGGAAAAAACTCAAGATAGGCAGCATATGCCTTGAGACGCTCTACAGAGGACATCATTCCTGCTTCACGCAGAAGGAGCGAGGGTACAAGTTTCACCAATGTGGCCACGATGCTCTCACTTTCATAAATAGCCGAAGAAAAAATTTGCTCCCCTTCATAAACTGTGTGAAAACGACGCGAATACATCAGGGGAACAGAAGAGGTAGTTCTCAGTCCCAGACTGCCAATCTTGATCTCCATCTAAGGCCTGTTCTACAACTGGTGGTCGAAGTGGGTCTCAAACAACAGTCTCACAAGCTCTCCTCAACTGCTTTTGGCTTCATATTCCAAGACGGTTGAGATCCTTCTCCACTTGTGGGTGCCACATCACAAAATGGTGACAGCTATTGCGTGCAATGACTCCGATGCAAAGACTCTTCGGACTGGAGCTGGAGCTGGAGGTGGAGTTGGAACTGGAGCTGGAGCTGGAGCTAGAGCTAGAGCTGGAGCTGGAGCTGGAGCTGGAGCTGGAGCTGGAGCTGGAGCTGAAGCTGGAGCTGGAGCTGGAGCTGAAGCTAGAGCTGGAGCTGGAGCTGGAGCTGAAGCTGGAGATGGAGCTGGAGCTGGAGCAGGAGCTGGAGCTGAAGCTGGAGCAGGAGCTGGAGCTGAAGCTGAAGCTAGAGCTGGAGCTGGAGCTGGAGCTGGAGCTGGAGCTGGATCTGGAGCTAGAGCTGGAGCTGGAGCTGGAGCTGGAGCTGAAACTGGAGCTGGAGCTGAAACTGGAGCTGGAGCTGGAGATGGAACTGGAGGTGGTGCTGGAGTTAGAACTGAAAAACTCTTCGGGCTCGGCTGTAAGCACCAATAGCTCTGCAGTGGCTCAAGACCAGTACTTTGATTCGGTTCTTTATTTCTTCTGTCAGTCGACGGTGATTTTCTTTTTTCTTAGGTTTGCGCTGCAATCTGGGGTGAAGGTGAACCTCAACCAACATCCCTCTTCAGTTGGGAAGATCTCTCTCCAGATGCCACCAGTTTCACGTTTCAAGGCAGTTCAGGTCCGTCCTCACTTAAGAGTAACATCTTAGACATGGACGTCCTCTACTTCATAACTATTCGATTTAACTCGTCATGTATGACTTAAAGGAGACTCTTGACACGGCTCATACTGGCTCATCGCTCAATCTCCTCCTCCTTGTGCCATCAATGCAAACAAGAGCTTCCAAATCCGCTTTCAATGCCGTCCAGGTCTTCGCGCTATAGAGGAGGACGGGGATGACCAAGCCATTGGGCAATGACAGCTAAGTCTTTCTAGAGACAGCTCTTCCACTCAATTGCCTTCTAAGCCTAAAGTTGTCATTCGCAAGAGTGTTTCTACGCTTGGGTGCTAACGTACTTGTCCCTCGAAGGTGTCCTTGATTTCCTAAAAGTTTTTTCTGCCCCGTGTGGTGCCCTGTCTGACACTTGGATGGTGTCCATTCTTCCTTGTTTTATTTTGCCCCCCTTTACCGTTGGAACCATTTTAGCCGCTTTCGCTTTAATGCCAGCAAACGCCTCATTGACGGCTAGCTGTGATCGTTCAATCTCTTCAATGTCATCTGTGTAAGCTAGCAGCAGAACGGACTTGGGGGAGAACCTGCTTCTGGCGTTGTCTTGTAAGCTTGCCGCGCTCTTCTCAAGAACGCTGCAGAAAAAGTCACATGAGTGAGTGTCACCTTGTCTAAGACCGTTTTGGATATTGATGTCGGTCTAAGTTGCTCTCCGTCTTGGTGAGTCTCCATCTTGGTGAGCCTTGGTCAGCTTCGGTATAGGTGAGCCTCCGTCTTGGCGTCTCTTCGTCTTGACGAGTCTCCCTCTTGGTGAGTCTTCGTCTTAATGAGTTTCCGTCTTGGTGGGTCTCCGTCTTGGTGAGCCTTGGTCAGCTTCGGTATAGGTGAGCCTCCGTCTTGGCGTCTCTTCGTCTTGACGAGTCTCCCTCTTGGTGAGTCTTCGTCTTAATGAGTTTCCGTCTTGGTGGGTCTCCGTCTTGGTGAGCCTTGGTCAGCTTCGGTATAGGTGAGCCTCCGTCTTGGCGTCTCTTCGTCTTGACGAGTCTCCCTCTTGGTGAGTCTTCGTCTTAATGAGTTTCCGTCTTGGTGGGTCTCCGTCTTGGTGAGCCTTGGTCAGCTTCGGTATAGGTGAGCCTCCGTCTTGGCGTCTCTTCGTCTTGACGAGTCTCCCTCTTGGTGAGTCTTCGTCTTAATGAGTTTCCGTCTTGGTGGGTCTCCGTCTTGGTGAGCCTTGGTCAGCTTCGGTATAGGTGAGCCTCCGTCTTGGCGTCTCTTCGTCTTGACGAGTCTCCCTCTTGGTGAGTCTTCGTCTTAATGAGTTTCCGTCTTGGCGAGTCTCCGTCTCGGTGAGTCTTCAACCTTGACGGAGCAATGAGTGTCCTCCAGCGTCATCCTACTCAATTTGACTCAGTTTAGTAGGAGTGCCAAAATTAGGCATAGCACTGCCTGTGTCCGTAGGCACCTCGTTATACTCGGCCCGGATGTCAACAATTGGGTGCTGCATCTCTTGCTTCTCTTCCAGCATCTGTTGCAAGGTGGTCTATGCGTGACTTTGCTGGCCTACAATCCCATTGATGAGGTCCTACCAGATTATTCAGGATAACACATATCGCCCAAGAGGACGTTGTACGCGATGTCAAGACACTAGTTGGTGGAATCAAAGGGATTTTCCTTCTCGTCCCTTCTTCAATCGCAAAGCGGCCCTATAGCCATAGTCCTTTAGACGGATAAGGTGCCCTTCAAAGTTTGCAAAGTTTGAAAATGGATAGGAGATAAGTTCTCTTGAATAGTCTCGTACCCTCGAAGTCCTGTCTCATTACCGAAGTTAAGTGCAATCTCCGGCGTCCAACCCCCCAGTCGGCACTCCTATCTGTGACCAGACAACAACAACAAATGCTTATCATTTCAAAATTAATGCCAGGACATCTTAAAACCCCATTAGTGAGAGAGAGACTCCCCCCCCCACACCCACACCCCACCAACCGTCTGCCAGTCAGTTTCGAATGCCTTTTGTCTCGGTGTCCGGGCTAATTATTCATTACAGCAGAGGAATGAATTTCTTTCACAAATTAGTCATAATTAACAGCACCCCATATCCGCCTGCCCCACCCCCTTAGGGTGGTCTGCACCGGTCCTGAACGAACAAAAGTTTCTCGACCATGACCCGTATAACGCAAATGTCGCATTCTGCCTGTGACTTCCAAGCCACCACATGCACACAGTGCCCCAGCCCCATTCCCAGCCGGAGCCGGCAGGGAATGAGGTTACCTAAAAGTTTGTGCTAATTGCTAGCCATTAGGACGCCAGGACAATGTATCCTTAATGCTTGAAAGATTCACTTATCCCTCGCCGCAATGGCAAACAAATAAATCCTCATTATCTGGGACGATTTATTAAACACCCACAAGCTCTGGGGTGACTGGAAAAAACAAACCCACCCCCGAGGAGCAATCCGCTGGAATCCGTCCACCCCGCAGAAAAAATTAGGACATTGGATATCCTGTATTTAATTGTGACTGCACTTGCCTTGGGGATGGGGACGTAACGGAACGACAGAATTATGCGTAAGGGACGAAAGGATATATTCCTTTGCCATCTGTGTTTGGCCAATTGTTTGCGTTAAGGATTCTCGTTTACCTCCAGATGCCACCAACACGTGAAAACTGACAGACGACGACCACCCAGCAGGGAAGGACAAGATCGAGGAGGAGAGAGAGAGAGAGCGAGTGTAGGGATAACTGCATTTTATCAATAAATTCACCTCCTGCCAACCGCAAATTATCTGCAGGATAATATTTTCTCGATTTCTCCGCCCCCCCAACTCGAGCCCTGTAACCGAGTCCCGTGGCGGGCGGTAGGAAATGCAGTCAAAAAATGGAAGAAGAAGAAGAAGCAGGGCAAGGACACGGACACCCTGTGTGCACTTGTGTGTGGCTGTTAATGTAAACTTCCATTAACACGACGATTTGTGTTGGTGAATGTCACTGACAGACCGTTAAGGACAGGGCACATTGGATGAAAGTCGTTTTTTTCGCCTCTCAGACCACCCACCAGCTCGACTGCATGTGTGTGCCGATGGAGAGGGAGGAGAGCGGTTGTACGAGGACGAGGAAATTTTTGTCGCAGATGACCTGCCAAGCAATCGGCGTCGATGCCATAAACTAATTTTATAGCCAACCTTCGGTGCGAGTGTGTGCCTGGGAGGGAGCCTGGGAGCGAATTTCGTTGTCCGTCGGACCTATGCCTGAGGTCCTTCCTGCTACTGGTGGTGGTGTTTTGTTCTAGCCTGCAGATGGTACCTGTCTTTGCGTAGACGCTGGCTGGCTGGCCCTGTGTGTGGCATTTAAAGCAGGCAATGGGCGGGGGGGTTGGGACGGAGAGGTTAAATTCAAAATAAATTATCTCCCGCTGCGACAGGACCGAAGCTATGCGCTGCTCTGGGGATAAGGGACAAGTTTTATGTGCTTTTTTGCGCTCCGCTTTAATGGTTGAGGGAATAGACTGGCTAATGCTGAGAAATTGGATGTTTGTTGTGCAGCAAGGATATCCCTCACAATGGGGGCGGATGTGATAAAGGAAGAGAGAGAGGAGGGTGGGGAGGGCGATGGTGGAAAGTTTTGTGAAAAACTTTTCTTAAGGACGTAAGTATATAAACTGTTGGCTTTGTTAGCCCGCGCTGGTGAGTGTGCAGTGCAGGGGATGAATATTAAGGACATTAACGTGTTGTTCGATGTGTCATAGCTCAACCGGGGACTACATGTCAGCCGTTGCTATGAGGGGCCGCTGTCAAGGGAGGAGTTCGGGATATGAATTTATGAAATTTACGGACCAGGGGGAAGGTAGGCAATTTTTTCCAATTTCAGAAAGTTCCTCTATTCACCGGAAGCTGCCGTTTGGATGAGAAAATCTCATTTGGGTGAACTTTGTGTACGGTTAGGGTCCATCCGTTGTTTAGGAAGTCCATTAAACTTTTTTAAAACGATTTGTGATGTGAATGAATTGAGAGTGACGTGGTGTTGGTTAAAGTTTTCTTTGTGGTGGGGAGGGAGGGAAACAGACGTGAGACTCAAATATGAAGAAGACTGGAAGCTGTTGTAGGAGAGAGGTGACTGTGGATTTCAGGAGTCGATTGTGTTGCTTCTTTGCTTGGACGCTGAATGAACAGAACTGCAGTTGGTCGAAAGTTGCCATTCCTTGGAACGAAGAGATCGCCGGAGTGCATCTTCTTGAGATGTCGCCCCAACGGATAACAAGGATAAGTAAGTTTGTGGGTTACCGGGTCATTCACTAAACGTCCATGGTTCGAGGCCTAAGATAGCAAATCACACAACTTCATCCTTTATCCAGACAAAAAGGATTGATCTATGAACTAGTTCAATAATTGCGGATAATTTGGTTCATTATCTCGAGCCTTTTGCTATCGTTGATTTTTATGAGGGCTTGAGGGAGAATTCAGCTAAGTGCTTGGACGATGGCTCAGCTAGTGGTGAGCTAGCTACGATCCCATCCAATGTCTGTATCTAGAGGACGGCATTTGGCCCCGATTTTATTAACAATGATGAAAACTGGTCATTTATTCAGCAAGAGTTGGATAAGCCCTAAAAGCCTTTGCGCTTTATACGGATAAAGCGACAGGATGAAGCGACAGTGTCCAGTTAAGCAAAACGATCATTGCTTAGTCAATTATTCAGAAGAAGAAACGAGTCGCCTGCCGCATTCTTCTTCTTCTTCATATGGCGCTGCAGACTGGACAGGTCAATTTGGAATACAGCCTCCATGTGGAGCCCTCCGGATAACATTTGCAGCAACGGCCTAGAGGTGAACTAATGTGTGCAGACTCTTGTCCACAGGTTTAAGTTTGGACCCGATCCTTCTGGTTCGGAGGGCAAACTCCCCACCATGTAGAAAAGAACTGGTTCAGAACCGACTACGAGCCTCGGATACGCCAACCGCATTATCCAGTCAATTTAAACAAAATTGTCTGACTCCTAGCACATTGCGTCTTACTTTACAAACTCCCTCCTTCAAGTAAAGATGGTGGATGAAACATTTTAAGACCATAAGTCTTTATTCAAAGTTAGCTTGACTATAACATGGACCCTTTGCACCCTGAACTATTTGAGCCTTATCCGATATTGGCTTAGACCATATATTTGAAGGACAAGGGACTATGACTGAAACTTTTATCGACCGACAGTGTCTAGTCAAACGATGACTGTTTGATCATTTATCCAAGGGACGAGCCACCTTAACCGGTCAAGTTAGGGATGATTGCCAGAGTTTTTATCCGGTAGCTCTTAGTTTACCAATTATTCTATTGAATTAGGCTCATATGAATTCACAGAAACTCTTATCCAAAGTTGGCTTAACTCATATTTAAGAAAAACTACTGACTATGGCTTTGGACCTTATCCGGATAAGGTGAAAACAATGAATCGGTGACAATATCCGAAGCAAGTCCGAAGTGGTTTAATGTTCTTTAAGGTATTTTCCATCAGCTCTAACTAACTGAGCGATTATCCACTTGCTTAAGCGACGGTGGATTAATCTATTAGAAATTTATTATGACAGACAGGCTTAGCGCCTTATCGGATTACTTTAAGAATGATTAGCTGGTGTTATTCGTTTCCTGTATCAATTCAAACTGACGCTGGTTTCCAAGTTCTTTGTCCATAAAGGTGCATAAGCAACATTTTCAGTAAAAAACCAAGGCCTAGATCTTAATCCGAATGGTGTAGCATTATTGAGTTGATCCTCTGTCTCACTATTCACTCAAAGGACAAAATGCGTGTTCAGACATCCCTGTCAAAAATCAAGCCTATCCATTGAATCCAGTCAAGTTAAACACCGCGGATTAATTCTTCATCAATCGACTCTAACTTGACCACACTTATCAAGTCGCAGTTATGATGGTGAATTGGTCTCAAAGCACGATTTCGAGCTTTGCCCATTATCTTTAGCCGAGTCTAGCAACAGCAGATATTTCTTCTGCCTACCGACTGTGACATGAGCTCATATCCGATCAAGGTATTCCCTTATCCGGTCAAACTTAAAATCGTATCCTAGTTCTGGATAACGAGTGTTTCTCATCCCCTTACTCCCCCGATCAATTTTCCGCGAGCTGGTCCTTAATTAATCCAAGCAAACGACCTTGAATTGAACTGAACTCTTAAACAGTCGACGGCTTGGCTCCTCATCACGATGCTTCGCCAGATGTCTGTTGATGGATAATCTCTTCTCTGGCCCGCCATATTCACTGTGAACCAAAAATAAAACCGTCATTCAAGCAATCCAACCCACATCCATTTGCCACCCCCCCTTGTCGCACACACTGTTCGCCAAATATCATCCCAAATCCAACTATGCCCTCCCCTCGGCGCACAAATCCTTGTACTAAATAATCACTTAAGTAGACCGCCTGAATGTCTGTTCCTCTCTATAAATACCCCATCACGGCGGCAGCGTCTAACATGCTAAGCGATGTGTATCTGGGTCTCCATCACGTGTATCCATCCGCTCCGCCCCCGCTGCGGCGCATATTGAGAGAGGCGTTCATTGATTTTTATGACGGCAATTAAAGCGGAGACAACAAAATGACGGAGGATATTAATGGGCCACATACTTAGGCGACCCCGCCCCTGAGTGGCAGCGCGATTGACAGCGGTTATGTGCATTTCACCCCGCTGCCGTCGCAGCGCTGTCGACTTCGCTCTCAGCTTCATCACAGGTAACATTCGTCGCCCGCATTAAGCAGATTTTTATGTGACACTGGCTCTTGCTGCGCCTAAGATTGGCTGCACGGCGACGAGCCGAGCCGGCAAATCAGGTCCAAAGAGATGAGAGCAGCAGCAGAGCGCACAGAACCGAACGCCGAGCGGATCAAGATTTAAGAGCGCGCGACATTAAACGACTTAATCGCTTTGGTTTTCATTTCGCCGGAGGGCAGCGGCAGCCGCAGCCGCATGGTGCCGAGCTTTCGTTCGGCCGTAAATTTACTGCCGACTTGTGAGTTAATTTTGCGATTGAAAACGGGCGATAAAAAGTGTTACATGCTCCTCCGCCCGGCCTTCGGATGCCCTTGTGAATTGATGCCTGAACCGCAAATTAGGGGTGGGTGGGTGTGCAAGGTCTTAAGGTTGACGGGCGACGTTAACGAGAAGATTACTGCTGTGAGAGGATGGTGGTGATGGAGGGGTGGGCGGGGGGGGCATGAAGTAAGATTGGTTGTAAAGGAGAATTATGGCTTGAAGATAAAGATGAGGTGGTGGCCGGGAATTAATAGAAAATTATTTTCTTTCTGGAAAAAAGGGCGTGGTCTTGGGGCAGGGGGTAACGCGTGCCCTGTGGAGCGGAAAAGATGAGCCTGATGGTGAAATTTTTTCCATTGGCAGGAAGGAAATGATTGCTCTGGTGGGGGCAGTCCTTTCAATTTGGCGGAGGGGGCACCGGCTGGTAATTTTCCGCAGGAGTGGGTTTTTCTGTACAGCTTAAGAAACTGGACAACGTTACACTCACGCGTTGATGGTTTCGTTTTTATACAAATGTGCTCATAGGCGCAAGTTGGTTTTAAATTGGGCTTAGGACACATCATCAAAAGGAAGCCCAGGCTAGAGGCCAAAGCTTTGTTAGATGGGGGACTTCGTAATGCATCTGTTCACTGACGTCGCTTAAAACCAAGAGTTCCAAGATTTTACACTGTCAGCATAAAGAATCCCACAATATGCCAAAAAGGACGGGACTACCTTGCACAATGGGTCCAAATAGAGCCTTATCTGTGAGCTTACAAGAAAACTGTGAGCATAAAAGTGAGTCCTGTGGAAATTTGTTATTTCCTCAGCAGCAGGCATTGTCGGTGGAGCGCATGACACCCATCGGAACTGGCTTACAGAGGAGACCTGGAGGCTACTTGACGAAGGTAAACAGCTTAAAGTGAGCATTGCAGCCATCCTGACAGCAGTCTCGGACGAGCTAGAATCCTTAGGTCGCATGAAAATTTGAGGGAGAGAGAGTAGCGACAAGCGTTGGCCACAGAAGCCTCAGATGCAGCAAGTAGCGAGGAAAGGCCACAGAACCACCAACGAGCTAATAGGCTCACATCGTTTGATTCAACCCATAATCTAGGCGGTTCCATACTTTATTCGGATGAAGACCAGATCAATCGTTGAAAGGAGCATTTCGCTGCGGTATTGAAGCGTGTATTCGCCGACGTTGTGCCCACGAAGTCGTCACGACTCTAAGCAATCACAGCTCCTAGTAATACCCACAAGTGCCATCAAAGCCTTCACAAGCAACAAAACGGCAGGACTTGACGGAATCGCCGCAAGCGTGTCACAAGAAAACTACAGACGTGCCTAGGATTAGGGTTCTCTGGACGAACCATGTCTCGAACGTTCAGACGGGGCCAATTACCCAAAGGAACCCTTACCCTAGGCGAATCGGCATACCCTTTGAAAAAGCCGAAAATTCCATAGCCAACCATGCGATGCAGTGGAATCCGCTCAGGACTCAGGACAGTAGAAGAGTGGTTCTAACAAGACATCCATGGCGCAGAGCAGTAGAGGATGAGTCCCGACGGCTGAAGAAGAGTTGGAGAGAGCTGAAAGTCATTGCAAGAAACCGCACACGATGGTGCGTAGGCGTAGTAGAGGCCCAAAGCCCGGCAAGGGAATACAGGGCCCCAGAAGAAGAAGGAGAACCTTTGCTGTAGGTGTTCCCGACACACCAAGTGTAATCGCCAGTCAAGACCCTTAGAATCTAGAATGGGGAGCTGGTGTTAGTGGAACAGTGATTTCGCTAACACCCGCTAGAGGTAACCCTTCGAATTACCTCAAATTTCAATTTGAAAGATTTGAAGTCCAGTTCACATCACAAATTTAAGACGTAATTGGGAGACAATCCCAGACATCGACCTCATCCAACGTCGAACAACTGCTTACACCCAGGACATAAGCGGTAAGTTTCAAAATCTGTCCTTAAAGTCTCAACCCTCCTCTCAAGGTGCGATAAGTGGGGCCCTCATTTATTTAACGATCCCTCTCCAGGTTTGGTCACACATTCATGCACGAGTCGTCTTTCATCCGACAACACTCACAAATTGAACATGTACCTCAAAGGGAACTGATGCTCACCGAAGCTTGAAAATTCCTTCCGAGTCTCTCCGAGTCTCCGAGCAACCAATCAAATCGAACTAATTTAACCAATATCCTTGCCACCTTGCCATCGTGCCACCTACACACTCGTTTCCTGGCAACCCACCCTTTTCGGAATTCCCTTCAATGAACTCTATCAAAAGTCAAAGCAAATAACTCAAGCCACCACCGTCAGCACATTCCCGCATCCCACCGACGGGCACAGTACTTAAGACTGAGATGCTTGAGCCTGGATCCTCCGCAATCCTTCTCACTACTCATTCAAAATGCGCAACCAACCAGAAGCACTAGGCAGTAACCATCTACACACCTTCCATCAACAAAAATATGCCACTAACAGGGTGGAGTGGGGAAATTGCTGAGAAAATCATGAAATGCTGGAATTCATCTTCACTTCCACCTCCCCGTAACCCGCTGAGATCCATTTAAGGATCGGCCAAGAAACGAAGAAGGTGGGGGAACGGACGGACAGACGACAACTACACCTTGCACGATGATGGTGTAGAAAAGAGGATGAACTCTAGTTTCCGTGCATGAATAATTTACTCCATTTAATGGATTTACCTACACACGGAAACAGGGTGCCAGAGCAGGGGTGGTGACTGGCGTCTCACAAGGATGTGTAAATTACGTGCATTTATTCAGCCCGCACAACAGGAGAGTCCTCGTTCGCCTCTCCACCCCAGACATCGGCAGGAGCGCCATCAGTGCTTTAATCAATCTCGTATTTACTTATCACTCGACGGGTCGGTGAGGGGGGGGGGGGGGTAGTGTGAGAGCATCACCCACACGATGAATTTAAAGAATCCCTCCCCGGTCATAGAGGGAGAGATTTTCACACCTGAGTTAGTCAAGTTTTTGGGGCCAACCCATGATGGTTGCGAATAAATACTGGTGACGTTGGCCGCAACGGATGCACTTGATGCAGGGGTTGAGGAATTCTTTTGGTTCTGCCTCCCCCAACACACACACCGGCACACACAGGATGGAATGCATTCAGGATGACAGGATGGATTTCAGTAGTTTTTGTGAAGAGTGAAGGAATCACATTTGACTGGGCAAACCGAGTGGAATCCTGTGTGCTTGGAGGAGAGCTTATGAAGGCAATTACGAGTGTGAATGGGGTTTTAGGTGCATTCCATTTCTCTCTTCAACAGATAGCTCTGTTTGGGAGGCTTTGTGAGTGGGGAAGGAGGAGGGAGCTCGTCTTTGAGACGAGCCTTAGGAAACTTTAGTCTTCTGGAAGGGTCAAGTAGGGATGGGTGAAATGGAATTGCTTTTGATTTCAATTCAAATTTGAAGAACTGATTATGGTTTGGGAGGGTTTTGAGCGTTGGTACACAAAGGATCAGAGGGCAATGGCCTAAGCAGGATATTTTCGGAACTTGAAGTTGGTGTCTGTTTGGTTCCTTCACACCATCATCAGAGACCTTACAGTTTGAACAAGTCTTGTGTTTCTTTTGCATCCCTATGAGCTAACAGACAGAGCGACGATGCAGTTTATTTGCCTGACTGGTCGGTTACATTAATAGATGACCTAGACTGGAGAAAGACCTCAACCAACTTGAGCAGTGAGGCAGCTAGCGAAAGATCGTGCTGGCTGGAGGAGGATGTTGGTTGAGGCCCAGGCTCACCCCGGAATGTAGCGCCACAAGAAGAAGAAGAAGAAGGCTGGATTCCATGTTCACCCTGGGCTTTAGTGCCACATTAGGAAGAAGAAGGCAACTTTGGGCTTTGAATAACTTTTAAGGCTCCTTTAGCATGAGTGACGTGGATGGACATCCTTTGCTGCTTATGCCTCCATTCAGTCAGTTCTTCCTGGAATACATCACCTTGCAAGTTATTTTTGAGGAAATTTTGTACCGCCTTGGATCCATAAAAAAGGACAGCCTTGGAACTGCGCCAACTACAGAGGCATCGGTCTCCTAAGTTTCGCATACAAAATCTTATCTGCCGTACTGTGTGAACGCCCAAAGCCGTTCGTTCATACCAATGTAGCTTTAGGCCTGGAAAATTCACCATCGACCAAATATTCTCACTACGGCAGATTTTGGAGAAAACCCAGGAGCCAGATTTTAAGGCCGCCTATGACAGCATCTATAGAGTCGAGCTACATAGAGCAATGTCTAGTTTTGGCTTCCCCAACAAACTCCTCCGTTTGTGGAGGATGACGATGGAGAATGCACGCAGCTCCATCAAGGTCGGTAAAGACCTAACCAAGACCTTTGGTGTCAAAAAAGGATCCAGACAAGGCGACGCGCTGTCATCCTCCACATCTTATAGGAGTTGTTCAAAACTCTAACGCCAACACCAGAGGAACAATCTTTCAGAAGTTCGTCCAACTACTCGCATATGCCGACGATATTGAAATTTTCGGAGGGACCCAGCGTGATGTCAGTGGCGCTTTTGTGGGTGTGATTGGTTTTGCGGAAAACAAGGTTAAGACCAAGTATCCCAAAACCACACAATGCTGTCACAATGTCACAGCAGACAGATATAACTTTGAGGTGGTCAAAAACTTTGTCTACCTAGGCATCGCTATCAATTCAGACAATGCCACCGGCGCTGAAATCAAACGCGGGATAACTCTTGCCTATCGTTGCTTCTTTGGGCTGAGAAAGCAATTGGTGAACAAAGCGCTCTTTGGAACAACCAAGGTAACGCTTTGCAAGGCCTTAATCGTCTCAGTCCTGCTATATGGCGCGGAGCAATGGACTTCGTCAAAAGCAGATGAAGCTGCTCTTGGTTGCTTCGAGAGGAAAATTCTTCAAGTGATTTTCGCTCTCGTCTGCATAGATGGTGAGAGATGTGGGCTGTTCAGCGACATCGACTTAGCCAGAAGAGGGAAGATCCAACGATTGAGATGGCTAGGTCATGTAGAGCGGATGGAAACCAATACTCCGGCCCGAAAAGTCTTTGAATCTGTCCCCGAGGGACGGCGCAGTAGAGGAAGACCGCGACTCAGGTGGCGCACGCAAGTGGAAAGGGACCTTAACCAAGTATGCGTGCGAAACTGGAGGCAGCTAGTTAAAGGAAGAGCTGGCTGGAGAGGCATGTTGGTTGAGGCCCAGTTCCACCCAGGACTGTAGCGCCACAAGAAGCAGAAGGTTGAATTCCATGTCCATCCTGGTCTGTTGTGCGACATTAAGAAGAGGAAGGCAACTTTGGGCTTTGAATAACTTTTAAGGCTTCATATTCAGTTTTCCGTTTTCCAGACTCTTTCACATGAGTGAAGTGGATGGACATTCCTTGCTGCTTCTGACTCCATTCAGTCAGTTTTTCCTGGAATGCATCTCCTTTCTGAGGAATTTTGTTCCGCTGTGGGTCTAAAAAGCCTCACAGATGTCCTTTCGGACTGAAATCTGGTGACTCTAGCCTCTATTTTGAGGTGTTGCGTTGCAGAGCTCTTACGATTTGAAATGAGAAATAAATTCCATTTCTATAGAGATGTGAACTGAATCTCCAATTTCGGAAAATGTCATACCACCACCTCCGGTCATAATGTCGCGCACGTCCTACTTACCAGGACGGCTTCAAATTGAAATCCGTGGTGGCTAACATCCACATCATTCAGCATTTCAAAGCGGATGGCTTCTCCCCGCTAACAGAACTATTTACAACCTTGTTCATCGCCATGTCGCCGTCACTGTCATTCTTTCACAGCACTACATTCCACAACTGACGTCACTGAACACACGCGACCCTCACTCAATTGTCATGCATCATAGTCTCATTCCCTAGTTACCCCTATCAACCCAACACAACAACAACAAAAAAGAAGGGGTGGGAAAAGAAAAGGACTTAAGCAAGTGATGCCATTTTTAGATTGCCTAGCCACGAGTGGTGCCAAGTGACACGTGCACGAAAACGAAAATAAACCCAAAAATACACACACACACGCATACAGCGACCCCGCCAACAGCAACCGTTATGAGCAAACGACACTAATGTATTCACGCTAATTAGGGGGCGAACTCCCTCGCGCACAACGGTACACAGGGTCCTGTGAGTATTGATTTTCTTCGACGACACGGATGACGGTCACACAGCACAGCAATCAATGAACTCGTGAACAGTTTAAATGAGGTTTGGCTCCCGTCTTAACCCCTGCCACCAGTTGGGCTACGCGTCAAACGTCAGGGCGAAGAAAAAAAATATCCGATTGACACAAAGTGATCAACGCACGCATTCACATGACGTGTGTCACTCTGACAGATTGGCACAATTGGAAAGCATCACTTTTTTTCTCTTACCGTCAAGCCGCACTCTCGCGCTGATGGCGAAATTGATTTTCTCGAGGAGAGATGGAATCTTTGAGAATTAAGAACGCGGCGGGAGAAAGAGACCGACATCCTTGGAGCGTGAAAAATATCGATTCGCAGAAATTCCCTTTGACTCTCCCCCCCCCCCTCCATTACATGCGGCAAACACCTAATTGGAAGCACTGGCGGCAAAGAGTCCCGAATTAAAGTTCACCAGCCCACCCACGAGCGACCGCCCCGGTGGATGCGTGGGGCAGAAGCAGAATGATACACACGGCGCATCCTTTCAAAGGATCTATTTTCTGTCTCACTCTGACAACGACTGAATAATTAAAGGGTCGGTATCCTTTCGGAAGGATATACACCCCCGGGGGGATAGGAGCAGCACAGAGACACAATTCCGAGACGCCTCCCACTGTGCGGTGGCTCGGCTTACATGTGAGAAATGCGTGCTGGCGAGGAAGGATGTCTGTGGGCTGAGGCCGCTGTCTGAGGATGAGTTGTGTAACATTTAAATGACACGATGTGGCACGACGAGCAGAACGCCGGCAGATGAGATGTTGATTGCCTCAAAGTGTCTCCGTCTTTGGTGAGTTGTTGTTCCCAATGCGGATCGGTTTCCTTCGCTCCTCTAAATGATGAATGAACATCACTGAAGCAAGAGACCGATGGTGGATGTGGGTGAGAAGTAGAGACCTGGCTTTAAGGAGAATTGTGAACACGAGTGCTTTGGGGCTTAATGGGGGGGGAAGGAATTTAACGGGCGTATGTGGCGACATCTACTAACGAAAATTTAATTGAAATCTTTTGAAGGTGATCGAGTGGAAAATTATACTTCAGTGGGGCGTCATTATGGTGTAGTGGGTGAGGACTCAAGGTTCGACTTCTGAAATGAACACGTCACAGTTTTTCACGGTATCAGCTTATACTAATTGCTGGCAACTCTCCAAAAGCACTAATTGTCTAAGAAAGGCTTCTCATGTCTCACCGTTCAGAGTCGGCAATGAACTGTAGGTCCTTTCTGCTCGAGAGAGAACAGTAGCACGCACAACATGAGTAGTTGGTGAAGAAAGTAGGCCTTTCAAATTTCTTTACAGTTCCACCGATTTTTGTCAGAGTCAGTAGACTATGTTGACCACTGTCCTGGCATTAACCACAAAATCACCACTTTTGAAGCAAATTTTGAGGACTTTTGTACATTTTTGACTGTAATGCGATCCATTATCGTAAATGGCAAACATTCAGCTATTATTTTGACGTTTCCAATGACAGCTAAGTATAGAAGTTGACAAATCCCAGAGCTACCAACTTGAAACTACGAAATGATTGACCCTCTACTCACAAGATCTTCTTGTGTCTGTGATGGACTTTCACCGAACAGTGCTTCTAATTCTTCATATTTAAACTTTTTTGACAGTGTGGGACGGTTTTGGACTTTCAAGCCAAAATTACCATTTTCATGTCACCTCTATCGTTCAGCTACCACCTGACTGACTCGAACTGCAACCAATTTCAGACCGTTCATAACAGAGAGTTCAAATTTTGACATCTGACAGATCATTTTATTGTTTTGCAAGCCTGCTTGTTGTGTTGAAAAAATTTTATCCGCGATGGAATTCAAGGGCGAGAGTGTGATTGGTTGGTATGTGGCTGGAAAACCACAAGTAACTTTCATTAGAGCTCTTGAAGAGCCTCAATGTGAATAAATCATTTGCATCTCGAAGCATAGCTCGCTTCCGTGATACTGGCAGCGTTGCAAAATGCCACGAAGATGGTCATAGAAGAACAGCAACATCGGCGGAAGTGGTTCGGAATGTGAAGCCTCGAACCGAGTGAAACCCACGTCGAAGTGGAAGCAAAATGGCTCGTGAGATCAAGATATCGTTGAAACGGATGCAAAACCTACTAAAGAATGAGCCTAAAATCAAGCCAATAAAGTTCCAAAAAGCACGCGACCTTAAACCGTCGCAGAAAAAAGTTACAGTCGAAAGAGCGAAGGAGTTGCTACGTCTCCACGAAAGTAACGACTTGCCGAACTCCGGTTTTTTCGATGAGTAGCCATTTATTATCGAGGAAAATGTCGACAGACAAAATGACGGAGTTAACTTGCCAGAGAGGTCCTTCGAAAATTCACACTTTCGGATGGCTATCAAAAAGCAGGCAGCACCGACGGTGATGGTTTGAGGCCGCCGATGGGCACTCTCAGGTCGTATTTTGAGACCGCGTCGTCCATTTTGCAGATTCAAATTTCTGTCAATCTTCAGTCCAAGAACTGAATCAATCCCTCCTCTCCCAAGACTTCTCTATCTCGTCTCCTCACAGGGAATAGAATTTTTGCATTAGGACTGATTGGCTCACATTCGATTTTTTTTGAAAACTGAATTTTTGACAAATTCGTTTCGAAACTGACTGATGTGACGAAACTGATTGACGAACCTCTTTCGGTTGTGTCTCCCTCCATCTTGTCAAAATCGAGTATCTTTAAAAATTTCCAAAATTGAAGACAGACTGCATCCAAAGGTCATAGTCATCTTCCACAACTGCTATCCTGGCCATCATGACAAAGAACCCTTCACAGCGGTTAAGGAACGTTCCTTCCTTCCCATTTTACGATTTCGTCATTAATGCACAACGTGTCTGTTGAAAAATATTCGTCTTGGAGTGTACAAACTTTCAAACGACATCATCCTCTGAAAGACGATAAAATTCCCGTCGAAGCACCTTCATGACATAAGCTGCCTATGGCTGCCCTAAATCACCTCCAAGTCACCCATTTCCGGCTTTATGTCAATGCGAGACTCCACATCCGCACTCGTTGGTATCTGCTGGCAATCTATGCGGAGATTTATGAGAACCACGTTGTCAGGAGGCCGATAAAATCGCCTATGCTCACACTGCAGCGTTTCCACTTGCGGTTGACGTGGCTCCACACTACGGCTGGCCATGATGCAACCACCCACCTTCGTCCACACTTAATTTATATCACTTCCATCTCGCTCTCCTCCTCTCTCTCTCTCGCCCTCTCTCCCTCTCACTCGGTAGTACTTTCCTGTCGTCCTTGACCAAAAAGGCCGTACACAGCAGGCATTAGCATCGATTAATGAAACAAACTGTAAACCAGGCACGAGGCTTAGGAAAATCAATTTCCCCTTCTGCGGTTGATTTGAACTCATTTTCTGGTCTAATCCGCTGCGTGTGTGTCGGTGCTGTGGAATTACAACTTTAAAGGGAATTTATTTGATGGAAAAAACAATTTCCTCACCAACAGGGATACACCGATACATCCGGCAGCGGCGGAGATGGCGCGGGCTGTGTGGTGGCGCTTGGCTTGCAGCCTGCAGACGCAGTAATTAGTTCTGTTGGCCGGTCCTTAATGAGAGAGAAATGGGAGTGGCACGGCCAACCGATGGTTATCTCTTTGTCCGCGGCCACAGCTAAATGAGATTTTGATGAGGAGACGCCAACAAACTCGCGACACTACAGCGACAACGACAACAACGCCGACGATATCCTTTTTTGTCCAAAACAAAGGACCGGTGTCCTTTGCCGGGGTTGGAAATTTATGAATTTTTGAACGGAAGAGATGCTGCAAAGAGAACTTGGCCACGACTATCAGTTGGTGGCCGACTTGGCGCGGTGCGGAATTTATGCGCAAAGTGCATGCGAAAGTAGCTTCTGTGCGGCTTAGTGGAAAGCGGACACACCGCACGACGAGCGTTGGTTGCCGAGCGCAGTTCAAAATTAATTTTGAAAAGTTTTCGTGGGGTGGAGTGGGGTGGGGGGGGATTTACTTTGTAGACGCAAAGCAAAACCACAGAGGTTGCCCAGGGATTCACTTGTGTGAAATGTGCTGCGGTATGGGGACTTACGTGGCAGAAGTCTTTGACAGTTCTCTTGTGGAGTCCCCTGAGCGGTGGCTACTTTGCAGTCGATTTGGACAACTGGAGTCCTTCTCAGAATTCATATTTTCCAAGTTCGTTTACCGTTCGTGGAAAATCCATTTCGCAGCTCCTGCATGCCTAACCTTAGAGAAAAGTTCATCACCGAGCAAATGAAAGTCCTTCTCAGAGAAAGTGCCCCAGCCCCTCAAATTTCCCCCCATTCTCGATGCCACGAGTTTGAAAAATTTATCCGAACTCCAATCCAGACGATTCCTGGAAGGTTGTCGTCCACAAAAGCCTTTCACCCTCGCAAATGGAATTAACGTGCATAACTCGGGCAATTTTTTTTTTTGCCGAAATTGAAACAAAAACTTCTCTCCTCGCGGGAGTAACATATTTTGGGTGGGGGGGTGCGCAACAGGTCGTCTGTTGCCAGCGGCAGCTGGGTGAGGAATTCGGTATTTATTTGCTGCATACGGGAGTGCAACAAAAACAAAAAAAAAGTTTCCCCCTCCCCGTGGAGTGGGGATTTCACCGGGAAACAAGTTCTGACAGATTGTTGAACATAATCGAGTTCGCACACACTCTCACCTTCGCTTTGGTGAATTGCATTTTATGAGCGACCAGTGCTAGCAACCGTTATTCCGTGCAACCAAATTGAGGGTGACTTTTGCCCCCTGCCACCCCAGAGGGGGATTTACGATATTCGTAGTTTCACATTTTGTGGAATGTTTGACAGGATGCTTATTTTTGAGATAAATTGGTTGGGATATTTGCGCTAGATTGAGGGTAAACAAAGGATAAAAGGGTTGCCATATGTGGGTGGGGAGGGGCGGTTTTGTTTTTGTTCGACGTCGATGAAGCGTATGTGAAGCGCAGTGGAATGCACAAAATTAAAAGTAAATTATGAATTTGTGTTTTCCTAACTTTTTGTTGTTGGGAATTGTTCAGAGGGGAGCAGCTGTAGCAAAGAGATTAAAATACGTGCACATGTTCAATGAAAACGGGTTGCTATATGAAAAGTTTGTGCGAACTTTGGCCTAACTTAAAGCAAATGTGGCGCCAGTTACCATCTTACTGAGGCAGATGGCGCCACATATGCGAATTCATGGGAACTTCGTTTGAATTTGGCATTCTTTCTCACTGATTTGAAGAATAAAAAAACTAATAACGAAACACTACGTCTGTACACCCGCACATTTTCAAGGAATTCTCAAAGCACTAGGATTTGGTAGATTTTGTAGAGCGATTCATCGTTAGGTTTGATTTTCAATAGGCTTTCCTTGACAGATGTGGTCACCGTGGCATAGTCGGTAAGTGTGTCGACCCCCACGCAGAAGGTCTAGGTTCGATTCCCGGCGGGGACACCTCGAATTTTTTCACGGCACCACCTCTTTCGAGTTCCTGACAACACTCAAAGAGTATCAATTGTCAATGAAAAGCTTCTCAAATCAAGCCATTCGGAGTCGGAAAAAAACTGTAGATCCCTTCTACTCAAGAGAGAACAGTAGCACTCACTGCACGAGTGGTTGTTGTAGAAGCTGGGCCCTTGTCTTTTGAGGGTCACTCAACAAAAATCTTCTTTGACAGATCCCGTCAGATTTCTCTTGAGCTGCTTTGTCGTTTTCATTCGATTTCGTTTGGCAAAACATCATGGAAAGACTCACACCAGAACAGTGTCTCCAAGCATTTCAGTTCCATGATGAAAGTCAGAGTTCTGTGAGAAAGTTTTTCATGCGCAATGGTACCACTGTTGCCATCCAACTTAGTGGATGACACTCCTCCAGTTAGACCACATCCAGCAAGTGGATGTGAAGAGACAATAGCAGCTGAAGCTAGGAGTGAACGTGAAGACCGTGACAAATCGGTTCGTTGTCGTTGTCAGCAGGTTGGCGTACTTTCTGTGAGGAGCTCGGTTTAACATCGTACGAAATTCAACTTATGTCATGTGACCTAAATTTGGCTCATATTTGCAGTGAATTGGCCTCACTGCTTCGTCAAGGTGGGTAACGAATTCATCGAGACCTTCAAAGTCAACAAGGTTTCAGACAAGAAGACGCGTTGTCTTGTGACTTCGTCAACATCATTCTTGAGAAGATCGTGCGAAACAGACAAATTAAAACCAGACGCAGGACTCTCCAAGAGTCCATTCAACTGGTAGCTTACCCAGGCGGCAATGACCTGATTCAACGAACACAGCGAGCCATCAATGAGGCATTTGTTGGCATTGAAGCGAAAGCGGCTATAATGGGTTTGTCGGTAAATGAGGACAAGACGAAGTACATGCAGTAATCGAGGAATGATACAGAACATCGACATCTCGACGAGAGCGTACTTCTGGGCAGCAGAAACTTCGAGGTAGTCAAGGACTTTGTCTATCTCGCCTCTGCGATAAATAGGGACAAAACCATTAGTACTGAGATCCAATACAGAATCACTTCTGCCAAACGCTGCATTTGTAGCTCGGCCCTCTCTCGTTGGCCTAAACTGGCTTGATCATCGCAGTCTGCCTCTACGGCGCAGAAACTTGTACGCTACTCAAAGCGGATGGGGAAGCCCTTAGTCATTTTGAGAGAAAAGCTCTGAGTGCGATTTTTGGCCCTGTTTGCGTTGATGGCGTCTGAAGGAGAAGATGCAACGACGAACTCTGTGGGCTGTACAGCGACATGCGCCTGGTCAAGCATCTTCGTATACAAGGCTTAAGATGGCTAGGCCATGTAGAGCGTATGGACATCACTGCTCAGGGTCGAAAAGTCTTCGAATCCTAACAGAGGACGGCCTAGGCTGAGATGAAGCAAAAGGACCTCATCAAACTTGGAGTGCGCAACTGAAGGCAGCTGGCTAGAGATCATCCTGGTGGGAGAGGGTTGTTGGTTGAGGCCCAGGTTCATATTTGACTGTAACGCTAATAAAAGAAGAAAAAGAAGAGTTATCCGAAGAGCACCAAGAGCGATCATTACATCCACTAAGAATGACGGCATGGTGTGCTTCTTGGGCTGATGCAGTTATTGATCCCCATTTCTTCAAGATTGAAACAAATCAGAATGTTACAGTTGTCCTGAAATTCAAGCTCATGTTCTCAGTGATCTCTGAGTTCAATTAGACGACCATACAGTGCATGAAACAATGGGCAAGTTAAGGAAGAATTTTGGGGAGCACTCACTTTTACGTTTTCCGACCGAACATTGGCCGCCTAGATCGTGCGCTATCCACCTTTGAACAAATTTCTCAAGGGATGTGTAAAGAATCAGATCTTAGGAAGTAAGCCAGATAGGATTGACGCCTTGGAAGTCAACATTACTCGTGTTATCCCCGATGTATCAGTCGCTAAGCTCGAACGAGCCGCCTAAATTGGAACTTTCCAAATAGACCACTTCAGCTGTGGTCGTGGGCAACATTAGCAGTCTTCAGAAAGTCAGAGAAGTCTTCAGAAACTATATGCCATGAATTGTCCTTTTAGCCTATAGTACAAATTTCAAGATCCCTTTCACATTTATGCTTTTTATTTCACATTCTAAATCAAACCTCACACTGAATCACCCTTTATTTGCTATTTTCACATAGTTGGTTCAAATAATGAAATAAGTTGACAAATTTTTCAAGCGAACAGAGGGTTTTCCTTCGAATTTTGATTCGAGGTATCGTTAGAGAGGCTCCAAAGCTGGACAACGTTTACTCCCCCGTTGCAGTTCCCGCACTGATGTCCGAAAAATCTTGAAAAAAGTATCGTGAGACATTTTTTTCAATGGAAACGGAACTCGAAGTCTGTCTTTGCCAAAGGCTATCTCCAAACACATCTAACCTCATTAATGAAGTCTGACCTCCTTAAGAAGTTCCAAACATATCGTTGGTGTCACAGACAGTAGTGATGACTGACAGATAAGGCTCAACTCTGTGAAGTCTGGTTACACAAAGAGGAGGAGGCACTTCTATCCTCATACTTCTATGACAATCTTAGTGATTAACACAAAATACAATCCTTTCTCTCATCTGTTAAGCCATCGTGGCAGACCAGGAACAGCCGTCCAGACAGACCAGGAACAGCTTAACCAGGATTTCCTCATTGAAATATGTTATGTACACCATCAAGGACACATCAATAGAGCTCCCTGAATTTCCTCTGCAATCACCATCAAAAGCCCCGGATTTCGACTCCACTTCCAAGACGACCAGCTTCTATTCCGCCCCGGAAGTCATTTCTTAAGCCAATATTCAAACTCAATAGTTATGATCTCAACGAAAATTTTCGACTGTAAGCACATTCTCGCATGTTCGTGGAACACTTATGAAACATCGACATTATCGTCATGTTTGACTTCAATTTCTTGAAAACACTTAACCCCCCACTCACCCACTCCCCCACGCAACTAGCTAGCACTCATTCTAAAGTGCTTATCACATTTCTCCCGTCCTTCTCCTTTACCCCCAATTTCAAAAATGTACACACTCGAGCGTTTACATTTGAAACGTCATTACTATGCATTTCCATTTGACTCTTCGAAGATATGCCCTCGCCGCAATATCCCTCATCACTTATCACATCCCCCCCCCTCCCTCCCTCCCCCCCTCAGCAACCACTATAAAATTGAATGTGATTTTGCCATGAATACCCGCCAAAGTTGAAACTTATTTAATCCTAATTTCACTCTCTGCCCCCGCACGAGCTCCAGCGCCGCCGTACAATCGACTTCCGTCCAACCATTGCCGCGCACCAGAGGGAATTTTTTCAAGGGGACATCTGAAGACGGTTTCGCCAAAACGCGCATCGCAACCCCAGAGAGATTCTGGGGCGAAGGAAAAAAACGCAATTTCAAATATTGCTCCACACACACACACACACACCCTGGGAAACCATCAAATATTCAATACCATCGAAGGGGGATCTGGTGAGGGGTTGCGCGCCCCTAAAACATCTCACGAAAATGTCTCATATGAATGAACAATTTCTGTGTGGGGTGTGTGTGTGGAGGGGGGGGGGGGGTCTCGTTAATCGATGGGCAATGTTCGGATGAAGTTTTGAATTTCAATCGGGGGTTGGTCGGCCTCTAGGCCACGCCACTCGCCCTAGCGACGTGAAATCGATTCAAAATACACACGCAGTAGTCGCACAACACAGTCACGGGGTGGCCGCCGCTCCCCTTACTGGTCAGTGCATTGATTTTTATTTGAGTCGATCCAATGACGACAGAGTGTCGTTTCCTGCCCCTCCATCCCATCACAGGTGAATGAGTCCATCCCCTCGCCTGTTTGCTGCTGAATGAATATTCAAAGATGTTCCCCGTTGCACATGGCTAAGGGTGCGTGCGTTGGTGCGGTGTGGTGCGGTGCGGTGCTGCTGTACGTCATCTCACCTAGAAGGGAGTCAATTTATAGTTTCCAGCTGCAGGTTTACCCATTGAATTGAAGGCAATTCACTTGTGTGTTGCGGGACAACGGGACAGGGGCACGGACGGGGGACGGGGAGCTTCATCGATGAATTATCCCTTCAGTTCAGGTCGTGCTGCTTCTGCAGCTTTTGTTGTAGTTTACCGTTGAATCAAGCATAAAATTGTGTTAGTCGAAGCGTGGATATAATTTATTTAACCCGGATTTCCCCAAACATGTGTGTGTGTGCACACAAGGGAGTGGGGAGACCTTCATTTAATGTTCGATAGACCGTCGAGCACTGAACACACTATCGAGTGTTGAATTATTAACAATTTACGTAAATGAATGTGGACAGAGGGGGGGGGGGGGGGGGAGAGTCCCGATAAAGAGACGGCTGCGGGCAAAAATTATGAATGGAATTCGATTGGATTGGCCTGCAGTTCGGTGAATGTAATTAATGATCGGGTCCACAGAGAGTGTGTACCGTTGTGATGCTACATAATCGATGGCCGATGATACAATTATTGGTCGGGACGTGGATAGATTATGCTGGTTGCTGGTGGTGGGAGCAGTCACCGATGATGGAGATGGAGATTTTGTTGATCATTAATCATTCTTCGTTCTCCGTGACAACAATTTTACCAACTTTTTGAAAAGTTTTTAACACCTTACCCAGAAAACTGGAGACGGTACCTCTTGGCGTCCAACGTTGAACAAAATTTTATCAATATCTGGCAGTTTTCAACATTTCGGTCGTAAAATTTGCCCTGCCCACCACTTGAATCCATAATCTCATCGATTTGTATCGAAATTTGGACTTTTTCGACCAGAAAACTGATCTCCCTATACGCCACCAACTAGAACTAAACACAATCTCAACAGTCCTTGGCTGAGTTTTTAACATTTTGGTTAGAAATTCGGTCTCAGCACCCTTTGTAAACGAGAATTGAAAACAGTCTTATCGACTTTCCAAATTTCTGACCAGAAAATTTACCACGCCATACCCAGTCAGAAAGAAATAACAACAATTGCATCAATTCGTGCCAAAACTTCCAACTCCTTGCCCCAAAAAACTGACCTCGGCACACGCAGTCAAGACGAACCCAACAAAGTTTCCTCAAACTGCCGCAAAGCTTGTAAGTTTTTGGTCAAAAAATTTGATCACGGCAACGTCTGACAATACAGCCTCACTAATTTATATCGAAATTTCCAAGTTTTTCAGCAGAAAATAAACCTTAGTATCCCTAGTGAATAAAGCTAAAGTCATTTCTGTCAATCTGTGGTGAAAGTTCGAACTTCTTGTTCAGAAATTTGGCCTTGACACCATCCGCCAGCAAGAATTGAACACAACCACATCAACTTTTGTCCAAAATTTCTTACATTTTAAGATGAAAAATGACCAAGAACTAGAGACAGTTTGCTCAATTTGTTGCGAAGTTCCTTACGTTCTTGTCAGAAATTTGGGCTTAACACCGTCCATCAGCGAGAATTGAACACAATCTTATCAGTGTGTTCCAAATTTCCAATTTTTGAACAGAAAATTGACCACGGTAACAAGAACTGAAACCAGATTCGTAAGTCTGTTGAGAAATTTCTAACTTTTTGGCCATTTCTAAGTTTTTGTGCTAAATTTCTAAATTTTTGGTTGGAATTCAGACTTCGATAACCTCAGTTTCATGTCGAAGTTTCTAACTACTTCAACAGAAATTTGGCCTGGCATCATCTGTCAACGAGAATTTAGTATAATCTCTTCATTTTGTGCCAAATTCTCAATTTTTGGGCAGAAAATTGACTTCAGCACGCTCAGTCAGATGCGAAGTTTTTAGCTTTTTGGTCAGAAATTTGACCTGGACATCATTCGTCAGCGAGAATTGAACATAATCTTATTAATTTCTGTCGGAATTTCCACCATTTTGGACTGAAAAATTACCTCGGTATCAAGAACTTAAAGCAGTTCAGTCAATCTGTGGGAAAGTTTCTAAGTTTTTTGGTCCGAAATTTGTTCTCGACATCATTCATCAACAAGAATTGAACACAATCTCATCTTTTTGTACCAAATTTCGAAATGTTTCATCAGAAAATTCGCTTTGGGGTGAAGTTTCCTACGCTTGTGTCTGCAAATTTTTCTAGAGACCGACTTTTCATGACGATGGACACAAATTTCATCAATCCCTGGCAACTCTGACATTTTGTCCTAAAAGGAACTTTCTCAAGCCATAGTCAATGAACTCAAAAAACCGTCAATTTAATGTAAAATTTGCTACATTTTGACCAAAAACCAAGTTACCATGCCGCACGCCAATCAAAATGCAATCAAATCGTCCTACGGCCCTCCACATTCAATTCGCCAACCCTGAGGTACTCCAAATCAACTTTCCTTTCATCCACCCTCTTAAAAGGGTCAAAAATAAAACACCTTCCCTTTCGATGACTCCCATGGGGAGGGGCAGCTTTCTTAAATTTGATTCATTCCTTCCCCTCATTTCTCCATATACAGCAACAACAAAAAGAACTAGAAATTTATAAAAATACAACTCTGCAAGATAAATTAATCATCCCCCGGCCCCCGCTCAGCGCCGGCATCCGTTCACCGCGCAGCCGGTTAAAACCGAGATTATTTGTTTAAGCCTTGTGCCGCCAAATTCTCTTTTATCAGCCCCCTCCTTCCCTTAAAAACAAATAAGAACTCTTTGTGGGTGGATGCGGATGAAGAACACAAAACCCACCGCAAAGTTAATGGGAACATCAACTTTCCCAAAAAATCAACACAATGAAAAACTTTCTCGTTACTTTTGTGTGTGTGTGTTTGTTTTTTTTTCGTTTTCCCCCTTTTTTTTTTTGCTCTGTGGTGCCCTTCCCTTCAATTACAATCCCCACAACGGCAGCCGTGGCATGAGGCATCTGCCGCAAAGGAAACACGCGCAAAAAAGGGACGCCCGGTCCCGCCTAGTGGCGGCGGGCGGCGTGGCGGCTTTAATTAGGGGGAACACATTGAAACGATCTCTAAGGACATTGGCGTTGCCACCGCAACGAAGAATGACGACCGCCTTAATTAGGCAAGGATACGCAATCATTCGGTAATGAATATGAAAAAAAAGAAAAACCACCCACCCCACCCCCAGATCGCAATCAATTGATTGGAAAATGAAAATTTTTTTTTACTTAGAGGGTACTCACCTCACTGTCGTTGCTATGTAAAATCAACTTGAACCCGGGCAGCAGATATTTCTCCTTGTTGACATCATCCAATGCCAGCTTTGCAGCCGGCATACACGCCTGACCACCTTGCCATCCTCCCTTGCCGGCTATCGGGAATATGCCGCCAATGTGCAGCTCGTCGGGCCGGCCGCCGTTTGTTAGATTAACATTGAGCAGTATGAGGGAAAAAAGTAATAATATCCAAAATGTCACAACACCACCACATGTCATATCCTGAAAGAAAGAGAACAAAAAACAGGACACTTTAGTGAGAGAGATCATTTTAAGGGTGTCTGATAGATTGGTTCTAGATAGATAGTCTGATATGTTAGTTTATAGCATGGGAGCTGACGTCTTCAACGTTTCAACTGAATCCCGCCACATCAAGGATTCACCCGCAATTCACGCTTCGCTTATCCGTTTACCCTCTAGCCCACTGCCCGCCAAGAAGAAAGTTCTCCACAGTCATCAGCATTGTGGCCTGTGGAGCCCCAGGGACACCCTATATACCCAAAGAACTGACTGGCTATACGGGAAAGCCAATTGCAGGGGACTCAAGAGCTTCTTTAGAAATTTTAACTCGTTGCGGTGCTTCCTCGTTACATGGATGCCGCCTCTGACACGATCACAAGATTAACAATATTCTGCTTGGGATAGAATCCTTCATTCCTCACAGTATGAAGAATATGAAGCCAAGAAAAAAACACTCAAGGCACTGAGAGGCTATGACGTTGAGAGAGTTACAAAGCCAACCGACCCAAATCAACTCTTATGACCAAAAGTTGAGGCAAAAAACAAATACGTCCCAAGGACAGCAATAACCCTTGATAATCCGAGACGTCATTGATCCCTACGCTCACTTACAATGACGCTCCAGCTGTCAGTTCCCCAAACAAAGTTAATCCGCTTGCTGCATATTTTGCCATCAGATCAAAGCTGCCAGATTACACTTTGTTTTCGTCAGTCCTTGAGAGCGTCAGGGCGAACCCACTTCCCCGTTCCAGAATCGAAACTGGTACCAATCCTCAGGCTTGGAATCTTCTGCTCTATTTTCCCATTTTTTTATTTTTCTCAGTAACACCATTTCGAAAGCCTCTCCATCTCTCCTACCCTTGAGGAGTCTCTCTGAGTAAGTGGAAAACAGCATTCGTCCAGGCCATCCTTTAAAAAGGCTAATCTTAGTCACCCACCGCCTACCAGCCAATGGCACTCACATCGCTTCTGTCTAAGGGAAACGTTGATTAACCGTCAGCTTCTTTGGCTGCGGACCAGCAATACATCTCCACAGAAATAGGTCCACTGCTGATCTGATGGCATATTTTGCAGAATAATAGTAGATTCCTGCACTTGATTTTTCAAAGCCATTCGACAGAGTCTGGCATCAAGCTCTTGCTTACAGCTTCAGTGAGTTTCTTCCTCTTTGAATTAGAAGTAACCTTTCGGCGCGTTCAACAAAAGTTATTCTGAATGGCTTCAAGTCTGATGTCAACCACATCAACGCTGCTGTTCCTCAGGTTTCCATGTTGTCTCCGACACTTTTTCTTATTTTGATATGTGATCTCTAGCCATCTAGTTCCAATTCAATCCCATCCTTCAGCTCAGCTTTTCATATTGGTTCCCTGTCTTACATCCCTACTGTTCATCCGTGGACTTGGAACGGCTGCACTTTAAGTTCCGACATTGACAGCACAATCAAATGGGTTAAAAGAAACAAAGTGGTATTTAATGCATTCAAGACTCCCCCCTGTCTACTACCCCTAAAGCGGTCTCAAACTAACCAGCTGATACCCACGCGTTAAACTTGTTGAAACCGACAAGGTGTGTATATCAACTTTGGCGACCTCAATATTTATGGTCACCAAAATGTTGCCAATGTGGCCGCCGTGGTGTTGTGGGTAAGTGCATCGACCCATCTAGGTTCGATTCCCGGCCGGAACACCTCGCATTTTTTCACGGCACCACCTCTTTCGAGTTCCAGACAACACTCAAAGAGTATCAATTGTCAATGAAAAGCTTCTCAAATCTTGCCGTTCGGAGTCGGCAAAAAACTGTAGGTCCCTTCTACTCGTGAGAGAACAGTAGCACGCACAACACGAGTAGTTGTTGTAGAAGCTAGGCCCTGGTCACTTGTGGACTGTAGTGGCACTTAATTATTAAAATGCTGCCAAATGTGCAGGTTTCTTAAAATGATTCAAGAAATATTTCTTCCCATCTGATTGGACTACGGCATTCTTCTTCTTTTTAAGGCACCACAGCCTGGGGTGGAGCCGGACCTCAACCAACATACCTCTCCAGCCAGCAAGACCTTTCGCTAGCTGCCTTCAGTTGCGTAATCCACGTTGGTTGAGGGTCCTTCTCCACTTGTGCGTCGCCCTCAGTAGTGTTGTCCCAATGGCTTGGATTGGAAGACTTTTCGA
Organism: Eristalinus sepulchralis; assembly: GCA_944738645.1. Taxonomy (NCBI): domain Eukaryota; kingdom Metazoa; phylum Arthropoda; class Insecta; order Diptera; family Syrphidae; genus Eristalinus; species Eristalinus sepulchralis. Next base: position 8,042,714 of record OX122886.1, on the reverse strand, counting down.
CCCTGAGCAGTGATGCCCATACGCTCCACATGGCCTAGCCATCTTATGTCTTGTATCCGAAGACGCTTGACCAGACGCATGTCGCTGTACAGTCCATAGAGTTCGTCATTGCATCTTCTCCTCCAAAATGACTAAGGGCTTCCCCATCCGCTTTGAGTAGCGTTCAAGTTTCTGTGCCGTGGAGGAGGCCTGGGATGGTCAAGCCAGTTTATTCCTTCGAGAGAGGGCCCTATTACTCAATTGCCTCTTGAGCTAATGAGGCAGTGAGTGGTTCTGCGTTTGATTTCTGTACTCATGTGATTGTCCCTCTTTATCGCGGAGCTGAGGTAGACGAAGTCCTTGACTACCTCGAAGTTTCAGCTGCCCAGCAGCACGCTCTGGTCGAGACGTCGATGTTGTGTGTCATACCTCGATGACAGCATGTAGTTCGTCTTGTCCTCATTTACCGACAAACCCATTATAGCCGCTTTCGCTTCAATGCAAACAAATGCCTCATTGACGGCTCGCTGTGTGCGTCAAATCAGGTCAATGCTGTCTGGGTAAGCTACCAGTTGAACGGACTCTTGGAGAGTCCTGCGTCTTGTGTTAAATTGTGAGTTCCCCACGATCTTGTCAAGAATGATGTTGAAGAAGTCAAAAGACAGCGCGTCGCCTTGTCTGAAACCTTTTTTGACATTGACAGTCTCGGTGAGTTCATTGCCCACCTTGACGGAACGATGGAGTCAATTCTCTGTATATGAGCCAAATTCGAGTCACATGGCATAAGTTGAATTTCGTATGATGTTAGACTGGGTTCCTCACAAGTACGCCAACCTGCTGACAACGACAACGAAACGATTTGTCACGGTCTTCACGTTCACTCCTAGCTTCAGCTGCTGTTGTCTCTTCACAACGTGGTGGATGTGGTCTAACTGGAGGTGTATCATCCACTAAGTTGGATGGCAACAGTGGTATCATTCCGCACGAAAAACCTTTCTCACAGAACGCTCATTTTCCGAATGCAGCTGAACGCCTGGGAGACGCTTTTGTGGTGTGAGGCTCTCTTGCCAAACCATATTGAACAAAAATGACGAACTTGTTTGATAGGAGGCGCGCGTGGACTTTCAAGGAAAGCCTATTGACAGTTTATCGTCACGATGAATAAGTCGATACACTCGTAATAATAATAGTTGGGTGGCTTTTCAGCACAAGGGGCTGTGCATTTTTAGCAACTACTCGCTGGGCAGTTTTAGTTTTACGACTAGAGAGGACCTACAGTTCATTTCCTACTCAGAAGACCAAACTTAAGAAGCTTTTCAAAGGCAGTAAGTGCTCTTCGAGTGTTGTCAGCAACTTAAAAGAGGTGTTGTCATGAAAATATGCGAGATGTTTAGACTCGGAATCGAACCTACGACCGTTCGACGTGTGAAGGGAGTCACTTACCCTCTTATTCACATCTATACCCATACCACATCTAAACCACCCACAATCACCTAGGTTCGCCCTAGAAGAAAACACAACTTTTCCAACGTTGAATTGCCATGAAGATTCATCAAGACTCAAAGGATGACCAATGTCGTTGACATAGTTTGCTACCCCAGTCCTCTTGTCAAGTGGAAAGTCAATTTTACGATGGTTATAGCCACTTGGAGGAAATGTCGGCCACAATCCACACTCCATCGCATTTGATATCCCTAAAACGACAAGATATCTTACGCTCACTGTTGGCACCACGAATTCTCTCTAAGCTGGATCTGGGTAGGTAGGTAGCTAGGAAGGTAGTCAGGGGGCTAGAGGCAAAGGAAGCAAGACCACAGGCAAAGGCGGCCTACGTCGAAATTTGCCACTTCTGTCGTGATTCTAGTTACCATGTGATTTCAAACTTTCTTCACTGTCTTACATGCAAGACATGCTCAAGACCAGGCACTGATGGTGTCTGTCTGTCGGACCTGTCTTAAGCAAACATTTTTTTTTTTGAAAATTCTTCGAAGGAATGTATCCCTCTCCACACCACTAGCCCGAACATCGAGAATTTCACACACTTTAGGCTCCTGTCGGGATGAAAAACGTCGCACAAGGCTTCATTTATCAAGCCACACAGGGAGCAGAAACCGCTTCATTTCATCGTTGCACCTCATTGCCTTGAATGTGTGCACTTTGGCGCCACCTCACGTCGTCGTCCTTAAGTCGATTTCATTCGTTATGCCAATTGAAATGAATTCCCCCCCCCCTCCGCCCACAAGCAAGTAGCGCGCGTAGTGATTTGATTAAGAGCTCGGATGTGCCTGCTTCCTAAGTACACACGCAAACGTTCCCCCTCCCCCCTCCGCCGACCCAGTGCCTTCAATTATTGATTAGAGTTTCCGTTTGGCAATCACCATCATCAACCCAGTCACGTTGTTCAATGAAAACTCTGCCATAACCGAACGAGCCCCGGGACGTGCACACGGGCACACCTCGCCCCCAACTCCAGCCCCACACACAATACCTGCAATCCGAGCGCGCCAGAGCCCAGGCCAAAGTCGTGCGTGGCGTGCTTACAGCCGGAGAGCGATGAGATTCCTTTGAAGTTCGGCGGGGTTTCGAAGAACTTGGCAGCGTGGCAGACACGTACTTTACGACTTTCAAATGAAATTTAATCCAATAAATATTCGCGCTTGTTTAGTCCTTTCTTTAATTTTCGCCAAATTGATTCAACCACCACCGCCGCTCCCCCGAGTCCTTTGGGGGCACAGCTGCAGGGCGGAAGAAGTGAAACATGAAGTGGGGCGCAGCAGGCAAAAAAATGTGTCAAAAACCCATTTAATTTCATATCCTGAGTACGTATCCTGCGGAAGCAGTGAAGTTTTATCAAGTGACACCCAATAAATAGAAACACTTTCACTTCATTATTTTCTGGGGAATGCGCGACAACGACGACGGCGACGATGACAACGGCGACGACGACTCCGCAACGACTGTGTCGGCATTTTGAAGCGCGTGGGGTGCACGCGTGTGTGTGTGAGACGTACGTGGCAAACAAACATGAGGATCTGTGAAAAGGAATAACATGCCCCGTGGCGTATCGTTTGCAAGGAAATGTGTGTGTTCCCATTTCCACTTGAAAAGATTGCGCGAACTGCCTGTCAGTTGTTGTGCGGGCTGAGTGGGCTGGGCGGGGTGTGTCGTGGGGTGTGGGGTTGCATGCGTGCGTGGGAAATGAAGCGGAGGGAGACTCGACTAATTTCCTGAAATGAAACAATGTGAAGTTAAATGAACATCGCTGCAAGGATATCTCAATATTTGCGATTGTATCTCTTGGTGCTTGCCTAGTCCTTGAGTTGCCGCGAACCAGCGGGAGCAGCGCATTGCGGGGAATGCTGAGGGGCGTACGTCCTCAGTTCCTCAGTTTCTCGGTGCTTGAGAAACTGATTAAGTTTCTCATCAACACTTGTGTGATGGGATGGGAGAGGATGGTTTGAATTGGATGTTGATCCTTGGAAGGTACTTGTCGGGGGAAATTGTGGCTTACAGTTATTTTTTGAATGTATCTCATGAAGATAGTTCAGATTTTGAAACTTTTTTTCTTTTGGGAAAGTTTTGGAACAGGAGCCATGTCTTTGGAATGGAGGAGGGTGTTAGTCGCGACTTGAAGGAGGAGATCGACCCTTGGGGGCCTCAAATTCACTCAGTTTCTTCACAGAGAAGTTTTAAGGGGACTTCTGAAGCCCTTAAGAGAGATGGCAAGGGTTGATTTTCGAAATGTCCTGGTTTTCGAGAAAGTTTCCTCTCCTTGGACCACTTGAATACATGATCCTTCTAAAGTGTAAATTGAAGCTCAGGTCCGTTTCGAAAAGTTATCTTCCCCCCTCCCCCCTCAATCCCATTTATCACCTTCTTCACAGTTGAGATAAATGCATCCATTCCATGTCTTGAACAACATTTACTGTCCTCAGGTGACACCTTACGTCAACACTGTCATTCAAACACAAGCGTCCTTCGAGCATCGACACACTTTGGAGGAGAAGGGGCAAAATTACTAGGCAAATATAAGTGCCCTACAATGCAGGCAATAAATACCCCGAGTGCTGGCAGGAGCGCTCTAAATCTCAGCGCAGATAATTACACACTTGAGGGATATATGATGAAGCCATTGTTGCGGGTCAAATTTAGTGCCACATCGTTGCAGGCAGGTACAGTGGGTACGATGAGTATGTGACCTATGGGCTTGTATTTTCTATTTTCAAGACTAGATGGAATTCGTTTGATGAATGACCAAAGGACATGAGTTGAGAAACTCAGAGACTTCTCTTAAACTGTCAAGAGATGTCATTGATCTCTATTGACCTATTCCAAGCTCCAAAGTTGAGCTTCAGTGAGCTGAGAGGATGCTTGAGAAATTGACAGAGGCTATGTAGGCCATATGCTCGCGCGGCTACTCGCGTACAAACACTGTCTAGGAGGAGGAGATTCCCGACTCTCTTACGAGTGCTCGAATTTTACAAGATTTCAACATTTTTTAGTGAAGGCGGTCGAAATTTGGGTCAATTTGCACTTTTCCTTAAATCCTTCTTCTTCTCTGGCTGTCGATGTAGTCCGGGGTGGAGCTGTGCCTCAGCCAGTATGCCTCTCTATCTAGCCCGGCTTCCAGCCACCCACATTCAACTGATTGAAGTGCCTCACTAGCTGCGTGCACCACTGCAGGTGTGGTCTTGCCTCACCGCGTTATTCCTCGGGGTTGGAGTTGAACACTTTCCGGCGTCCATCCACATGACCAGTCACCTGTGGCGAGAGGCTTGAATTCGTTTGACCAGATCGATGTCACCGTTGGTTGACTTTGTCGTTAAGTTTCCTTCTCCGTTTAATCGTGTCATTTAGTCTAGTCCTCCGAACACCATCAATAACACGGGACGAAAGGTAATTTGAAGAAGGCGGCGAAAAATCTCCTCACCTGCTTCTGCGCGATGAAGCAAGACTGAGACCGTCAAGGTCTTTTAAGGGGTGAGGGGCACTTTGATTCTTTGGGAAAGAGAGCCTTATTCCTCAATTGCCAAGCGTGACCCTTCGCTTTATCTCCGCTGTGCAGTCATTGCTTGCGTTAACTTCGGAGCCTAGGTAAGCAAAATCCTTCACTCCTTCCAAGCTGTTGCTATCTGTAAGGACGTTTCGTCCAAGCCGTCGGTGTTGGTGGACCATTTTTGAAGACAGCTTACACTTTGTCTCGCCTCCATCTGGAGAAAAACCCATCTTAGCTGTTTTCAACGATGTTTTGTCCAACACGTCGTAGTTTCGGACCCTTTTCGTTGACAGCATATACCTGTCTATCTTAGCCGCTTTCTTCTCGGTGCTCAGAAACACCCCTACTGAGACCCCAATGTGTCCTGGGGATGATGTCGCTGTCAGCGGCATCTGAAAGCAGTTGCACTGATTTGTGGATGATCCTGCCGCTGGTATTGAAGTAGGTGTTCCGCACGTTAGTATAGCGGTCTGTGTTCAATTAAAATGAACTTTCGAAAACATCACATAAATAGAACTTGGGACCACCCAACAATCCTGCAATCGTTTAAAAATTGCAGGACGTTGGGTACGATACGAACTGAAGGCAGGAGACATTGAAACCCGATATGGCTGGTCAGGAATTCTGCATAATAATAATAATTGAGTGGCACTACAGCCCACAAGGGACCAGGGCCTAGCTTCTGCAACAACTATTTGTGTTGTGCGTGCTACTGTTCTCTTATGAGTAGAAGGGACCTACAGTTCTTTGCCGACTCCGAACGGCTAGATTTGGTTTTCATAGACAATTGATACTCTTTGAGTGTGGTCAGCAACTCGAAAGAGGTGGTGCCGTGAAAATATGGGAGATGCCCCGTCCGGGAATCGAACCCACACTTTCTGCGCGGCGGTCGACGCACTTACCACTACACCACGGCGACCACAATACCACACAAAACGTGTTCCCTCGCCTAGATGAGTTGTTTAAAAAGTTTCCAAGTATGCAGAAGAGTCAAGGAAGGCACTGTTTCATACATTTCTCCTACTTCCAGAAAAGAAGACTATTCCGAGTCTGACCGCAGGCTCTACCTATAAGATGACAAAATGCAAAATCTGACAAAAATAGGCACTTTCCATGATGGAGTGTAGAAGGTTTCGTGTCGCTTCCTGAAAGTCATCCTTTCTAAGACTTGTGCCTGCACCCATACAGAATTCAGCAGACACATGAGCTGATGATGGAGGACCCATAGCCAATGACAAGCCTTACCTAGAGTACCTGGGAGAACAGGGATCGAATTTAAACTGAGACCAATTCACATGAGAGCCACGAACGTCGAAAATATCCCAAAACATTCACTCCTTGGTGGATATTTCCACGCTTTCCAAGCCATCACCGTCAAGAGACGAGCGAGGCTTAAGGCCATCAGCTTCTTTTACCGAGAAACCAATAATATGGACAGCAGCGACATTGTGGGACACTTTGATTGCAAATTGTCCTCTATGGAGACTTGCATCCGACAAAGCTGACGAAGTCTGTTGGCCCCATCGAAAAAAGCCCACTATTAGGCTCCCGAACCGAACGCAGTCCTTCAAGTCGCTGACGACACTCACGGAGTATGAGTCTCTGTGTCTATCAAAAACTTCTCAAATTTGCCGTTCGTGGTCGGTAATGAACTGTGGGTCTCCTATCCTTGTTAGGGAAGAATACCACCCTCAGCAACAGCAGTTGTTGTGGTCTGCAGGGCGACCCAATTCAAAATAATTTTTCTAAGGACATGCCCACAATTATGAGTTCCAAACAACATGTTGCCCTCGGAGCTTAATGAAGTTGGACCGTCTCTTAAGCACACTTGGTGACATTCAGCTGCAACAGGCATACACGCCACCAAGCGGACTCGGCTGCTGCAAAAGTTGAGCAAAAAAAAATAAATCCTGTGGCTCCTTGAAGCAAATTTAACTCGAAATAACAAGAAAACTTTCGCCTCTCCTCATGAAAAAGTGTCTCGATCGGGTTGGGCGTCGAGAAACTTTCGTCATAACCTGTATCACACAGCCTGATGACCACTCAGGCACACATGTGTATCTGTTGACTTCACAAACACTGTGCTTTCACCTCAGTTAACTTAACCCCTACGACCGACGCGCCCCTGCGCTTTAAACTTAGATTGCACGCCCACCGAACAAAAGCCCAGTCAGTTCAACTGCACACGGTTCTCCGTTTCTGCGCCGTCCTCCCCTCCCCCCCCCCCGCCGTCGTCGTCGACACACAACATCCGACGAGCAACTATCTACTTACTACCGAGACGATGATGAGACGATGGTGACGGGTCGCAGCGCTGGCTGGCTGCAGCAGCCACGGCAGTGGCAGCATCAGCCAACAGCAGCAACCAGCAGCAAGTAATGAACGAAAGTTGTAATTTCGTTCAAATACTGTGGCAAGGAGAAACTCGAGAAGAATTATTATCCCCGTAAGGACTTTACATTTCCTCCGAGGTTTTTTTTTCGTTTTTGTTGTTGCCCCCCCCCCCCCCCTCGTGTCTCCTCACTCGCCTTGGCTTGCCTTAGTCTTAATCTCTCTCGGAGGGGGTGCGGTCGGGACTGAAAGACAACGCTGAACTTTTCATCGTTGAACGAAGCAGAATGGTCGGGGTGGGGGTTTGCGGGTGGGCGCTGGTAAGCCATAGAATCGTGGGGAAACGAACTGATAGCTGATGCTCTGTCTCAGCGTTTGCCTCTGTGTGTGGGTGGCTGCTGTGAAATCCGTTGAAAATAATGAGCAGGAATGAAGACTTACTAGATTCACCCTCTACACACACACAGGAGGGCAGGGTAGTGACGATGAAAGGCATATGGTGTTAAAGTGTAACGTGTTATTAAAAGGATTTCATCCAGAAATCCTTTCTGCTTTTCTATTTTCTCTGCTTCCTTTGTGAAGATGTTACTCTGTGGATGCTAAGGGATGGTTGCAATGGGGCTAGAGGGGGGGGACTGTATATTCTAAGAAATGCATTTAATGCAGGATTTTATGTGTGTACTCGCCTTTATCCTCTGTGTCCCTAATGACATTGCATTCGCAAGCGTCGCGGCTGGGGATGGGCGGGTGGAGGGGGGCATCATAATTTGAGCTTCTCTGAGGAGAAGAAGTCAATGTCAGAAATGACATGCAGCCGGAGAAGGACGGCGTTGGATGAATGGATGTTTGTGTACTACACAAAAAGATTCTCATTTTGACATCATCCTCGTGCTCTACTCAATTAACTTCATTATAACGGAAGTTGTCACCGCAAACAGTTTGAGACATAATTTGTGGATCGTGTACGCGGTGTGTGATTCAATTGGAGATTTCATTTCTAAATGAATGGCAACTGTGTGAAAGACTTGATGAGAGGACAGATTTTTTGGATTTTGTTTTTTGAAGCGTGGTATTAATGGAATTTTGAACTTTGGACTGGTGCGCCTTCAGAGACCGCATTCATTTCGTGGGGATGTTTCGAAACCCGTCATCATATTATTTGAGGAAACTTCATTGAGACTTTTGAGCGGATCCTTTACCTTCGTTTCATTGCGTAACACTCATTATGACAGGATACTTTCAAAGCATTTGTTCAAAAGCAACGTTTGGGAGAGGACTGCTTTTAAAGGGGAGTAGGAGAGTCGCAGTCAATGCTGAGAATTTGAAAAAAAATCACTTTTGCAGACTCTTAGATGGCAAATACCGCTGTTATGCAGAACGCTTCACCCAATCTGGACGACGATGGGTAGAAATTTCGACTCCTGAACCTAAAACCAGGTCAAGACATCAATATCGACCCTTAAGCCGAGGAAAGCAGCTTGAGCTTGTCGACTATCCGCAGAACTCTTTTAGGCAGCTGGAGGATGGCAGAGGAATGCATGCCAGTTGAGTGGAATCTCAGTTCGTGTTCTCGATTCACAAGAAAACAGACCTCTGTGACTGCACCAATTACCGAAAAATCCTTAATATCGTTTTGCACGAACCCTTGAAACTATTCACGAACAGTTTGGTCCCTTCAAGGCAGTTTCAGGACAGAGACGACAACCCTCTACCGTATTGTGCGAACGCCTGAAACCGTTCGTCAACAACCTGATTGGTCCTAATCCGTGTGGTTTCAGGTCAGGGAAGTTCACCATAAATGGGATTTTCACACTATGGCAGTGCCTGGAGAAGACTCAAGACGTGCAAATCGACACCCACAACCTATTTGTCGATTTTAGACAGAGATGTGCTACACAGTGCCATGTCTAATTTCGGCTTTCCTACCAATCTCTTCAAATTGTGTAGGATGATGACAAGGAACTCTCGCCGCACCATTAAAGCTTTTAAAGACCTCTTCGACATCTTAAATCTCCAAAAAAGTTCTTAGACAAGGCGATGTCTAGTCAACGTCCTTCTTGGGTAGATGGAACGAAACTCACACGTCAACACTAGAGGTACGATCTCCCACAAGTCCAGTCAGATGTTGTCTTACGCGGATGAAATTGACGTGATTGAGAGAACACAGTGAACCCTCAACAAGAATCTCACTGCCTTTGACGCGGAATTAGGTCTGATGGTAAATGGGGGTGAAATTATGTTTATGCTGTCATCAAGGAAGGCCACAACACATCGACGTCTAGTGGTGGAGAAGAAGGTGGAGGAGAAGGGAGACGAGAATGGAGAGGAGAAACTTAATGGGAAAGTGGAAGAAAAGACAGAGGAGAATGAGGTGTTCAAGCTTATCAGCGGTATTGATATGCTCCAGCCCGAAAAGTCTTCAACTCCGAAGCAGTGGAACAACGCAGTAGATGGCATCCACGGACCCAATGGTGCACGAAAGTGGAATGGAATCTCAACACACTACGCTTCCGAAGCTGAAGATAGTTAGCAAAGATCGAGCCACCTGCTCACGCTTGGCCCAAGTCCACCCTGAACTTATGCGTCACCTTAAAAAGTGTTCCTTGATCCTTAGGAGGGAACAGTTTTGAGTGCAATCTTTGGAACTATTTGCGTTGACTGTTGATGGAGGAGAAATTTAGAGGATGATTTGTATCGGCGGTACGTCGGCAGGCATCTATAGACAGAACGCTAAGACTGTATAGACAACATAGGGTGGACAAACACAGTCCCAAGCCGAAGAGTCTTTGAATCCCAGTCATTGGTGCAACTTGACAGGGGACGTGCCTGTCTGAGACAAAGCATACGAGTGGAAATGGACTTCGAAAAACTTTGTGGAAATGGACTTCGAAAAACTTTGCACCTCAGACCATCGCGCCCACTCATCAAGAAGAAGTGAAACGTCATTAATGAAAAGAAAATGTACAAGGAACCCAGGTTACGCCTTGTGAAACCCAAGAGCATTAAAAATTCATGATAGCCAGGCCGTATAAAGCGTCTTGGCTACTCTGAAAATTCTTCAAAAGCGATCCATTGGAACAACGCAACAAGGGACGTCATTGTCTAAGATGGCGCACACAAGTGGAGAAGGACGCCTACCAAATTCAAATTGAAGGCAGCTAGCAAAGCAACGAGTCCCCTCAAGGTAAACGTTGGAATTTTCAACAGGAATATGGGATAATGGTCGGGAATATCGGCCGGATTGGAGCTCACGCCCAGACAGAGGAGAAGGATGACAACAGGAAGGATGAGTTCCTGTGCTAGGAGTCCTAGGAGATTTGAACGCTCAGCTGGAAAAAGAGGAGATCTTTGCTGGTGTCATCGGAAACACAGCCTGCACGATACCACTTCCGGAAACGGACGCGGTTCCCACATCTCAAGATTCATAAAGAAACCTACCGATCCCCTGATCAATCAACCGTCAACCATATTGATCATGTTGCGATCGACGTCAGACATTCTTCCAACATTCTAGATGTCGGAACATTCCAAGGCACCAACATCGACTCGGATCATCAACTTGTTGTAGCCAAGGTAAGAACCCGCATATCGAGAGAGCAACGGAGTCGAGATAGGCCAAAACAGTTTGAAGTCGCAAAGCTACAATCGCAACAGATCGTTGGGATCTTTGCCGAACGAGTCTCCCTTCAACTCTCCCAAAGTTCGACGCTGCCTGCACTGACAATAGAAGAAAAATGGAAACGTTGTTAAGAAACCATCAGAGAATCTGCCGCTGATGTGCTGGGTTTCACGCCACCACCCAGAAGGAGTCCATGGTTTGGCGACGAGTGCAGTGCGAGAGATCATGCTGGCTGAGGCATGTTGGTTGAGACCCAGGTCCTCCCCCGAACTGTTGCGCCACACGAAGAAGAAAACGAAGAATATGCTGGCGCTGGGAGGAAGGTGAAGGTTGACAAGTCCGAAGTTGTGGTCATATCCAAAAAGACTGTTCAATGCACTGTGAAGAGGTTAACGTTCGGAGAGGAGCAACACTGGGTTGGGAAGGATTGGCAAAGCTGGATCAAGTACCAAGGAAGACCAACTCTCACCTACAGTCGTGAAATTTGCGTAAAAGCCGAGAGAATGAGATCTTGAATACAAGCTGTCGAGATGAGATTTTTTTCTACTGATACGGGAGTTTGTCGGCGAGATAAGGAACTCAAAGTTGGACAGCCACTTCTTCAGACGGAAAGGGCTATGCTTCGATGGTTTGGCCACATGGTACAAATGACTTCCGAGGCATGCCTTAGAAGCGATTTTATCAGGAAAACCACCACTCGGCAGACCCATGGCAACATGTTCATAAATTCATCTGTTTACGCTTGGAAATAGCTCCTGATGCGTTTGATTCGATAGTGGAAGATCGAGCGGCCTGGAGATCTCTTATGCGGGGACAGATAGCAAGAGAACGTGCCATCTAGAGACTCGGATAAAAGCAGACGCTGCATTTGAAATTGGAGTCCAAATCCAGTATTTTCTATGAAACTGAATATTTTTCAAGCCAACTTCCCCATCCTAGTGGTGAACAATTATTTGTTGAGTGTACAATCAATCAGGGACTCCAATCGTCCCTTTTGGAAAGAAACACCCTTAAAGGCACCTTCACTCTACACTGTCAGTCCATCTCTTGTTGACATCGAGGAGACGTTGCTCCATCCCAAGAAAACAACACCAAAAACGTCACCACACCGCATCGCAAACAAATTTCACGACACAAAGGGAGACTCACTAAATTTAGCCCGAAATTTTCGAATGACTTCACCTTCAGCCAATTCATTCCCCAGACCACCCTGCGGTCCTTCCACACAAAAAGTACATCTCTTCCGAGCCACTTGAGTCACACAATGGCTTCACCTTAGAGTTGACTTCCCCCCGCAAAAAAAGGAAAAAAAAAGTCATATCTCAGCATCAGCGGTTTTGATTAGCCGCAAGGACGAATTCATTCATCCCTTCGGGACCCTGCCTTCGGCCGATGAATTAATTCTTATTTCACCACGAACCACCCCACCTCTCAATCACCCATTGTTCGTTGACCCCACTTGAGGGGGAGAGGGAGGTAGCACCCATCTGTCGAATGAATGAAAAGACAAACAATCGCGGATTGTCCTCCAAGGATGCCATCATCCCCCACAACATTGAATACACTCAAGTCTCGCGAAAGAATGCCGATTGGGAAGACGGAGATGGAGAAAGTTGAAGCAATCAATTTGACAGATAAACCACCCCCACCCCCCCCCCCCCCCCCTTCACCCACCGCCAGCACACCCAACCATCCTCGAGAGAGAGGACCCAAAGCGAAATGCTCATCTCAGGATTAGATACACTTGGATTCAATGGACGCCACCATCGGTGGCGGGCGCCCAGCCGACAGAGGTGGGGGGCGGTTGGCGGTTGTTCCGTTGAAGGAACCTGCCGTCCTCTACGTCCGTTTTTTTTTCGCTTGCGTCTTCCGTCGAAGGGAATGTCCCTCCGTTGCTGGAGTTAGTCTATAAAGATCAAATCGTATTAATGGATTTGGATTTCTTAGGTACGCCGCTATGCTCGGGAGACGGGAGCGACCTGCTCTCTCACTCCTCCTCCACTGTCTCGCTCCTTCATTCGGCTTCCACACTGTCCAAAGGACAATAAGGACGAATGACATCGACTTCGAATCAGCATCGCTGTCTTGATTGAGTATTCACCGAATGCGGTGCGATTTGGGGGGAGAATGAGAGAGAGCGAGAGTGAGAGAGAGAGATGGGAGGGGGGGAAGGAATGAAGGACACTGCCGCTAAAGGTGTGCTTTGGGATTAATTTTGACGAATTAGGGGCGGTCTTGAGGTTTATATTCGAAAGTTAAAGCTGTTTAAAGACGGTTTTACGCTGTTGACTGATTTGTCTTATTAACTTGTTTGAGTATTATCCCTTCGGACTAAGTCAATGATGGCGTGGTTTATGTAATTAATTTTGTGGTGCTCCTTGGGCGGGCGGCGGAGGGGCTTTTGGGGCGTTTGAACAAGGTCTTAGTGAAGGAATGACACAACAGGCAATTATGATAATGAAGCGAGGTTCCTAGGGAACAGCTTTGAAGGCTTGAGATGAGGAGAGAGGGATCAAATGGAGCCAGAGGATTCTATCCACAATGTGTGAAATGGAGTCTATGAGCTGAAGAAGGCGTAGAAGGCATTCAGAGTATCAGAACATTCAAGGAGGACCTCTTGTAAGCTGCCCAGAATTTCACACTCCAAGATGTTTCAAGTCCTTTTCAACTTTTGAGCGCCATCTTAGACGAGGTTGTCCCCTGTTGCATTGCCCCATTAGACTGTTGACCATCCGCGCAACATGACTTGACCGCTGGAAAAGACAGGAACTCTCAAACTTCAACACTACAGAAGATTTGCTCGGACACCTGACCTGCCCGTGTGGCTACAGTGGTGCAATGGTACGACGCTTCGACTTATCATGATCACCCACCGACGTCAAGGCGCAGTGTGGACAGTGTGCCTTTTGTGCCCTATCATTGTGAAGTTCTAAGCTTGCTCTGTACGGTTTGTGAGGTCCCTTAACGTTGTGGCACCCGGAGGTGGTTCCATCTTCAGATCCCTATTCCGTGCCGGTGTGGGTTCCTCTATCATCGTGGTCTCAGAATCCTGCTCGGCGCTCGTTGTGGTCTCCTCTGTCGCCTTGGAGACAGAACCCTGTTCCGTCCTCCTTATGTTCTCCTCTGTCGCCTTGGAGTCAGAACCCTGTTCCATGATCATTGGGGGCCCCTTGTCGACGTGGAGTACGAGATATCCATGTTGCACGCTCCTTGTGGGTAACTCTGTCATTGTGGATTGTAAACCTTACTTGTCCGCTTTCCGTTGTGGAGCCAAGAGGAGATTGCGCGTTCAGATCCATGTTCCGTGATCTTTGTGGATTCCTCTGTTACCGTGGAGTCAGATCCCCTTTCGGTTCTTGCTGTGACGTCCTATGTCGCTGGCGGGTGAGAACCCTGCTCCGTCCTCGTTGTGGGTTCCTTTGCCACCGTGGAGTCAGAACCCGTGCTCGTTGTGGGCTCCTGGGCATGGGCACAGTCAGCTGAGCATCAGGATCGTTGGTAACATGTGAGGTGTCATCGGTGGCACAAAATTGTGCACGCACTCCACTAAGTCATGTAAGGAGAAGGATAGACGACAGGACCAATGTGGAAATGGAAAATCGATGAAGAAGTATCGAGATTTATGGGGTGACCTCTGAGCGGTTCTTAACGTGAAAAGACAGAAGTCATCTCGGCCTCAGACAAACTTCAGCCGAAGCAGAGGTAGACCTCTAGTAGGGCTATTGGCGTCCATGGGCATCGTGCATAACGACAACTTCAGAAACTTCAGGGACGAGGAGGTAATCCAATCCTTAGAACAGTTGCTTGCTAAGCCTTTAATGGTAAAGGTACATTTCCTTCTTCTTCCTGGAGGATTCTATTGCGGTGGGATCGCATTGAGGGATCGTTCACAAATCGGTATGATTTCAGGCGCCAAAAAGTAGGCAAGGAGGTGACATGAAGCTCTAAACGCCACAGCAAGCCCTCAGCTTTGGGCACAAGGAACACGGTCAGCGGGGCTTAGTTGGTCGTAGCGGTAGGACACTCTTTCTTACTGCCTCTTCCATTTGCTGGGTATAAAGCAACGTTGCAACGCTAGGCTTCGTGTTGTGTTTTTCTCCTACCCTCCTGCCTTCGGTCACAATTTTCAGACTTTTCAGCCCTCAGGACACCTCCTCTGTACACACAATGAGACAAAAATCTCTAAATTCACAGACAGCCTGAGGATTGACAAAAATCTGTTTCATCGCCGCAATGAATTCATATCACGTCTCCAGGCTTTCAGGCATAAATCAGCAGATGTCCACTTACACCCAACAGCCGTCACGAATGCTCTCAAAGTCAAACGCAATGACTTTTCACTTAAACAACTGAACGACCAGGACACCGTCATGCAACTTGACACTTTCGAATGCGCCCTCGCACACTCAATAAACACACCCTGCTCTATTTTTACTAGGCACCAACCTCACACACCCCCCGCCCCCCCCCCCCCCCCCCCACACACACACACTTCAGTCTGAGCGCCGTTGTCCAGTAATGAAATTAAAGTGTCGCACATCAACTTACCCCCGTTTACGACAGCACTCAAGTTAAACAATAATTCCCGCCCCGCGCCCCCGCGTCGTTCTGCGTTTCGCGTTCCGCTGCCAGTGTCCTGCCGGAGGAGCCTCCTGCTCGGACGTCAGGAAGCGCATTGCTATCGTAAAAAATTAATTCCTCTCGCATCTCAACAATTGAAACGAGCGCCGACGACCATCGCCCTATCTCGGCCCGTCAATTCGCCAATCTTCCAAATGGAATTCACTTAAAGGTCGGTCGCTGATAAGTCCGCGTGGGGGGGATATGTGTAAGCCAGGCGAATGACATTCCATCATTTGCATGAGTGCTGACACAGCGAGGCGGCCCCCCGTCACGCCCCTTCGACTAGTTGTCGCTGGCCACACACACAGACGCAGCCAGACGACCGCGCACTCGATGGAGGGTTAAATTTCATTCCAGTAATTGCGAGAGCATCTGGGAACCCTGCACCCAATACGTTCTGCTTTCAGTTCGTTCTCCGGCAAATGAGTGAGGGGGTGAGTGGGGGGGAGGGGGTGGGAGTGCTGGAATGAGTGGTCGGTGGATCTGAAATTTATGAGAAAAGTGCAAGCACCCGACGACAAAGTGCTTGTAATAAATATTTTTGTTTAAATGATTTCCTGCGGGAGATAGTCGTGGAGGGTGGTGATGGGGTGCAGGGAGAAGTGCTTTTATTCGCCATCATCATGTACCGCTGCGCGGTTGCGGGCGTAATAACACAAATGACACACGACCACGGTGCCAGCGGTGGTTCGCGTTCGTTCGCGTTGTCATTGAGGCTGAGTGCAGGCACGAACAGTACTTTTGGTTTCAGTTTTGTGGTGCAATTATTGGTTCTGATCCTTGTCGCCGCCTCCGAGAGGGGATTTTATGGATGGGGAGTGGGGGGTGATTCGGTGTTGTCCTTTGGGGGATTGAAGGTGAAATTGAGGGGCACTTGGAATGAAAGAAAAATGAAATCCAGGGACGTTAACGGCTGTGAATGGTCAGCGAGGTTTGAGAGTTGAAGGACACTGGGACAAGCGAGTTAACAGGACTTTAATGGGAGTAGCAGGTTGATAGATGAAAGAGTAACTCCAGGGGCATCCGTGCTTATGAATACACCACTTAGGATGGACACTGTGACTTAGGACGTGCAAGATTGGGATGGCGTACGTAAGTGGATGTAAACTTTTACAGCCTGGAGACATCTTGCAAGGTTGAAGAGGTTTGTTGGTTGAGGCCAAGTGCCCCTCCGAACTGAAGTGCCATCCTTAGCAATACACAAACTTTTACCGAGAAGACGTGCACTTCTAGCAGGTTCATCCGTTTTGCAATTATTTCGGACTGTTAGAGTGAACATTTCACTACTCATCCGTTTCGATTAGAGGCACTGGACACATCTTGATTTATTCCATCTCAAGGTATGTTTGCTGGTCGACTGTCGAAAGGAATGACAAGTCTTGTTTTTAGAAATCACATCGTGTCCTTGTCAGGAAAGTGTCATGGACATTTCATAGCTTTACGCACTTCCTTCTTCGGTGGATCGCTGAAGATGCGGTGGGTCTGGACAATGAAAAGTCTTAATCATGGCATGTCACCATAAAGAGGGCACCTTGCTCCAAAGCCTACAAGTTTGAGCGGAATCCAATATTCTTAGGGGAACGCCCATCCCTCTTGACACTAACCAGCATGGGTCCCATACTCCATCCTCGTGGCACTTCAAAACAACTTCGAAATGAAATCTTGAGCGCCTTCCAACCCACTGCCCCACCCACTCCCATGACCATTCGAAAACCCTTCGTAAACAATTTCCGGTGCTGCTCAGAAACTACAAATAACTCCTTTGGACGCTGTCAAAGTTCCTTCATTACTTCCAGCAGTCGCTTGTTAAGAAGGAAAGTGCTCAAATCCTTTTGGCCCGATCCCGACCCCCGGTAAATTTTCCTCTGGATCCCTTTCAGTTCCTGACCTGAATTTAATTTTCCGTCACTGTGTCCCGTGTCCTTGTTCATCGGAAATTCCTTCAGTTCATATGAGATTCTCCCCACACTCACCCCGTCGCGCCTTAAGTAGAAAATCTCAAAATCAGCAACATTGTGTCATGTAGGTCCTTATCAACCGCTCATCTCTACCACTCTCCCCCCCTCCTCCCATCGACCATCACAGTCCCAGAGCCAGCAAAGCCGCCTTAAAGCTCGTGTCAAAATTAGCTGCTCTTCGACTAATCGACAAATTGCTGAATCGTCTCATTTCACTCGGGCTTCCACTTGGTCTCCACTCGAGCGCCACTCGCACCCTCGACTTCCCCGTCAATGTTTCGTCTCGTTTTTTCTGTTCATTTTCGATGACCTAGGGTGGAATCAATTTATTTATTCTGGTTCTCGTTTTTTTGTTCCACCATTTTATTGCCACCCCCTCGATGGGGCCCACCCCCTGGCAGGGCGGTAGTGCTCGCCCTTATCGGTATCTCGTGTGCCATTTGGGGTTACAATCGCCCGTCATACGTGTCGTTTTGGGTTTTTTTTCGCCCCCTCCCCTCCCCCCTCAGCCACCATTGTCTCCATCTGGTGGTTGAGATAAGAACATTGTTTCGGTGTTGACCCAGTCAAAGGACGGGGACAAAAATTAGAAACCGAATTAATTCCGGTCACATTCGAAGGGATACCAATCGCCGTCACGCCTCAAAGTGGGCAAAAAACGACAGAAAAAGGTACGCCACACACGCACACACCCTCTAGGGGGGAGGGGGGCGCACACACTTGCTCACGTGTGTGCGCCCAGCCATTGACTGTGCTTACATTATCATATTACCGTGTGTGTGTGTGTGTCTGTTCATGAGTGTAACGCCTGGCTTAACACTGCTCCGGCAGGCATTGCGTTGCAGGTTCTCGCATTCCGTCACCGCTGGGCTGGGCGGGCGTTCTCCGGTTCTCCAGCCATGTGCACTCGGTGGGAGGGACGATGGGAGGGGCGGAGGAAAATGCCTTCAAGTGCATGAATGTTGGTCGAAGTCAGTCACTGCATGTGGTGGCGGTGGCACGTTGCGCCCGTGCTCAAAGTGAAAAAGTAATTCCGCTTCGGTTATCCTGGTGGTTTCCAGGACTCTTATTATCCGTTCTTCTTTTCCGCTGCCTTCCGTCGCCATCGCCACCGACGTCCTTAACGTCATCATCATCCGTTTCGACCGGACCGCCTCGGCATGTGTGTGCGGTTGCGAGGTGAGGACCCCTGCGGGAGCGCCAGGCAGAGTCAAAGTGTTTCGCATCCTTGCTCCGCTGGCTGCTGGCCGGGGTGAGGACCAGCGCTGCGGAAGGATTACAGTGAGATTGCTTTTGCATCTTACCTTGCAGCAGTGTTCAAACCGACATCATGCGGAAAGCGGTTTTTTTTCCCCGAGCGCGTTCCAATAGCCCGGGGTGCCTGCTTGTCCGGAAAAAAGTCACACGCTCGTGCACCCTTGTTGCTGGCGCGGTGGGTTACAATAAATTTGTTCATCTTGTGAACTTATGCAAATGGAATATCTTTTTTAACGAAATTAATTTTCGGTTTCGGTTTATTTTTTTCCCTTTTCCGTCCCGCACGAGTCGGGTGGGTAACAGCCTCACGAACGTAATTCATTCGCCAAGTCGGTTGGTTAGATGATGGCTGTTGGTGGTGGAGGGGGGGGGGAAAGGGGAGAGGAGGGGCTAGATTTATGACACGGTCCAGGGGAGCGAGTGCCGAGGAATTGGGTTGGTTTTGAATTTTTAATGCGATTTCGAATGGCACTAGTGGTACGGGTTGGCCTGGGTAGGTTGGGTGGCTTCAGTGGCTCAGTGGGTCAACGGGGTTGTTACCCGTGGGACCCGGATTGGGGGGAGGGAGTGGTCTGTTGGGAAAGGTCTGATGGGTGTGCACAGCGATAGGTTAATCGACATTAATTCGAAGTCCCTGCAAATGGTGGTTGAGCGCAGGCACAGCTCTCACTTGGGTTGGTTCTAATTGGATTTTTGACTCGCAGCACTGGATCACTGGTGTGCCGTAGTGGAAAATCCTTGCTGTTCGGGTGTCCCTGGGGATCTGATTTCTGTGTCCATAATTCACACTTGAAGTCACAGAGAGTGTATTCGTTACTTGGTCTTTGTGTGGTAAAGGGCGGGTTGTGTGATTTCGAAACCATTTCCGACCTTTTCGGTCATGCAATTGTCTCACGAGGGACCACTCTTTTGTGAAACAAAACACAAGAAATGCCATTGTTTGGGGAACACCAGTTTAAGGAGAGTGCATTATGTGGTTTGTTTCTTTTCTTTAGCAATGCCAATACAAAGAGGTGTGGACGCAACCTGGGGTTTGCATGAAATCCTCACAAAATTTGAGGTTTTCTTTCAATATCTTCGAGTTCTTAGAAGAAACATCAAATGTCTCCTTAAATTCACTCTAGGGAAGTCTTTTCAAATACAATTCGTTCCTCAAAAGCTCGAACTTCGCCAAAATTCACCTACAAGTAGAGGGTTTCGTTTCATTTTCCATGTTTTTTTTGTGGTGAAGGAAATGTCTAAAATACAAATGTGGTTCCTGTTGGATAGTCGATAACATAGCAGGGCAATAGCCTTGAAATTCAAGAAATTCAAGACCAAAAGACCGATGTCACGCAGGAAGCTGCCATGAAAGATAAATTTGCCTTTCCCTCAAATTTACGTTCATCGTCCTTAGAGAAATGTCAAAATGGACCCGCAATGACACCCAAGGACATGCCTAAAGCTTCCCAACGGAATTCACACACTCCTCGTAACTTTCAGGCCGTCTCTTAAATCAAATGTGACAACTTTGTTTATTCTTCGCCTTCACGGCACCCGCCTCTCCCGCCCAACGACACCGTATGACTTTAACGATGAGACTCTCTCCCCTCCAGTCGGCTGCCTTTGTACGACTTTACGATTGCATCTGAAATTCAATCGCTGCCGCTTCACATAATAGTCACTCACGACACCACTTGATTGTCCTTTATTGCCGCAACCGAAAACCGCAACATCGCACCCACCCGAGACGCACATAAACCCCCTTGACGGGCCCGCAATAAAAATCACACCTCATAAATAATTCTGACAACTTAAAACCCACTTTGGCTCATCTTTCTTATCCACACCGATACGATAAATTACCGCTCTTCAGACGGTAGATGGATGCGAGCGAGTGCCGAGTGTCCCACCCACTTGACATCGCCCCCGGTCCCCATCAGCCACTGGAAATTAATACGCGACAACAACAAATCTGATGGCCGTCCGAACTCAAGCATTGACAGCAAAATCAATAGAAAATCAATTCTGCTTCGACTTCCAGTGTCCTAGGTCCGATGTCCCTTACGGAGGGCGTGAGATGGGTGAGATTGCCTAAAGTACACACACTCGCCAGTTTGTAGGGCACCGACGACGCCGATGACGAGGGGAACGACGGAGTGTGGGCATGATGCGAGCGAACAAATTAAGTCCTTCACATTATTATTTGTTCGGAACATAAAACTTAAGTACCCAGCTATCAGGGCAATGATAAACGAAGGAGACGACGACGACGACGACTGAAAGCAAACAGAGCACGGAGGAGCACTGGATAACAAACGCCCGACAGAGGACTGAGCGACGACGACGACGAGGACGACTTGTGTGTGGAACATGTATATGAAAAGGATAATTACTGCTAATGCCTTAGATACATTTTCTTTCAGTCTCGTTCATCGTTCATTTTTCCCGTCGCAGGACGAGGAAGCAATAAAAATCACCAAACCATGCAATTCATTGACAATTTTATCATCACACAGGCGGAGCTGGAAGCTGAGAGCTGGGAGCGGGACGCACGAAGACCGAAACGAAGCTGAACGTCAAATTGAAATTCCATAGTCCCTCTGCCAAAAATAAGAAGAAAAAAATGTACAACGACAAAGATGACGATCGTCGACGATAAGGCGGAGGGATGAAGAAGGATTCGCTAAATCAGCGAATTACAAAAGAAGCGAATTTGCTCCCCCCTCCACAACGTCAGATACTCGTTGGCATAGTTTTTCATTCTATGAGCTGCTGCCCGTGTATCTGCGTGCGTGTGTGTGTTAGAGTTCGTCGACAAGCACAAGGACACACACATCCCAATACAGGGTTGACAATACTCGACGTCTCGTGAGCAAAGGAAACGACACACAAAGCGAGACCGAGTCAAACTGATTTCTGAAATACTCCGACAGGATATGCTTAAGCAACCAACCGCAGGGATTAACTAGACGAAGGAAACGAACGGTCGGGGGAGGGCTGATGTTCCTCCTGCTGCTGTTGCTGCGGTAGCGAGTGTCGGGGCGCTTTGTCGTGTTAGATGACGCTGAACTGATGATTTGTTTTTGCGTCTCTTTGACTGTGTCGTGTCTGCTGAATTGCTGACAATCAATTGGATTGCTTTGATGAATCCAACTGGGGGCAGCCAGCCGTGGAGATGGTCAACAATTTGACGGCAAATTTTGCTTTGATTTGTAGTCGACCAGCGGATGGAAGCAGATTGTGAGCTATATTTGGACCCGGTTGTGGATTGGCTATTGGTAGGGAATTGTAATTTTGGCTGACTGGCGATGGCAATCTTGTAATGTGCTTGTAACAATGATGGGTTAACAGAAGGTCAGTGGGGGGCGAAGCGAGAAATGGAGAAGATGATGAATTAAAGGTGAGAGGAGTGCTTTAAGTAGGAGGGTTCCGCAGGAAGACCAAATTTCGCAATGCCCAAATTCAGAGACAGAAAATGTTCGATATGCCCAAATGTAGGAATGCCAAAATTTAGAAACGACCAAAATTAGAAATGTCCATCTTCAGATATGGCCAGAGTCAAAAATTGCCCAATTTCGAAATGTCCAAGTTCAGAGAAGGGCCACATTCAGAAATGGCCGAATTCAAAAATACTCGTGTTCAGAAATGTCCAACATCAGATATGCCCAAATTTAGAAATGACAAAATTCAGACATGTCCAAATTCAGAAAAGGCCGAATTCAAAAATACCCGAAGTCAGAATTGCCTATTTTCAGATATGCCAAAATTTTGAAACGGCCAAAATCAGAAATGTCCGCGTTCAGAAATCCCAAGTTCAGGAGTGCAGGGTGATAAAAGGGAGCAGCACCCATCCATCTATCCATCAGACCTCTTTAAGATGTCTCTTGAGGATTTCGTTTTTGAGATTTTGACTTTTCAAGGTTTACAGAAAATTGAGTTATTTTCACATATTATCGTAGTACAATCTGTGGCCGACATTTGAACCTAAGAAATGAACTTATCGCGTGTAATTTACATTCGCACACAAAGGGTTTCGTTTTGTTTTGATATAAAAAATTGTATAATCCTTACAAAGAAAATTTTTTAACTTCTAGAATTGATGTCGTGAAAAATGAAGGGTGAACGGTTGAGGGTAGAAACCAGATTTAAAATATTTCTAGAAACTAGAGAACTGCAAGTTCAATTCGACTGAAATTTTGACAATAGCCGTTGATGAGAATGTACACTTGCGAATATTGTCATCAGGCATTATGGACGAGGTACATAAATGCCATAAGTGAATTATAACCGGCATTTTCTAGCACGTTACGTACTGTTCTGGGAGAGGCACTCTTCTCCAAAATGGTAACTCAATTCTGCAACTATCTCGGAGGAAGTTCATTGTTCTTGTTCCATGCCCAACCTTCGTCATCACAAAATTTCGCTCCGATCCTCATACATTTTCTTTGTGATCCTGGCCCCTTCTAGCACGCAAATTAACTCCAAGCTCCATCCCTAGATCGAACATAAACTAAGCCCCCACCTCTTTTCTCACGGCAGTCCCTCATCATATCTCATCGTCAATTCCTCGAATATCCTTTTTCTGTCGGTAGCAAAAATTGCAGTAAATTCCGAGAAAAAAAAGTCCACCACCACCCACGAAGGGAACCACAACCACACCTCCTGGCAACTTCCCCAGCTACAGCCGCAGAGAGACCCAAACAAATTATTTAAAATTACTCGGACATTGAAATAAATCATGGTAAGGGTCCCCGGGAACGGTGCGGCGACACCCTCCTCGACAATTTATCTCTCGCTTCCATTCAACTCCAAGCCTCATCTTCGCATCCGGAGCAGAAAATCCCTCAAAATAATTAATTACCTTTAAAGGGGACCTCTGAAGGGGTTTGCGGGCTTCTTTAAGGACTCAAACTGCAGGCCCCCGTGTCGCACACACAGAAATTCAATTTATCTCCACTCCACGCCACTGCCGTCGTGCACATACGTCTCCATATGTCCTGCAGCTAAATACTCTAAATACACTGCCACGTAGCCAGGACATTCCTTCATTCCTCGTC
Source organism: Eristalinus sepulchralis (assembly GCA_944738645.1). Taxonomy (NCBI): domain Eukaryota; kingdom Metazoa; phylum Arthropoda; class Insecta; order Diptera; family Syrphidae; genus Eristalinus; species Eristalinus sepulchralis. Next base: position 8,018,912 of record OX122886.1, on the reverse strand, counting down.
ATTGTGTTGGCAGTGGATACGGGGTGTGTGTATGACAAAAGGCAACGCATTCCAAGGAACCTCCACAGGCAGTCGGGCAGGAAGCAGCGACGACGACGACGTTAACCACGAATGAATGTGTGCTTTTATGCACACAAAATAAAAAGCGCCACTGGGCGATAAATTCCATAAGACGAGTCCTTTTCCACATCCCGACAGGTGCAAGTATTTTCTATTATGGTTTTTATTACCTATTTAGAGTGGGGAAAGTTGTTTCATGGCTGCTGTGCTCATAATGGACCGCGACGGAGACGGCAACGACGACGACAATGACGACGACGATGACGGAAACAAAGCACAAAGAGCATATCCATCGCCCAGATATGACGGGGACTATGGGCTATGGACTGTACTCGTAAAATGTGAATGGCTTCATGCTCAGCCCCGCCGCCATCCATCAACTGACGCGCCACGCAAATGGAAGACGCATTACGAAGCGCAGAACGCACGCATAGACGAACAAGCGCCGCCGACCCCTGCTTCACAGGACATACCTGTCCTAGGCTTCGCAATAAATCTTCCATCCACGCCACCACAATGATTACCGTGGATGTGCCGTGGGGGGACTATGGAGGTAGCGGTTGGTTTTGTGTGCGAAAGCCCACGTAATGTGCGAAATGAAGATGATTTTGATGAAAATATTTTCTCTTAAGGATTTCAGGTCCCCGGGCGATAGTCCCCACACACCCGCACACAGATCCATCCATTGGGCGGGCAACGCAAAAAGGTGTCTCATAAAGCACCGTGATGGGTTTTTGCGTCTTCTGCGACACACACCGGAGACGTGCGAGGCGTTGTGATGGATAACAAATGGCCGTTTAATGTCTCATTAAGGTGACATCAAGGACGCACACAGTTAGGCGCAACGCAACCCGCTCGTTGGGGCAATGCGGCCGGTGGAAGTGGATTTTAGTGGATCATGATCGTGTTTAGCCTAATAGGGGTCCGATTAGTTCATTAGACCCGGGTTATGCTCGGGACATTGACTTCGTGGCCACATCATGATGTTATTGCATCTTGGGAGAGATTAAATTCGTTGGATATACTTGGGATTGGATTTTTGGCCTTATGGGAAAATGTCGAGGTCTCCTTGTTGGAGTTGGACCCAAATTTTGTCCTTGACAAGACTCGAAGTGGAGATAGAAACCATCATGTGACATAACTTGCGTCCTTTGCCCAGGTCTGATGAGGTTTCCGAGGTTTCCTCGAAGATCCTTTTGAAGCTTTCTTCCAGTCGTAGACAGGGTCCTAGAGCCTACTTTCACAGCAATCAGTTGAGAAGGTTTTCTGGGATCTTTTGGATCTACAAGTTTTTTAATATTTACTGACGACTACGGGGATGAACCAAAAAGTTGTTTCGTTCAAGAAGGAGCTTCAAAAAACCCGCTAGATTGCTGCCATTGTGTAAGTCTTGAAGGACGGCGTATCCTTTCTTTCTTCGTTTCGATTCTACCCCTCTTAGCGAGTCATATGAATTTGCATGAGCTTGTGAACTTGTGATTTAAGAAAGGGAAAGAGTGGGGACGTTAGACCCCGCCCCTCAACCCGGAATCAATGATCAAAGTGATGTTCCTTAGAAAGTCGAAGTCATTGCCCTGGGCAACCGAAATTAACAACTCCTAATCCAACCCCTCGCCACCCCACCGTTTCTTCTTTCAAATCAAATTCAAGGTGATGCGAGGCATTACGGCTAGAAAGCAGGCAGACCTGGAGTTAAACAGAAAATCAGGCAGATCCGGGGTGGAATCAAAAATCTAATAAATCTGGATTAGAGCTGAGAATCAGACAGATTTTTGGCCTTCTTTAAAATGGGGGAAACCGTGTAGGTTGCAGGCCTAGCTTAGCCATGTTTCGAGATGGATGTCATTCTATCCATTTCAAGGCAACCTGCTTCCAGCTGTGCAGCTTTTAAAGAAGGACTGCTGCTGTGACAGATGCTGCATGCCTCATATCACGGAGAACATTTTTTTCCAAGGACAAGACTAGACGTTTCAGCCATACAAGTGTCAGGATTTGTAAGAAACGCAGGACTACCCGCCTCAGTTATTCAAGTCCCAACTGAGTTCAAGTTTGAGGGACAGTCACTCAATCATTGCGGGGAGCGAGGCCTTTTCAACAACTGTGCTGTTCTATGGGTCACAGCACTCAGGTGCAATGCAACTGTCCCCTGAGCCGAAGAAGTCCTCATAACCGCCTTGTCTGTGTCAGAAGTGTAAACAGCCTGTATCAGACCAGTCAGCACGGTGCGCTTATTTCAGCTCTAACACAGCCACCAAGACACTCTCACAAAGGACCTTAAAGTACGTTTAAGAGCCCCTTGACATTCCGTGAAACCAGATTATAGCTTTCGGTCAAGTTGTGTGACTGCGTTCCCCCAGTTGGGTTCATTAACACCCAGGAATGGTGACCTTAGGATCCTACCGAACTTCGCGCTACACGCTATCCTGACTCGACACACAACTCTTCCCCAGTCCGGAGTACCCAACTGCCATCGTAAGTCTCATCAGTGCAGCTTGCCTTCATGCCTCCGAGGCACTGAATTTCATTGGGCAATGGCCATTCCTACAGAGCGTGAAACCAACCGGCGAAACTGTATCCGCACGAGCATGCCTCTGATTCGCTTAGGGACCACTTGAAGAGGAAGGAACAATCTCCAGTTAAGCAAGTGCCACAGAAACTTGTTAAAATTCACACCATTCCACGTCTCGAAGGAATCTAAACGTTAATGTACCATTTTCGTAAGTGCTCACTTGAACAACTACTTCCCCAGAATGGCAGGATAAATGGAATATCGCGCACTGCAACTTTTATGACACAAAGCTCATGGACTGATGCAGGTTCACCAAACGGTCCAGCTGCGTCGCTTATAAATACAAAGTCGACTTTCCCTGTGTCCAAGACTGGCTATGGCCAGAAACTCAACCGTGAAGGGAAAGTAGTCGGATTTTCACGGACTTTCGTGGCTTTCGTGGAAGACGACAACATTAGACTTAACACCTCTATAGATAATTTCGCGGTGGTCTTCCAGACGGAAACTTTTGCGATCCTTATGGCCACCAACTATATTGTGAAAAATAGGTGGAAGGGGCTTTATAAGTATAAGTATCTGCGTCTGCAGCGACAGCCACGCTGTGCTTAAAGCCTTACTTAACCCTTTAACCTTGTTCTTCTTCTTCTTCTTGTGACGCTTCAGTCCGGGGTGGACCTGGGCCTCAACCAACACCCTTTAACCACTTCCAAGATAGTACAGGAATCCAAGTCTTCCCTAAATTTGGTCTGCAAACTGAATTCTGAATTCCGGGACATCACGGGATCGTGGGAACCGAGATTGCTAATGACCTAGCTAGGCAAGGTTCTAAAGAGGCACTCGTAGGGCATTCGTAGAAACCCACCTTGGGACTACGCGCTTCTTTGCTTAGGGCTTCCGTCAACGGTTGGGTCTCCCAACAGCACAACCAGAGGTGGCATGACTCTCTAGGATGCAGGCTGAACAAATGCATGCTCCCGAACGTGAGCAAGAAATCTGCGGCTTTCCTCTTATCTCTAGACAGAAAAGAGTGGGGAAAACTTGTCGGCATACAAACGGGACACTCCACCTCTGCTAAGCACCTAAGCCTACTTAGGCTTAGTGAAGACACCCTTTGCGACTTCCGTGGAGAAGGTGAAGACACTTAAAAGCACTTTGCTCGTATCAAGTGTCGGCTGTTTGGCGCTGATGTGGTGGGAGTTGAAAACTTAAGCTCTCTATCACAGAAGCACCTGCTGGCTCTTCGGAAGACCAGGAAACTACAGTAAATGAAGGTTACTGCCTGGTAGTACAATGGACCAGTTTTTGAGCCTGATCGCTCCAGAACAGTGTTTCTTAAGCTCCAACAAAAAAAGAAAGAACAGTCATCGTGCGGGTCTATTTTGTATGCCCTGTAAGGATACATCGCTGAACAGTGGCTGAAAAAGCAAATAATTTCCAAAACCACACCGATCTATGTTCATGGTTTTTTTGAGGCAAAGAACTTGAACAATTGCCAGGTCGATGAGCTCTGGAAACGAGATTGCTTTCAAATGAAAGAGCCGCGTTGTTCCTGAAACGCAAGATTGTGTCCCTGAACAAATTCTTCGCGGGAAGATTTTAGCCTCCTCGCCATTGCATCAGTCGTGCAGTGACCAGGGAATGCTAGAATGCGTCTATTTGTCTACTTGTCTCGTCCTGTTGTTGTTTTTATAAGGGAGTTGGTTATGTTATGTTAAGGTTGTTCCTAGGACACAAGCAATAAAAAAATGGCCCTGGTACTGCTTAGCTGTGAGTGACACAAATGTCTATTCAATGCACCTCTAAGTTGAGCTAACGGGGGGATTGATGGCATTGCTAGCCTATTCTGTGATGAAGGTTAAACCCCACAGGGCCTGTTTGTTTGCCTTCTCTTTCCTATCAAAAAATGTGACGATTCAGGCTTTTAAGCTAATTTTTGAAGTCTTTAGTGAACTTTGAGATGGGATATCAGCGCCTTTAAGGAAGCTTGACTGTCTGTACAAAAGATGATTGCCATGCCAGGAAGATCGACTTGCTGCACAATCTGCGCGCCATTCGTTTTTGACACAGATTTGAATTAAAAGACCGTGGAATAGTCACGCTGCCGTGCCGTCGTCCGTGGCATTGGTGAAGTCTGTCTTTTCCTGAGTTTGCCTCCCTGCTATAAGAAAGGTTTTTTTGAAGTGATAGTTGGGTTCTTAGTCCTACTTTATGGCGCGGAAACCTGGACACTACTAAGAGCGGATGAGGATGCACTTGGTCTCTTCGATAGAAAAGTTCTGCGTGCGATTTTTGGTCCTGTTTGCAATGATGGCATCCGGAGGAGAAGATTCAACCACGAACTGTATGGGCTGTACAGCGGCATGAGCCTAGTCAAGCGTCTACTGATACAACGCTTAAGATGGCTAGGCCATGTAGGGCGTATGGAGATGACTGCTCTGGCCCAAAAAGTCTTCGAATCTGAGCCATTGGGACAACGCAACAGAGGTTGGCCAAGGCTAAGGTGGCGCACACAAGTGGAGAAGCACCTCAAGCAACATGCAGTGCGGAACTGGCGGCAGTTGGCGAAAGATCGTGCTGGCTGGAGAGGCATGTTGGTTGAGGCCCAGGTCCACCCCGGACTGTAGCGCCACACGAAGAAGAAGAAGAAGAAGTTGGGCACCGTTGTCTGTAGTAGCTAAAGGGCACCTACGACGGAGGGATCGGACCAGACTTAAGTATCCTGGCTGGAATTCACAGAATCTGAGAGCTGTTTTGATACAAAGTTGCAAAAGATGAAAATCTAGTTTCGCTCCCAGTGGGGGCAGGATTTGAGTGCTAAGAGTGTGCTGAGAGAGGCTAGCCTTAGTACTTTATTTTGATTGATAAGGCAGGGGTAAGTGCTGACTTGCTTTCCATCAAGCAAGACTTTCAAGAATAAGGATTGGCCTTAAGATTACCGTGTACAGCCTGTGGACGCGTTGTTATAGAGCCCACCTATTGCCGAATGTCCGCAAAGAGATGTATAGAGAGTTGCGACTATTTTCTCATTCTCAGTGTTCCGCTCCTAAAGGATTTTTCTAGCTAGTCACTCAATTAGACTCAAGCCCCAGACCCAGACTCCAAAGAAATATGCCCAAGAAGCGTATCCTTTATACATTCTTGCAGCTTCTACGCCTCTTATCGCCTCACATGAATGTCCTTACAACACATAACGTGCCTTTGGAGGAGAACTTGTGATTTAAGAAAGGGAAGACCCCCCCCCATCAACCAGAAATCTTTCCTCAAAACGATGTTCCTTAGAAACTCGTCAGTCATTCCCCTGGGCAACCGAAGCTAACGACGCTTAATCCACCTCCCTCGCCAAGCCACCGTTTCATCCAAAAATCAAATCTCCCATCATTCGGCAGTTACTTCTTTGATTAATTTGTCACCTAGAGCCACAAAGGCAAGACCGTGTGTATCACCGCAGTAACCCATTCACCGTCATGTCCTCCCCCAAAAATCCCGTCAGTTTGACTTCTTTTATCCTTAATCACGTCGTAATTAGAATGCCAGCTGAACATCGCCCTACATTCCACTGTGCCAGCCAACCGCATACCATCCTCAGCAACGACACGACAACGCCAACATCCTTGTTGTTGTTGCTGTTGTTGTTTGTTTGTCGGTGTATCGTTGCCAATATTGAAACAAATTAAAGCGCACCACCCATTTGCATGTTAAATTACGCCAAAGGACAGCGCACCCCGAACAATTTACAACAACGTACCGTCACCGCGCCATCACCGGGGCTCGACCAGCAGCAGCAGCAGCAGCAGCACCCTCGTATCACGAACATCATCATCATCGTCCTCATCCTCGTCCTTATCTTCATCATCATCATAGTCGTCGCCGTAGTCGTCGTCGTTGTCAAACAAAACAGCAAACACATCTCCAACAGTCAAGCTAATAACCTCCAAGACACACGGAGATACACCGAGAACCGGTCCAGTTTGATACCTACCGGTACACGGGGGTGGTGCTGGCGAAACAGCGGGAGGAGGGGCAAGGTAGAGAGAGAAAAAAAAAACAGAAAACTTATGTGTGTCACTGCTTTCCATGTCTACCCAAACCCCCCGTGTTCATCTATCATCGTGCCACCCATCGCCAGGGCGAAAAACATCCTTACGGCGGCTTGAATACCGCGCGCACACACCCACACATCCAGCCACAGCGATGGAGGGTGAGTGGAGAGAATGCGAGAGAACCTGCCAACAACCGAAAATTACAAACAAACCGAGAGAATGGGAGATTTGGCAACATCTCGTCGCTTTAGCGACCGCCCGACCAAAAGCGGCTGAAATAAGGACGCGCAGCGGTGACTGTCGGTGCTTACAGTTCACCGTTGTTGTTGCATCGAAACGGGAACCTGGAAGCACTCGCAGCGCACGCACACGACACAAGAAAATTATCTTTGAGCATTCAACCTGTCGGGCGGTCGGCACTGAAACCGCCAAGACGAAGGAATCGCCATCACCACCCCCACTCTCACCCTCATGGTGCGTGCGAGAGAGAGAGAGCGGTTCATTTAACGTAAAGTGGGACACGAAATTCTCCCGCTCGCTGAGTGTGTGTATGAGTGTCAGCCCCCCCAGCCCACAAGTGTCCTAGTCACCCACCACGTCACTGGTGTACTTGGTCGAGGCGAAATTGGGTTTCCTCTACATCAGGACTCAACGTCAGTCGGCATTTGTGTCACAATCCAACTTCGCTCTCTGTGTGCCTCTCGTTTCCAATGGAAGCCGAAGGATTGTTCGAATTCGAAAATGCTCTCTCTCTCTCTCTGTGCATGTTCCTCTCTCGTTATCATCGTCGCTGAAGTTCGAAGTTCTCCTTGGAAGTGTTACAGGAATTTCCCACATCACATGGACTGGATGCTGGATGCTAAGGTAACCAAGAAAGCTTTCACCCACATTTCGTCGCGCGAGAGATAGAGAGAGTGAAATCACCCCCCTCCCACCGTATGTCCGTTCACTCTGCCAGAGACCGAAAAGAAGTTCTCGTTTCGATTTTTTTTTTTTGTTTCCTTTTTTGGTGTAGATTTAGAAAAGTTTTCAGAGAGGTCGCGTCTTTAAAAGGATAACGTCCTTTTTAAGAACACACACTATCCCCTCTCTCAGTAATTGTGCGGATGTGTGTGGGATTGTTTGTGCCCATTCTCAGTGTGTGTCATGGTCCGGCTTAAGAGCTGAGTACGCGTACGTAACTACCGCTTCAGGACAACACAACAGACGTGTAAGCACTGAAAGTAGGCGACCACGACGACGACGACGACGACGGCTAAGAAATGGTGCAAAACAACAGGAAAGGACGATGACGACGCGCAAGAGGAAATATAAAAATAAATTCGAAAACATTTGTTTTTTTTTCGTTTTGATTTGTAGGCGAAAATGTTTTTCAATATTCGCTCGGGTCTCGTTTTTCGTTTTTCGTTTTTCGATGCTCGTAAGGACCTTCCTGTTGAGGAAGTTTCTTGGTGTTGTTTTTGGAAAGTTTCTTGTTTTCTCAACTAAATGGAACACCATTTGAGACATTTTAAATAAACGAAGTTTGGGGGCGCCTTTTGGGCGGAAGGGGAACGATGTGGGTGGCGGTACCTCAAGGGTGTTGATGTACTCTTGTACATACTTCAAGGGGCAGAACACAACTTTAAGACATTTTACCGGGTTTCCGGGAATTGAAGAGGAATTCAATTTTAAATGCAATTGACTCCGTTTTAATGTATTCCACCACGATTTTCAAAATATCTCGATGAAACTTTAAGAGTTTTGGGTTTAAAGACATTTTCGAAAACCCACAACGAGTTCTTGAAAGGATGTTCTGATTCTGAGAGAGTGACAGAAATTGAAGAAGACGGAATGAGTTACCATCGAACTGCATTTTGAAACAGGAAACTGGTATTCTGTGTCCTTTCGGCAAATTTTCTCACTTACACAGAGGTTTTCAGTTGGATCTCTGGACACACGAAAGCGTTTTCACACCTTTTTCAGACTTTAAGCGAATTTTTGAGTTGATTGTGGTTGGCGACAGAAAATCCTTTCGTGCAAGTTTATCGCCCATCAACCTGTTTGGGAAGAAGGCGAAAGATTTATTCGACATTGAAGAGAAGCCAAAGCGGTCCAGCGCAATGTTTCCCAACCTCGAACAAAAAAAAACCTGTTTGGGTGAAATTCCTCCATCTTTCTGGGATTCCTTGAGAGAGAGCCTTCAGCATGCCATCTGAAACTCTTCTTCTTTGACAGACGCCACAGTCCTGTGTGGACCTGTCCCTCAACCAACATGCCTCTCCATCTAGCCCGGTCTTGTGCTAGTTGCTTCAACCTACGCACGTACAACTGATAGAAGTCCTTTTGCTGCTCGGTGCCCCACGGAAGGCATGGTTTTCCTTCATAGCCGGGTTGAATTTGAAGACTTTCCGACGTCCATTCACATGACCTAGCCATCTGAGACGGGAGAGCCGAACTCCTTTGATCGACTTCGCTGGTAGACATCGTCGTCTAGTCTCCTCCTCCAAACACCATCAGTAAATACGGGACCAAAGATAGCTCAACGGACTTTCCCCTCGAAGCGACGAAGAATCACCGCATCTGCTTTAGATAGTGGTCATGCTCCTTCTCCATACAGCAGGATTGGAACTTTAAAGGTCTTGTATGGACATAAGGGTATCTTGGTTCTTGGGGAGGGGCCTTGTTCTTGAATTGCCTTTCAAGCGCAGAAACACAGCGATTGCCAAGCGTGATCCTTCGCTTAATCTCCACTATGCAGTCATTGTTTGTGTTAACTTCCGAGCCTAGTCAGACTAGGTCTTACACTCTTTCAAGGGTATAGCTGTGGACATTCTGTCTAAGTCGTCGGTGTTGGTGGACCATTTTTGAAGACAGCATACACTTTGTCTCGCCTCCATCTGATGCAAAACCCATGGCTGTCTTTAGCGACGTTTTGAACTTGTAGGGGAGACGGTATATGCTTGTCTACATATCTCAGCCTCGTACTTCTCTCTTCTCACAAACGCCCCACTGCCCCCTTGTGTCCTGGGGATGATGTCACTGTCTGCGGCATATGCTAGAAGTTGCACAGATTTGGTGATGGTCGTGCCGCTGGTGTTGAAGTAGGCGTTCCGAACGTAAGTACCGCGGTGTGTGTTCAATTAAGCTGGGTGCATCACTCTATGCAGATTCTTGAACTGTCCTCAAGATGATTAGATTTGTTTTGACTTTGAATATGAACCGCTATACAATTCTGTCGCTTGGAAGAAGAGGTCGCATAGATGTTGTATAGCGTCTTAGAACATTAAAGAGATCATTTCTTGGCCATTTTACTTATATACAAGACAGTCTGAAACTTTTGCTAGCCTCTCCCCCATTCTGTGTTTCTCCTTTGTTACTATTCCACAGCCAAACAAAGAAACACTAGGAAGACTTGCTCGGTTATTATAATTTATGTGCTACCGAGTCATTGATGTAAGACAACATGAGACAGCAGTCGCAACCTCTCTAAAGCGATTGCTAAATTCATCTGCGGTTGTCCTTTTCCTCCTCTTTGTTTGACGCTATAGTTCGGGGTTGACATGGGCTTCTAGGATCTTTCGCCAACTGCCTCTAGCTGCACACACCAAATCGTTTCAGGCCCTTCTCCATTTCTGTCCGCCACTTCGTTTGAGAACGTCGTCTGTTGTCGGGTGTAATAGGCGCACGAGAGACTTTCAAACCGCTTGTTCCTTCGCCATCGACCTGACTGACTTATCAGGAGCGATTCCCAAGCGCCTGAACGTAGTGGATCGACCTACACGCAGAATGTCAAAGTTCAATTCCCGGACAGGACACCACGCATTTTTTCACGGCACCACCTCTTTCGAGTTACTGACAACTCTCTCAATTGTCAATTGTCTATGAAAAACTTCTCAATCTCAACCTCAATCTCGCCTCCTACTTGTGAGAGAACAGTAGCACGCACAACACGACTGGTTTTTGAAGAAGCTAGGCCCTGGTTCTAGTGCCTGGGCTGTAGTGCCACTAAATTATTATTGTTATTATTCCCAAGCGCAACCAGGGGGGGTTATGAACTTGTTCCAACCACCTCCCCCTAGGTCTGCCCAGCGGTCACCTACCTCATGGAATTGCATCTAAGACACGCCTCGAAAATCGTGGTTGAATCTTCTTCTCCAAACGCCATCAACGCGAACAGAACCAAAGATCGCACGCAGAACATTTCCCCCCAAAGCGTCAAGGGACTTATCCATTTTCAACGGAGTCCTTGTCTCTGCCCCATAGACGGAGATGGTCAAAGCGCTATCCAAAGGCGAGTTGGTGTCTCAAAAGATTCCTCTGCTACTTTATTGCCTCTTGATCCCAGGGAAGAAGCGACTGCCAAGAGTGAGGCAGAAGCCTTGACAGTTCTCAAGAGCCGACGTAGACGAAGTTCTTGGCTTCTTCCTTCCTTCCTCCTCCCGGCTTTCTCAAAGTTTTAGCTAGTCATTAGGACGCCCTGCTCGAGAGAGAGACGACGTTGAGCGTCCTTCCGTGAGGACAGCATGTACTTTGTTTTGCCCTCATTTACTGCTAGACCCATTTCAGCCGCTTCCACTTCAATGTCAGTAGGCGCCATATTGATAGCTCGCTGTGGTCGTCCAAACACGTCAATGTTGTCTGCGTGAGTAGGCAGTTGGACGAACTTTTGGAAGATCTTGCCTCTAGTGCTGACATTTGACTTTCGCGCGAATTTCTCAAGAGTGATGTTGAAGAAGTCACATGACAGCGCGTCGCCTTGTCTGATGCCTTTTTTGACATTAAAAGACCTTGATGGAGCAACGAGTGCTCTCCATCGTCATTCTGCATAACCTGATGGGGTTGCCTGAAATGTCAGAACTAGACATTTCATTGTACAGCTCGTCTCTAAGCAACCTTTACGCAACCAGGAATCTTTTCACACAATGAAGCCATAATTGGTGGAGTTACGTAGCTTGTAACCCCATCTTGTTGGAACCACAAATCAACCAAGTCAGGGTCTTCAATCATTGACCCACAAAATTTGTTATCATATCGCTTCAAATTGGCGGTAACTGTCCGCCCAACCGCATCTTCAAAGAAATACCCTCCGAACATAGAGCACACCAAACAGCCCAACATTCATTTCGTCTGGAGGCAATGTCAACTCTTTAATCACGCACTTTCTGTGTAGAAATGACAAGCATGTCTCAATCTTGCCACAACAAAGATGTCTGCCTGAAATAAGCGTATCGATATTTTTTGTCGCTAAAGAGCTTACGGTTGGAGCATGTGGGGTTTTCTGAGCTTCATCAGCGGTCATATTGTTTGTTCTTGACGCAGTGTTCGATTGTGAAGCGATCCAGTATCGTAAATGGCAAACCTTCAGCAAATACTGTCACTCTTCAAATGATAGCTAAGTGTGGGACGTGTCAAATTCCAGCACTACCAACTTGAAACCACAAAATGAATGACCTTGTATAATAATGGACTATAAAGGAGGTAAGTCCTTTTACAAAAATATTTCCCTGTTCTGTTTCCAAAATATGGATTTGATTTGATAACCTCCTTAAGTCCAGTTCCAAACACACTATTCGACCGACCAACTGTGTCAATGATCCTTCTGTCATCCTTGACCGAATCGTCTCTTTGAAAACGGGGCTCTTAAGTCTAACACACAAAAAAAAAACTTTCCAAACGCACCACCGCCTAAAATATCATAGTTCACTGTCAAGAGCTCATTTCTTTCCGACCGACGTTTCTAGCTGAAAATTCCGGCTGAACCCATTGAGAGTGTAATCCTTTAATTAATAATTTAAAAATGCCTTTGATGTGCGCGAAATGCGGCCGAAGGAAATTCCCCCCCAGTGATGGTGGGCGGTACTCTGGAGATAATTTCGAAAATGTAAACAAACAGAAGCACGTTGGTGTCGTAATCAAGGCTAATCTGCGGATAAGAAAACACTTAAAAGGTAAAATGGCAGAAAATTAAAGGACATCTCGATTTCTGCTGAGGGGACGGGGATTTTTTCCTGTTATCACTGATTTTATTTAAACACACAAATGTCAGAGGTGAAGAGAGGGAATGGCCACAAATTGAAGGAGTTCTGGAATGCAGTTGAGAAGTGGAAGCATTCACAATGCAGGTTTGTTATGTGCTAAAGGAATTCATCGTGAGGTTTCATTTTCAATTGGGTTTTTTTGGGCACCTCTCGTGAGTGCTTTATTAGACTGATTTGTTATTTCTTTTTAGAATCATTTGGCAAATCGTCATGAAGAGACTCACATGCCACAATAGCGTTTTATGTGAAATATTTGTCGCATCGACCCACTAAAGCTATTTGCAGGCCCAGGTCCACCCCGGACTGTAGCGCCACAAGAAGAAGAAAGCCATTCGCAGATTACAGTACCAGTTTACATGAGTCGATGGTACCTAGATTGGTTAGACCACATCCAAGGACAACTGTGAGTTTACACGTAGACCGTAACGAATCAGTTCACAGTCGTTCTCCGCGGTTTGTCAGTCAGAGGAATCCAGTGTCTTATCGTGAAATTTTTTCTTTGCTAGAGGCCATTTCTCGCCGTATTTGAGCTGATGAGCACCCACAGAGGCTAGTGACATCATTGGTCTACATTTCTTCAAAAATTACGCAACTCAGAATGTTACAGCCAATCGTCAAGCGCCTACTAAGATTCAAGTTCGAGTTTTCGGTGAGCTCTGGCTTCGACAAAACGGCACTTCGAGCCATATAGGGGGTGAAGCAAGGGACTTGTTGAAAAATCATTTTGGTGAGAACTGTCTTCTTACAAGTTTCTCTGGGGATATGTCTCTGGGAATGAGCTAGATACGAGCTCATTACGCCATGGCGACCACCACCATGCGGTATATACGGACTAGAGCTACTACTCGTGTTGAGTGTACTACTGTTCTCTCACGAGTAGAAGGGACCTACAATTTTTTGCCGACTCCGAACGGCGAGGTTTAAGAAGCTTTTCGTAGACAATTGTTACTCTTTGAGTGTTGTTAGGAACTCGAAGGAGGTGGAGGTAAAAAAATTCGAGGTGTCCCGTCCGGGAATCGAACCTAGACCTCTTACTACGCCACGACGACCACCACCATGTATATACGGCAGTGGCAAAATGCCCTGTGACCAGTTTGTGGCCTTGGAGATCATCTTGTGCATCTTAAGATCGTGCCATTAAACCTGTCCAGACGAAGCACACACTCAGTTAAGTGAATGCAAAGTGAGTTGGTTCCGCATCTCAAAACGTCACACTATCCCGGTGTCCCACATGAACTGACTCTTGTAATCCCTGTCCGTCCTGTTAAGAGACTTTCGACACTTTTGCTGTAAGACGGAAAGTAGGAAATTGATAGCTGCCAGGACAGTGACAAACAATGGGCAGCAGGAGTTGGTCTACTTCGGCCTCATAGTCGTACGATTGTCGCTTTGTAAGCCAACTCGCTTCATAACGGTAAAGTACACAAACGAACAACGTCTGCAAGCTTCAAACATTTTCCACCGAAATTCGGAGTCGGTGATGGCTACTTTAAGAACGTTAATTTTTATTTTCGGTCGTCTCGTCTCCTTCTTGTACCCACAACAAGTTTAGCTCAAAAATTTGAGTGTACAAAATTTCGTTTCGGAATGTTATCGTGTCAGTGGGATTTGGTCGAAGTCTCATTCAGGCGTTGGCAGGAAACGATCGAAATTGAGTCAATTCCACGGTGTTCTCAAGAATTGGGCATCGCTCAGACCAAATTTTGGAGCATTTTCCGTAAGGATCTAGGTTTTTGTCCACACAAGATCTAGCTGACTCAAAGATTGGAGCTGAAGAACCGACGTACGTTCTCGAATTGAATTCTGGAGAAGATGCGCCAAGATGAAGAATTTCTTTGAAAACCAAGTTTGGCTCAGTGGGCTCGTCAGTAAGCCAAATATTCGTTACAGGTCGGATGAAGACCCACTTCCACTTCATGAATCATCACTTCATCCTCAAAAAACTAACTGTTTGGTGTGGTTTGCATGCGGACGGCGTTATTGGGTCGACGATTACGAGCCAAAATTTCCGATCATTTTTGGCGCGAATTGAGACACATGGGCTTGGGTAAACGATAACGATTGCCACCTTACTGTGACTGGTCAGCGTTGTTGCGCCAAGATTTCCAATCATTCCGATCATTTGCAATCGCGAATTGAAAGACATAGGCTTGGACAACATGCGGTTTCAACAGAGCGTTGCCACAAGCTACGTTACAACCGATCTGTTTAAGAGAAAGTGCGGTGAGCGTGTTACCTCCAGATATGGTTCACTCGATTGGTTGCCTCTTTTAGGCGATTTAATGTCGCTTGACCATGTTTTGTGGGGCTTCGTTAAGTCATTGCTTTATGCCAACAAACCGACAACTTTGAAAGGGCGCAGAGCTAACATTGAACGTCAAATGGCGGCCGTTTCGCCCAAAATGTGTGGCCAAGACGTTGAAAATAGGATCCAACGTATCGACTGCTGCAAACGTGTCCGCGCAATCCAGTTCCATTCATAAATGCTTTAAATGTACTTCAAGTCGGTCGAGTTTCCATACGTGCTGCTCTGAAATTTTTCTTTCGGATCAAAGATTTCGGAATTTTGGGCCTTTTCAAAATTTTCGTCTTTCGTAATTTTGAATGTTCGGATTTTGGACACATGCCACACATCAGACTTTGTGTGCGTCTCAAAAGCCATTTGCCTATCGAACAGAAGGAATAGAACACCTTCCACTTCCTCTTTCGGGACATCTCCAAACACAACCGTCATGTCGAAGGCGATTCAATGTTCAACTAGAATCGCCTTCAAATGGAAACCTTTCCACCATTCAGTCAGCCTCGGCAATGAACCGCTCTCTGTTTAGTCTTCAAACTCTGTCACTTTTCTGTCACAAAAATCACGAAATCCCGTTGTTTCCTATGATGAATTGGAGCACCAAACCCTGCCCAGCTCCACACCCCAAATAGCACTCCCTCATAATCACTTCAATCGCATTCCTTGGTCACCACCTTCCTCCTATTAAGTCATTAGCATGTCTCCACAACTTCTTCACCAAATCGATTCGACCGATCAGCGGTCACTCTGACCCACTTTCCCCCGCCAACTCCCCATCCAACTCTGAAGCTAAGCAGAACCCCGCACAGCGCCTAAAATGTGTCATTTTCCAGTGAGAACTGACCGACACAGGCTGTAGGTGAACAGTCAACCGTTTGCCCCTGAAACTCACGAGACCGCTATCGCCCATCGCCCGACCAGCCAGCACCCGCATGCAAGGACAACCCCATTAGGATAATTTGTCGTCTGATTAATTAACCACCATCAATCATGGAAAGGCGAGCGGCTTCCAAGACAAACGGCCACTCACACAGGCAGGACAGCCATCACAGGTGTCCAAAGGTGTCCCGTCCAAAGAAAAGGAAGAAGAAGCAAAAAAAAAACGAAACTCGCTGTACTTACTTTTCTATTTCCGTAGATACGTATCCTGAAGCGTTAATTTAGAGCGCACCCGGTTTACCCGCACCCGCCTGCTCACACAGACAGATAATATTCACGTGTGCGATATCCTTTCACTTTCGCTGTCCGCCTCCTCCTGCTCCTCTCGATTTCGCTCGCGGCTCGTGAGCTTCAACAATTTAGATCCTTTGCGCGATGGGTCTTGATTTTTGACACCTGCTATCTGGAGGGGATATCACTTAACGCGGCGCGCTATGTCCTTTCGAACATCGATACTGACACCACCCGTGTCGCAGACATTAAGGACCTTGTCGCAGACAACTTTGCAAAGTGAAACCGAAACTGAAACCGACACAGTGACACACAGACACAGTTCAGCACACACGCACACGATTTGAACAAAATGTAAGGATATCACACAAAGGGATAGATTCTTCTTCTTATTTCTTTTCAAATTGCCGCACTCTTTGACTTGACTGCCGAGCGAGCAGAAGAGGCGAGAAACGAGGACAACAGCGTAGAGAGGACGAAACAATGAGAGAACAAGAGGAACGCGAAATTTAACGATTATCGCTGAGGAACACGCACAACGAAATTGACACAACGACTGAAGCGGTAGCGGTACACAACAACAACAACAATGATAACAGGATAACACCTCGGCGAAAAATTTTAATTAAAATTCTTTTCCCAGCCGTTTGTCACACGGGCACCCACAGCACACACCCACAACAGGCGCTCGAGTGTGGCGGGCGGGGTAAAGGAGCGGAAGGATAACGACGATAAGCGGAGACTTTTTCACGCGCTCACACTACCCGGAGGTGGCCACCAATAGCTCGGACATCACTTCGAATCTCGAATCACGACACAGGACACCCCTTGCTGAGGGTGATGGGGGAGTGAGCACGCACACGCACACACACACACGGGCGCAAACACCGCTTCTCCCCACTGATGGGTGGCGCGGAGGCTCGATCACACACTTGTGCGTTTTGATTTAAAATCTGAACGCTCTCACTCGCCGGAGCCGGAGCAGAAGTTTAAAGCACAAACAACACGCGTACTGTGCGCGGCGATGTTGGCTGGCGTATCCTTCCCGAAGGACAACGACTACCGACAGCAAAGGGAACTCTTTCTTTTACGCAATCCTCCTCCTCTGTCTCACACCACTCCCTCACTCACTCACTCGCTCCGTCCTCCGCTCAGTCTCTCGACTGTGTGTTGTGAATTTTTGTGTGTGCCAATTGCCGAGCGGTTGTGGAGAGGGGGGGGGGGGGGGGGCTTGTTGGAAAGTCCTAGATAAGGAACATACGTAAAAGCGCTGAGAGATTGAGAGCAGCCACCAGCAGCATCGGAGCCAGTACCAGAACCAGCCGCCGGAGCACGAGAAACACACCAGAAAAATGGACCACCAAGTGGAGGGATGTATGGAGGAGCGCGCACACACACACACACAGGCACAGTCGCGCACACACCCACCGACACCGTTTCAAATATATTTTTCCTCGTTCAGCTTTTCCTTTATCAATCCTTATGCGTGTACAGAGGGTTCGCTCTAATTTCACTTCACTTCACGGACGAAGGACTCCCGCAGGATAATTTTTTGAAAAAAAAAATTTTTTTTTTGATTTTTCTATCCCACACAGTGGTTAATGACCAACACACCCAACAACAAGTTTTGGCTTTTTTCTTGATTTTCTGAAGATCCTGTTACGCGGAGAGAGCTCCATACAGACCGTACGACTGGAACTCCACGACTGAGAGGATGGATATTTTTTGTGTGCGACGGCGAAGGATGTCTCGCGACTCGCGCGAGTCTCCTCGATGTCTCGCGCGATGGATCTCTTCGAAGGAAATGAGCGTGCGAGAGAGAGCTTTTCATTCCAGTCCACTTCCACGGCTTCCAGTGGTGCCGCCGGGGGGGTGGGGGTGAAGACGGGAGTTGGACTCGGGGGTCGGCATACCCCCAACATCATCGTGTGTTATGTCCTTGAGCTTTTATTTTTATGGTCGCTGTCATTGGAATGGAAACAACATGTGGGTGAACGAGGGAGCTGGGATTTCTTTTTCTTCTTCCACTGTCTCTGTGTATGTGTGTGTGTGTGTGTGTGTGTTTCGTTTCTCGTTTGCTGTGTGTGTATTTGATTCATTTTCTCTTGAGTTTTGTGCGAAATAATTTACCGAGATTAAAATGTCCTTAATGTCCTTTTTTCGGTTTCGGTCTGTGACGAGTGGATTTCGTGGATTTGTCAATTGTGCCACGAATCGAAGTAAGTGCCTGCTGCATGGCTGTCACTCTGAGGGAGAGGAAGAATTTTGACGCGTACGACTGGAAGAAAGAGATGCAGAGAGACACCTGTAACGCCTGGATGAGATTAAAATCTCCTCCCCGCCTACGGAACAGAACAGAACTAGTGAAGGTTCGTGTTCGGAGAAAGTGATTGTGCGGCCATTCACGAGACTTCTGAGATGTTATCTTGGGCCGGGGAACAATTTGAAGATTCGATAAGGGCTTGGAAAGACGGGGCGTCTGCTGAGAGTCAATTTTTAAAATTAACTTTTGAGGGTTCGGCCTTATCTCAATCGGGGTTTTAGGGTGTGAAAGAGATTCACGGAATGTGTGAGCCGATGACGCAACAGTGTGTCGTTCTGGGCGGGAAAGGACGCCGCTTTAGTTGAGGGCTTGCTGGTTGTCTTATTTTAGCTGAAAACATCTCAAATGGGGATGTGGTGATCGTCTAGAGGGGGTTTTACCGTCAATCACAAAAATTTCAAGGACAGCTTCCAATAGGACTTGCGAGGGATGTAGGAAGCTGCTCACATGCAAGGGAAACATGGCCAAAAATTGACTTCTCGATCCACTTAGTAGGCGCTCTTATAGGACGCTGGACAATGCAGTGACACACCTCAAGACAAGGACTTGCAGCATTGGACCATTGGACGTCCGTCAAGTGAGCGTCCATTGGACGTCCGTCAAGTGAGCGTCCATTGGACGTCCGTCAAGTGAGCGTCCATTGGACCTCAAATCTAATACGGATCTGCCTCGAGAAAATTAAATAGTTTCAGGAGTAGCGGATGAACACTTGCTTCAGACCCTACTTGGGCTTAAGTGAATCCGGGCCTTGTATGTTGACGGCCAACTAACCTTACCTGGCACGCCTCGTTAGGTGTTTCAGAGTCTGCTTTCTATGTGAAGGACATGCGATCCCAATGGTCAGGAACTACATTATGAGGAACCGGTGGAAGAGCCGGAGTATGTGTGTCTCTAGGGACAGACAAACTGTACTCAAAGAGGTGCCGAAGCTTACAAACAGTCCTGAGATAGGGTCAGGAATGCAAGCCTTCGCAGAATTCGATCGGAAGTCTAAGCTAAGACTCCGTTAAAACTTTTTTTGAGAGCGGGTCACCACGGGATCATGGAAAATGGGATCAGCGAGTCAGCGATTGGATCAAATCACGATCAGAGAATGCACACGAACCAAAGGTTAGGCCGTGACTCTTGGGGATACAGGCACACCAAGTGCGATCTCGTTAACTTTTATATAAAATCCGCCACCCCCTTCCCGGTGAACGTTTAGTACCACACTTCACTTTTGACTGCGAAGGTTGTGAAAAGAACGATGGTACTTTAAAGCACGCCCTCGGCCAGTGTCCAAAGCTGAGACTTGTGACAGCCATTAGGCGGACGACGATACTACAAAACACTTACTCTGGCACAGTTCAAAGGCGGGGCATTTGACAGGCATTCGGCGCTGGTGTTGAAAGAGCTGATGTAGAGAGATCTTATATGGAGAGGTCTAATGTGGAGTGAGGTAATGTGGAGTGAGCTGATGACGTAGGATCTCTTCCACAGATGCGCCTCCCGGTGTTCCCTCGTAAGACTTTAAAGACCGCCTGGAGTTACAATGCAAGGAATGGACTGTCTTTTGGAGAGATCTTCAACCAGAAGTGAGTGAAAGATTGCAGAAAGCTGCGTATTGTCTCGCTTTGCCTACAGCGGCAATCAATATGGTGCTGCTGCGGCAGGTTTCTGGACGGGTTACCCAGCGACACACAACGTTTGCAGTAACATGGACCACCCCAACGACGTACAACCCTCAACGAACAAGCCAGGATCAGGCTTACGGAGGCTCGATCCCTCACAAGCCGTCTGCAGCACCATCCAATTACTAGCACGATTATAGTCAAACTCTGCAATCGGCAACGTATACGAGTGCTCCAGAATCAACAGTGTCAAAGACGCCCTCCTCACATCCCCCCGGTAAACAATCAACCCCCGGCAGCTACCATGGCTTCTAACGCAGCCACGAACATTGCCAAAGATAAGATAAGCACGTTGGTTGCGGAGTTTACAGCCTGAGAGCGAATATTTGTCTGATAAGAAGAGATGTTAACTTGAACACCGAGAGATGTATAGAGAGCTGAAAATGCGATGATGATCAAATTGCCACTTCAAATGACAAAATCTTAAATACCAAGGATATGAAAAAATCGCCCCTTTCGTTCGTCAAAGGACTTACAACTTTATCCGTGATTCAGTGTGGCGTAGTCCACAATAAGCTGGTTTCTCCCCGCAGATAAGGTCTGGTTGGGTGCGTGTCTGTGTCACTGGGAAGAAAATTAAATTGCCAACGGACTCAGAAGATCCCATCAAAGTTGATGTCACTTACACACAAGTCTAACTACAGTGCAGCCCACAATCTGTCTCTTCTTAAAGTTGACGGCGCAGCTGAAAAAGAACACTGAGTTGTCCGTTGTACCGTATTCGAAATGGATCACATACTTTCCCTTTTCCCTCGATATTCACCACGAATAATCGACTTGAATTTGATTCAGTTTTCTTATTCATCTCCGGGTATGAAGCTTTTGACAGAAACAATTTCATCGTAAATTTTTGTATCGTACTGTACAATCGGATGTATTCAAAAATCCGTTTGCTTTCTTTGTTCAAATAATGACCGTTACTTGTTCCTTGTCCCTTCTGGAGGTATCACATCATTTTTTTATATTCTTACCTCTTTTGTGTTTGTTAGTAATGCGTATCTTCATAAAAAAAAGAAGGTCAGCAAGCGTTGCATTCCTGTATTTTCGAGTTTTTTATCCCCACACCTTGTTCATCTCATTCCCCATCTATTGGCAACTCGGCAAAATGTAAACGAACGTCTCACTACACAAACCGCCGCATTGTCACCACTGCACACAATATCTAGGACAGCAAAGTCTCTGACCCTGTCTTACCGACTCCTCATAATGCTGTGTCCAAGCTGTCGTATAATTGCCTGTGCCACAAGCCCAACCACATCGCCCTGTCTTATCGATTTCTCATAATTCTGTGTAAATTTTCTATTCACTCACATTTGGTTTGTGTCCATGGATGTGACTTCCGAAACTACATAGCCGACGTTGGCTCTTTTTTCCCCTGCAAGTAGGCAACATTTGCACAATTTTTCTCTGTCAGGAATGTACATTTGACAGAAGAAATCATTCTTTTCGACAAAACAAGTAAGAAATGCCCAATTATTGGAAATAAAACAAAATTAGCTATTTTTCAGTGTTTCTCTTCCTTTGGCACATATTTAGAGATGCTTTCCTCATTTGGACAAGTTCAACGTGTTCCTGAATGTGGTACTTTTTAAGTATTTAAGGATTTCACCTCAGGTTCTATTCTGTTCTGTTGATCAATTACATCTATAGCAACCATTTTAAGGAAAAATTCCCCTCGTCAGACAAGGCAAACATTTTCTCTCATGACCTTGACTAATAATTCTGGTTTTCGTCAGCCAATTATAAACCAGTTTTCGCATCAACTCCCCTATTTCCCACAATCATTCACACCCCTGAAGACAAATTCTTTAAAGAAATTCACAAAACAAACATCTGTCGCTAAGAAAACACATCTCTCCACTCCGTCATTTTCCAAGCACCTCCCATCGAACTGTCACTGCGTCACACATCGCCTCGCATCGCATCGTCCATCTGCCAACAGTACTCACTTCCAACTCACACATATCTTCCACCCATTCGCGGGCCGTGCGCGCAACAGAGACACCAACAAAAACAACAAAACCGAAACAAACCATTCGCAACGCAACGCATCGCATCCGTTCACCCATCAACGACCATTCGTTTCGCGTCAACTCTCCACTCTCACCAACGTCGGGCCAGAGTGCAGTCGTGAAGTTGTCCGTTCGTTCGCACATCAAATGGCGGAGATCGATTTGTCAAATTTTTAGTGACTTGTGAAAAAAGCCCAGTTAGTGTTTCTGCTATACAAGTGAAATAGGAAACCGCAAGGCGAGGAGCAAGTGCGAATTGCGCCCCCTCCCGCAGGAAAACCAAACCAGTTCCGAAATCCAATCCCCGACGACCTCAACCAGTCACTCTGAAGTCTGAAACCGAGAGAAAAGTGCTATCGAGTGTGTTCCACTGCCAGTGACAGCAGCAGCCCCCTTCTCTTGTCGAAGGAAAACTCCCCGATCGTTCATCTCCACACCCGCAAAGGCGAAGCAAGTTGAAAAAAGAAAAACCCCCTTCGTGAAAATATCCGCGAAAACAAAAAAAAAAATCCAATTTCGAGCAGTCGGCCAATTTCTGCGTCTCGTCCGCCCTGCGGATCGTGAGTGCTGAAGAGAAAAGAAAAAGGAAAAAATCTAGAATTCAACGTCGTCCCCGAGAGGACCGAAATATAAAGTGCATAAGTGCGGTGTGTGTGCGTGCCTGTGTGAATAATCGGAAAATCGAGAGAAGCAAGAAAATTGCATAAGTGAAGCGCAAGCAAAGTGCACGGAAATTCGTCCCATTTTGGTCGATTTCCTCGTGGAGTGAGTCGAGCGGCGGGCTCCAGCCCCAGGACGAGTCCTTTATTCCAGTTTCAGTGTGCACAGCCAGCGCCAGTCAACGGCCGTGGTCCTCGCCAAGGTATGTAGATTCACATTTTCTTCCCAACTTTGCCTGACATTCGCGAAAAAAAAGAGTTCTCTCGTCCGACTGCCTTCTTCTGGTGGTTCTGTGAAAATTGTATGAATGGAATGTGTTGGTGAATGATGACGAGACGGGACCTAGAGAGAGAGACAGCGCGAAGAAGCGTTGTGTTCCGTGAACAACACCACGGCGACGACGACGATGGCAACGATCGGGGGAGAGGAAAACTAGAAAATCCTGATTTTCTTCTGCTGGTCTGCTGGTCCGATGGAGTAGGTGGAGCAGGATGAGTAGTAGCAGCAACAACTTTTATCTCACAAAGGGTGCATGTGTACCGCACGGATTTTGGGGGAAAAAAATTCTCTCGGTGTCTCTGTTCGGAGTGTGTTGCCGTTGGTCAAGTGAATGCACTGGTGTGGCGGGGAGAGGAGAGGATTGTGTTGTTTCTCCAATCATAGGTGTGGGTCTTGTGTCGGAAAAAATCTGTTTTTATGAAGCTTTCAATGTTGCTTTCCGGTTTTTTTTATTGTTTTTGTTTTTGTGTTGCTTGCAGACTCTGTGTGACGTTTGTTTTTGGGAGATGCTGTCCAGAAGGATGGGGTTTGACTTGTGGAAGTAAAGGGATAGTGTTTGTGAAAGATTCAGGGGGCGGAAGTGGCTTATTGGGAAGAGGTTAAGGGAAGTAATTCAAAACACGCTTCTTCAAGCTTCTGGCGTCTCTGTGACAGAGGTCTGAATCTTTGAGAGTCTCTCTGGAATCTTGACAGAGATGACACGGCTTGACACTGAACTCAAGAACTTTACCCATTGTAAGGACCACTTCTCTTCTCAGAATCTAGAGTTTGTTCCACTTTTTGGACACCAACAGGCTTTTGGAAAGCCAATGCGACTTGGCAGTGCACGTGACGTGACGTTCGTTCTTCAAATTATTGCCCGGTGTGTCGTTGTTTTCCTGAAAATTATTGCAGTTCTCTCTGTCGTCTAGAGTTGACAGTCTCCTTTGACTGCAAAACCATAGGAAGAACTACACATGACCCCTAGAGGACGTAGAGTTCCGATTCTCAGCCACGAATCACGTTTGCATTTGGAGAGGTGTTTCAAGATGTTTTCTTCCATTTGAGCATCAATTCCTTACGTTTTTCAATTAAATTCTGCCCTTTCCATTTCAGATCTCTTGGAGAGAATCCCCGTTCTGATCCATTCCCTCGCAAAGTTCCGCCATTTTCAGTCATCTCATTGTGAGATTGAACATCCAAATGCGAGCTCTGAACTTTGTTTCAGGCGTGGTACCTTAATTCACCGCTGTATGCCCAGAAATAACTTAAAATTGATATTCGCTGATAAATCATGGAATTAATTAACCTTTAAAAAGGCGACGTCACAATGAAGATGTTTGCAGGTCTGAACGGGTTCAATTTGTGGTTTAGTTCAGAGACATAAAAGTGACAGTTCTGTTGATAGATTTGCATCAGAGACCAATAAGGAGACAGTCGACTCCCTCGTCTCCCACCCGTGGGGAAAATTTGACAGCGTTTTTTATAACATTTCCCCTCCTTGAACAGCTGATTCGAGGCAGTTTCACAGACAGGGTTTTTTTTCTCTTGACTGAGAATACGTGTGAGTTGCGTAATCGGCTGATTAGTTTCCCGCGCAAACTGCTAATGTGAATGAGGGAGATGGGGACGTTGACTGTCTCCCTTACTCAGAGATTTTTGCTAAAAATTCCACCACGAAATAATGGCCGACATTGGAGGCGTTCATAAATTGTATCATTAAGGCAGTATTTTCATCAGTTAGGCTATAATCTTAAAACTTTATAATAAATTTTGAAAGAAAAATACAACACGAATTTATATTGAACACAATAAGTAGACAAATAGTATTTTGGAATTCCCAAATAATTACTAAACTCCTATCACTATCTTTCACTATTCTAAGACTCGTATTCTAAAAACTAATATCTTTCACTTATTGTTGTTAACAACTATTATATTTGGTTTAGCAATCTCTATATTTTGATACTTTTTTTTTAAGGAATACTAAGAAAGTTACTCAAATTTGTAACTATGCGCTTTTTCCGAAACAGTGCAGTATTTTTATTGAGTTGTTATATATTATTTATATTACAAAATTATATATTTTAATTGTCACTCATAGGCGTTTTTAGTTAGGTTAACCAACGTGAAGTTTTAGTGAAATATGCTGGAGGGACTAATTTATTAATTCGTGCTATTATTTTATATTGAGATTCCATATTCATAATCGAATCATATGTTTTTCAAAGCGAAGGATTGTATTTAGCTGGATAAAAATTTTGTTTCAAATTATCTTCATTTAATTTTTATTCTTTAAAACGATTGCCTGGACAACTATCACCGACGTACTAGGTAAGGTTTCCTTATGTTTTTCAGTATTACACTTTTCATAATGAGTGATCGAAATTATAACTACAAATTTATTTTCTATTACTTACATATTGCCGAATAAGTAGCACCAGAATTACAATAATCTTTATTTTGATTTAAGTACACCTAACTCGGAATACCAGATGGAAAGAAATTCCTCCGTACTGCTCGATTTTCAAACATGCATTGCTGTTTTAATTATGTACATATTTCTAAAGTCATCAGGAATATAAGTTCTAGCACAATAACTTATTTTTAAGTAACATACTATTTAAAGTGTCGGCGACACTAAAATCATAAACAATTTCCTGTAGTTATTTACGAACGCAATCTGTTGAATATATAACAAAATGGCTGACGAATTCACGAATTGTGGGCAATTTACGAATGTTTGACACTATTGAGGGCAAACATTCACGAATTAGCGGCCATGTTGCTTTTTTGGAGGGGAAACGTAAACAAGTGTGAGTAAAATGAGAAAGTGTTCGATGTTCCGTAAACGAGTTCCAGAAAATAAGGGCTATATCCACCACAATTCGTAAATAACACTCAAACGGTAGATGGACGAAGGGGAAATCAGCTGTTTAATCAGCTGTTCAGTCGACCATCTCCTTCCTTATTGGTTTCTGATTTGCATGCGATGACAAGTAAATGTCAATTTGTCAACCGGTCGTGTAATTTATTCAAGAAAAGAAGGTTTTATCGTCAAATTTATTGTTTTTTGGAGTATATGTGCGTGGAATGTGATCTGAAAATTGCAGTTTATCATTTGCAGCAAATTCATGTGAATTTTGTGCTTCACTTTGGCGGCGGAATGCTTCAATGGGTGTGGATGAGGTGGGTGGGGAAGGTCAAGGAATTCACTCTCGCCAGGGATTTGGATAGGGAGACATTAGATTTGGCCGTTTGTGATCACAAATGCAGTCAGAGTACATTTAAATGCCGATTGTGCGGAGAAGACGGTGTAAAAGTGAAGGAAATCTGTTGGAAGTGTAGGTGGAGTTGCATGTTTGTGGTGGTTGCTGGGGAAAATTGTCCCTGGTTGCTAGGGGGCAGTAGCTCTTCTCTCTTTATTTGTTTATAGAACCTACAGGACCTGCAAGATATATATTGTGTTGGGATGTGAAGAAGAAGTACGTGGTGGCAGTACTTTGCGAAGTTTCTGGATGAATTTCTTTGGAGCTTCTGTCTGTTGAAAATAAAAGAAGAAGGGAATTTGAAGGTTGGTAAGGTGCAATTTCTTTCTAATCATCAAGATCCATTTATGACACTCTTGTTTCTTCCTTTTTTGAGTCAAGATCCGCGGCATTTCCGACAGAATTCTTGAGCAATGTTGCCGTTGTGAGGATCATAAGTTTGTTGCTGAAACCAGTCATGTTGGGGACATTTCCCCCATGTCGTGGCCTTGATTCCATACCTCTATACAGATACAGAAACATGTCAAGGCACATTTCCTCTCCTTCCACGCCAAGTTCAAATATTTTGGGGATCCACAAAATGTTGTTCCCAATGTGAAACAAGGACTAGGCTGATCAATGATAACATCCAGGCCTGTACAATAATATCCACGCCTCTACAACTTACCGAAACGTTACAAAGACGAAGTCCACCACGAATTGGAAACAAATCACGAATGTCCCTTGGCCTCAATTCATAAATCTTCTCCAGTCCGCACAATCTTTCACCTCCCACAAAATTTCCTATCATCTTCCTATCTCTCTCAAATCGCTCGAACAATCCACCTAATCAGTGAAAGAGTAAAGAACAAGAGATGAGTGATATATTGTCCCCAGGGATAGATCAAAAAACCATTCAGATTGATAACTCATGTCGCGACTGCAAGAGATAATAGAATCGCGTTTGAAATGAGGCGCTTGTGGTGGTTTGAAAGATTTGTGGAACTGCTTTTGACGGGTGTCTAGATAAAATCACGATCAGCCATGTTTTTGGAAAGCATTTACGTGGTGGAGGTGATTAAGTCTAGACATGAACTCGTTTAGAGACCGTTGTATGGGTGACCTTCGGTCGAGGGAAACGAAGTTCTTCCGGTTGAATTTCTTTGCTTGTCGACATTGGTGTGGATGGTGGATTGTGAGGTTAGGTCTTGGAGCATTTAGATGGGAAATTGACTTCTTGGAGATTGTTTGGATTTTTAAGCGATTTTAGAGATTCTCTTTGTGATGTGGTCCTTGGGTGTGTTTTTCTTGGTGTTGGCGACACTGTTAATGACCTAGGGCATCACGTGACAAATTTCGATGCTATATCGAGATGAATTTCGTGGAATGTGTTAGATAGATGACCACAGAGGCAGTCCCAAACATTTCTTTTTATTCAAATATCGTTCCCCAAGGAGTGTCCGAAGCTTTCTTAGCTGTGAGTCTGACTTACAGTCATTGAACGATCCTTTGCGAAGTTTCGCAGACTTGGGATTGACAACCACTGTAGGGATCTTCTCTGGAAAGCGTCGTTCAATGGCGATGCTTCGCCAATGTCGGTACCGAACTCATCGGTTCCTTTTACAAGACACAAAGTGACACACTGTCATTTGACCACTTCCACATCGCTCTTAAGAAGGTACTTCTCCTCGCCGTCGCACGCCAACACAAGTGGCACGATCTTCCGAAATCCTGCACAATTGTCAGCATTAGTGGGTGACATTGACGTGAATGTTCGAATACAGGGAGCCGTCTTTGTTTTTGATATGAAAGCGGAGGCGGCAAAAACGGATTTAACAGTGACGGAGGGCAAAACTTTGTATATGCTGTCATCGAGGAAGGCTGCACAACGAAGAGGACTCGAGCAGAACGTCAGGTTAAGCAGCTACAACGTCTAGGTTGTGAAGAACTTCGTCCATCTCGGCTTTCAAGCATGCTACAAACTAACTCAGTATTGAGGCTCTTGCCAATCACTGTTTCTTTGTCCGGCTATTACGCAGAAGAACCGTCTCTTAAAGGACGAAGCGATCATCCATGTCCTGCTCTATGGCGTAGAAGCCTGAACAATCTTCTCTCGAAGGACCAAATTATAATCCATGTCTGTAGAAGCCTAGGCAATCTCAAGAGCAGATGATGAAGCCTTTTCGAGAAAAAACGTCTTCTTTTCATTTTTGGCCTTGCTTGCGTTGATGCCATCTGAAGAAGACAATCGAACCATGAACTGTACGACAAGAGTCTAGACAGACGTCTACGGACTCGACGTCTAAGGAGGTGAACTTAGGTGCTCTTCTTTGTTCCAATCCTTTGGCTGATCTGCGGTGATACTGTGTCGAGGAGAAAGTCCATCAGTAAAGTGCACAAGGTGATCAGCGGTGTTGACGTAGCCCGAAGAATAAGGACCCAACGATTAGGATATAGACCGGATGGAGACCACTGAAAAGACTTCGAATCCACATCCAAGGGTAGAGCCGTAGAGGAAGACTGCGACACACTTGGAGATTTGAACGATTTGGGGGTCTGCTTCACTTTGCTCTCTTCAGGGTTAAGGTTCCATGTCTGATCTCGGCTCTAGTGCTATTACTACTGGTAGGTGAGGTCTCTTATTTAAACTCTTAGTTGGAGGGAGAGTTGGTTGGGCCGTGTAGAGCCCCACGAAGAGTACTGCTCTAGACCGAAGAGTCTACAACTGCGAACCAGGGGGACAACGTAAAAAATGACGCTCACGGACCAAAAGGCGCACACATGTTGAAAAGGGCCTCAACGAAATTTGAGGCAGCGGGCCACTTGTTGACGGTTTTGGGTTAAGGCCACAGTTTACCAGAAGATGCCCATTAAGAAGGCTCTTCGTTGCCTTGAAAGCCAGACGGCTGCCATATCCCTGTTTAAAGTCCCCTTTAGCAGGAAAACTTTCCCAATGTCCAGCCTGTCTCTTACCAAATGGCTAAGGGCTTCAAGTTTCACCGCAAGGGGATGTCCGACACTGACATTTAAGAAGCGATTTGTCAGAAGCGCCATCATCTTACTGCTCGCTTCTGAAGGATTTTTCGCTTCTAAGTAAAATTCTTAATCTGGACACGATTTGTAACAGAAGTCGTAAATGGTCTGAGTGCTGAATCTGTCGTGGCATCAAGTTGATGTGGCTCAAAGTAAACAAGGCAGGTCCGCGTCAGTCACTGATGTCAGCACTGGGCACTGTTCCATTGGCACATATGGAAGCGGACATCCCGTCAGCTTCTTCAGACATCAGGTAAAGCATCTTTCACTTCCTAAGCTCATGTGAAGGACTCTCTGTAGGAGACGAAAGGTCCACCGGGCGACATACTTCTTGGACGGATTGAGTGAACTGAGCGAAGCAAATGTCAAATAAATTCTTAAAAAAAAGGAAGGAGGAGGAAGGAAAGGAGGTCCTTGATCCACGTGGACTCGACCCTCCTGTCTCCCAGGCGTTCTGCCTTCTGTCAACAAACCCAAACTCCATCTCCAATTCTGTCTAGGATGTCCAGCATGATTACGAGCACCTAACCAGTGCCAACCAAGCAGACGTCTGTTCACTTCGATCAAGAGATTCCAGTTTCACTGGATTCGTGTTTCCAAAGGCGGCGAGTTTATCTACAAAACAAGTCTATCCATCATGTCTATCGGCAAAAGCTTCTTTTGCGTAGGTTCCCAAGCAGATAATCGGTCTCTGTAAACACCTGCGATAAGATTAGACTGTTGTCTGAAATGGAATCTAGCCACTTATCGAGTGTAGGAAGTGCCACAAATTCCCCCCCCCCCCCCCTGTGCTTTAATTTTCCTCAATGCGCTAAAGTGCCTTGTGTAGGGGGTGTAACCCTTGAACGTCCAATAAGATGTTCAGGGACGAAGAAGAGGAAGGACATTTTTGATGTGACTGTGGAGGGGACAAATGATTGGAAGTAAAGAGATAGGAGTGGAGGAATCGAATTACTTTGAAGAGGCAGTTGGCGGGAGACCGCTCTAGATGGAGGGACACGTTGTTTGAGGCCCAGGTGCATCACCGACTTAAGCGTTAACCTAAGAAAAAGGAGAGGGACAGAATATTCCACGAAAGTGTAAAGGAGCTTCTTTCGTTTGACGTCTGCAAAAAAAGAAAAAGGGTGGAACCGACTGGTCCTTACCTCAGACACACACAAGCAGTCAATCCACACTTAGCGGACCACCCTGGAGTTTCCTTAAATGAGACGATCTCTAGGTCCTTGCCAACTCCTTAGCATTCTGTCTTGAGTGAGTACCTCATCACCCTGTTTCACCCTGCAATTGGTTGTTCCTGGCTGTCTCGCCGACACACTAGAACCTCAAAGTCTATGGATTTGTGAATCATTTTGGCCGTGATTTCCCTCTCTATACACTCTGCTTAGACCATCTCTAAGCCACATCCCTGCGATTCTTTACCTCGCGGACACATCCATGCGAAAAAGTGTCATGCGTCAAAATTGCCCCAGAATCGTGGACAAAGAAGAAATCTCGTTCACACGCCGCCTCACCAATCGCAAATCATCTTCCAATTGGCAACACTGTTCGCCCTCATCCATCGCCTCTCTCCCCTCTGTCACCGCCCAATCGTGCAGCAGCACACGCCAGCGCGACGATTCCCTTTGTCTTCTCGATTCTCCGCGTTTGCCCGGTGGATTGGTGGATTTTGTTTTCGGCTACGGGCTCTTCTCCATTCGCTCGGAGGTCACTTAACTAGTTTTTCTTCTTAGAATCTGTCTTTTGTGTTCGTCGATCTTCGTTTCTCTGCTGCCTCTCGGGCTCCCCGCCTCGTCTTGCCGTTGTTCGGCGAAGAATCTGATGTTGCTGCGGTCTTGTGATGGTTTTGCATTGATTGTGTCGCCATAGAGGATGGAGGTCATAGCCTCCAGCTGAGTTTCAGGGCTTGCTGTTGGTGCAGCAACTGCCACCGCCACCCCATGCGCAGGCACTGCAACAGCAGCAACAGCAGCGGCAGCAGCTCAATTGATTAATGAGGATGCATTCAATTAGGTTCGGCAACTTTGTGCCGTTTGCAGCCATCACAGCAAAGGCCACCACCGCCGCGGCAACCAATGGCCATCGGGGCGCACAGCGTAGACTGCAGTGGCTGCGGTTCCTGGTCGCGAAGTGTACTTGAGTGCGGAGTCCCTTGCCCGAGCAAAGGGCAATGGGTTAGTGGATCCTTGACCCGTGCCTGCAGAACCGAGGGGCGACCTCGAAAAAAAAAAAAGAGTTTTGAAGGAAATTCCACGGGGCGCAATTAATTAGTCCCCACACACTGTCACCGCCACCTGCGCTGCATAAACACGGCTGTTTGTTCGTCTCCCTCTCAACAGGTACACCCCGTTCGGGGTCAGGTGCTGTGCGAGCGCAAAGTGGGGACTGACGAGCATGTGTGTGTGTGTGTTGTGTGCGCGAGGTGATTAATTATGTATTCTGCGCGCAAAAACAACGCAAGTATGCGGCGAAACAACGCCATGGCGACGACGGTGAGGGTGACGCCGGCGGATGGGGGGGGGGGGGGGGGAATGGGACACAAAGTAGATCACTGGATTAAATTAATTAATTCATTTGGCGAAGCGGCTGTTTGGTGAGGAGCATGATGAACTTGAAACAGGGTCGAGTGAGTGTATGAGGAAGGGGTTTGAACGGATAGAGAGAGAGAGACAGACGTCTTCGTGTGATGCCTTAAGAAGTTTGAGTTAGGAGATTCGTTGAAGTAGTGGCGACGGGACTTTAAGGAACTAAAGTGTTTGACTCTGTGCGACGAAGGGAGGGGTCCTGAAAACACCAGAGAAGGTGCGGCCATTATGTGAGGCGATGGTTTGTCACTAGAGGGACAAAAGTGATGTTTATGAAAATTTGGAAAGGTTTGGGAATTAAACGGTCTAAGGAGTCATACTAGGACTTTTATTGATCCTAGACGACCTGCGAAAATCGCTTACTCCAAATGGTCGAATAGCTCTGAAGAAGCAAGTGACTGTGCCTAACTAGGTGGTACTTGAAGCATACTTGCCTCTTCCCACTGTTGAAGATGGATTACTAGCCGTTGCTAAAGATTCTAAAAAGCAGTTTCTCATGGTTAAGCACTCTATAACAATGACAGACGTTGTGTGCAATTGAAGTAGACTCTTCCCACCGTGCATAACCTCTTAGAGTAGGTTCAGAGCCTTAAAGTGACCCTAGGAGGCACTTTTAAAGGCAACATTCAAATGAAGAGCAGTTTTGCCTTCAGGTTGGTCATCATCATCATTTTCAGAGACTCGTAAGTACCACTAAAGGGATCACAAGAACAATGCAGGCACGAGAGACCTTCAGGACTCGATCTTCTAACAATCTCGACAGTCTCACAATGGTAGCCCATATTGAGGCTGTCGACAGTCTCCAAATGGAACTCACAATCTGAAACTGTCGAGATTGGTCCTCTGCAAAAGACGTCTAGAAGCAGTTGTACAAGTTCTTGTACACCCAGAGTGTATGGTGGTGGCAAAGAAGTCTACAATTTAGAAAATTAACGCTCGGCAATCGAAACAGCTCTTGTGGTCAAAATTGTCAGAGGCAACTCCGATTGGTGGCGCACACAAGTGGAGAAGTACCTCAACCAACTTGGAGTTCGCAACTGGAGGCACCTAGCGAAAGATCATGCTGATTGGAGAGGCATGTTGGTTGAGGCCCAGGTCCACCCCGGACTGTAGCGCCACAAGAAGAAAAAGAAGAACTCCGATTGCAATCCACCAAAGATGTCCACAAACGTTTCAGTACAAGGTTTCTAATACCTTGCGACAAAGAAAGACGCTACATTGAACTGTGTGTGGCTCTGAACCTTCCAACAAGGTCAATCCTCAGTTAATGAGTTTACCCGCAGATGATTTTTGTTTGAAGCCTCTGGGTTTTTGCGATATAGGCAGGCCCGCTTTGGGCGTAAGTAGGAACTTTGTTCAGCTTCGATGGCTAAAAAGAGTTCTCAAGACCAAAATATGAACCTTAAACGTCTGTTGAGTGCGATCGCGGTAAAATAGTGGTAAAATACATCGACTCCGTTGGTCTAGACTTAAAGTTGAAAGTGGAATGAATCACTTTTTTGCGATTCACACCTCTTCAGGTGCTACATCAATCAGGGAGCACTGTTGACATTGAACTGCAGGTTCCATCCACATGTAAGAGAACTCTATCACGTAAAGCACCAAACTTTGTTAAAAAAATGCTAGGTCCTAGTGTCCCTATTGATTTATTCAAGTGTCCTTCGCCATACGCCACTTTCGAGTTGCTGACAACACTCAAAGAGTACGCATTGTCGTCAGAAAACTGTAGGTCCCTCCTGCTCGTGAGAGAACAGTAGCACGCACAATGCGAGTAGTTGTTGTTGAAGCTAGACCCTGGTCCCTTGTGGGCTTTTGTGCGACTCAATTACATCCGCCTTACGAACAGGAGTTATTTTCCATCAGGATAACGTGGATGGCTGTCCGTCACAAGCTGGAAGGTACAACCCATAAGGGACCGGGGCTCATGTCATGTACTCATTTCGTGCGTGCTACTGTTGCCTTACGTGTAGAGGGGACCTATAGCTTTTTACCGACCCCGAACGGCGAGACTTGAGAAGCCTTTCCAAGGCGTGAGTTCTCTTTGAGTGTCGTCTGCAACTCGAAAGAGTTGGTACCGTGAAAAAATGCCTGGTGTCCCGTCCGGGAATGGAACCCGCACCATCCGCGTGTGAGTTGACACACTTACCCTCTACGACACGGTGACCAGGGAGGTTCTTATGCATCCACCATATGGTTCAGATTTAGCACAAGTGATAACTGTCTATGGCGAACGATTCTGCTTGTGAAATCTTCGTCTTAAGAGAGGCTTGCGAAAATCGGTGGCTACAGGTTTTTGATCTCTAGGACCAGGGTCTCCATGAGAGAGGTGGAATAAGTGTCAAAGTGACACAAAATGACGCCAAATGGACCTGTGATAGACTTTCCTCTACGGAGCACTGTTTAAAGCTTTCAGAAGCATTTTTTTAGATGAAGGCACGGATCCTCTTCTTTTGCATATTTCCAAGATCAGATATCTACGAAGGAGAGCAGAGTTTGACGACAGATTTGAACGAAAGTCGAATATCGGGGGATTGATGAATTCTTAAAATAAGCTCCAGTCCAGGGTGCTTCCGATTCTATACAGTGCATGCATGTCCGCGCAGTCTCCGTCGTTGGATTTGAAGCGCTGGAAGGCAGTTTCATTTCAACAGGAAAGTGGGGGCTGTGGACTAACTTGGACGTCTAAACAGACCACTTGATATTCATAAAACAGAAGCGGTCCCCTCCTAATGTCATTTTTGAAAGATCATGACCTATTCCGCGTTTTTCCCCTTCTACCGTTTGCCTCTAATAAAATATTAACTCACGCTTCATCTCCCTGGGCATATTAAAGCAATTCTTGACGATTTTTTGAAAGATTCCTAAAAATTTTGAGGGAATTCCTTGAGGTTCCACAGGGCTGCTGTCTAAGGCCATTGCTTTTCTTTCTCCACTCAGTTCGTCACAGTGCACAAAAGTCATCAATGTTTCGAAGGGAAACCCATTCTTTTTACTAGTTGTCGTCACCTCCCCACAGCATCAACTCTTTTCATTTCTCCCATCCCTTGTGACAGTGTTCCGTTTTTCACGGAAAAAAAGCCATCTTCCCAACGACCTCACTTGACTTCTCCCACAACCTTGTCCACCTCTACATCCCCCCCCCCCCATTCCCGACGGGGCGTTACCGTGACATGTGTTGACCAATTAATCCCCGTTTGGGGTTACATCACAGAACACGCAGCTGTCAAATGCAATGTTTTCAATCTCTGTCAAGTGGTCACCTGATTTTTGTTTTTTTTCTTTGCCTCCTCCATCATCCTCCTCCTCAGTGTGCTGTGCATTTTCAACCCTTTGGGCAGTCCACTCGCCTCCCCCACGCCCACCCGTTGTTGAAGAATTCGATTTTCCTCTTGAAAAGAGTTCATAACTCAATTTCATCGCGCGCGCACGTGAATTCAGCTTCACTATTCAATTTTCGACGTCGTCATCCTCTCGCCGTCGATTAAGGGCGTGTGCTGATGAATCGACCGGGCGCGACAGAGAGAGAGAGACACTGAGAGAGCAAGCAAGCGATTGAGGGTGGATTGGAAGATATTTCAATTATGATTGTCAAGGAGGGCGTATGGCGCCTAACATCTGACAACGCACACTTCCGGTGGTGTTGTGGTTCAAATTTCAACTTCCACTATTGATTTTGTGTTTTTTGCTTCTTCAACACACACACACACACACCCGCCGACACAGTGGTGGTTGGCATGCGGCGGTAATTTGCAACAGAAAACCTTGGCTCCAGAGCCTGTTGGGTGGCCGGAGATGATTGAACAGTCGGGACGGCGGTTAAGGAGGCGACACGAGTGGCGTCTTCTGAGAGTGTGGGCCGCAAATAAATACATTTGTTGACATTAATTTCTTTTCCTTTACTTGGAATCGATTCCTAGAAAGAAAAATTCACCACGTGGGGGTGTGAGTCGCGACGGGGAGGGGGAGGAGGATGAGGCTGATTTTCCCTCCACGACGGCAGGAAGTCTGGCGCGAGACTTTATTTTCGGGGAATAATAATGCGGCTTTCGGTTTTGATTACACACACGCACCGCCTGCGAAGGCAGATGGGTCTTGTCAGACATGAGGGCACACGAGAGTATTGGATTTACATGAGAAGAGTAAATGATGAGGAGGCGGAAAATCGGCTCGTGCCGGGGACTTTGACACACCGATGAGAGCTGCTCAATCTCCGAAAATTGTTAACAGCATGTTTGAGTGTGTGATTCGATGTCGAAGTGCTGGGGGAAGGGAGAGTCCTTGATTAGAAAGCTCCGCTTAGAAGTCTTTTTCAACACTTTAGTCTTCGAGTGGAAACAGGTGACGAAAAGCTGCTTGACATTGTTTCTCGTATCTTGAGACGTCACCTTTTTCCCGATCTCGATCTGGAATACGACCATTAAATGGGCTCGTCGCCTTAGATGAATTTTGCTCGTATTTTTGTGGGCTTTTGTCATCAACTGCCTTCTTTGACGCTGAGGCCTCTTATCCAACTTCAAATGTTTCTGTACAGGAGGATATTCCCAGTCTGACGCCGAGGGGATTTTAAGTCGCCACGAGACTTCTAAAACTTCCAGAAAAATAATCTAAGCGGAATGGAGAGCATTTTAAATGCCACTACGAGATTATTTCCGGCAGCAGCCTGGGTGAAGCTCTAAATAAACCTCAGGTGGGGAGATTTTAAAAAATGACATTTGTCATTTGGGATAACACTTAATCTTGTTGCGCGCCGCACTATCAGTAACGCCAACCTCGCAGCCATAAAACTTCAATTTCAGAACGTTTAGAACGCGTCTTATCAAAATGGTTTTCGGAGCTCGCCCGTCCCTAAGCCTGTGCATTCTTTATACCCCCTTAAGGACCTTCTTTTGGCCTGCTCTCCAAACCCCCGATTCAGTTCCTCATTCTTAAGGGGCTCTACATTCGAAAGCACGTCGAGAAGGAAGGCAAGTAAGCTGTTTTTGTGTCGATGCATATCTGAACTGAGTGACTCACTTGAAGTTCCACAGCTCTGTACACTCAGGCCGTAGTTATCCTCATTTTGAATCAGCCTTGTTGTTGAGCTGAGGGACTGAATTATGTGGACTATGCGTGACATTGTTTTCGTGGCTCGAAAGAATTGCGCGACGTACGCAGTGTATGTGCGCTATCGACAGAGTCCAGATATGCGTGACGTCTAATATAAGGCATGTATTGTATGAGTTAGCTGCCTTGTATGGTTGGAGTCAGAAAACCTCGTCACTCTCTCTTCATTGGGAGGTCATTACCCTTTGATAACCTTCGACAACCAAGGCCGGAGTGTTTTTGGTGGTCTCTTTCAAAGTCTAATTGAATTCCGCCTTTGGATAGGTGCGAAGGACTCAATGTGGTTCCTTTTTCTACTTGACTTAACCTATAAGTAGAAGACATTTGTCATCTGAACAGAGTTGGTCCATTGTACTGCCACGTAGGGTGGGCTTCAGCCTGTGGAAGAGTGGTGATCAGCGCCTCTTCTCTACAAAGCTTACATGTCAGTCACTTGATCGGTGTTTGCTAGGGTCACATATCTCGTCGCAAAATAGGGCGTCTCGTTCTTTTTTTCTTTTCGAAAGCGGTCTCAGGTTTGTTAGAGAGAAGCTGTTGGATTCTATCCTGCTCCTCCTTATCTAGGCAGCTCCAGCAGACGAAATGAAAGAATACGTCTAGTGATTTTGCTTGAAGGTCCATAAGGCAGTGCCAGTTGAATACCTGCAAACATATACTTGGATATCCTTTCCATGATTTTCTGTGACCTGCGAGTTCCTTAAAGGATTCGCCTTGGCAATGCATGTACTAGAGAACTCCAGACCACTCGACCTGCGCCATCCATATCATCTTTTCAAAGGAAACTGAAGCACTTTTGGCACTTGATTTAAGGACTTCGATCAGATTTGAATTATCCACTTCGACATGGGTCTGCCAAGTGGTCGCCTATCTTATGAAATCGCCTTCAAGGCAAGATTGGGGTGAGAAAGCTAGGCTTAGAAGCCCTTTTCAACACTACAGTTTCCAATGGTTTTAGACGCAAGCAGTTTATTTTTTGAAAGTGTTTCGGTGATGAAAAGCTGCATGATATGGCTTTTCGTATCTCGTGAGTACTGAAACTTTAAACCCGGATTTCAATGAATTTTGGACAAAAAGGTACTCCTTAGAAGTCGTAATAATGGCAACATCTTCTTCTTTTTCCTGTGGCGCTACAGTCCTTGGTGGACCTGGGCCTCAACCAGGCAACTTCATCCAACGAAAAAGGTTTTTTCCGTTGAATGCAACAGCTGCCCACCTACGAGGGCTGTCTGATAAATAACCGACCTCAACGTGAAGCTAGCGGCACAAGTGAAAAAAAAGTTTCTACTTCAAATTGTGCATATTATAATAGCTACTCGCCAAAATTTCAGAAATTTATCTTGCACCATTATCTGTTGACAGTCGTTTTTGTGAGTGTATTTCGGTGATTCCCCCAAAATGGAAAAAAAATTGAATATCGAGCTGTAATTAAATTTTTATTTTTGAAAGGCAATACGCCTTCACAAATCAAAGATGAGTTGGACTCTGTGTATGGAGACTCTGCACCATCGTTTACCACCGTAAAATTTTGGGCAGCTGAATTTAAACGTGGTCGCAGGAGCTTGGAAGATGATGAACGTCCTGAACGTCCAAAAACTGTAACCACTAACGATAACATCGCTAAAGTTCATCAATTGGTATTAGACGACCGCCGGATTAAAGTTGGAGAAATAGCTGAGATTATGAAGATGTCAAAAGAACGTGTTTGCCATATATTAAACCAAGAAAGCTGTCCGCGCGTTGGGTGCCGCGTTTGCTTACGCTAGACCACAAACGTGCGCGCATGAACATTTCCAGCGCTCTGTTGGCTCAGTTTAGAGGCAATAAGACCGAGTTTTGGCGCCGATTGATAACTGTAGACGAAAAAAAAAAATTTTTTTTGAAAAAGTCGCGTGCATCATGGTTAGGTCGGTTATTTATCAGACAGCCCTCGTAAGTCGCTGACGTGCTTCTCAATCATACAACAGGACGAGCTCTTCCGTCACTACCCAAACTTTATGACCAAAGATGCGGGTTGAGACGAACTTAATGGCCAAAGGTGCAATTGGACTGAATTGCAAATCGCTAACTTGGCTTTAACACCAAGCTCAGCCTTCTCGGTTGAAGATCTTTACAGGTGCTTTAAAATTGATTCAATCTTGCAGGGATGCAGTATTTCTCCTCTTGTCAGTCGTGAGTCTGACTGTGATCACTGACATTTAGGGCGCATTGGATATACACTCTTGGTACATTTAATCCTGGATCATCATCGCACCATAAGCACATAGGGCCAGAGATACATAAAAAGTGCTCACTGGGTTGCCATTCGCTAGGATGTGACGGTAGGATATAATAATGAAAAAGAGCTTGCAGCGATTCCAATAAGGAACATCCAGTTCAAGTGACAACACGAATCTTAAGCAAAGTCTTACGTTCACACTGTTTGTTTCTTCAAAAACCACCCTAGGTTACACCTGGAAGGACTCAGTTGTAGGTCCTTTTCCAATTCTACAAACTTGGCACATTCCCAAGTTTTGGGGGAAAAACTGCACCTCTGACACCATGCACTGCGTATGTCCCATCCTAGACACGATCAGAACGCGACTCCAACACATAAAGGAGCTACTTGCCAGAGGGGTCTAGAGGAGATATGCTCCTGTTGTTGAAAGAATCAGAGTCCCCTTAGTCAGCACAATCCATAGTTGAATCACTTACTTTTTTGAAAAGAGAGGCAAGTCCTCCCTCCAGTCAGCCAATTTTCAGGTGTCTCACCGAGCTTCCCGGGCGCTTAATGACACGAGGGAGCCATTAAACTGCCACTTTGCCCATCGCCTTAAGGACTCGTAGCCGGACTTCATCTGCACCGGCAGATTTGCCAAAATTTAGCACCTTTGCATCTATCCTCATCTACTGCGAATGAAAGTCCATTTAAGGCACTTTTGGCGTCCCTCCTCATACTTGACGAACTCCCCATACAATTCTTGTAACCAGATTGCATTTGCGGTGGCATTTCTTTTATCTGTCTGGAAACACATGTCAGTCCAGCATTTCATCTCAGGCTTTATATGCAGACGCTTCTTCATTTTTTCACATCTGTTGTGCCACAGGATTCTAGGCTACGGCATCCTACTTCCTCTACCGATGAGGGTGAAGACATTGTGAGTCTCACTTAAATGTAAT
This sequence comes from Eristalinus sepulchralis, assembly GCA_944738645.1. Lineage (NCBI taxonomy): Eukaryota > Metazoa > Arthropoda > Insecta > Diptera > Syrphidae > Eristalinus > Eristalinus sepulchralis. Next base: position 7,978,769 of record OX122886.1, on the reverse strand, counting down.
CTCGGCTCACATTCGAACAAGTTCCCTCTGTTGAAGTGCTTCAGTGAAAACCTCATATCATCCTTCCATCCAGCACTTTTCGATTAACCTTCTCTCTCTCTCGAAATTCAAAAGTCTACCGTTTCCCCTCGCAAAGCACTTTCGTGCCTCTCCTTCCACCGACCATCCGATGATCCCTCCTTGAGTGCTCTTCAACGAAAGTGTTGCACACACACACCGCTCTCCGAACGAACTAGATACCTACTTAGCTCCGAATAACGTCGATTTCCATAAGCCCTCATCTAATCGAAAGCCTCTTTCATTCCATCCGAGCTTAACAGGTTAACTAGATAGACAAGGCACAAGAAAACCAATTAACTTCACTGCCCCCTCCTGCTGACGCTCATAATCGTTTGAGTAGCAATTTTCGTTGTAAACTTGTGTCCCCACCCCCCTCGCCGTCGCTCGTACACACGATGACCCTGATTCTGTCTCACACGCGGCGCTGAGATTCACGATCATCATCTTCTTCTTCTTCTTTTTCTGGCAGCCTACCAGGGCAGCGTGACTTTCGGTTTTTCATCCTCATTCCCCTCTCCCACCGCCCGGTCTCCTTGTCATTTGTCTCTCTGCGACCAACTGTGAGCAGCTTGAGCATCGCCGAAATTGAAAATTATTTGATCCACATTTTCGTGTGCGTCCGTCAGTGTGTGTGTGTGTGGTGAGTGAAACAATTCCTCAATTGAAATTGTGCCTTTCATTCATTCAGCAGCAGACAATGTGACCCGTGTTGAAGTGGAGCGCTCTCAACAACAACAAAAAAAAAGAAGTCGACTTCCTTGGGGGCATAATGACCCCGTTTTAGGTTTTTCTTTTCGTTGCTTGCTGTTTGTTTGTGGATGAAACACGAGGCAACGCGCAGCGCAGCGGGGAGGTGGAGGCTTTCGTTGGATTTATTCGCCACACGAATGTCATCAAATTTCGGATTTTTTTGTTTGTGGGGATGAGGTACAACGTGGTGGGCGTTGATGGGAGTGAAGGTCGTTTGGAGTTTCAATTGGAAACCCCAATCCTTGTCATCGATTCAGGAAATCCCATTATTTATGGAATTTTTTTCTTTCCTTAAAGGGGATGAGAAATTTGGAGGATTTAATGACCGTCGGGATATGTGCCTCAATCAACTAGGTCCTTTGCACGATCTCTCTCCAACTGCCTCCAGCTGTGCACTCCGAGTGGGTTGAGGTTCTCTTCCACTTGTCTGCGCCATCTCATCCTAGACCGTCCTCTGTTGCGTTGTCCCAATGACTTGGATTCAAAGCAGTGGTGTCCATACACTCTATTTTTCCTAGCCATCTTAAGCGTTGTACTCGTAGTTGAGCAGACGTGTGCAATCCATAAATTTCGTCGTTAAATCTTCTCCTACAGACGCCATCAACGCAAACATGAACAGAAATCGCACGTAGAACTTTTCTCTCGAAGCCTAAGGGCTTTCTCATACTCATCCTCATCTTTCCGCGCCGTAAAGCAGAACTGGTATAGTCAAGCTGCTATACAAAGACAACTTAGTCTTTCAAGACAGGGTTCTGTTGCAGCCTTGAAATCGACGAATAGGTAGTGAGTGTCGATTTGCATCTCCTGGTGGATGATGGACTTCCATGGCGTAAAACCACACTGACAAGGACCGCACTGACCAGGTTGTTGACGAAATGTTTCAGGCGTTCACACAACACTGCAGAGAGAATCTTGTAGACAATGTTGTTGAGGCTGATCCCTTCGTAGCAGTCAAAGAAGTCTTCTTTCTTGTGGACCAGACAGCCACTACGGATATCCCTCTCATTGAGTATGTTTTGTTTACCGACCATCCTGACAAATGAGGTGGTGCGTCCCTAACCAGGTCATCTCCAGCTGCCTTGATCAATTACACGGACAGCCCGTTCGCTGCAGCAAGCCTTGTTCGACTTTAGCCTCGATGTTGCTATATTGGCGTTCGGCTTAGTTGGGGAAACGGAATTCTTGTCTATCATCGTCCAGAATAATTGGAACACTCTGGCTAACAGCGGGATTTGGGTCGTCATCGCCGTTTATGAGTCTGCAGAAATGATCTCTCCAGATCCCCAGCATCAATGGCAACTTGAGCTGTCCCCATTGGTCACGGCAGGCTTCAGTTCGAACTCTGTGTCCTTGCGGTAAAACATTCTGACTTCATTCCTGCCATAACACCTCTCCCTCTCTTTGATCGCGTGCTCTCTTCCCTTCTTCGTCTGTTCATAGAGCTCACGAGCAGCTCCCGTTGTTCGATTCAGCTTTGGCTTACAGACGTCCTGTTTGTCTGCATGTGCCTGCCTGCACTCTTCATTAAACCATGGGTTCTTTCTATGTGGTGCCATCACATCACATCAGTGTAGACTTCCTTGATGGCTTCTTGACAACGTTTATGTTAAACTTCGTTAGTGAGAATTTATTATCTCAGTCTCCGTCGTCGAATTTGAGCCATTGGGGCAACGCAACAGAGGACGGCCTCGGCGAACACAAGCAGAGAAGGACCTCAACCAACTTGGAGTGCGTAACTGGAGGCAGGTAGCGAAAAATCGTTTTGGCTGGAGAGGCTTGTTGGTTGAGGCCCAGGACCACTCCGGACTGTAGCGCCACAAGAAGAAGAAGATCATTTATCGAATTTGTCGCAAATGTTCGCCACAGAGAGAGGATTGGGAAGAAGGAAACGAATCCAAGGTTTGACACTTCCTTAGTTTTCTGGTTCTTGATCTTAAATGTCTCAACTTGCTTGTGTCCCTTGGACATTTCTTAATTCTACCGACACACGTCCAGTTAGGGCATCCATAAAAGGTGTATTGCGGTGAAAGATGCGGACTCCAGGTTTGACACTTCCTTGGTCCTTTAGGGCTTAAAAGAATCAAGCAGTTTGTTTTCTTTGAGAATTTCTTGGTCTTCTCGAGACGAGTCAATTTTTTTTTTGTTAATCCTTCCGACACGCGTTCAGTTTATTTGTAACCGCTTTGATATGCATTGTTGCACAGGATACCGCCCCTATGCCCAGAACTTCTGCATAAGGTGGCATTGTAACCCCTTCTCCTTGAGAGCGTTTCTGGCGATTTTGTCACCTCCATACTGTCTGTGCAAAGCATGATAAGATTCTCATCTATCGTCTCCGTTGACAGAATGTGATCAGACGTTGGTACATCACTGCTTCTCCAATCGGTGATGTGCCCATTGCCCACCGTACCCCAACAGCAAGTTTGGTTTGTGAAAAAGGATAGAATCGGAATTTAGTCTCAAACACGTCCATAACTTCAATTTCAATGGGTTACTCTCACCTGGCATACGTTTAAGTTTCACAACGCCTCTTCTCTACTTTCGTTGCAGGACACATTTTAAATAATCTGTAGAAGGTCGTTTGTGTTCGCCGTGGCGTAGTGGGAAAGTGCGTCGACCGCGGCGCAGAAGGTCTAGGTTCGATTCCCGGGATACCTGCTGTAGGTCCCTTCAACTCGTAAGCTAGGGCCTGGTCCCTTGTGTGCTATAGCGCTACTCAATTATTATTATTGTAGAAGGCTCACCAGCGCACCCTCACACCGATCTAAATTGTCACCAACCGAGAGACCGTTGCCTATTTTGGAGATACCTCTGGCTTTTGTTTTGCTCCCTTCTCTTTGGAAAATAAACCTCTCAGAGGGCATTTTATTGTAACACGCTTTGGAGTTCCAGAAGGTGGAATACTTACACCCATTCCTTTCTCTCGCCGACTTCAAAGAGAATTCTTTGTGACATCAACTTGTCATCGTGTCTCTAAAGACACCTGTCCCCAAAGGCAACCTAACCTAGTTTCAAGTTTCTTACTCCATTTCGGAGAAATTGTAAATTACAACCAACGCCTCTCAGAAGTGAAAAGAAATTCCAACACCAGAGGCATCAGTTCTCATTACAAAAAAAAGGACTTTGCAGGAATTTCATTTTTCGTTATCGAAAAACTTCATTTCGCCACCCGCCCTGTTGAAGAAGTTTCTGTCAACAACTTCCTTGAAAATTTATCCCTTCACATGACAGGACTATCTGCAGTTCTTCTGCGTACGAGTGTTGGGTGGGGGAGGCGATAAATGCGTTTGCTCGCAGAATTTTCAAAGGAGACAGCTTGATGGACGCGTCACGACGACAACGTTCCTCTACCTCTCACTCTTTCCGTAATTGTCAACTTAACGTCCAACTCGTTGGTGTGTCCAAAAGTACACACAAAAAGGACGACTAACGCAAAAAGGAAGAACAAACAAAAAAAGTATTCCACAACTAGTGTGGAAGTCTCCATTCATTCTCCCCCCCCCCCCAGTGTTGGCAGTTCTCCTCGGGCATTGTTTTAAGGCTTACGATGGGCGACAGGCATTGGGCGTCGATGTTTTTTTCTCTGTGGATGCTATTAATGTCGAAACAAATGAAATGAGTGGGAGCGGGGTGGAGAGAAAGTTTTACCATTGTCCTGTACCCATTGAAAGTTACGCAAGGAAATGGAGAGTTTTTTTTTATTTTTGTTTTTCTATTTCATTGCCATTTCGAAAATGCCATGGTGGCGGCGTAATGAGTTGCTGGGTGGTGGTGGGGAGGGTCCTTGGCAAGGAATTTAGGCAATCATTAGACGACTGGGAAATGGAATTTCCTTCCATTGCCAAGAGCTGCTTGGAAACGAAATGTGGTTGTCCTTGCGGGGAGCGCTTTTCAATTCTTTAACTCATGGCCAACTTTGCCGCCTCTGTGTGGTTGTTCGTGGCTTTCCCGACGACCGCCAGCCGTCTTTTCAAACGCACAACCACGTGCCACGCACAAATTCGACCTTTTCTCCACGTGCTGCGGCGACGCAGCATTCCCACATGCCCCAGCAGCCGTGACAGCTGTCAGAAGTATGCGGAGTCCGCGCACCAATCGGCGCTAGCTTGGTGCTTCGCAATCTCCTCTCGCCCGCTCATTGTGGTTGTGAGGGGAATGGGTAATTTCCTTCCATTTTGTCGGGCGTTCCTCATGCGATGCCAATCACGAATTGACTTCGTTCCGTGGAAGGTGTTAAACAAACGAAAAAAAAAATCAAAAAACCTGAACTTGCACTGTCCCCAAGTGGCGCGTACCCTCTTGGCCCATTGCACCGCGTGCGGCTGTGCGCTGCGTGATTGTGCAACCGCCGTGCGCCGATTGAAATTCCGCGCAACCGACCTGAATTGTGTGTTGTTTCTCAAGTGCGTTCCCTCCTGCCGCTGCTGCTGCTGCTGCTGCTCAAACTCGAACTCTGTCTTTGCGATCAGACTCCATATTAGCCAGCAAAGGCAACGACACTTGGAGAGTTTGCCACTCAACCAGATCGGGTTTCGGTTCGAAATCGAGATCGACGGACACCACGATAGGTCGGTCACGTTGATTACGATGATTAAATGCAATCCACCGCGACTTGTGAGAGTCTGAAAGACGTGACGCCACCGTGCGCTCGAAGGAGACAGGCGAAGACGAAGACGGCAAACCAGTATTACATGGGTCTCGAGGCGCGTCCTTGAATTGAGGTGTATACCGGCCGAGCCAACTCAGCATGAAAAAATGAACAAATCTGCGAGAGAGTGTGTTTATTGTGTTGCTGCTGGGTGGTGAGGTGACGGGGTGGGAACTTTTTTGTTTTGTGCGTCGTCGACGGTGACGACAACTGCGATGAGTTCGGAGAGAGGGAGCAGAATTTCTCGGGAATTTATGATCTCAGTCTGAATTTGGCGGATGGGTGGGATTTGTGTTGTTTTCGCAGTTGCCAACTTTGTTACGATGAAGGTCATTGTCACGGGGAGGCACTTGAACGTGACAGCATTTGTCGTTTCTGAGGCTAAATGCGGATGTTGCTTACAGGAGGTTGTAAGACGGTAAGCACTTAGGATGAGGCTGAAAAAATAAGGAAGCACCCTAAATAAGGAAACAATTGAATCAAGGTGTATCCTTCATAAGATGCTTTATTCTGGTCTTAGGGATTTGATGTCGTTTGAGAACCGCTTTTCTAGATACATCATGTCTGACTTGAAGTTGTTGAATCTTGTGCCAGAACTTGGTGGAAAATAAACCCTCTTGTTGAAAACATTGATTGTTGATTCTGTTTCGACATTGAGGCAAAAACTGATCAGATTCATGAGGATAAGTGGAAAATTCAGGCAACTGGAACAATGAGCGGTGACAAGCTCGTACTACCACAATCGTGACGAATCACCCTTTTTGGCATCCCTCGACCTCTATACAGAAGTCCGAATTGGAGCCCCTGACAAATACCTCTCCTCAATCAGAAGTCTGTCGAACATCATTGAAAAAAGGGGACGGCACTCATAAATAGTTCCAAAGGACTGGTCTACTGGCAATGGTGATGGATGGGTCATGTCGGAGTACTGCAAGATCTTCGCCTGCTCATCAGCTCATGCCCGACCCAAGGTTTGATTGTCATTGACAAATCCTTGGTTGAACGGGAGACTAAAAAAACTCACTTCGGCGAGATGAACGTCAAGGACGGGACTTAAGTCGTCATCAGTACTGGAACGATCCAGACACTTTATTCAATTTTCCGCAAGTGTCTCCCAAATGCCTCCCAAGCAGCATTCAACAGCCTCCGCATTCAGGAAGTGCGTTCATCGCTGACAACTGCAGGCCCTTCGATGGAGTCTTACAGGAATGAAGCCAATGAACATTCCAACCGTCAATGCTGATTCCTGCACGTCCTTTGATAGTGTCTTAAAGGGATGTGCGACCATGAAGAGCTAGATCACATTCAGCGCCAATGTGAAGCAGCAAACATCGTTCTGAAGCGTCAATACATTTTAATCATCAGGCAGAGTTAGATCCGTGGCACATTTCTCAGTTAAAAAGCAAACGTCCTGTTTTGTTTAAGCTTCCGTTCTGCGGCCTTAACCTCGATACATAACCGCTCCCGTTCTGATACAATACACGGCTTGTATATATGTTCCTAATATTGATGCTCAGCAAATTTAGGTTAAACTGTTCTTAAATATAACCCGTGTCCTTAATTTTAAAAATGTACCCTTGGGTTTCCATCCTTTAAGCCGCTGTTTTCGATAGAAAGTTTGCCTAAATGTTGAAGCAAAATAACAAAATCGAGAAAGACAAAATATTGAAAATAAAAATTTAGGCCTTTCGGGATTTTAGGCTTTTGGAACTTAGGACATTTCAGGTTCCTGATTCTCGGGGTTTCTGGCGTACGTCCATACTGCATTCGACACTCGTGATGCATATCTGATCAAAATGCTGAATCCGATATTTGTAGAGAATTTTGACGCGCTTATAAATCCTGACAAGAAAGGGAATTTGTCCCACAGTTAAATGTGTAAACAGTTTGACGAACCCTTTTTGGTACAAAATTTTGACTTAATCGTTTGACACTAGATGCTTGATATTTTAACTGACTGTATTTCTGATCAATCGCCAGCAAAGGTGTTTGCATAACAACAGCCCACACAAAAAACCCGTTTGTCCAAAATTGTTCAAAAATGTTTTCGTAAGCCCAAATTCAATTTCATAATAACTGCAAAATATTTATGTCAGCATTCAATACGATTTTGTTCTAAATGTGTGCAGAGTATGGTTGTTAAATTTTCATCCATGGATTTCTGACAAAATTTTGACAGAGGAACAATTGCAATGACCCACAAATGTGTTTGAAATTTTGTCTGTGTCTATAAATCAATAAATCCACAAGTAAGGTTTGTACTAAATTTCAGCACAAATATTGCTGTAACATTTTAGGACTAAAATGCTCAAATTATGACACATTTCCAAATTCTAACAGATCTATTTTTACAAAATTGTGTTTAAAATATGTGTACCATCCGTGATAGTATTGATCCTTAATGTAAGTAGGAGTGGCGGCCCGATGAATACCAACTTTTTTTTTGTCCAAAATTTTGTAGTCCCCACATTTTAGATACTGACTCCTTCGAAATCGAATGTACTAATTTTCAAATTTACCCAAAATTTTGACACTTCTGAACTTTGTAACAAATTGCGACAAATTTGTATTTTTTCCTGAAAAAATTTGTATATTTTCCTGAAACTCCATAACGTCAGAATTTCTTCCCCTCCCCTACACCTAAGCAAATATCACTTCTGTTCTGTTGCTTCCCACAAGTCGCCCCCAGGTGTTTCCTGAAAGTGAATCCCCCAGATGTGAATTTGCTGGGACATTCTCTGTTACGTTGTTGTGGGCGCCCAATCACCGCCAACAGTCTGATGAAAACCCCCCACTGGCTCGTTGTCAAAAACAGACAGCTTCGTGCTTTCTTTCGTCCCAACGCAAACATTGCGTAAGAACAAGCGCTCGACAAGAGACGTTAATTTGATGCGCGTAATCGGGCAAAATGACTAATTGATTAGCGAACCACTAATCTGATCTGCTTCTGACAGCGCTTTGGTTGACATGCTCTGCTTGGCTGCGGGACGGGCGATAATCACTATCGAACACGACAGACGACATGCGTGCGAATCCTTTTCGATTCGGTTCGTAACGTCATCTCGTCGACGGTGTGCACCTCTCTCCGGGGCAAACAAGCGTGGTGCACGTAGGTGAGAGCGGGAGATTGATTTATGATTTTTGACAGTTTGTGTCTTCTGTGTCGTCAACGCCGCGAGGCGGCTGCGGGCTGAGTGGATGGTGAAATTGCGATTTATAAGCTTGTGTGGGCGTCTGACTCAACTGTTTTTTCTTCTCTCCCCGAAATAGCAAAAGGGTTGTTATGAGTCAGTGCACGTGTGTTTGTGTTTGTTTGGTTGTGTGGGCGTTTTAAAACACTTCCTCTCGCGTTTTGAAGCGCTTCGCAGAATCGAAAACAATCGACCGGAGTGATTTTGTTCACAGGAGCTGTTCCCCCGCTGTGAGATGTGCGTTTGTGATTTATTCCCATAGGAAATCAATTGAGCCGTGCCGATGGTGGGCGCCGGGGGGGAGGTTTTTCATTTTCGTGACATCGCATCTGTTTAAGTTATTTTCCGACGTCTGCAGTGACGTCTTGTGTAGGGAACTCTCTCGAAATGATGCTGATAAACCGCTTTGGTGTGGAGCTGAATTTATGAGTGACACTTTTGTGAGGAGCGAAAAGGTCGTAAACATTTCGAGGGTGTTGCGAATGTGTTCGATTTGGTGGATTTAGATATTTAGGATAATGGGAAGGGGAAGGCTTAGGGAACAGATATGGTAATGTTAAGCTGGGTGCGTCGTGGAAACAGTGAAATTCTTGAGACGTGAATCGTTGTCGGTAAGGTGGTATCCCAAATTGAAGTATAGGGAAGAGAAAAGGCTCTTAAATCAAATCACTTCGATTGTTAGACGCTATTAAAGTACAAGAGCGAATATAGCCTGTGTCTAAGGGCTCTGGTTTATGATATTAAGAATCTAAATCTATAAAGTTTTCCACCAAGTTCCAAAAATTCAGAGACTTACAAAATTTCAACAAAGGCCCATAAGCTCACAGTCTTGAGAGACCCAAAAATTCGATCTCTCGAACTCAAGCATTCCTTGCTGAAGAAAACAAAAGTAAAAAATCAAGAAAAGTCGAATGTCAGAAGATACTAAGAAGCCTAAAATACTAAAACGTACAGAATACTGAGTTCTCGAAAAGACAAAAAGAATCTGGAAGGACAAAAGTGAATAACGGGCGAAATACAGAAAAAGACGAACCTGAAACAAACAAAGGTCCTGAAATTCATAGAAGCCTAAAATGTCAGAAAGTATAGAATTCCAGAAAGGTGAAAATTTTTAAATTTGCAACATCCTTAAAATCCTGTGACCCAAGAAGACCAAAAATATTAAAACCTTTAAATTCCAAAAAAAAATTTAAATTTTGAGAAATTCGATCTTCCGAAGAAAAAGTCAGAAATCGAGAGAGTGGCAGAAAATGTCGTAAGCCTTTAGAAATCAAAAATCGAAAATACTCAGTGTGTCTTACAACAAAAAGTATAAAGTTCAAAAATGTAAAAGAATTAAAACCAGTACAAAATTTCGAGAAACTCCGATTTACCAAAGAGCCCAAAGTTCCAAAAAGTACAAAAATACGAAACCAACGTCATCTCAAAAAGCCCAAAATCCTGACAACACCCCAAGCTCGGAAAGGCCTAAAAACCCAAAAGCCTAACATCCCAGAATGTAGCATACTACGTCTCACTTCCCAATGACTCCACTACCTCAATTTTGACCTTCAGACTGAATGTTTCAAGAGATAGCCCAAATTTCTGCCACCTGCACGAAATCATAAATAAATCAGAAATTCTGAAATTCTGCCCACAAAAAGATTCCAATCACGAAGAGCCTATCAATTTCGATTTCCGATACCGCTGCTATCGCTCACTTGTTGCAAATGACCCCCCCCCAACCCACTCTCAGACAATCAATTAATTCACAAACAATGTCATCTCGCTGATAGGAGTATGCCCGCCCCTTCTCTGCCCCATCGACGACAAATTTGCTGAATTATCGAACGTCATACACTGCTCCGCGTCGCTGCCAATAATCGTGTGAATTATGAGGTAATTCGATGATTACTGCCAACAATTGCGTCGAGCTGAAACGCACAGGCCTGTGTGAGCGGCAGCACTGCCCCTGGAACGGGCAATTAACGTGCTAACTGACCGAATGTTCTTTTCAGCTGTTTGCTCTCCTCCAGTCGATGCCTCAACCGACAATCGAGGTAGCATGTGATCGAAGAATGTTCAGCGCGACGACTGGTGCACCTCGGGCTGACCTTTCCGCAGACCGGACAGCTAAAAGTGATTCCGCTTAGTTGTGGCAATTCGCCTGGTTATTGACGGCAACGCGCGGGAGCAATTAAACAAATTATCGGCGAACTGTGACGGATGTGGTTCGCATTTGCTGCGGTGGCAGTTGGAGAATGGAGCGTGTGCTGAACAAGTCAGCAGTTGCAGTGAAGTATTGAATTTCAAGAGGAAATACGTCTTTTGAGGGGAAATTGATGCCAGGTGTGCAGGTTTGGGGGATTTTTGGGAAGACATTGACCACCAGTGTGTTCGGATAAGGTTCCCAATCGAGTCAAGGCCAAACATAGCCGTTGACAGAGCGCAAGGTGGAGGCTTTCATGGAAAATTTGTTCGGTCAGTCATCACACGAAGCGCAATCAAAGTGCGTGGGCAACAAAATGCGCGGTTAGGGGATGGATCTTAAGGGTGAAGCCAAAGTTTAGATCGAAGTTGTCGGTATGATGTCACTTTTTTCTGAAATCTGACAGAAAGGGTAGCACGGCATGCCACCAAACGACGCATTTTATCCAGACTCCGACAAATGCCACCAACTGGAAAGCTTTGTTCCTAGCGCCCCAAAATGGGCTCCCTTCCTTGCTGACAATCGCTTGGCGGATTTAGCTCCAGGTTTCAGGGCAAAGTGAATCTTTGTGCTTGACAATTGACGTCCTCCCAGCCGTGTCACAGTTCCCAGTTATGTAGGTTTTGTTCAGACTGTGGGTTAAATCTTCTACAAGCCATGAGGGAGCACCTATTGCAACCGGACTTCTTCAAAGCACGGCCATCTATGCGAAGCCGCAGTGTGCGTTCACGCATAGGGATTCCAATCTCTCAAACGTCCGTGACCTCCACACCCCGAAACCACTATCTCTCCGTCTTGCTGTTGCCTCATAGCCCTTTTATCAGATCTCCTACCTTTTAAAAGAGCCCTTGACCAGCATAGGTATGCTAGACTCCCCCCCTTCACCCCTCAATTCCCCCCCTCGGCAAACAGATTACCGCTCCTCGGCTCGAAGGTGATCATCGGCGCGGTGCGCTTGTGAAACTTCCATCGCATCGCAAAACAGGTTAATCCAACAAAACGTCGCGTCGTGCAATGCTGGCGATAAGCCCAGTCGATGATTAATAACGAATTACGACACACGCTGAGTACCCACGCCTGCAATGACCATAAATCGGCCTCGAAAGGTCACTTATTATCGAATAAAAAGCAAAAAGCCATCAAATCTTCTTCACACCTCTCACTCCACCCCATTTTGGTGTCTCTACCTTGCCGCGTCCCGCCGACGATGCCACGAACGATGATGGACGACAAAGACGTGGATGAAGATGGTGATGATGAGGATGGTGGTGGTGGCGATGGCGGTGCTGATGATGACTTCGCTTAGGTAACCCTGAACGCGATGAACATGAAAAAGAAAAGAAAAAAAAAATCTTTCACTTGGTCGCGCATCTGATGACTGGGGCTGCGGTGCGGGTTTTTTTCTGCATTTTCCACTTTCACTGCACCCGAGAGTAAGAGAAAAGCGAAAACGCAGCACCGGCGAAGACATCGCACGGGCATCTCGCTCTCCCTCTCGAAAGGAGACGCAACGATGGCTGGCCGTGAGCTGGCACGGATTCGATACGCTGCACTGGTTTTTCTTTCGATTTTATGCATATCTGCAGCATGCGATGGAATAAATTTGTCGACAGTGCCGGAGTGAATGGGTGGAGCAGATATCCCATGGGACAGGGATTGGTACAAGGTTTGGCCGCAACGGAATAGGAATTTCACACAAAATTGAGTGGAGACAGACGTGCAAGAGAAACTCAGCTTGATGTAGGACTATGCACAAGGCAGTACTTGAGTGAGACATCAGGGGCACGGAGAGTCAGAGGAACGCTTGACAATGTCGAACGGGACGATATTAGGCCAGAAATGACAAATTTGACGATAACAAGAAATTCTGAATTCGGCGCCATGACAAGAAAAGATGGCTCTTGAATGAGATCATTGATTTAGAGACGATGCAGAGATACCAGAATTGGAAGCCGATGAGGTCAAATTTAAGACAGCCGTCCAATAATTTCGCAAGTTGGCAGGCCGCCATTGATAACGCAATGACTCTCGGATCGGGGATAAGGCTGCGACATTCGATGAAAAACAGGCTTTGTCATTACATAGTTATCAGTTTGGCAACCTGTATGATTTCTCAAGGTCACTCTGACAGTGAACAGTCAAGCACAACACTTCGTTTTGTTTATGGACTTGGTTCATAAAATAATTTTATGTGAACACCTGCACACCTGACAAAGCCAGAAAATTTCATAGTACGTCAAGCGTGTCTTAGATTATGTGAGTTTTGAGCAATTGCGTCCAGCGAATGTAATGTGAACAAAGGAACTTTTAAAGAAATCAACTGACGTTAGCCATTTCAACTGGCAGTCGGACTGAATACAGAAAACCTGGCAATGACTCTCAGAGAGCCCACATATCGAAAAAATAAAAAATTCGTGAAAAATTGAAGGACAAAAAAGTTGTTTTTTCACAAACTACGAACAGGGGTGTATCATATACACCCTCTCTAAATCGCCAAAAAGTTCCAAATTCTAAAAGGCCAAAGAATTAAAATGCTCCCTAAACTCTGAACACCCAAGTGCCTTAAATACAGAGGAGTTCAGAATGTCAGAAGCGCAATTTCTTCAAAACCCCAGAAACTTCAAAAAGCTATAAAAGGTATAAAAGGTTCGAAATAGGAGCAAATTCGGTATTGTAGAAAATTCATAAAAGGTATACAACAGATAAAGACAAGTACAAACTCGAGAAAGGGATGAAGTCTTAAAACTCCTCGAAGCCTAAACACCCAAAGTCTGCAGAACAGAAAGGCTTGAAATCTGGAAAACCCCAAAAAGCTGAAAGTAAAGTGCTTCAAAGAGAAGGAGTGTCTCCCAAGAAGCCGAAGGCATAAAATTCCAGAAAACGCCCGAATTTCGAAAAGTACCGAAATCTTTTAAGGTCGAGAACTTGACGAAAAATGTGCAATTATTAAAGATCAACTTTCAAAACTTTAAATTCTAGAAAAGAACTGAATTCCTAAAAACCAAAATCGCCCAAAAAATGCCAAAAAAAAGTTCAAATTTTTTTAAAGTTCGGAAAATTCATAATTTTCCGAAATCAAAAATCCGATTGGAGTCTTACTGAAAATAGTCGAAAACCTTCTGCAGAAGAATGTCCCAAACAATTTTGATCTTAAATAGCCCAAAACACATTCGCAAAGTTTAGAAGTGATCGAAAATATAGAATATTCAAATAAGTCTAAATTGTACACGATTGTACAAAGTTTGGAGAGGATTCAGATAAGAACACGATTTGCCGAAGGGGCCTGCACTTCTTCAAAAGCTTTCTTTCTTTGAAAAATTTTGATCAGAACTCAGGCTCTGTGAGTCAGACTTATGACTGATTCATACGTGCGGCGAAATACACACGTCTGATTAATGCGTCAAGGGGGCCTAAAATACATGTTCCATAAATTTAAATTTTTAAAACCTTACCGCATTGACCGGCTGTATTCTTAAAATTGACGATTTGTCTTGGATCCAGAATCCTTATTCGTCTTTTTTTTGTGGCGCTACAGTCCGGGGTGGACCTGGGCCTCAACCAACATGCCTCTCCAACCAGCACGATCTGTCGTGCCGCCAGTTGCGCACTCCAAGTTGGTTGAGGTTCTTCTCCACTTGTGTGCGCCACCTTTTCCTGGGCCGTCCTCTGTTGCGTTGTCCCAATGGCTCAGATTCGATGACTCTAGATCCAGAATCCATCTAGATGCAAATTAACGTTAAGAGACGCAAACCTTTAGGGCCAAGTGTTTTGTTTTGTTTTGAACTCTACAGGCTGTCCAGTGGCATGCTAAAAACGCTTAAAATTGCTACGCCCTGTACGAAGACAGTTCTCCAACCCGCAGAGTTGTTGAATTGAAACCATTCAAACAAAGCAACAGAGGGCGAGATCGTCTAAGATGACGCAAACATGCTTAAGATGGCTAGATCTTGCAAACCGAATGGATGCCATTTCTTCATTGAACCGCAGCCCATCGAACAACGCAAAAAGGACAAACATTTAGATGCCACACACAATTGAAGAAAGACCTCAACGAACTTGTGGCACAAAATTTAAGGAAGCTGGCGCGAGAGACAGTGCTAGCTAGAGAGGCATATCGGCCCAGTAAGAGAACAGTCTTTGTTCTTATTCTGCTCGCTAAACTGATTTTAACGATCACTTGTGTCTGGCCTTAAACGAAATCTGTGATGTTTTGGCGATCTAAGTGCCGGAATATGTAGGGGCGCCACTGACAAAAATTATTCATTGAATAGTAATTTTTTGTTAGCAGCGCTCCCTACATGTCCCGGGACTTATTGAGTGATGTGTTACGTATGTGTTCAAAATCGACTAAGAGACCGTGCGTTGGGCATGTGTGTTCAGTTGGGGTCTCAAATTTCGCCACATAAGCGTTTTCAACATAAGGCCTGTTCTTTTACAATGTCACCCCGTTCCTTTTTCTTTTCAAACTCGAGAGGAACACCTTGCTTTGAAATGAATCTAATTCCGTCCATCTAAGGCTCCCCGCAGGCTCTCCAAATTTGCCCTAAATTCGATCATTTATACGATTCACATGGAGGTTACAACTAAAATCTGAAGTAAGAAAACGAATTTGTTAAGTAATTCCCAAACAAGACACATCATTTGAAAGCTCAAACAACGCCATTCAACAAACCTAAAACGCGCCCAGTCACATCCATCTCCATCCCATTTTCCATTATCACCGCTTGGACTTAAGGTCTCTAAATTAGTTCCCGTCTGTTGTGACAAATCTTTTGTTTGTTGTTGAGATCGCTTAGCAGCCATAATGAATTGATCAGAAAACAAAACAACAGCTTGCCTTTTGTTCGTGAGTCAAGCAGTAAAAGCCGAACTCGGAGCCGAGTTGTCAAACACTCTGTCATCAGCTTCACGGTTCTTTGGTGCAATTTAGCGGGATTTGATTATGGAATCGATGCTGTTTTGGGAGATGGATGCGGACTTAGATTGATAGCAGCTTATTTCAACATCGAGAGTGCTGGGATTGTGGGATGGAAAAGTTGACATGATTCACTGTCACTGCATTCAGATGGAAGATTTGGAAATCTGTGGCTTATGAGGTAACCTTCTTTTTCATGGACCACGAACTCAATTGTCAAGCCTCTTCAGCGAGCACTGTATTACCTACTCGAGAGAGACTTTCCAGTGACTGACTAAGAATCGTGGTGCCTGTCCCCGACTTTGTTGCAAAAAACAACAAAAATCCGGAACCAACTACATCGCTCCTGGATGATCAATCCGATGACAAACCTGCATCACGCAACTTGAATAAAGTCGCAGAGGTTTTTGACACAATCAGCCGAGAAATTAGCACCGCAACTCGCGACTCGTGTTGGCAGGCGACTTTTATTTTCGGTTGTTGTCTGAAGAGAAATCAACAGCAACAGCTGGGGGGCTGTCACGGAGTTCTGTGGTCTTTTGACGAGTTTTGTAATTGAGACGCTAATTGGTTCGTAATTCGCTGACGAGACTTCAGTCTACTCCGACTCAACGTGTCGTCATCGATTATGATTGAAATTTTGTTGTGTGTGTTAATTAGTTGAATGAGGTTCATGGTGGCACGATTATGAAAGGTGCTGCTTTGGGGTGGGATGAGAGGCGCTTTAGGCCGCTTAAAAGTCTAAACTTCCGTCAGAACATCCCTCCCTGTCATCAAGGATGAGATCTTCTTGAGTCCATTGCCCTTTGCATCATCACTCTCAGCCGCCACTTAGCGCTCACTTCAGCCCCCCCCCTTAAGGCTAAAATGAATTTCCCTCTATATTTAGATGCCACCATCGGGTGTGCCGAAATAATTCGAAAATCACCTCAAAACACGCATCAGGTGGCAATGGACTCCCGGCAAAGTCCTTCACTCCTTCGTCACATCTTTGTCGTCGTCGTCGTCGTCGTGGTCGACGCGTTTCAAATCCATCTCCCCACGACGAGTGAAGATTTAACGTTGTGTTCGCTTTTAATTAACGATTTGCACGAGAATCGGGCCTTATCGTCAGATATTATCGTCGCTTCGTTTTGTTTGCTTCCCTTTCTCATTCCTGCTGCTGCTTCTGTCACAGTTGTTCATGGCGTCGTCGTCGTTTCTCCCTTCCGCTGAACTGGGCCGATTCTTCTTCATCATCATCGTGGTCGTCGTCGTCGTAGTCGTCATCCCGTTGGTTCATTAAGTGGAGTACTTTTTTAATTAGCGAATTTCTGGAGAAGAACGACACACAAGCACACACACACACGTGCACACTTGTTGGCATAAAACGAATTTTCTTTGCTTCCACTTTTGATGTGCTCTAGGTTCTTTTCTTGTTTTGCGAGTGGAATTCTTGGAATTGCCCCACCAGGCAGCAGCCCCTTGCTGGCCATGGAATCCGTCATTAGTCGAGATGAGTACCGAGTTTAGTGCGAGAGTGTATCTCCTTAATGCTGCCCACATTGAGGTTTTCATGTGGCGGGGATGGGGGCCAGGAGATTGGCCGCGGGTAATGTAATTCGATGAATGATGTAACAGTGGGAACAGCACGGGGAGGGGTAATCAAATGAAGCTCTGAGACGGTGAATTGTTAATGTTTCATTCTCGACTATGGTTGCAGCGGTAAAACCGCGTAAGCACATTCATTGAGTGGAACGGGAGGTGGGGGGAGGGAGGGAGGTTGGGAAGCATGGTTTTCAGGCACGAGTCGACATTTGGTCAGAGAAGAGTTGAAGGAGTTTCTGGGGAAGGGATGGCATGTTTAAGGGGACGGCACTGAGAGTGTGAAGAGATTTAAATTCTGTCTGCCGTCGGTGCAGGCAAAGAATGACTTTGAGGGCTCTGGTTAGGTGTAAGTTGAAAGCAGGGATAGGCACGATTGTGAGAGCACTAGAAGGTAACTTTTAGTTGGGTGGGTTAAACTTTAATCCTGTCCTGAAATTAAGGAACAATCCATCTAACCTTCAGTTTTCATATTTATTCCCTTTCTTCAAGCTTTACCTGTGATCCAACCTCTTCCGCATTGTTCGAAGCTACAATCCGGGCTAGACCTGGGCCTCAACCGATAAGCCTCTCCATCCAGCACGATCTTTCGCCAGCTGCTTCTAGTTGCGCACAGCAAGTTGGTTGGGATCCTTCTCTACATGTGTGCATCATTTTGATCGAGGATGTCCTCTGCTCCTTTGCCTTATTGGTTCGAAATCAAAGACTCTTCAGACCGGAGTTGTGGTGCCCCACCGCACTACCTCAAAGTTTCTGCTACCCATTAAGACGCACTGCACGCGGTGTTGTTGTTCAGTGTCCCTTCGTGATGACAGAATGAACTTTGTTTTGCCTAGATCCAGTTTAGCCGGTTCGGCTTCAGTGCCAGGAAGCTCTTCATTGACAGCTCGCTGTGGTCGTTTAATCGCGTCAATGTCAATCTGCATCTCGTGTGTCCTTTCCAGAATCTGCGATAGTGTGAAGATTTGGTCGATTGTGGACTTTCCTGGCCTGGATCTATCAGATCTTTGAGAAACAGATTCAACCCTTTACACAAAATAGCAGACGGAATCTTGTAAGCGATGTTGAGGAGGCTGATTCAACGGTAATTGGTGCAGTCAGGATTCCAGGTTGACAGTCCACTCATCGGGTATGCTGTACTCCGACCATATGAGCTTGTGCCATCTCCAGCTGCTTTGAACAGTCCCGCGAACAGTCCATCCTTCAGTCTAAATATCGCTACCCTGACCCCGTCTCTAAGTTGTCAGGACGAAATTTTTGTTCATTCCCTTCCAAAAAGTGAAGCATTCAGCCTCATATCAGTCTTGGGATCGTATTCACCGTCTAACAGAAACCTCACCCCCACCCAAGGTCAATTTCTTCCATCCCCAGCCCCATTTTTTTTGGCCAACTCAACTTCTGATTAATCAGATAACATCCATGAATCATACAGTTCATTTTTAACTTGCTCCAACCAAGATAAACCAACGACAACGGTGTTATCAAAATTACCTCCTCGTATAATCTGCGTCAATTCGAATTGATTACGCGCTCGCTAACAGCCTAAGTGAAGGAAAGCACAGCGCACAGCGCCAAAACGAGCTATCAGCAGAGTAAACAGTGTCAACTTCGTCAGAAGATATAATCGCTGTCCAAATATTGATTCCGACAATGGGGGGAATCGGAGCGGTGATGTATTAAGTCTGTTTGGACACAACGGCGAACAAAGGGCTTCTGCAATGGGAATCACACAAGAGAAGTGATATCAAGTCGTTGTTTTACACGTTGGCATCTATTTGCAAGTGATAGCGATTTTCAAAATGCACTTGGAGGGGGAGTTCGCGGAAAACGACGAGTTCTTGGAAGAAAGTCACCTGGTCGTGAGGGGATTTTTTTTTGTAGGTGATCTTTGATGGATGGAGGGGTTGAAAGTCGACCCGATAGGGAGGTCATCGTCTTTTACAAGACGCCGAAGAACTGTCGTGTAGAATTCCGGAAATCCATATTCAAGAAATGCACAAAAATTTCAAATGGCGAAAATTCTGAAAGGTCCAAAAAAGCAACAAAAATAATTCCGAAAGAAGCATTCCAGAGACGTAGGTATACCCCCTGCACATCCTTCCCCCACTAAACCTCCTCACCCATTTTCGATCCTTGAAAAATTTTGAGTAGGTGCTGAATTTGGACAGTTCAAACTTTCTCTGTACTAATTTGTCGAAGAATTTTCATGTTTTATGACGTCGGGATTTCGATATTTTCGGTTATTACGGGATTTTGGATTTTTGCATTTTTGGCTTTTTGGGCTATTCAGAATTTTTGGTTTTCGAAAATTCGGGACTCTTGTTATTTAGATCTTGTTGAGGCAAGATTTTGTCACTTTGCGGTCTAAGGCGTTAGTGATTGTTAACAATTCAGAATTTCGGATTTTCGGAATTTTGGCAAATCGAGATCTTACGAATAGGAATTATGGCGTTCTTGCATTTCGAGATTTAAGATTAAGACGAGGACAATTTGCTTCCAGAATTTTTAGTCTTTTGCCGAATTTCATTTCAAAATTTTGGATTTTTGATTTTTATCATTTCAGAATCCTTGACGTTTTTCGGTTTTGGCATTATGAAACCTTTTGTGTTTCTGAATTTTAGGCATATCTTGATTTTTGGGTTTTTCAGAATTTCGGAATTTTGGCAAATCGAGATCTTATGACTTATTACGTTTTTGTGTTTCGAAACTTAACACATTGTGGAACTTCTTGCATTTCTAGATTTTCGACATTTCTGAACTTTTGACATTTCTGGTCTTTAGCCGAATTGGTCCCTAAGACATTTCAAAATTTTGGAATTTTTTATCATTTTAGGATCTTTGACGTGTTTCGGTCTTAGCATTATGAGACTTTGCTTATCTGAATTAAAGGCATTTTTGGGCTTTTCAGAATTTTAAATTTTCGGAATTTCGGCAAAGCCAGATGTAAGGCATTATCGCGTTTTTGCCTTTCAAGACGTAGCACATTCATGGAACATGTCACTTCTTGCATGTCTAGATTTTCGGAAATTTGGCATTTCTAGTCTTTTGTCCGTTTCGCTCCTTAGGCATTTCAAGATTTTGAATTTTTAGATCTTCAACTACTCGGGATTTTGGGGCTTTTGAGACATCAGGCATTTTAGAATATTGTTTTTTCGGGGTTTTGAACATTTCGGGACTTTGGATTTCAGGATTCAGTCCTTCTCCCCTTCTCAGGAAGGCTATGGGTAAGTTAAATTAAATAGAAGAGACAACGCGTATGAGTGTGGCCCTTCAGAAAGGAATTTTGATTTTCTAGAGATTTTAGGTATTGTAGGGTTTTGACATTTGCAGATCTTAGGCATGAATCTAATATTGAGATTTTTGATACATGTGTATTTTTGGACATTGCTTGAATTTTCGGGATATTGAGCGTGCTGCGGCTCCGCTCATCTAAATGTAACAAATAATACCCTTAGAGTGTGCCCCTAGAGTGTGTCAAAAATAAGAATTTTTTGTGTTATGAGGCTCTTTGCATTTCGAATTTTCAGGCATTATGGAGTTTCTCGAATTCCAGACATTTTTGCATTTCTGATTTTGTGAGCGTATCAGACTTTTAGGCATTTGGGGGCTTATGATTTAGGGATCCACGAGTCTGTAAGTCAGTAAGATCCTTTCAAAGTGGGCTCTTCTTTCTGTCCGTCTTGCAGGTGCCAATTGTTGGATTGGATACCAGAACTCATTTCACATTCGTGATTATTTTTTACTCTAGTGCGTTGCTTGGCAACCAGACTTTTGCTCTCTTTTGACAGTTTTTGATTTATCTCTGAAAGCAATTTTCTCAGAGTTTCAAACACATCCTTCCATTTTTGTGGCTTCTCGACGTGCATTCTTAATCGACTCCATTTTTTTCT
Source organism: Eristalinus sepulchralis (assembly GCA_944738645.1). Lineage (NCBI taxonomy): Eukaryota > Metazoa > Arthropoda > Insecta > Diptera > Syrphidae > Eristalinus > Eristalinus sepulchralis. The sequence goes on along the minus strand of OX122886.1, from coordinate 7,957,543 downwards.
CCTTATTTGAGTTCTTTCCTTGGCTACAGTAATCAATGCTGAGACATCAAAAATACCAGAAAATTGTTTGATGGTCTGATAATGACCGCAAAGTGACTTGAGGATGAGAGGATTGTTGGGTTACTTAAAAGATGTTGAGATGTGAAGAGCCTGGGGAGTGTGCACGAACCACAGCCTGCCTGAGCAGATTTTTGGACATGCTGCTGTGCAGACCGTCTTCATTTCGATCTCCCTAAAATGTCTTTTTGTCTATGTTTCCCAGCTTTGTGATGAAGTCTAAGAGATCGATTTTGGTGTCGTAGATTGATGACATTCATCGAATCGACATTCATCTCTATAGGACATCGTGAAGGACATTCTTCCTACTGCCATTGTTCCCCTCTTTTATGACTTAAAGCTTGAAACCTTTCGTCAAAAGCAGCCTTTGCTTTGGCTTTATAATCCCTGACGTAAATGTCTCAGCTTCTCGTCCGCCTTTCGTCATTCCCAATTCATCAGTTGCAAGAAAGTCGTAAGATCCACGCCTAGGATCGAAAATCAAGGACATAGAGGAGTCCTCCTCAACATTGGATTTTCGCTATCATGCAGGAAGAGAACTCGGAGGCTATACCCATCTTTTGAAGCACTCCGATGTCTGAGTTTCCTACTTAGGCAGTGCCACAAGAAGGCAACTAAACTTGTGCAGAGATTGTCCTTTCAATTCGGTGTAGTCAACGAGGTTTCCCTGTGTGTATAAGCTCACGTTCGCTATCAAATTTCTGTAATGATCACAAATGTACCAAGAAATTGAAGAACCTTCTCGAGAATTTAGAAAATGAGTTCAACTAAACAAAGTGCCAGACATATGAACAGACAGTCTCAACCAGTACCATCCCCTTAACAGCACAACCGCTGCAGCTCAAGTCAATTCACGAAAGACGGACTGAATTTAATGGAAAAAAAAATAAACACTCTAGTGAAACTCAATCCTTTTAGTTCACTTGCTGCGATCATCTTTCCATCGCCTGTCGCCTTCCCGCCCTCCATCCAACAAGCCGACCAATTCATTCAGCTCCAGTTCCCATCCAATCCCAGATCATATTGCCCACATCCCCCATCTCTCGCTCGCAGTTCACTTAATTGAAGCTACTTAGCTGCCGCCCCGACCGAAACACCAGATAAGAATGTAGGTTGCAGCAATGAATTGCGACACCTACCGCCGCCAACCCCTAGCCCACCCTCATGCACGCCACCCCGTACAGAACGCAAGTAACTGTATCTTCTTTCGCTAAATTGCATAACTGTCCATTTATATCTATTTACCGTGAAATTCCTTTCGCCGCTCCTGACGACTACGACAACGACGACCATGATGATAGTTGACACTTGTCACACATTTTTGTACTCGTATGGCGTTGTTTTTCTTTCAGAATTTCGTTTCGCTTCATAGCGCAAAGCGATGCGTGCAATTTGCTACGTATTTTTTTCCGTTTTCTCGTGTACACTGCTGCTGCTGCTGGATGGAGTGATAAGTATTTCCGATTCTTGTTTAAGTCCCCGCCACGCCATGGCCCCTGCGGCGTGTCGTTTGTTTATTTTATTTATTTTCAGTCGTTAATAGACGATGATGATGTGTTTTTGTGCATAAAAGTGATGCGCGGGTGGGGGAGGGGATGACGTGTGATGTTTTTGTTTTGGCGGAAAAGGGGTGGCAGCAGATGATTGTTTTTGTTTTTTTGTTTTTTGTCAAATCAAACAATTGTTTAAACAGAACAACAGACGCAGACACTGCCAAGTGAGATATCGGTTGACAACAGCCATGTTCAGCGCTGTGCTCTGACTTATTAATTTTTGCGATTCGTTCGTTTTTTTTCTTTGGTTTTGGTACGAATTTCAATGCATGCGGCTTTTAAATTGATTCTATCAGCATTCGTGTTGATGGTGTGTTCTTGTTTTTTGGGTGATGGCGGGTTTTTGGACGACGAACGTTTTGCGTGTCGAAGCCAATAAGCACGGAGTTTGACTTTGAAGGATATCTGAGTTCTGATAGATTTCCATTTTGTGACAGTTGGGTTAAGCTTCGATGAGGAGGAGGAAGGCGGTCGCGCGCTTGCAGTTGCATGGAATAGGTTGTCGGAAACCTAAGGTAGCTAAGATAGGAAGAGGTAAGCGGATAGTAGGGAAGAAAGCCCAAACGCCCTTACCAGACAAAGGACGAGCATCTAAGGTAGGAAAGGAGAGGAAACGGAAGAAGAAAATAAAGTTGTTCGAAGTCCATGTCTTTACCGCCAAACAAGAGTGGAATGCTACTCGCAGAGCAAAGTTAACTTACCAAGACCGCTACAAAATTTTTGAATTTCCCATATGCTCATGTCCAGCTCAATGTTCATGTAAAACTTCATGTGGAAGGCAGCATCAGAATTTGAGTGATGATGGTCTTTGCGAAGTGGATCATCTTAAAGGGGCTGATGTCAATTTTGGGGCCAGTTTTGTTCCACGTAGCATAGCTCTGTTTAAACTTCATGTCATTCAAGTTCTTTTCGCCCAGATTGCTCTCATCCAATTTAGTTTTCATCCTCATTAGATTTTTCTGTCCTAAACAAGAGTGGAAGGCTGCTCCTTCATCCTTATTAGGTTTTCCTCTTCTAGCTCCTTCTCGTCAATGGTTCTGAGCTATGCTTCTCTTGTTCCTTCCACAGATTCATCTCGTCTAGGGCTTCCTCGTTCAGATTCTCGTATCCCTCTCGTCAAACTTCAATCCGTGAAGGAGACACGCTTTACATGTCCTTGTTCCTTTCGCTCTTCCTCCATCGTCTATGCTCTTTTGACCAAATTGTCCTCGTCCAGATTCTGCTCCTCTCTATTCCATTCGTAAAGGTTCACATTGTCCATTTTTCACTCGTCAATGTTCTTTTCTTCCAGGCTGGTCTCATTCAGGATTGTCTCGCCCTGTTTACTTTTCTAATCTAGAACCTCCTCATTGCAGTTCTCCACGTTCTGGCTCTTCTCGCCAAGCTTTTGCAAGCCTAGGTTACTCTCGTCCCTTTTTCAGCTTTCTCTTGTCTAGGTTCTCCTTGCCCAGGTTCTATATTCTTCATTCTTCTCGTTTCGTTTTCCACTTGTCTGTGTTTTCCACTTGCTTAGATTCTACTCGTTGCCACGTCGCTGTCGCCCAAAGTGTTTCAGCTGAAACTCTCCTCAACAAAAGTTTCTTTCTTTCTTCTGCTCCTTTCGTCGGGGCTTGTCCTAGTTCTTTTTTTTCTAGTCTACGGGTCTTCCTGGCAGGGTCTGTTAGTCGAGGAGTCTTCCTGTCGAGGTCGTATTCTTATTCAAATTCACATCGTCCAAGGCTACCTTTCAATTTGGTTTAAATTTCTATCGCGCAAAAGTCTACGAATGGCCGTCTTCATATTTAACTATCATATGCTCAGAATGTAATAACGCACGTCCAAGATGCCTTGATCCACCATAACATCTTTGGTGTGGACCAATATCTTTCCAATATCTCGCCCGTGGATCACAGCATCTGAGTGTAGTGCAACTCAGGACTGAGTTAAGGGTAAAATCCTCACAACCATATGAATCGGGACAGCCTCTGTGAACAAATGGAAGTTCTACACGTTGGATACAGCTAAAATTTCATATGATTTGAATTTTCACAGAAGCTTGGCCATTGCGTCAAGAAAATTATTCCAAAGGCTTTGTATGGTTCCGACTATCAAAATGGCGGTTAAAGATCAGCTACAGAGTATATTACAGTGTCATGCTGTTTTCAGTGTAGGCCACCAGACTAACGCCACTGCCACGCAGTAATCTGGGATGTACTTCAGGCGTGTTGGCTTAAGAGGCTCATGTGTGGTTGGGACCTTTATCTCGTATCTACGACATTTTGGGGGATATTTTATTGAAATCTCAGATCTTGTTGTTTTTGCCACTTTTTCTGAGTTCGGGACGTGTGTTGCACTCTTCTCAAGACGGTACAAATTTCCCCCTTGTGACCCTCTAACGCTATGTGGCATCACCTGGAACCTTTCAGATAAGTTCGATTTCTGGGTGTCACCAAAAATTCCAGAACACACGCTTCGACAGTACTGTATTGCTACAAGAATGCGATTGGATGCAAATGTGGACTGCAGGTCAGACTGCTTGGTGCAGTCCGTGATGTGGCTCAAAACTACTGTCAACGAGATGCTTTGCACAAGTGGATCTACCGCATGGTCTGACTGAGATTTTGCTTAATTCCTGACGCTATGACGCATGGCCTCGTTCGGACCTTAACCTCCTGTGATATTAGAAAACAGGCTCCTCCTCATCTAAAGCTAGCTGCTCGTTTTTGTTCCAAAAAGTCTGTGGCTTCAGCAATAATTCCATTAACAGCATCATTGCCCGTGAACGTGATGCGAATCATACAGACTTACTTCATCTGGATCCTTCAGGAAAGACGACAAAGTTCAGCACTTCCCTGATCTCTCCCTGATACACGAAAGAAAGGTGACCATCATCTCGAAATTTAGTTTTTAAATGAAGGCGAGCCATCTATGAGTCCAATGAGAAAAGACTTTGCTGTGACAAACCTACACTTGAGTCGGGCCATCCTATCCTCGTAGCTCACCATGAGTGAGATTTGACAGATTTCGCTACCACTGATCGTCAACACGGACACACAAGCCTTCCTCACAAAAACCTGTGCTAAAGCAACCCGCCACCTTGTATGTCTCCTAACTCTAAACCTGACAATGCATAAGCGGTTTTTGGCCTTATGTTTTGAAATGTCAAGCTTCGTTGTCTATAAGTATCAAACGTCACACCGCTGACTGCGACAGGATCTGCCTTATGTGGCTTTGAATTTGTAACCTTTAACTGAATCACATCCTTTCTTATTGAGGAACACAGTCGTCATCGTTTTGTAAAGTTTTTAAGCTGTCGCAGCCTTTGTTGAAGACATAGACAAGCCATTGTCAGGAGGGAAAGGCTCCACTAGACGCAGGAAAACAAAGACCTCAACAGAGAAACTGAATTCGGTAGAGACACCCCTACCCAGTTATGCTCAAAACAAAGGAGGCATGAATCACACCCTAGGCTGCTTAAAATTCATGACTCTCCACTGCTCCCCAGCAGACACAAATGATCCCTTAGATCATATTCGAACACTTCACAGTCTCCACACCCCCTAGACAGCGGAAGTAGAAGTCCGTCTCTCCCTCTCATCATCTGTCAGCTCTGACTGACAGCTGTCACAGACTCTGTCAAGTTGCCCCATCGACGCATTCCCAAAGCAACAATCGAGCCCTACACACAACGACGAGCACTCGGCACCCCTGTGCGGCGCAAACAATTCCCGTTCGATTGTCATCCGAACTAGTTCCTCATCTAGATACACAGACCGCTCTCGATGAGATGCTATTTACATACCAAAGCTATTCCCATCCATCTCCTTGTTCTTTTCGTTGTCTTGTCATCGGCCGCGTCGCGCCCCTTCACGCGTCTTTTCTTCTTTCACTCGAATATGCGCACTTTTCGAGACGCCGCTGCCGCTTCTCTCTTGTGCCGTGGGCCGCGGGGGGCGAGCCCCCAATGAATGCAAGAATGAAGGAATTATCTTTCTAATTATTCCATTGTCTCGTTCTCTTTGTGCTCTGCGGGACGGCGGTGGCTGGCAGAGGGAGGGAGCGCGCGATTGAATCACCTCTTGTTGTTGTTCCGCAAATGTAATTATAAGACGTATCTGCTTTTGATCGCGAAACCGAAGTTCTTCTCTGTTCTCTGTTCACATCCGCAGATTCTACGTAAAGATTGTCGGACAGCGGCATAGAGCACAGAGGTGCGCACAGCGCACAGAATCTGGCGAAGTAGACCGGAAGAGACGCACGCGATTTTCTTGCGTTTCCTCGTTTTGATTTTTCTTTTGTCCGCCAGCCATCGGGCCCTTCGCTGGGGATTAGATAACCTCTCGCGGACGAGGTTGCGCACCGGTCGGGTGAGCTCATTTGGGTAATTTATTCTGAAGATGTACGCGGGCAGTGGGGCGGGCAAGCGGGTGCGCCGGTGTGGCAGTGTGGCGGTGCACGTGGGAGTAAATCACGTTTTTGATGAAGTCTCATGTGAATTAATGTGGATTTCTGTTTGAGTTGGACTTGAGAATGAAGATGAGATGGATCGTGGCGCTGGTTGGGTGACACCATTTCCACAACACGAGGGAACTGATCTGGCGGTTCTACTTGGAGTGGAGGCTTGGTGGGAGGGGTTGGACTTTGAGAGCTTTGAGGGTCGATGTTCAGAAAACAGGGCCTTGTCCTATGCCGTGTGGTGACCATCCTCAGTAGTTTGTTTCTGCGCTTCCAATTCGGAGTAAGGAACTGATCGACAAGCACTTGAGCGACAAGTGGTTGGTCGACAAAGTTGGCAGTGACTAGCGACTGGGCGACTAACGACAGAGCTGTAATGGACATCGGCTGACCGATGAGCGATTGAGCGCCAAGTCGCAGAAAACAAGCGACTGACTTGTTAAGCGACAGAGTGCCAAGTGCCTAACCAACAATTGACTGAGCCACGAGTAGCAGATCATCCAGCGACTGAGCGCCAGAGTTCCAAACATGTGATGGACAAGGGACTAAGCGACAAGCGGCAACACAAAGCGACTTATGGTAAGCCAGTGAATAGCAAGCAACAGAGGGGCAAGGGATAGAGTGGCAAGCGGCTCACTGACAGGGGACTGAGCGACAAGCGGCAGGACAGCCGGCGACTGACGTTAGACTATAGCATAAAACGGCAGGTGCACTGAATGAAAAGCGAATGAGAGACAAGCGACAAAACCACAGGCGACACAACCACTGGCGACACAACCACAGGCGACACAGCCACAAGCGACATAATCACAAGCGACATAATCACAAGGGACATAATCAAAAGCGACATAATCAAAGGCGACATAACCACAAGCAACATAACCACAAGCGACAGAGCCACAACTGACAGAATATTAAGCGATAGATCAACAAACGACAGAGCCACAAGGACAGAATATCAAGCGATCGACAAGCGACAGAATGTCAAGCGTCTGAGTGAGAAGCAATCAAGTCACAAGCGGCAGCACCAAGCAATAAGCTACAAGGGATATAATCCCAAGCGGCAGACCATCAACCGATTGAGGAACATGAAGCAAAAGACCAAGCAACTGACGACAAAACTATAAAGCAAAAATGACAGAGCAACTGGGTGACAAGTGACTTAGTGGTAAGAAACAAGCGAACACCTACACGCGACAGAGGTACGCGCAACGGAGAGTGTCAAGGGACAAACGCCATAGCACCGAGATTTTGTTTAAGACAAACAATTTATCAGGCCAAGAGAGGTCCTCTTTTGTTGAGCTCAAGTCCTTGTGTCGGCAGGCCAGTACAACAAAACCTGAATTTTCGTGACTTTCCTTTTATTCCGCCACTTCAACCAAACCGTCGTCCCCCGGTGATACAATCATCCCACACCACAGCCCCCTCCCCTGCATAGCGCAGCTCCCTCACAGTTATCGCGGTCAAATCAATTTCGCTGATTGCCGTTGCCTTTGTTTGCCATCCCATCGATGGCGTGACAGACCGCTTGGCCAAAGATGAGCGAACAAAAAGCCCGAATTCATTAAGTCCACGAAGTGAAACACTTTCCCAAGCACGCAGCGCACCATCCCCCAGCGCTCCTCCTTTCGAGTGGAAAACGATTTCGAAATCACGAGCCGAGAACCGCTAGAAAATCTCACTTTCAAAGCCACCACAACGCGACCGAGATCGCCGAAGGGGAACTCTCGCTGCGTCGGCTGTGACAGCATCGCAGATCGGCGAGCAGGCTCCAAAACCACATCTGGCGGGAAGATGTGTCGCCTCTGTCCAGGGAGCTTAATTGGATTTTAGTTTTTTTTTTGCGCGGAGATCAGCAAAGCATGAAGCATTCCAAGAATCCGCGGGCCTCGCTGAAAGATGAGTCCGTGAATTGCTGGTGCTGGCGACTCGGTCTGGTTGCAGAGCGAGGTTTCTTGTGAAACTGCCGCCCGCTGTCTCCCCCTTCTCAGGCTGGGGTCTGATATTGATTTTCGTGTGGTTGCTTCACTTGTCCGTGTGCGGGGTGATGCAATGCCTCGAGAGGGGAGATCACTCGCTCCATTTTCTTTGACCAATTTCCCGAGACCGCAGCATTAATTGCTTTTTCTCATTCGAAAGATGCGTGTGTGCTGTCACACGACAAATTACACATCTCATCGATGGCCGGCCAATCGACTCTGTCACACACGGCTGACAGTTGCATGCGTCGTCTTACGTAAGCACTTGCTCGGATGACTTCTGACATTTCCCCACTCATTTCCAACTCGAATTGAATTTAATTTGTGTCTTTTTTTGTTCCAATTTCAGGTGACGAGGTGCGTGGAAAAGCGAACTGCGGGTGAGTGCGATTGTCAGTCCCGACGGGAGTGTGCCAAGGACACTCAAGGCCGTCGGTATTTTTTGTATTTGCGGAACTTGAACGCCCGATAAGGCGTGAGTGCGGTAATTACTGAATGAAATGCAAACTAGGCATGACATTAGAGCGTGCTGTGTTCGGTTTGTTATCGCAAAATGTGTGCGAATGACGGAACTTTATGCCTAATGAGGTTTGTTTTTTCACCCTGAAGATAGGTGGGGTCTGCGTCATATGGTTTTACGTCGCCAACAAACGCGGGGAATGTTTGGGAGAAGGTTGGAAGGTCTGTTAAGTTTTGAATGAATTTTAAGGGAGGCTATCTATCAAACCCCTTACACTGTTACATATCTCATGTACAGCAAGAAAGTTATGCCAAGGCCGGTCTAAATGTATCATCGTCCCACACAAGCGTCCACGTCCTTTCCAAGGCAAAAGGTTTGGGTTCGACTGTGGCCATGACAATTCTTGAATTCCAACCGCTTCCTCTCAAACACCTCGCTTTCAGAAAAATAAATCACTATAGCATCGGCGTCTTGCAACTGGAGGCAACGAGCGAAAGATCGTGCTGCATGGAGGCGCATGTTTGTTGAGGCCGAGGTCCACCCCGGACTTTAGCGTCAAAAGAAGAAGAAGAAGCTTCACCGTCTCACACGCCACTCCGTATGTGATAGTCCCAAGAGAAGTTTCTTAAAGTTTGATGTTCCACATCTATCCTTGACACTGTGTGGTCACCGTGGAGTGGTGAGGAGGTCAGGGATGCTAAGTTCGATTCCAGGACTGTGAATATTCTTCAAGGCACGGGGCCTTATTGTCTTTTTTTTCTTGTTCGAGGTTTGAAAACACTGAACTGGAGCGCTCAGACTCAAAAACTGGTCCATTGTACTACCAGGCAGTAACCTCCGTTTTCTGTAGTTTCCTGCTTTTTCTAAGAAAGACCAGCTGACCCTTCTGAGCTTAAGTTTTCAGCTCTCACAACATCAGCGCCAAACACGGGACATTGACAGAGAAAGTTCTCTGAAGTGTCCTCACCTTCTCTACATGCATCGCCAAGGGTGTCCTCACTAAGCCCAAGTCGACTTAGGTGTTGAGCGAAGGTGAAGTATCCCGTTTGTACGGCGATAAGTTTTCTGCACTCTTTTCTGTCCTGAGAGAACAGAAAAACCGCGGATTTCTTGCTGACGTTCGGGAACATGCACTTGGTCAGCCTGCATCATGCCATTCCGTCGACGGAAGCCCTAATCCTAACCAAGGTAGCAGGTAGTCCCAGGGTGGGTTCGGGTCCAAAGAATGCCTCTTTAGAACCTTGCCTGGCTAGTTCATCAGCAATCTCGTTTCCCGTGATGATGTCCCTGGACCCAGACAGGTCTTAAAGAATTCAGTCGCAGATGCAGTTCGAACAGCCTCTCCAAGCTTTTCAGCACGAAGGAAGTAAGACTTATTGGCCTGAAGTTTTTGGCCAGAGAGCAATCCCCTTTACCAATCATTGATATGAAGACTATCCTAATTGTGCGCCAGGAGTTTGGAATATAAGCCAGCGTAAGGGTGGCAATGAAGATTCTATTCAGAGCCGGTGGTAGTAGGTCTATGCCCCTTTGCAACAGGGCTGCAGGTGACTTAAAGCCATCAAAGGACGAGATGGCGCACTTGATAGCTTCATCTGTTACTACGAGCGATGCCGTATACCTTATAAGGTTACTCTGACAACAAGGTTTTTTTTTTTCATTTTCGGGAGTGGCCTCTCCCCCCAACTGTTAGTCCTTTGTGGAGTTGCTGACGAATTTAGTTAATGTCCCTTGTGAACTGAAGAGCAGCCCGAATGTACAAAGTTCTTCAATTTCTTCCGCCCTCATTGCAACCCACAGGCGCTTAAGTCCAAGGACCTCTATTGCCTTCTTAATCTCTCCCTCTCCCTCACTCTCTTCGTCTTCTCCTTCAGCCCGTTCTGTGACTTGATTTCGGTGACTTAGAGGATTCGTAAACCCTCTTAGCTCTCAAGACTTCGGACGCACTACGTTCTTTGTCACATCGCTTACTCCTTTCAGTTCCTGAGGAGTCTCAAAATTTCAAGAAGTCTTATCCAAACTTTGGCGTTCCAAAGTCTTTCTCCTCGTTCAACTGCCTATGAAGTCATTCCGTGGGGTTGAGCTGCTATAATAATGGAGTGCCACTACAGCCCACAAGGGACCAGGGCCGAGCTTCTTCAAAAACTACTCGTGCTGTGCTTGCTAGTGTTCCCTCACGAGTAGAATGGACCTACATTTTTTTGCTGACTCCGAACGACGAGATTTGAGAATCTTTGTCAGCAACTCGAAAGAGGTTGTGCCGTGAAGAAATTTGACGTGTCCCATCCGGTAATCGAACCTAAACCTTCGTCGTGTGGGTCAACGCACGTACCCACTACGCTACGGCGACCACTATATAGCTGCTATAGGTGGCTTTTATTTTTATATAAGTGCCGTACCCAGGGATATGGCTTCAAGGTAGTGAAGGACTTCATCCACCTCAGCTCCCAAGTAAGCAGTACGAACAACTGCAATACCGTAACTTAACAGAGACTAACTCTTGCCAGTCGCCGTTTCCTGGGGCTCAGACGCCAGTTGAGTAGTAGAGTCCTCTCTCGAAGGACTAAGCTATCACCTCTATCCTGCTACATGGCGCAGAAGCCTGTAGAATCTCAAGAAAAGATGAGGAAGAAGAAGAAGAAAATAGTTCAGCGTTGAATCTCGGGCCCTGTTTGAGTTGGTGGTTTAATCACGAACTGTACGGTCTTTACAGCGACATGCGCCTAGTGTGAAGTCTTTAATGTGAACGCCTTGAATGACCATGTGGAGCTCATGGAAAACGTTGCTTCAACTCGAAAAGTTTTCAGCTCAGATCCAGTGGGGAGAACGCAACAAAGGTTAGACACGGACCCGAAATGCGCACACAAGTGGAGAATGACCTCAACCAACTTGCGTTCACATTTAGAGGCAGCTGGCTGAAGTGCCTGTCGGCTGGGGGGGGCTTGTTGAGGCCGACGTCAACTCGCGGCTGTACCGTCGTGTAACGAACTCCAAGTTATCATATTTTTGAGCTAACCGCTGCTGTATGTGCTTATTGCTCATGAGTTGATGCAGATGATGTCACTGGATCATTACTTGGTTCAAAATCACATCCGTAGCACTATTATTAGTGAATACGGATTCACTGATGGAGCGGCGAAATGGCGGCTACTAGACCCAGGTTTTGAGGGAACCTCAAAAGGTAGTGACAGCTTGACCAGAGACTATATTCTGGTGCGATGGGAGGTCAGGAGTCTCTGGAACTTCAGTTTCAGCTGGACCGTGCAGTAGTCCCTCTTGTGAGAGTGTCAAGTGTCGGGCAGAGTCGAGGTTAGTGTACTGTGCTGTCTGGTCTGAATCAAATTGACAAGTTTGATTCGGTTAGGGGACTCTGTGGGATCGGTGTGGAGTTGCATTCTCAACCGGATGCTGCAACCCATAAAGCGGCAGTGGTCTTAGAAAGGCCTCGCTCCATACCGAGGTGGGGTGATTATCCCTCAAGCATGGTCTTATTTGGTACTTGGATAACTAAGGCTTCCAGTCTTGCGATATCTACGACTCTTCGGAAAATGGACTCCGTGATATAAGCCGTAAGGTAGGTGATCACGGAAAACCAAATCCCGCATCTGTTCATGAGTGGAGGGGAACGACAAGAATCTTTTCACAGACAATGATTCTTTTCTGAATTCTGTTAGCAGCTGGAGAAAGTCGGATTTGTCTGGAGTGTGAGATGAACCAAAGTAAGAATTCAGCATTTCCAAACAGGTCTTCCGCGGGAGTCCATCCCCTTACTCTTCAACCCTGCAGGGGGCGCTTTCTTCCCTGCAGAATTGTTTTTACTGAGGAGATGAGACGAGAAAGAGAAGAGGAAGGCTTCAGTGTTTTTTTTTTTCACTGTCGTGTGCCATCTTAATCGATACTTGTCCGGTGGGTCCAACTCCAATACGATGCGTTGATCGTAGCTGGCTGCATGCGAGGGGCACAGCCACATCAAACTTTTATAATCTTCCGAAAGTCGATTAAATGCACCTCTCCGTCAACACTGCACCCCCTCCCACTGCACCACTTAACCCCTTTGTCACCTGGATGAAACAAACAACACAGTCAAATGTTTTCCGTGGAATTGTAAAAGCAGTTCCCATAAACCTCCCTCCATAACCTCCTCCCCCTCCACACTATTACAACCCGGAAGAGGCATTCCCTTCATTTAAAAGCCGCCCTCAAGCTCGCGTTATCAGTTTATCGCGAGAATTTTCAAGTTTTCGAGACGAAAACACTCGCGTCCCGCTTCGTATCTAGAACATTCAAAAAACCAAAAAAAAGAAAACATCGCCTGCCCGCCAGTGTCATCTGGCAGGGTGTAAAGTGAGATTATGGATTTTTGTTTTTGTTCAGCGTTTAATGGCCTCCTCCCAACACGTCGATAAGATAAGGCTGCAAAAAAGTGGTTTAAACAAAAGTTTTCTTTTTTTTTTGGTTCATTTTTCGCACTTTTACAAGGGCAGCAACAACAGATAGCTGCCTCTCGCCCCCTCCCCTCCCGCCCACAAGTAAAGGCGTTTTTTCTGGGTGTGCTCTATATGTCGGAGCGTACGCGTGTTGTTTGCTCATCGATAGCGCGGCTTTATGATGAAGCGATACGTTATTTGTGATTCACTGCGACAGTGACAGTTACTAAGTATCAGCACACTACAGTCGTGAGTGGTGAGCACAGCGGGTGGAAATTGATAAATTGGCGAAAATAGCGAAAAAAACCCAGAATAGGGCTTTTTTCACACTTTCCGACTGGCAGAGACACACTTGTCATAGTGCGCGTTCGCGGTCGGGTAGTGGATGCGAAAAGAATTCGTGTTCACGCGGTTTTGTTTATTTTCGCGAATTTACGGTGAACTTTATTGGGGAAATCTATTTAATTTGTTTACACACACGGCGGTGAGGGATTGGTGGAACGAATCGCGGAAATAGTTTTGCGAGTGAGTAGATATATGGTTTGGGCAGGGATTCGGTGAAAAAGTAGAGTAGAAAGATTTCAGCCTAATGGCATGCCATTGGGATGGAAATAGATCTCTCTCTCTGTTGAGGTGGCTGACAGTGTGAAGAACTTTTGAAGTTGTAGGAAGTGTGGGAAAACCCGTTGTTGCAAATGCTGATGTGATGAAAATGATTCAGTTCGCGCACAACGTTCAACCTCTTGAAGCCATCATGGCTTTGTGGGAATTTCAAAATGATTTAACGAGTGTTCTGTCTTTTTTCTTTATTATGTGAGGCGAGTTGGACTTTATTTTGTCGTAGACCCAAACCTTCCCTATTGGACTGAGCAGCAGCCGTATTGTAAAGGGTGGTCCAACATGAAGGCACGATGATAATCGCAAATGGAGCGAAAAGGACTTATCTTAATTTTTTTCCATGAGAGAAGGATCTATGGCAATAAGGTGTGGAACAAAATATCGCCCACATGCACGCCACGGCTTCGGTGGCAGACCTCTATCCGATTGTCAAAATTTTCAATGACTCTTCGACATAATTGAGGTTCTTTGTCGTTAAGGTGCTGAATTATCCCATCCCTTAGGTCTTGCATTCCTCTTCTTCTTGTGGCGCTACAGTCCGGGGTGGACCTGGGCCTCAAACAGTATGCCTGTCCAGCCAACACGATCTTTCGCCAGCTGATGCCAGTTCCGCACTCCAAGTTGGCTGAGGTGCTTGTCCACTTGTGTGCGCCACCTTAGCCTAGGCCGTCCTCTGTTGCGTTGTCCCAATAGCTCAGATTCGAAGATTTTTCGGGCCGGAGCAGTGGTGTCCATACGCTCTACATGGCCTAGCCATCGTAAGCGTTGTATCCGAAGACGCTTGACCAGGCACTGTACAGTCCATAGAGTTCGACGTTAAATCTTCTCCTCCAGATGTCGTCAACGTAAACACGCACCACCTATTCTTCGATTTAAAGGCCGCATATGACAGCTAGGCCCTGGTTCTTGTGGGCTGTAGTGCCACTCAAGTATTATTATATGACAGTGTGCATGGAGACGAGCTATACAGTGCTACGTCTAGTTTTGACATTCCCACCAAACTCATCGTATTGTGCAGGATGACGATGGAGAATTCTCGCTGTTCCTTCAAGGTCGGGAACGAACTCATCGAGACCTTCAATGTGAAAAAAAGGTTTTAGACAAGGCGACGCACTGTCATGTGACTTCGGCAACGTTATTCTTGCGAAGATCATGCGTAACTCACTTGCCAACGAAGGAGGCACGATTTTTCAAAAATTCCTGTAATTGCTGGCACACGCGGACGACATTCACGTGATTGGTCAAGGACAGAGAGCCTCCTATGTAGCGTTTGTTGGTATCAAGACGCCCAACGAGGGTACATGCTGTCATCACGAAAGGGCGCACACAATCGGCAAGTTGTATCAAAGCGGCCAACGAGGGCAAAATAAGGAAGGACGCATACAATCGACAACTTGGCCAGAGCGTCACCTTTAGGCAACTTTACTACGAGACCGTGAAGGACTTCGTCTACCTCGGCTCCCAAGCAAACTGTGCAAACAACGTCATTACCGAGACGAGAACGCAGAAAAACTCTTGCCATTCGCTGTTCGCGAAGAGTGAGTAGAAGAGCCCGCTCTCAAAGGACAAAGCTATCATCCCTGTCCTGCTCTATGGCTAGAAAACCACAAGTGCCTTTAGTTGGAGCCCTCCAGCACCTCAATCTGAACAAATCATTTGTGTCTCGAACCATGCCATGAAGGTGGTCATAAAAAAAAACAGGAACATCGACAGAAATTGTCCAAAAATGAGGGAAATTCCCCCCGAAGTGGAAGAAAAATGGCTTGTGAGCTCAACATATCGTTTAAACGGATGCAACCAATTTGGAAAAATGAGCTTAAGGCTCTTGAAGTTCTAAAATGCACACCATCCTACACCGCAATAGAGAAAACTTAGAGTCGAGGGAGCCAGGGAGTTGCAACGTGTTCATGAAAGTGGTGAGTTGGTGAATTTTTTCGTGAGTCCCCATCTGTTCTCGAGCAATGTGTCAACAAGCTCTGAGTTTAATTGTCAGTGAAGTGCTTCGAAAGTCTCCACCTTCGGAGGGCCACCAGAAGGCAGGTAGCACCGATGGTGATGGTTTGAGCCACCACAACTGCCGGTGGTCGCTCTCCACTCGTATTTTTGGACCGTGGCGTCAAAATGGCTGCCTTGAAACTGTCACAGAAGCAGTCTTGAAGTTTTGGGCAAACAAACATTTCAACAAGACACGGCACCGCCCCACAAATCGCAAAATCCTCCTCCTCCATTAAAGGCGAATCCCTCAAGGTTAAGGTCCTGGACCGTCGTTGTTTATTTTTAAACAATTCACAATTCCTGACATTTGCATCCAACAAAAAACGAACGGGTGCCTCTTTTCGTTTGTTGTTCGGATTCCAATTCCCTTCCGCCCAGTGGAGAACTACGAACTTCGTTTGTTTTCCAAAAACTTTTCAAAGGCAGTATCTGTGAGTTAAAGAGGAGACATGACACAAAGCAACCGCCCAAAGGGTTAACTCGTTTCGGTTAACATTCTCTTTCACTCGGTTTTGACAACACACAGCGCCCACATTCCGCCCTTTGTGCAGCAAAGGCACCTTCACATGTGTGAGTTGCACTCTCTCGCAGTCAAGTCAAGGACCAACGAGATAATTTATTAAAAGCGACCATCCTTGCAGCCCGAAGTGTCCCCTGAATTTATGACTTCCTCTTCGGTGACGGGCGATGGTTGGGGGACGTCTTAAAATATTACTATGCACTTGGAATGCAATTTACTTTGTCGACGCTCTTAGCACACATTTCACGGCAAACTTTTCAACGATTGCCTTCCTTTCAAGCGCGGCTCTCGCGCATTTTTCTCAACTAGTGGGGGTTAACAGTGTCGGCCCACACACGGGTGCTGCACGAGTTCGCTGGCTGATCCCGGAGGCGAGTAGCATGAATTACAAAACTTCACATAAGCTGGAAGGAGTGAAAGAAGGGGCTGTTTGGCAAATTACCAGTTGCAGGGATAATCATCCAAAGGCATCGTGCGAGATTGCCTTCAAAAGGAAGACGGGAAGTTCTTCTCGTCTGCACTTGCGTCCCTGGGCGCAGGCAGACACCAAACATCCTGCACGACGAACCTAATCGGGTTAAACTTCTGGCCAACGACAGCAACAAAGCCAACGACGGAGACGGAGACGGAGTGCCGAAGACGTCTTTGTGAGGAGATGCAGCGAGGAATGCTAAATGCGCACAACTCAATAAAAGTGACTGCCAGTGTGGGTGGGTGGGAGGAGAAGCCGCCTATATGTGGGTCGCTGCTGCGGTTCTATTGTGTCACAATGAAAGGACATCTCCTCGTTACGCTATACAACCATCACCACAGACGTCTGTGGGTGTGGGGGTGGCGGGCGGAGGATTTTTCTATGATGCATGAATGAACGTCTCTCGACTCGGAGGCGAAGAGACGGTAAGTGGTTTTCATTGTTCGCGGCGCACAATCGATCCAGGAGTGCAGGAGTAATTGCGAAAGTTGTCGTCCCAGCCGGAGGGAGAAAAAAATTCGGCGAGGATCCTGCATCCTGCTCTACCACGGACTGTACTGAAGATGGAACATTTTTTTTCCCCATTTTTCGCTTGATGACCTTCGATGCAGCAAAGTGTAGGGGGCAGGGGGCGACTGGGGTCTTTGAATGGATTTAAGTGAAATTGATGACGAGAAGGATTCCTGTTAAGTGAACAACGTAAGGATGGAGTTCGAGGGCGTGGGGCGAGGAAAAAAAATTAATTTTGTCGTTTCAATTGTTATGACACCAGTTTTCGGCCGTAATTGGACGAGACATTCAGTCAAACGGGGGGGATAAGTGGTTGTCGGAGAGGTCGAGGTTCTATTCAAGTTGAGGGTGGGAGACGTTTTGCATTGAAGAGTTTTTTTCTGGAATAAATTTCAAGACAAATTGGGGTTTCTTTGAAGGGGGGTTTCGCAGAGATGGAATATTTTCCAACAAAATGAGCAATGTATGCAAATGCGGTTGTGACTCCTGGTGGGGGGATGTGGATTTTTTAAAAGAAAATAGAATAAAATTTGAAGTTGTGAGGAAAAGGTTTCAGTTCACAGGAGTAGTTCAACTCGGGGCAAACGTTTGATAAGGGCTTTGGATCTGTCGAAAGTGGAGGGAACCCACAGTTTAATGATGAGTTCGACGATGTTTGATATGCAGTCCCTCATGGTGTGTCGCCCAAGAGGTGGAACGGTAAAATCTTCTCTTCTATCATCGTGGAGGAACATTACACCTGACAGCGGTTTTTGTGTCCTCACCTCCGTTCAAAAGTCTGTGATCCTTGCTATGAAACACAGAATACTCGTAAAATTATCATTTTTCTATCAATGCCAACAGTCTACCTTCAGAGGGACTTCTGTTCTTCAGAATTTTTCTCTAGACTGACCGCTTTTCGAATAATTTCAAATTGTAACCTCCAACTGAATCTGCTTTCACAGAGATCTTAAAAACGTGAGACGAAATTTGTTCCGGAATTGAAAGGAATTCGTTCAAGAGTGGATGCCTGTTACAAATTTTCGGAGGGTTTTAATTGAAAATTCAAGAGATCTGTCCAAATTTTCGTTCACAGTGCTTTAAGCAATTTCTTTGGGGACAGTTTTTCATCAAATGTGTGCCCTTCTGCACATTTTGAAGCCCCCTTTGATCAGTCTTAAATTATAACCACCATCGCTCCTCTCTCTCGTTGCAAAGGAATTTCTTTCCCAAATCTGTAAACAATCTCTCAAAATCCTCAACCGACTGACTGGCTTGGGTGACAGTAAACAAAAATTCCAAAGTTGTCCTTTCTTCGAAATTCGCCCTCATCGTACTGTGCCACGACGACAAAGTTTGAACAAAACATCAGCAGTTCACACGTTTTGCTCACAATCCCTCCACTCACCACCCCTCACAGTCGATAGTTTTTTTTTTTTTTGTCGCCACATAATTCTTGTTTTCCAGTGCTCACCCCCTCCCTAATCAGACCATCAATTGATTCACATCACAGTGCCGTGCAATCGGCTCGTGTACCGCGTGCCTGTCTTACAAATCGCTCATAGAAAGAAAAAAAAAACTGATTCACCCGCAAACACACTTAACACTCGAGAACCTTGACCATAATTGATTTTTCCGTGCACAAAATTGATAATGGTGTCTGGTGGTGGTTGTGGGGGTGAGGGTTGGGGGGTCGACACAGTCAGTCAAGAATAAGAACGACAACTGAGCAAAGAAGACCTTCAGCGACGGATGTCGTCGGCTTGTCAGTAACCCACCTCACATACACACCAGCAGAGGGGATGGGGGAAGGAGGGAGGCAAACTCAAAAAGATTCTAAAACAAAATCCGTATCCGAAGCGCGGATTTAATTGAATTTCAGGTCACGTTCCAAACGAAAGGGAATCGCGTTCCCCCCCCCCCCCCCCCCCCCTGTGCGTTGAGGATTAGCGCACAGTGCTTGGCCTCCTCCCACGGCACATCCGTATCGGTTTCTGTTGGATTTTCCAAATGGCTCGTAACTGTTGCTGGCCAAATGTGTATCCACACTGCACAACGGTAAGACTGAATTCGTTTGAAGATGCGCGACGAGTTCGCGTAGCGTCACTCTTGTGTTGTGCGAGCAAGTGTCTAAATATACGCGATGACACTTCAATTGATGACTGAACGAGTGCCGAAGAACAGAGGAACAGAACGTGCGTCATGTGAATTGACAATCGAACGAGAAGAACCATTGTCGCGAATTGTCGTTAATTGTTATTGATAACGCGGCAATTACCAGCAGGGCACTGCTTCGGTAAGAGAACGCTTGCCAAACGACACAACAAACGTGTCTTGCATTTCGCTTCATACCGCGCTTCAGATGCGTTGCGATTCGAGTTGAATTTGGCATGATTTTGAGGGGCGACTCATGCTGAATGCATCCCAAGGTGAATCGCGCACACAATCGGACTTCCCCGGGCGAATGTGTGAAGCCAAGGTCCGCGGATTTGGTTTTATTGCCGATTTGAGTGATTCCACAATCGAATGGAATGCTCTGATGTTGCCTACGCTTCGAAATGGACTGCTGCATGGAATGTTTTGGTTTGTTTTTAGATGGAGGTCATATTCGAGTCGATTTTATGTAACTTCCGTTGTCCGGCTCCGGTTTTTGAAGAGATAGAGTTGGGAATGGTTTGGTTTCAGTCGTTTTCAAAGGCTTTTATGGCTGGGAAACGGTTTTTTGATGCATTTTTGATTGTTTTCGAATGTTTTGGGTGACGTTTGTCGTTCGGAGGTTATATTTCGGGGGAGATTTTGACACAAGTTGTCGTGTGGGTGCTGTTTTCGAAACATTTTTGTCAATTTTTGATTTCTTGCGTTTGATGACAACTCTGGGGATGGGTGTTTTTCGACAGCAATTCACAGTTGGGTGTCGATTTTAAGAACGAAGAAGTCGAAAACGCCAACATACTGTGTTTTCGAACTGTTTCTGAGAGGTTTTTGGGCCTGAGAACCATTTTTTAGTTGTTTGGATTTAATTTTTTAATAGTTTTGAACTGTGTCCACAGTCAAGGTAGCGTTTTCGAGCAAGTTTTTTAGGTTTTTGTTTGTATATTCGTTTTGAAACGTTTTCAAAGTGGTTCAGGCTTTGGTTGATGCTGTTGTGGAATTTGGATGACTGACCTTCTGCCACGGGGTACAGCTTCCCAAATAACGCAAGACCAGGTGCCGAAGTTTTTCAAAATCTAAATTCATGCTTGAGGGACAATCACTCCACCATGGAAGGGACTGGGGTCTTTCTAACACGTCTGTCACTGTCTGGGCCACAGTCCCCCGTTGAAAATGCATCGGAAAGCCGTAAAAGCCCCTTATCCGTCTGGTCTGAGTCAGAAGGGTGATCAACCTTCTTAAGACCAGTCAGCACAGTACACTTACGGTTCGATTTTGGGTTTCAAACCACAGCTTCCACAAAAGGGCTTACCACACGGTCAGGCTAGAATCGAAGTTCCAGTGTCTCCTGACCTCCCGAGGTCTGTCTGGTCGAGCCGTCGCTACCAGTTCCCTCAAAACTTAACAGTGGTACACCCCATCGCACCAAATGGACTCTGGATTCGTAAACCCAGATCATAGTGATTCAGAAATCGAGCTCCATCATCTGGGCTTTGGCTGATAGAGTGAAACATTCGAACTTTCTTGCGATGGCTGGAGAAGTCCAGCCCATGTAGGAAGCATGGTCAACGCATATAGTTCCGGCTCACAGGTGCCTCGAAACCGAATTGTTGCGAAAACACAACAGTGGAAGGCGGAGATTAAGATGATGCACAAGAGGAACTTCACCAATTCGTAGAGCGGAAGCGATCGTGAGGCTTGGAGAGGTTTGTTCCTTGGAGCCCCAGTCCACCCAGGACTGCAATGACAAACAAAGATTGAAGAACTTCCCAGTCTTCTCCTTTTCAACTCGTCTCTTCCCCTCCCTTTCATCTCATTTCCGTTCAAGGTTCCCTACGACTTCTGTTGGACCTGTCCATAAATGAAAGGATGTTTGCACATGTCGTTCCTCAACCAACCAGGGCCCCTTTCAAAGCCTTCAACCTGCTCTGCTTCACAAATATGCGGCATATCTCCCTCAATGATTTTTTAGCACAAACCGAGAGCTAGAGAGAGAGAGAGAGGGACAGAGGAAAAAAACTGAATCCCGCAGCAGCAACTACAAAGAAGGACAATCATCGTCCCGTCTCCCTTTGAATATGACAAACTCCAAGTGGAAACCACACAAAAAAATACACAAACCCACATACACGCGGACCACAGCCTTCTCTGCTGCTCCAGCTGCTGGTGCTTATGTAGAGGCATTCCAGTGAACCAGTTGGCAGTGCAACTGACCACAAACCCGGGCATCCGTCACATAAAAAAGAAAACACAACCTAACGCTCCTGACCTCTGAACACACACCGACACACACACAGAGTTACAGTTCCCCCAGTTGGCAAGCCATGATGGCATAAATTTGCGCCCCTTCTAGGGCACAACATCATCTTCGTCGGCAGTGTGTCACCTGGCTGGCAGCCAAATGTGCCCCAATCATGGTCCGATTCCTTTAGATTTTCATTTCTTCAGAGACGAAATCCCGAGTCCCCCCCTGCCGTCTGACACTCTGCCTCGTAGAGGGAGGGCGAGAGCTAGTATCTGTCACTTCTAGTGCTTCCAAGTGTCCATTTTTTACTTTCCCCTGATTAGGAATGTGACATGTGCTGCGCTAGGGGGTGAGTGGGCGCCTGCAGACAAAGTGTCTGTGTGTTCACTCGGCCCACCGGGCGGGTCAGGATTAGAGATGAAGTCGTATCGGATATTCACATGGCTTAGCACGGATAGGAAATTCGATTTGAACGCTCATTGAGGGATTTCTTTGATTCTCGGAAAAAAAAGTTGTCCGCCAACCGGGGGGTAGGTTCTCGTTCGCAACACGTGAACACATAAGAACCGATTGAAACTCTGTGTAGGCCTTGAAATGAGATGATTTCGGATTTTCAACAGACCTGCGGCGTGTTTGCGGAACTCATTTGGGGCTTTTGTAAACACAATTAGACCCAGTTTCGAATTGGGATCGAATTTTGAAACGATTTCTGTTGACTCTGGCAAAGTGAAATGTCGACACGGTGTCTACATTCAGCGACCCTGAATGTGATTTTCGGGGAAAAGAATGCGCGGAATGTGCCCCGGCGGGGGGTTGACTCATAATCTGAATACAATGATGCCGTTGTTGTTGAAAAAATTTTGAAGAATTTATTTCCTTTGAGTTCTATGAGTTCTAGAATTCAAATCACTGCAGATGGACCCAAGTTCATCACTAAATCATATTTTTGAAACTGTTTTCAAATAGTTTTGAGCAGAATCTGTTCTCTGAATACAGTTTCGAAACCGTTTTCGACAAAGTCTACGGTCTACATGCCGTTTTTTAACCGTTTCTGGCAATGGTTCTTGTTTTTGACATCGACTTCATAATTTAAACTGTGTTTTGAGTCATTTTTAAAAACATTGGATGTCATTTTCGAATGTATACCGGCTACTCCTCCGGTCTGAGACCCGTTTTTGACCAATTTTTGTAAACTTTTTGCCTTTGTTGCGTGTTTTCGGCCAATTCTCAAGACAGCCTTTAGCCGGAATGCAATTTTCGAGATGATTCTGGCAACGTCTAAACCTTAGTTGCTGTTTTTGAATGGTTTTTGAGAGCAGCTACGTTTATTTTGCAGACCGTTTTTGAAACATTTTCGCTAACGTTGGTACTTGGTAGGTTTTCAAATGAGTAAGACGGTTTTACTTCTCGAATGAAGTTTTCGAGTCTTAATAGCCATCCATCTGATGTCTGAAATCAATTTTTGAGCCGTTTTCGACGTTATTTTCGAAGCATTTTCGGCAGCAATTGTTGCTTAAAAGTAGTCCCTGGACAACGTCTGCTATTTTTGACCAATTTTCGAATTTAATTGTTTTCTAGTTGCCGTTTTGAAACCATTTTCGACATCACACGAGATGTTGTTATAATCGCTTTCGGCATCATTTTCTTTCTGAATTCTATTTTCTTTGCGTAGTCTTCGTCAACATCGGTGTTACCCGTTTTCGACCCCTTCACTACCCGCTTTCCGAATGGTTTTCGCCCATAATGGACTTCCATCTCAACTATTTTTGTCAGTTTCCACAAGTAGTCTATGAGTGAGATTGAGTGAACTTACAATTCGCCACTTCGTTAGGTGCAGGATGCTTTCCTTGTACTTCCACAAAATGCCACTTTTTGGAAGACTGCCACAAGTCTTGTTGACGTAAGCAGAGCATACATTTCCACTGAAACCTTGTCACCGTTAAAACGAACCAGATTGTGAAGCCATCAGTCAAGTGCGCGTCCTTCCGATTACATCCCCAAATCGTCCATCAACTCAGCCACAAATCTGTTACGTTTCACTTCATTCCCACGAGGACGCCCATCAACCGGCAGAACATCCGAAAAGCGTCGCTTATCTGCTCTTAGGCCTCCCACCTCAAGTACCCGGTCATGTGAACATGAATGGTTACTGAGTCCCTTCTGCGCGCGATACCCATCAACAAATTGTGTCAAGTTGCTGTGCCCCCTCTTGGTGCTTAACCCTGTAAAGTCATAAAGAAATTTGTGACCCTCCCGGGGGTGGGGGGCTCCATAAAACGCTTTCAATGAGCTCCATTCAGGGAAACGAGCAAATCCCACCTCGATACAACCGGCCACCCATAACCATTTCCAGTCCGCCATAAATCTCTCCCCACCGCCATCCACTCGCCGTCTCCAGTCGGTGGCAATGAACTCTCTCTCGGCACCCAATCAAGTTACTGTTGTCCTAGTTGGATGGTGATGGAGCTCGTGACACCTACGACGAGGTGGCACAGCGCGGAAGCACTGGGTGCTCTTCCTCCCGTCCAATCGCATCAAAGACATAAATCAAGGAGGGGGTCGTAAAAAACTAACCTACGCTAACCCTAAACACATCCTTTGTCGTCGCCGTTTTCGCCGTGGTCCAAGTGCCGAGGAGATGAATATGTAAGCAGGATCCAATAAAGGCGGCCATCAAACGTCTCGGTGTGTGGGACTCCGTGTGCACTCTGCAATGCGTCGCTGATGTGGAAACACATTTGAACACAACCAAGGACCTCGTCCGGGTGTGGTGTGGTGTGGTGTGGTGTGGTGTCCGCGTCGAAGGGACGAAAGGACAAAGTCTACGGTCGTTTAAAATTTAAAATTCAATTTCTCAGTGTGCAGCACCAGGTAACGGCAGCATATTGGGGGAGAAGGAGCCGTCTTGCCTGCTGCTGGTGGCCAGAACAAAGGATTCCTCGTTGCACGGGGGCATGTTTGACATTCGATTACCGAGCATGGCGCAGGCTCTTCTCTCGTCATTCAGGAAGGGCTCAAGTGAAGAACTATCATTTCCCTGCACGGAGTGCAAATGTGTGGCTGCGGGTGTGTGCATGGCATTTGTGGATAATTATGGGGTTCGCGGCGAGGGAGAGACTTTTGCGAGGAAACTGTTGTTAACATGGCGGTTTCATGGTACATTTGGGGCACTGGCACGCTATCGCATGTTATAACGATCTACTGCACTCGGGGGAATGCAAGCGACGCTCTGGGGGAGGGGTGTGACGACGACCACAGTATGTGGAGCAACAAAGTTCATGGGAACTTGCGGTTAAATGCCAACAAAGGGGTTGACATAGTGAAGAGATTTTGCATTCTCTCGAAAATATGATGCAATGTGCTTCGGGAAGGAGGAAGGGAGAAGTTTTTGAGTGAAGTCAATGATGGAACGTTTGCTTTTTGAGGGAACCATTTTAAGGTAGGGGTAAAAAGTGTTCTTTTCGGGATCCAACATTCTTATGAAGCTATCTTTTATGAAAATTTACGACTTAAGCAACAATTTTGTGATCCACAAAGCTTGGACAAGCATTTTCGAAAACTTTTAGACGTTTTTTGCTCTCTTTTTGGTGTTTTCCATACATTTTTGACAGTGGCTTATGTCGTGAACGTCGTTTTTGAACGCATTTGAACAAAGTTTTGACTAAAAGCGTTGCCTTAGAGTTAGTTTCGGCAGCCATGGCATGTTTTTTAAATCTAATGTTAAAGACGTCTTGTTTGTTGTCATTTTTGAAGAGTTTTGAAGTTGTTTTCGAATCACTTTTGGACCATTTTTTGAGTGTTTTTGACAAATCTTCACTAAATTTCGAGTTCTGAAGTCATTTATTTTTATTTTATTTTATTTTTCTAAATCCTAGACTTCGGAGATCTGTAAAAACGTTTCAAAACTAAGTTTGACAGGTTTTGAGAATCATCAATTGAAAAATTTGCGTTTTGGACAAGGTTTTTGAAAGGATTTCGACAACTTTTAACTGCCTGGGGGTTATTTTCGTTCAGTTCTTGTCATCTTTTAGGCCTAGAATGCTGCTTTCAAATAAAATTCGGCAAAGCATCTGGGGTGCAGCCTCATTCGAGTTGTTTTTGACAGCATTAGCATCTCTACACAGTTGTAGGGCAGTGTTAGCGTTCTTAATGACCTTGTCTTTCCATCTTGAGGTCTGGATATACTTTTGGACAAGGTTTCCAGCTCGATTTGAATGATGTTTTTAAACTGTGCTTGACTCAATTTTTGAATCTCAAAAATTGACGTCGTCATTGAGTGGTTTTCAGCAACATTTGGTGTCTCCGATACCGTTTCTTCGATTTCAAGATTGATAGATTCAGCCACTTTTGCCGATCTTGAGACTGTTTTTGAACCGTTTTCGAACCGTTTTCGAAGTGCCTTCTGCAGTTGATGTTGCTTTCGACCTAGTTTTTGATAAAGATTCGTGTCTGATGACAGCGTTTCCGCAACATTAAATGATTAAACGTTGTTTTCGAATCATTTCCTGTAATTTTTGCAATTTGAGTCGTTTTAACGGTTTCTAACGACTTTTGAATCGGTTTTTCAGTTTGCATGTTGCTCTTAAATCATTTTCGACAATGGTTCCTTAGTTTTTGAAACGTTTTCGTTGAAGCCGAAGACTTGAACTTCGTTTTCGAAGCGTTTTTTGATCGCCTTTCACGTCTAAATGTTGTGTGTGTTTGATATTTTTTGATAACATTCGCAATCAATACAAGTCTTGGTCAGGATGCTACCTTCGGATAGTGTTTGGAAATCTCCCAGTGCTCGAAAATCATTGCCTTCAAAGAGTCTCGAATGAAATCGACAAAGAAGGCAAGAAAAATCAAGAAATTCTTTCTCATCGTCCTTCAAAAACCAGTTCTACTCCAACCAGAGCTAAAAAAAAACCTTGTCCACAACACTGTTTCCCGACCCATGTGTCCCTGCATGTCAAACCAACCGACTTTATTCACGTATCCTTCGCCTGTTTATGTATCCCCAACTGCGGCAACCTTAACACCCATTAATTCACTTCGCAAAACAAAAGTTCACCGGAAACCCAGTCCTCCGCGCCTTTTCTGTACACACTCCCGTTCGGCCTGCACCCCCTGGGCAAGGATTGATGCGAGATTTACAATCCACCTCAGCTGCTGCGTCAACAAATAGCTGGCCGCCCAGCACGGCACTTAATTGCCGGTGGCGCGGGAAGGGCGCTCATTTAATTACCACTCGTCATGCGAGGATTTTGCTGTTAATTACCGCCCCCACGACGACGACCCAACCTTTTCTGCGTGGCGCCGCCATTCAACCACCGGTCGTTGTCGTTGTCGCTGTCGCCGCGCGCCAACCACTACCTTAACCTTATCGTTGACTTGTCAAGCGGCCAAGTCCATTAAACCTAAGTTCAAAGCTGTCCACTTGATCGGAGTTCATCAATCATTCTAGGGCGGGGTAGTCTCTGAAAGCGAACTAAAGCCGACATTAGCTGAACCTCCTCGCTCCCCAGGCGCGATAAGGCCACGCGGGCTGTAGCACAAGGGAACCACGACTATCGATAAGTGTTATCGATAACAAATGTACAGAACGGTGTTGTTCTCCTTCTTATCGGACGCGACCGACAAGAGCACACGGGCACTGTCAAGGGCGGCAATCGCGGTGCCGCGCATTGGAGCGCATTCAAAGGTGTTGTCGGATGGGGTGGGGAGCGATTCATTGCCTGTTTGCTTCGAAATTTATTTGTGGAATGAATCGTGTTTATTTGCGAAAGTACGCCACCCCGGTGAATGAAGAAGAGCCGTTAATTAATGATTCTCTTCATCAAGCAGCCGGTACAGGTAAACATTGGGGAAGGTGCGGAGAAGACTTCCAGTCACTGGGGGTGACTACGACCTGTGAGAGAGAGGGAGAGAGACGTGATTTCACTTGTTTACTTATCCGAGTTTATCCGTTCTGAGGCATGAGCTGCTATTAACGTGTAAACACGAGTGGTGCTGGTGCCTGGCTCTGTGTCGATGGCCAGGCAGTAAGGTTAATGATCGGGATTTCGAAAATGTTCAATGGAGGTGAGAGTGGGTTTCAAGTGAGTTTTAAGACGCGTCAACGATGGGATTGGCGTTTCTTGGTTTTGAAGAGTTTTCTGTTTTGTTTTGAAACTGGAAATAAGTAGCCACCTGATTGTAGTGAAATTTTGAGTAATACGAGCCTAGAGAATGACACTTTCTAGAGAACTCATGGCAAGATTTTGAGTCCGATTGAAGTTTTCGAAAAATGTTCTGCCTCTCAATGTCGTTTTCAAACGGTTTACGGCAGTGAGAACAACCCTTACTTGATTTTTGAGCGTTATCAGGCTGTCTTAAGCTCAATAAGCTCTGGCAAACGTTGATTAAGAAGTTGCAAATTTTTCGAATTTTTTCGGCACCGTTTGTATTTGAAAAACGTACTTAAACGACTTTGAACAAGGTGTACTTCGTCAAATTGTCTGTTCTCTACTTTAAAAAACTGTTTTTATCCCAATATTATATGGTTATTGACAGGTTGATGACTAGGATGTTGTTTAACAATATTGTCATTGTCGAAGCGTTTTCGACTCTAATTTTCATGATTTTGAACATTTTTCAACGAAATCCCAAGAATGTTTAACTTTTTGACAATTTTTTGATTCATTCAGCGGTGTAGGGGTCATACTCGACAACATTTACAGCCCGAACATCGACTTTCAAAGTATTTCCTTACGTTCTCAATGCTGTTTTCGACAGTTTTCCAAATCGTCCTTATATTTCGTTTCGTTTTGGGTTCGTTTTCGACATAGACGGCGATGTGCATATTGTATTTATCACTAAATATAATCTGTATCCCGTTTTCTGAGTTTTTTCAACGTGGTCCAGGCCTCAAAGAGTCAACCAGGTTCTTGAAATTTTTTATTCACGTTGTAAACCCTGTTTTTGAAAAATTTGTGACAGCACTGACACGGTATTCGGCGGAAGAATATTACTCGATGACGTTTTAAGTTACAGCACCGATTTTTGAAACACGTTTGAAGCGTTTTCGACCCGAGTTATGCTGTTTTTGAGCAGTTTTTGTAACCTTCTTACTTTGGATTCCATTGTTTGCTTGACTTAGACACAGAATGAAGTGTGAAAACCGCACTTTTCCTGGATCAAAGTGGTTTTCAAAATGTTTCAAAATATTTTTTAAGAGTTTTGTGGCATGCTAAGGTTTTTCAATTCTTTCTTAACTGATTCCCAAAGTTCTTCAGAATGGACACTGATTAAGGCCTGATTTTGGACTGAAGGTAGCAACGCTTACCGTCGAAATGTGCCTCTTAAAATATTCCCAGCAGGTTTTTTTTGGCGTGCTCTAGGTTGTGTACGATATTTTTGAAAAGTTCTTCATCTCAATCTCTATCCTTGTGCTAGATTTAACTCGGTTTTGGCTTAGTCTGTGAGGTGGCTATTTCCTTCAGATCATTCTCTGGCGAAAATGTTTGGTGAGGATGCTGCCTCAGACCCCAAATATGTGTCGTCTACAGAACTGAAGTGTCTGTTGCGCAGTGGATGCAAGTCGTATGACATCGTTTGTTTTTGAACTTGCACTGAACTCCACCAATGCGATGTGAGACCTCTCATCACTTCCTATCCACATATTTGCAATGAGTTCCTCGGTTATCAAAATGGCGTTCATATCCAAGATAATGGTAATTGCAAATTTTTAGCACTCCCTGCGACGCTTCAGCTTCGAAAGTAAAACAAATTCCACAGCAAAAGATTCTCACTCATTCATTCACACCAGACCATCATGGCAAACTTCCGTCCCCGCCCTCTCACCATCTCTCGAAACAAATTCCAATCTCAAAACTCATTGTCCATCAAAACCTTTGATATACAATCGCAGGAAGTCAAACGCTTCCCAGAAAACCTCCCAATTCAAGGCACCCGTCTATACATTCCATCGCCAAACGCCGAACAAACTGACAGATTTGTTTACACCATCCAAAGCCTGCCGCGCCGCCTTGTGAGGGCGGAAGTGCCCGCAAAGTAGCAAATGCAAAATATCTTCACACCCCATCGCAGCAGCCAACAACACGTTCAATGTCATCTCACAAAGGCGTTCGACTTTTCACACCCGAAGCGAATCCCCCCACATGCTCACAGCCGCGCAACGCCACCGCCTCTTCGGCTGCAATGACATCATTCTCTCACCCGTCCTCAGCGCAATTCGAATTCCAATTAACGCGCAATTCGACGCGAAAAAACACACGCTTCGCGAGATGCTCACAAACAACCACCACCACCCCGCCGCGGAGCAATAAATTTTCCAATTGAGCACAACGCGCTCCCGCTCCCTCGTAGAATCGCCACCACCACCACCAGATCACTGCCGGCTGGTGGAACCAACAAACAAGCTGTCTGTTAGAAGGGTCCAAGTGCCCCGGCTGCGCCCGCTGTCGATCTTCGCGGAACACATGTCAGCCGGGCCCACGCAATCACAGCAGGCCGCCCATCTTGGGACGGTTGATGCCTCCGGTCGGGAGGGAATGCACATTCCGCCCGAGGAATGCGGAAAAAAATTCCAACTGGGGAGATTACGGGGCGCCGTAGTTGCTGCAGGCTGTTGCAATGTTTACACGAAAGTCCGGTGCAGGCGGAAATGACACGCGGCTGCAGTGGAGCAGCACACCTCCGAAACGTAAACGAGAAATCGATTTGGTGTGCAGCATCTGGACACCCGGGCGAGGGGTGGCACCGGCTGACTGGCAGATCGAGAGGAATTGGGAACGCATTGATGGCTGCACGACGTGGAGGCTATATATAGCCGGACGGGGTGGTGAGGGGTTCAAAGCGTTCAAACCGCAGGAATTCGAACAAATGGGGTCGATAACTCGACGGAGAATGTGAATTGCAGGAGAATTCCTTCTAAAACGGCTCTGTTGTGTCAAGTGGGAGCGGATGTCGGGGACACACAGACGCAGACATCTGCTGCTGGGGGGAGGCGGATAGAAGACACAAATGTCTTCAATTCCCATGGGGGACGCTAGAGATTCCTTCCAAAAATACAGAGGGGACTTGTTTTGAAGACATTTTGAAGACGGCTAACAGATGGATTAATGATTGGAATTTGTTTTCCAGATAAAGTTGGAGGACCTTGGGGGAGATAGTGAATGGGCTTGATGGGAAGCATTTGGGCTAGAATATTGTTTCTGTGAATTTGATGCGGGAGGGGGCTATGTAAACGAGATCCAAAGTGGCATTCTGTACTCTAAAACAGGTTCCTGCTGTAGGGCTTAACGGTGACGGTGATCACTAGGGGACCAAGATGAATCCCTTGCTGCAAGCAGGTCAGTTGAACCTTCAATTATTTTCAGGAGAGAGAGAGAGAGAGAGTAAAAGAGAGAGAGAGAGAGAGAGAGTAAAAGAGAGAAAGATTGAGAGAGAGAGTAAAAAAAAGAAAGATAGAGAGAGAGAGAGAGTAAAAGAGAGAGAGAGTAAAAGAGAGAAATACAGAGAGAGAGAGAGAGAGTAAAAGAGTGAAAGGTAGAGAGAGAGAGAACGTAAAAGAGAGAAAGAGAGAGAGAGTAAAGCAGTAAAGGAAAATTTTACCCGCCATGGCATGGGCATTGACTCCTACGCCGAAGGTCCCAGGTTCGGTTCCTGGATTCTTCGTGTCACTTTTTCCATCGCAACGCCTCTTTCGAGTTCCTGCCAACACTCAGAGAATGAAAAGCTTCTAAAATCTCCACCGTTCGGAGTCGGCAATGAACTGTGGGCCCCCTCTTATCATACAGAACCAATAAAACGCACAACACGAGTGGTTACTAAAGGGCCTATGTCCGGGTCTCTTGTGGGTTGTTGTTCCAGTTAAAAAATTTTTTTATTTTGTATTATGGGCCCAATGTAGTCGCAGACATCTGCTGGGGGGAGGCGGTCTTGGTTCGATTCCCGGTCTAGACTGCATCTCACTACAACATTATGAAGCAAACCAAGTCCTTCTCACTCCGTTATCTTCTCAACTCCCCCGTTCACCGTCAGTCACAGATTTTTTTTTTCATCCATCTTCATCTTTGATCCTTAATTGACTTCACCTTCACAACTTCAATCAAACCGCAATCTAATCGAATTTTCTTTTTCTTCCCCCCCTTTTCAGAAAGCCCCACAAAAACGGGATAACCGGCTTCCGTTCGGCCAGCAAAATTGGTAAGTAGAGCATCCCCCGCACCCATACCTCTACCTCAAAGCGATTCATCAACCCACCCGGAGGCCTCCGTTTGCGAAATTCAATTTTGCCGCCTCGTTTGTCATTTTAAGACTTTCAACAACTCCTAGGCCCGCCCCTCCCCCCTCTCGGAGCCACAGAGACACGCAAACCTATCCCCCGCCCAAAGCACTTCGACGAAGACGAGAGAGATTGTCTGTGCACCCAAGACGGTTATCCTCGAAAGCGGCCCACATCCCGGCGGCCAGGGCTAAGAATATGTACACTTCGCAGAAGAATGCCGAATCTCGTTCGCTCTCCTTCCGTATCGTTGCGCTAACGAGGTTTCCTTGTCGATGAGGGCTTCGTGTCCGTGCCTTCATGCTGGGGGGGTGGAGTACCTGTTAGTCGAACGATAACGATGACCTTGACCACAAAGAAGAACGTGTCGCCTCACCTTCACCGCCTCAGCGAGTTGACGCCAAACATTGGTGCGCTCAGTGCATGCGAACTCATTTGTTTCGCTTATTCGTCGAGCACTCGACCGAGGAAGAGGATCTGCTTCGCATTGTTTCTCAGTAACCCTCTGTGAGTGTGTGGGTGTGTGTTGGACGGGGTCTGGGTAAGGACACTCGAATGTTTGTTTTTCTTTTCCTCCACTCCACTGGGTGGGAGGGAGGGAGAGAGAGAGTTGGCGAGGAATTTTCTAATCAAGAAATTCCGTAGCTTTATGGTGGCAATTTGATTTTTTTTCACCGCATCCCATCTTCTTCCTTGAAATTGGTGGACCATGGATGGCGGAGGGCTAATGGGAAAATAATTAATTTTCTGAATTTCCCATCTCGGTTTGCGGAATTCGAGGCGGGGAGGGAGGAGCGAGATGGATGGTCCTGCACGCGACCCATCGAGGACGGAAGCTATTTAAGTTGAAATTGAATGGCGAAGATGTGCGGCGAGGTTGGGGCGACGGCGGCGGAGGGCTTAATTTGCGTTTAGTTGGGGTCAGAAAGTGATGATTGAAGTTGGGTCATTTGATAATGGACGCTCCGAAATTGGATTAGAGGGGGAGTGTGGCAGCAGCAGCAGCAGCTGGGCAACTCTCTGATTGTTTTTTCTTAGGAAAATTAATTGGATGTCTCCGGCTCATTGTTGTCCTTTGACCAAGATTTTCCAGATGAAATCGATGGCTGAGGGAATTTCTGTGAAGATCCTTTTTTGGTGGCGTTCCCTCTATCTTTCTTCACTGCTCACACGATTTGGGAAGAGAAAAGTTGTCGGTTACGGTGATATTGCCACAACAATCGAAGCGTGATTGAAAGAGCAATGAGAGTCCATTTCCGACATAACCTAGAAATGTCATAAATTCACAGAAAAGTGTGCTCCATCTTTTCAAAACTCCATTACGTACGTTCGTCGTAGCATATTCGACATTTCTCTTCTGTCACCCACTCGGAGAGCACAATCGCAACACTCAGCTGTCAGATAATATTGCCATCTCCCTCCCTCGCTGTCACTTAAATAACTTACATCAATTTTTTGTCATCCCATCCCTCAACAAGCCGTCTCTCCACCAATTCCTTAAACATTCACCGATAAAATTTCAACCTCCCATCACCTCAAAATACCTCATCATCTGTCAATTTATGACATTCCTCACGGCTGCGTTCATTTCCTTATAAAACTCTCGCGAACTGTTGCTCAATTACAACCTTCCTCATTGACACTTGTGTCTGCGGCCCTCATCAGTGCCGCCTCCCTTACGTCAATCGAATTGTCTCAACACAGTTTCAATGTCAATTCAAATTAATTTCCATCCAATAACGACGATAAAAAGTTGCACACTGCCGCCCCCTGTCCCTTTTGACAAAGCTGCGCGCATCTGACAGATGAGCAAATTTGCGATTTTATCTTCCCTCATCTGGCTGTTGCCCCCGTTGCTTTTGGAATGCAAATTTCCAGTTGCTGCTGCCGCTGCTGCTTTATTTCATTTCTGTGTTGTTTTTTTTTTTTTTGCTTTGCCTTAATCAGGTTTGATTGGCGATGTGGAGACCACGAGTCTCCACGACGAATATGACAGCAGGGGTCAGATGTGTCAATTGTTTGAATGTAAATGATATTCTCACCGTTTTCGTTTGCGAGGCGGTTGTGTGTGTCTGGTCGTTGCATGTGTGTTTTGTCGTTTGTTGTGATTTTTTTTTTTGTTCCAACTGTGAGTGGAGAGGAGAAAGGTAGATTTTTTGAGGGTCAACGGCGCTGTTGGCGAGTGACATTGTGGTCGTGTGGAATGTCTTTTCCGGGATTGTAATGCAGTTGATATTGATTTTTTAATTGGTTAATTGTACAATTATCGAACACATCTACTCGACACCTATGTGAACGGTGGCTTTGTGACGTGCGACAGATTTCTCGCACACGCGCGAAGGTTAAGGCGAGTGCGCGCGCGAGAATTGTGTTCATGTGACGGGTTGACCTTATGTTTATGGATTTATGTGCGAAAGTGTATGTTGATGTTTTGATTGTCAATTGAAGTGTCAGAAGATGATTTGTGACAACTGAATAGACATTAATGAGGGAAGGAACGTTTAAGTCAGGTGGCTGTCTATCGGCTGTCTCAGACACAGCGACAGGTGTCATCATCATTTGCTGTCATAGACAACTGACATCATCCTGACAGAGGGATTTACGTGAAAATTCGCATGGTTTGTAAAAAAAAGTCAAATGTAGGCTCAAAGATGATGATGAAAAAAAAATGATTTTGGCACCTGTCAGAAATCATTCCCGTCCTTGGCAGATTCTACATCAAATCGTCCCACAACTTTGCATATCTTGACAGAAGAAGGCTGAGAAATAGCCTAAAATCAGGAGGAAGTCCGCCCATTTAACTGACAGACCAGTTTATGAACTGAACTGTCATTGTCCTGTCAAAATGTGTGTTGTTCCCGAATGTGGATCGTGTTTCATTTATGAGTCGTGTCACGATCCATCTGTCAATAACAAAGAGAATTTTACTTGACAAACTGATCATAGATTGACACATGTCATTTTATTTAGAAGGCAAATGGCACACTGTCATATTTTTTTCGAACTGTGTCACTCCACATTCATCTCTAAACAGAAGTGCAATTTGAATAGAAACAAATGTGGACAGTAAATCAACGGCCATACTTCTTAACTGTCATCTCTTAAATTTAAGAAAGAAGCCTTCCCGTTTACGCAATTTGACACAATTTATAGGTCTGTCACTGTCAGACTGATAAAGTGTCTTCCACAAGAGACGAGCTAAAACAGATATCAAATTGTCACCTCCACTGACAGTTAAATGCTACCTGTCATTCAGTCAGCTTCAAATGAAATCAAAAGTCTTCCTGCTTACAAGCCGTGACACCCTCTGTCAAGCGATCACCGTCAGAGCTCTGAAAATATCTCCCTCGGGAGGTGAATGATCCGCCAGTCTCTTCCGCAAAGTGATACTGCCATTTGCTGTGTCACTTGCGCGACGAAGCGATGACTGTGAGCGATGAAGAAAACAAAAACACTTTCACTTGAGATTGAAAGGAAAAACCGTTTTCCACGCTTCATCGGTGTGTGCTCTCCTCTGTCATTCTCTCTCTCTATCTCCACTCCATTCAAATGTCAAACAAACACTCCAAAGTCTGTGTCTGAGCATCGGTTGGACAACAATTCGCCTGAAGGCGAACGACGACAGTGGCGGCATGTTTTTACACACGCTGCCCAATGTTCTATAATTGAAATCAATGTTCCTGCTGCTGCTGTTGACATTTCTAAATGTCGCCGGGGAGTCACCAAAACACGACGACAACTGATCAGGCAGCCTAGCAACTCATACTTCACCTTGCTTTGTTGCGTCGTGCCTAATCACAACAAACTGTCGCTGACGACGAATCAAGGTAAAGGTCACGCTAGCATGTGCACAATGCAGCGCCAAGGCACGTCCACCCCTCCCCAGCTGGGCATCTAATCTCGGCGGTTCAGCTCGATCCGGTTTTGAAATTCATTTCGCTTCAGTGTCTCGATTTTTTGCGCATATTTGGCTCGAAGTTGTCCCCAAAATTGATGGCGGCGTGACAAACGAAAACTGCCACACACGCGTGTGCCTGGGTGACGTTTCAGAGACCGAATCGAATGCGGATGACGAATCAACTTGCGATGCGTGTGGCTGGACAGACGGCGACGGGTGCTGTACGCTTGTGGTTTTCGTGGGATTAATTGGTTTTAATTTTGTTGTTGATTTGCTGTTTGTTTGCGGTGCACTTGAACCTTCAATGGCAACGCTGAGGTTAGGCGCTTAATTATGTCATTGCGGAGGTGAACGTGTGCGGTGGACAACGCGGTCTGAAATGGGTGGAGGCCCTTGGAAAAGGTGTCGAAAAGGTTAAATTTGCCGAGGGACGGTGTGAAAACTGTCATTTACAGGGCTAAAGGGCAACTGTTCTGTTTTGAAGAAATCAGTGCGAGGGAGGAGGTTCCCAACGTCTCTCCACTTCCCAAGGACTCCCGCTCCCGCAGTCAAAACACGCGTGCCCGTGTCCCATGTCGTGCCTAATGCCGGTCATTTCGTGTGCAATTAGGTGAAATGGTAATTTCGAAGAGTATTTCACCAACTGCACGAGATTTTCGGTTTTTTTTGGTGTTTCGTGTGGTTCGGTTGGGGTTTTGGTTTTTATGGCGCACGATTGCGATAAAGACACATCCTCTTGCAGCACGAAGTAGTTCTCGAAATGACATGTCGTACACGAATTCATTAAGCAAATCAAAGTCAAGGAGGAGATTATGCGGGATTTGGAGAAGTTTTGACGCAGTGGACGTGGAGGGGAGTTGGATCGATTTTGGAAGCCTGACGTTGAGTTGAAGTGGCGCATTAAGAAGGACTTTGGTGGGTTTGGGGGTGGGGAAGAATTGCAAATGATTGTGGTTGAGGTAGGTGCCAAGAAAAGAAGAGGTATAAGAAGGAACATGCCCACCAGTAGGTAGTTGTTTTCTTTCCCACGAACAAACTTGAGTTCCTCACCTCAACTCCAACTTTCAACATCAAGAAAATCTATATTTCCTTTGCTTTGTCCGCATTTTTAGAGCAAGGAAAACATGACCCAAGCTGTTTTGTCATTTTTGTTCAGTATCATTTGGCAAGACATCATGGAAAGTCGCACACCACAACAGTCTCTCCAAATAGTTCGACTGCATCACAAAAATCAGCCGGTTCTGTGAGAAATATTTTGTTCGCGGAACCTACGGTAGTCACAATCGACTGAAACCACTATTGCCAATGACATTCACAAATAAAGTCGCATTTGACACTAGTGCATACTAATCGACTGGTTAGACCACATCCAATACGTAGCTGGGAGTGTATGCGAATACAGTGATGAATTGACTTGTCTTTGTATTCAGTAGCTTGGCTTGGCGGATTTAAGTTGAGGATCTCGGCCTTAAAGCACACAAATTTCAGCTTGGGTCATAGAATGTGCTATCGTGTAGAACATTCTTGTTGGGAAAGGGAAGTGTCCGCGAATTTTAAGCAAAAGGAAAAATTTTGAAAGCAAAATCACGCAGTACGGTGACTCTTCCCCGTGACGATGACTCTTCCCCGTCACGGAGACTCTTCCCCGTTAGGTGACTCTTCCCCGTAACGGTGACTCTTCCCCGTTAGGTGACTCTTCCCCGTAACGGTGACTTTTTCCCGTAACGGTGACTCTTCCCCGTCACGGTGACTTTTTCCCGTCACGGAGACTCTTCCCCGTCACGGTGACTCTTCCCCGTAAGGGTGACTCTTCGACACGGTGACTTTTCCATTTCAAGATGACTCTTTTGACCGTCCAAAATTTTAACAAGTTCCAAAGTGATCCCACATCAGTTTTTGATGAGTTCACGTGTCCCAAAATCGGCCAACACATGACAGATCGCCGTTTGAAAGGAAAAGAAATAGCTAAGGTTGTAGACATCTCAAAAGTTGGCGTGAGTCATAACCTGCATGAAATACTTTCGTCTTGAGAAAATTATTCGAAGAGTGCCGCGTTTGCCCATTCCGGACAGCAAGCGTTCCCACTGAGACCATATAAGGCTTTCGTTGTCATCTCAGAATCGCTGACGAAGTCTAGTTCCACTAGTAAACACCAGACATGAAAAATTTTTCAAAATAGTAGGCTTTACCCGACGTGGACGTGCTTCGTAGAAGGCAAAGGCTGTTAAATCGACCGGAAGGGTGATGCTCACCATGAAACTTCCTGGATGATGTGCACCTGGACCATCCACCGCATTCTTCAGATTTTGTCCCATGTGACCTCCTTCTGCTTCAAACTTGAAAATTTCAATCGCTGGGCTGTAATTTAAAGCGAATGAGGGGCTAGATGCCCCTTTCTGTAGACCTTCAGAAAACGTATTTTTTTCGACGCGTAAAAGAAGTTGAAACATCGCTGGCTAAAGTGTGTCGACAACAGGTTCCTTTTCTTTAAAAAATGTCTGCACGTAGAAAAAAACCTCATTTAAAGGCGATTTGCTTAGTTCAGTAAATGACTACAAAACGAAGTTTATGTTGACATAGAAGAGGAACACACTTTCGTTTCCAAAAAGCATCACAATAAGTGTGCCTAGACTCCGCTGTAAATAGGAATAACCTCTTCTTCTTTGAGTGACATTATAGTTTGGGACGGATCTGGGTTTCAAGCTGGAGGATCTCTTGCCAGCTTCAAAGCGATTGAGTTCCTTCTTCACTTGAGTTCGTCATCTCAAACGAGATCGACGTCTGTTGCGTTGTCCCAATGACTCGGATTCGAAGACTCTTCCGGTTGGAGCTGTGTTGTCAATACACTCTACATAACTTATCCTTCTGTCGCTCAGAATCACGACAATGGGGGTCGGAGCAGACCTCCTACACCTCTAGACTCGGATGGGGGGCTATTGTGTTCTCCCTTGCTCCCCTCCTGGGAGATGGGAACCACGTCGTCTTTCGCGGGGACGACAAAAATTCTTGTTTGCAAAATTTTCCCCACTTTTCTTTTCTCTACGGATAAGTAACACTCAGCTCGGGATTCCTTCCAACGCGTGAGCTCTCGTACAGACCAAGGCAACAGGGGTGTCGCATATTATCGCAAGGGATCGGAGGATTTATTTTACTTCGCTAGTGGACAGGCAAGCAATGGCGCGGCAAATCGTCGGGACTTCTCTTCTCTCTCTAGGCGCATTCTCCCGGTACAGCCTATGGAATTTTATAATTGGCACTGTGGCACTGTATCCGACAAGAAACCAGGGCGTAGCTTCTACAAAAACGACTCTTGTTGTGCGTGCTACAGTTCTTACACGAGCAGAAGAGACCTTCAGTTTTCTGCCTACTTCGAACAGCGAAATTTGAGAAGCTTTTCATGGACAATAAGTACTCTCTCCGTGTTGACAGCAACTCTGTGGTGTCGGGAAAAAATTTGAGGTGTTCC
This sequence comes from Eristalinus sepulchralis, assembly GCA_944738645.1. Lineage (NCBI taxonomy): Eukaryota > Metazoa > Arthropoda > Insecta > Diptera > Syrphidae > Eristalinus > Eristalinus sepulchralis. The sequence continues at coordinate 7,918,509 of OX122886.1, read as the reverse complement.
GTCCGGGAATCAAGCGTGTGGGTCGACGCACTTACCCACTACGCCACTGCAACCACTATAGAGCCTGCCTGTCTTTAAATGTTCTCCTCCATCTTTTGGACCCGTTTGCCATCAATGCAAACAGGACCAAAAGTCACACGTGGAACTCTTCTCTTATAACGATGACTTCCTCATCCACTCCAACGTCCAAGTTTCTGCCACGTAAAGCAAGACAGGGATGATCGTGGTGCTCCCAACTTGGCCTTTCCAGTGAGGTCTTAAAGGACCAGCGGTTGGGATGACTGATTCTACTCCTAATTTCGTTGCTGAAGTTATTGGCATTCATTTGCAGCGGATCTGAGGTCCTTGACCACCTCAACGCCTTTGCTGTCCATTAAGAGCTTCTGTCCAAGGCGTCACAGTTGTGCGTCGTTCCTTAATAACAGCAGCTTTTGTTTGTCCCCTCATTTTCAGGCAGCTTAATTTGAGGCGCTGAGGCCACTGAGGCCAACACCAGAACCTTATTCAAGCGCACTCAGTATCTTGCCAATCGCCATTGTTTAAGCCCAAAGAAGCAATAGAGGACCACAACTGTTCTCTGAAAGACCCAGCAAGATGGCCGTCATTGAAAAATGGCAAATGTGGCATGAGACTATTGGTTCGCTGCTGATGGCGTCTTCGGCTACAACACTTAGGATGACTAGGCGACATTTAGAGCGCAATGGAGGTGGCTGTCGAGCGGCGGGTTGGTAAAGACCCATTTTACTCCGAAATGCTTTGCAAATCAACTTGGTAATTGACTGGGTCTCCCTCCTTCAGATTTCCAACTAAATTTCCATACTGAGTGAAAAGCGAGCCAATGGCTTTGACTCCGCTACCCTTGTTGTTGCCAAAGTTTCAATTCAGTGCAGTGCCTTCGCAGCGAATTAAAATTGCAGTCCAAAAGCCTGCGGTCAATATCCTGGAATCCTTTCGTCGGACTCTAATAAAAGACCATAAGCAACTTTTCCCAGACAAATCCCCCTTAAAGTGCCAAAAAGTTCGTACAAAAACCTGCAAACTGAACTCTCCCTGAACGCACCATCCGTCAAATTGTTGTTTCCCATCAAAGGCACCAAGCAACCACTCAGCAGATGAAAATATTGACCCACTTCATGAAACCCTTGCCCAACCGTGCGGCAGATTGAAATATCTCAAAATTGTAATGCACGTCCGCCCTCCCGCGCTCTCAACTAGATTCAGTCCCCAGAGTAAATTGAATTGACGACCGTGGTCCGTAATGCAACCCCTGTCGCTGTGTGTCATGAATATTAAGATTGATGCAGAGAATGCACCCAAACGGGGGGGGGCGTCCGAGTTAGATAACGCGACGGACGGGTAGTCCAGTTTGAAATTTGTTTTACTCTAAAATTGATTATTAAGTCATGTCCGGAGGAAGTCGTTCCACCATCGCTCACCCTAGCAACTGCTGCTGCCGCTGCTGATGGTGATGGTCTGGGTGCTCGTCCACGTCACTTGAAATGAAAATGGTCAACTCTCGGTAGTCTGGATTTTATCTCTCGCCCGTCCTTGGATGTCTGCTGTGAAGTGCACGAAATTTATTTTCGTTTTCCCTTCGTCATCGGTTTGTTTATTTTTTCATGAGTGCTCGATGCTCCACAGTTGCATAAGTGTGTATCGTCGTCTCCAGGAAGTGATCAGTGAAATCTTGAAGCGACACCACTCCTCGCCGCTCCTCACTGCTCTCTCTCTGCATGCAAATGATGGATTTAAATGCTCTTCCGCTCATCTATTATGCCACGGAAGCGTGCTCATCTGAAGGATAGTCGAATGCACACGTCCATGTGTGTGGGACACGGCGTTGTGCGGGTGGGTGGGTGTGCATTAAGCATTTATGAACGAAGGGAACGAGGATGGCGGACTTAAGTCGGTGCTGGTGAATATTTTATGTCGCGCAGAGGGTTTGTATTTTTTGTTTGTTTGGGAGAATGTCCTTTCCAGTCGGAGTCGAGCCGAGGAATGGCGTTTTTTTTTTTGCGAGGGATGGGAGTCGCGTGTAAGCGTTTGATTGCAGTGATAATGGAGTTATGGGAGCTGTTTAGGTTTTATGACTTAACCAAATGAACGGCAAACTACACAAAAGTCAAGGTGAATGTCAGGGTTTTCGCTCGCGTGTGGGTGTGTGTGTGTGTAACGAGTCACTTAGCGAATGGTCGGCTGACCCGACCTTGTCCATTTAGTGGACACTTAAAATTTTCTGTGACAGGCTTGGACGGCGTTGATCGTTTTCTTGATGATTGCAAAGATGGGCGCAGAATGGAGTGATTCATAGGCAATTTTATGGTGCTTCGGGAGCGGCTTATGGGACGGAGGTTCGACTTGCTCAGTTGCCGTGTCATTCTTGTAGCAATTTGATACTGAAACTGGCTTAAATAGAAGTTTAAGTGTTTTGCTTTGACGTCCTTTAGAAGATGTGCACTCATTTGTTGGCGATACACACTCTTCTTACACTGCCAGAAGGATGTGAAATATTGGGGAATTTTCGATGGAGCTCTCTGGTCCGACTATGTGTGCAACTGCTGGCCGTAAATGCAGTTGAAATGGACACGTTTTGGGCGTAGTTCTGGGCAGAAAAAGCAACTTCATCGCCATCTTTCATTTCGGTCGTCACTGACTGTCGCTTTCATCAATGATGTAGGACCCCACCCCCTAAATTCAACCACGAACTGTATCGGCTGTACAGCGGCATGAGTCTAGTCAAGCGTCTACGGATACAACGCTTAAGGTGGCTAGGTCATGTAGAGCGGATGGACACCACTGCTCCGGTCCGAAGAGTCTTCGAGTCCGAACTACAGGGACAACGCAACAGAGGACGTCCTAGACTGAAATGGAGCACACAAGTGGAAAAGGACCTCAACCAACTTGGAGTGCGCAATTGGAAGCAGCTGGCAAGAGATCGTGCTAGCTGGAGAGGCATGTTGGTTGAGGCACAGGTACACCCCGCCATCCGAAGAAGAAGAAGAAGGACCCCACATGTGCAGCACATCCGACAGATAGTCACCTCACCCTAACCTAACCTATGGTCTAAAATGTTTGTCAAGACCTGTTTTAACGCGGACACCGGGGAGAAGAGAAATGAGAAATTTTTCTCATTTACCCCCAGAGTCTCATCGTTTTTCATTTATCCCTGGTCTCTTATAAGCAATAGACACCTTGAGATCTGAGACTGCGATACAAGACAGGACATACTGGGAATTCTGTGGGCCCTGGCAATAGTCTAAAATGATTGAGATGGCGCAAGGATCAATTTTCATCCTTTTGCTTACATGAATCTTCACATTTGACACCATCTTCAGAGTTTGTCCAAATCCAGTATCCAACTCCCCAACCATCGTCCCTCCAGTAAATCATGCTGGTCGACAAGTGAATCCATATGTTAAGCCCTTTGTGGATTTTTTTTCTTTCCCAGAACCCTCTCAACTTACAAAGTTCCCTAATTTATGCGTCGCCGCCTCTCCCTCTTCACACATGCCGAGGAAGATGCATCCACTCACTCCGATATCATATCCCGGAGGAACGAAGAACTCTTCTCTCTTCCGCCCTTAAATTATTCCCCGTTCAACCCATTAGATCCGGTTCTTTCTTTTGGATGCCCTTTGAGAGGGTCGGTAGTGGGGTGGAGGGGTGTCATTGATGAATGTGAACTGCATGCTTAATGGAGCCCCAAAATCTCCACATCTCCGTATCGCATCAAATGTCTTCTTGTCTGTCTGAGAGCAACATCGTTGTCTGATGGAATTCGACGTCGATGAGTGTACGTGTGTGTGTGTGTGCATTAGGGGGATGTCTCTATTTTGAGATAACTGATGTGGAAAACATCGACGACGACGCCGATGCACACACAAAGGCTATCGTGACCATAAAAATAAAACGAAATGGAAAACCACATGACAACATGCAAGTCGATGGGAAAGGAGGACGTGGGGGGAGGGGGGAGGAGGACGAGGAAGACATGTCTCCCACCATGATGTATGTCACCTTCAACGAATCGAACGCTGACGATGATGATCGGGCGGGGGAGAAAGTGCGGGGGTCGAGGATTGAGATTGTGTGGTGCAACAAGTTGCAAACAACATTCAAAGCCGCACAGATGGCATGTGACATGTTTATGCCTCGGATTTGGAAGCGAGCGACAGTGAATCTCTGATTTGCTCCTGACAGGTTGTGGGATGGATTTCTTAATTAAAGAAAATGGTGTCCTCCTCCAATCGATTGTAAATTACGGTGGCACTGGGGTCTAATCTTATCTGAAGAACCTTTCGGAGCACTTATCCAATACGGATGGTGGGTGGATTTCAATGAATTGTTGAAGCGAGCTGGGTGTCCCTGGGGCTTCCTTCTTGGTTCAGATTGAAGGGGTTCTCAAAGTAACTTGAATTCTTTCCCATGTTTCCCTACACACAAACTTTTCCGAGTTCAAGAATTTCCCCCAGCAATGACTGGCCACCCATAGATGCAGTCCGAATGAACAACAATGCATCCTTTTTACTGTCAATTCAAGAATTTAGGAAAAAAAGGAAACTTTCCCATTCACTGAGGCTCCAGAATTTTTCTTCTTTTGAAGAAGTTTCACAAAAAAGCGCCGCCCACCATGAATTTTGTTTGAGAAGGAATTCCTCTGTGAAACCCTGTCTCCCAGGTGCAGGGGATTCCCTCATTTTTGAATATGCCCAGAATGTCCATGGCATTCGCCAGCAAACATTCCTCGAAACCGGCCACCGACTAGTCGTAAATGCGTCGCAAAAAATTCTGAAAAAATTTTGTTTCCATCCTTTGACGCACGAACTTGGCACCCACACACGGCACTCCTTAATACCACCCCCCTCCCCCATTCCGATAGCATGTCACAACCGCTTTGGAGGTAGACACTTACCGGTTTCAAGGATTGTCTGCAGGACTCTCTCGCCGTGTGGGCTGTCAATGAATCATTCGGTGGCGTGGGTTGTTATCTTAATTACGAATCGTTGCTCGCTACTGTCACGTCACTTCCTGGCATTCTCTATCGCACTCCCTCAGTATCAGCAATCTCCGATGGAATTTTCGCTTGTTAACCTGTCGCCCTAATTGCGCTGGCAAGGACCTTTCGGATCTATGCCCACATGCCCACACTTGCCCATTCCACTGTCGTTCGTGTCAGTGAACGGTGTTCACATGGTTGCGGGTCGTCGTTCGGTCGGCAGGCTTCTTTTTCTGGGTCGGCATCCCATTTCCGGTAATTAGCAGCGATTGCAAGGAGCGTGGTGAGTAATTAGAAAATGGTTCACCGTACTTATGTGTCACTTGATGAGGCTGCCGCATCTCTCGCCTACTGCAGGGGCGCTTTTGACACCAAGTTTTCCCCCCAGTCCCAGTCAAATGGTGTCCCAAGATGAAGGAGCGGGAGAACATTTAATAACCGTCATCGTAGGCTCCTTTTTCATGCTGAAGTCCTGGCAACACAAAACTAATCCCGATAAAAGCTTCGATAAAAAATCGTTCAACTCCAGTGTGTCCAGGGATATCTCTCGTGACAGTTGTCCCCACCTTGGTGCTGCGGCCAGATGTCGCGTGATTTAGGACGCTCCGGCGGCCGATAGTCGGTGGAAATAGGTCAATTGGAAGAAATTACACACAATTCGAGTTGGATTAAGCGAAAGAGGTGATGTTTGGCTTAGTTTCGATGACGCTAACGCGATTTACAGCGGCGACGATTTATGAAATCATCCAGGGAAATTGATCAATTTATAGCCGTGGCGCGGCGTCGCACCGGTCACAGAGGGTGCGACGGTAATTGCTGGGGGATTAGGCGGTGTGGAAATCGGGTCATTCGCGAACACGGAAGGGAGCGCAGTGTTTGTGCAAGAATTTGGGCTAATGGGTCTGATTATGGGGGGGAATTCTGATTTTGTTTGTTTATCTATTACTGAGCGATTTTTTTTTTGCCAGCAGTGGGATGTTTTTCTTGGCAAACGTTTCTGGAAGCGATTTTCGGCAAGCGAATGATTGGAAAATGTTTTGTGGGCGAACGCAGAGTTGAGGCCGTAGAGTGGTTTGCAAAAGTGAAGACTAAAGACATGCAGACTTTCATTAGTTTCCACTTTGTTAACGTTGCGGATAAAGGATCTACTGAAGCTATTCTTAAATTGAAGTCCTTGTTTGAATAAGTGGAGAGGGCATGGGAAGGGGCCATTGCACATGGGGCAATGGCGTTGATCGCACCCAACATAGCGAGCTACCGACACTATCTTCGTTTGTGCGCAGATCATGTAGACACACGGCCTCTTTCTGGCGCCCCCTAGATAGCCGTCACAACAGCCGTTGTGTCGGGAACCATTGTATGACCTCCCTTTATAATAAGCCTGACCTAGCAGTCTGTGGATTGTGCGTGAGTCTAAATCCCTCACCAAAAAACAATCATGTTCAGAGACAGCAACATGCCTCGGATAAGGATGGATCAACTGTTGACGACACCAGCAAACGACTAAAAGACATCGATTTTCGGTTTTGCACGTGGAATGTGCGGTCCCTTAACAGACCACGTGTAGCAGCTACAAAGCAGACATCTCCGCCATCTAGGAAGTGCGGTGGGATGGGCCGGGCAAAAGGAAGACGAAGATCTGCGACATATACCACGGTTACTGCTGCAGGGAGAGAAGGCAGCGCTTATTCGGATGCGGATTTGTTGTTCGAGGCAGATTTAGGCAAAAAGTCTTAAGCTACGATCCCGTAAGCGAACGCTTCATGACAATCCGCATCAGGACTAAATTCGGGTACATCAGCCTGATTTGCGCTCACACTCCGACAGAGGAGAAGAATGACAACAGCACGGATGATAGGATTCGAGGAAATTATCTCCTCGAAAGACCATACGATCGATGCCCCAGCTATGACACCAAGACCGCTCTAGGAGATTTTAACGCTCAGGTGGGAAAAGAGGACATCTTTGCACAGCCTACGCGACACCACTTTCGGAAATGGACTTAGGCTGTTGGACTTCGCCACCGGGCGGAACCTCTCTGTGATAGTACGCGGTTCCCACATCTCAACATTCATAAAGGGACCTGGCGATCCCCTGATCAATCAACCGTCAATCGTCTCCTCCAACATTTGTTGTAGTCAAGCACAACAACCGAAGTCGGCTTAAAACTGTTGGTCCCCTCAACTTGTGAGAGAACAGTAGCATGCGCATATCTCACCTTTGGACTTCTTTTCGTCCTGTAATATGTAAAGTCTCAGATCGAAGCCAGCTTTGGTTGACGATTTGAAAGCCAACATGTATGTAACATATGTATCAGTCCTGCGATACATGAAGGATCTAAGTCTGAGCTAAAGCTGCCTTCCATTCTTGACGGTCCCGGGCATGCAGCTTCCAGCTGTCAAGAACAAGCTCCCTAACGTCCGCAATCACTTGGTCTCTATACCGGAGGTTCAGCTTTTCTCTCCTTCTCGAACCCGGAAGCTGGGATTCAAAGACCTTCTTAGCCGGAGCGTTGTTTTCAATTTGCTAGGTGTGGCCGAGCCACTGTGTTCGACGGAGTTTTGTTTTATCCTCGATCACTCGAAGACCAGGTCGCTCCGTCTGCTCTTCTATAGCCGTAAATGCTTGTACAACGGCTGGCTGGCAACGGGCAATAATATCGATGTCATTAGCATTTCCCAGCAATTGTACTGGTTTGTAGAAGATAGTGCCTCCCACGTATACACCTGCCCTCCGCACTAACCTCTCCAGAACAATATTGAAGAAGTCACATGACATAGTATCCCCTTGTCGAAATCCTGTGCAGGTTTGGAATAACTCACTATTCCAATTGAGGAAGATTTCCAGTCAACAATTTTTTTTTGTTCAGATCGCCGGCCTTTACGTCGCTTAGTAGGAATGACTTAGTAGTTTATATGCGGAACCGAATGTCAAGCGGTCGAGACGCCTTTGGCATGCTGGTCAAAGTATAGAGATCATCTCGGATGTCCAAACGTACTTAAATCAACAATTTTCAAACAAACCTGAAGTCAGTGTGTCAGAACGTGAATGCGAAACGTGGAAGGCGACTCAGCGAGGAAAAGAAACGAGACAGGTATTCACCAACTGTAGCTTCCGGAGGGTCATGTGCGTTTTCTGGTCATATACCATCACAAACGCCGACCTTTGCCGTCGACGGGTCAACTATTCATTCATCCACTAATCTGAATATCAATCGCCTCAAATGGAAGAGGATTGGTCATACACTTCATAAGTCCTTTGACGAGGAAGTCAAGAGGAGGTCATAGATGTGGTAGACCATTTAAAGAGCAGATCTAGCATGGCGACAGATTAAACTCCTAACTCTAGATAAATCCACCAGAACCACAGGAACCAGAGGAAGTTTTCATAAACTCGCGAATCAACCTTCAAAACGTAGTCTTGCCGTCTGAAAAGAAAATCGTTAAGAGTCCCTTGGAGCAGAACAAATCGCGATAAAAAAACAAGCTCACTCCCTAAGGGACGTTCAATTATGAAGAACTCCTGTTGTTAGAGCTAGTAAGCTTCACGCAGTTAACTCCGGGCGACATGAAAGCATAATGCCACCAAACACAAGCTTTGTTTGATCAGACTGACGAACGTGTATCGCCACTTCACTACGCCTACACATTCCGCACATCGATTTTTGGCTTTTTGGAGACTTTCTTTCTGAGTTACCTTGGAAATGGGTAAATGCTTAAGCAATCCCAGCACAGCTTGGGTGCCAGACACGATTACTCCCACCTTCCAACTTTATGAATATAACTCTCTTCACTAAGTCGTCAACATCGGACCCTTCCTCATTCAAAAAACATACCACAGCATTCCTTTCCTCCCTAAAATTCTGACCAGAGTCAGTCCTGAGCAAAACTTGACTGTGTATGTCTCAGCTGAAGCCCTGCTGTCCGTTCGTCAGACGGTCATATCCATTTAACTGACGTCAAAGGAAGGCACACAAAACTTCGAACAAAAGACCTCTTTAAAGAACATTGACTTCGAAGGACAATGAACTTTCCGTTCATTTCCTTAAATAATTAACCCTCCCAGCCACAAAATACTTGTCTTGACCCAGAACCTACCCCTTAATTCATCGGTTCCCCTCTTTTCAAAGACACCACACTCCACATGCTCTCATCTTCCACGCTCCTTCCTTCGATTTAAATTTCTACGTCGCAGCCAATTTCATTGATCTATGCCCTCCTGACCCCCGCTTATCACCCACTCACTCACCACTCATTCCAAACAACGCACTATCCTATCAGCCATTAGCTCCGCATAATGACCCATTAAAGTTATAAAACAGATTCTTTCTCTCTTATCAGCGAAATTGTGTTCTCTTCTATTTTCAGACTGCTCCCTGCCCACATCCGCATGCAGTGCAGACGAGTGACCGGCACACGAACAATGAGTCACCATCAGTCGAGCAGCAGCTCTGTCTAAAAATAACTCCAGAACCGTCATCGCGCACATTATCAGCAAGAAACGCTTCCACGACAAGCAGAACCCACACAACTTCCATCACTCACTCCGACGCCAAGCAACAACAGCAGCAGCAGTCACACTTCCACTGCAGCAGCAACCGTCTTCCTGGTCTGCAGTTTTGAAGTGAATTTTGTCCACGAGAAGGCAGCAATATTTCGCCGAGACGGAACCCTGAATGACATTACTTGGGCCTAGCGCCCCTGGGATGGCCTTTATGATGAAAAAAAAGAAGTACAAGTTTAATGTTGAGGTGCAGCTGAAGGATTTGGTTGAGGTTGCCTTAGTTAATGAGGTGCTATTCGCTAAGATACGTTTACTGGATGGTGGATCATTTCAGGAGTACAGTTCAAGGTAAGTTTTCTTGTGTGGTAGAGGAGGAGGAGGTGGATGGAGGAGACTTCATGGAGGAAAAGAGTGGAAACCGAGTCAGATTTTTATCTTCCTTTTTCGCACATTGTCCTGTTTGAAGGAGTGTTTTACAGTTGTTGCAAGTGTGGAAGTTGTTCATCAGCACAACTTTCAGTTTCCGAAATGGAAAGAAGAGGTTTCCAAGGCGATCTTGAGGAAAGTACAGAGCAACTAGCTGTCTCTTCTTTGTAATGTGAAGCCCACAGTCTGTGTGGAAGATGCCGAAACTAAGATTTGTGTCGAGAAACCATCTGCATGTCTTGGCCAAGTCCAGCTTCTAGGCAATGAACATGGTCTTAAGCTTTTAATAAAAAAAACCTCATAGGTGGAGATCGTGGTTTGCTGTAGTTTAAGCAGTTTTAAATGTCCTTTCTTCTAAAAGTTGAAAAAAAACACATTTATGTACGTGGTGAGGGTAATTTAGCCACGGAGCTCTATAAGGATCATAAAAGGCCAACAGCAGGCCAATTTATTTGAATTCGTTTAAGAGGATAAGCCTGTTATTTAAAGGAGTGTCTTTAGGCCTTTGAACGGATGGTTTTCATATTCACATTCATCCTTAAGAAGTATATCAAAAGGACTCTCAGTCCGTTCGCATCTTCATCAATCAGGAAGTGTTCTGAAATCACTCTCTACACTTGATACATATTCAATCTGTGCAACACAAGTAAGAGTTTTGGGCGTTCGGGATCTAGTTTGTGCCATATTTCTTTTGACACTCGACAGGAAGTATCGGTTGTCCAAATGTTATTGATCGTGTGGTGGATCACAATTACCACCACTTTGAGTGGTGACGGAAAACGTACAGAACTCAAAACCTCAAAATTTCGGAAAGCCTCAAATTTCGAAAACTGCGTAAAATGAACATGGTTGAAGCTTGCAAAATCTTGATTAAATCTTCGCTCCAAATCCTACAGCGATGCCAAGCAAGGGGTTACGGAAAGTTAAAAATCCCGAATTTAGCCATCTTTCCAAATTCTACAGTGACACCATTTATGTAGGTGGAGGGGGAACATATTTTACGCGGGTTCCAGAAAATCCAAAATCCTTTTGTGGACGAATTCGTAGTGTCCGAATATTGCCTTTTTTTGAAATCCTAAAGAGGTTGCAGGAAATTCGAAATCCTTAATGGAGTGCCCAAATTTAGCCTCTTTTCGAAAACTTACAGAGACCCCAAACGGGTGATCTCTGCTTCATACCAGCTCCTCCGAAATGGTTCTTTCGACACAGTGATTATCGGTTTTTGGAATTTTTGGCCTTTTGCGATTTTGGGCACTTCGAAATTTTTGACATTTCCAGATTTTGGACATTTCCGAATTTTGGACATTTTCGTATTTAGGACATTTCTAGATATTGGACAGTTCCGAATTTTGGGCATTTCTGAATTTCGCGCATTTTTGAATTTTGGACATTTCCGGATTTTCGACATTTCCGGATTTTCGTCATTTCCGGATTTTGGGCATTTTTTGATTTTGGACATTTCCGGCTTTTGAGCATTTCAGAATTGAAGGCTCTAAGGAAACTAGGGATTTTGGTTATTTCGAGATTTAAGACCTTTCGGGATTTTTGACATTTCGGTCATTAAGGCATCTAGGAATTTCGAACATGTCAAGATTTTGTGCCATCTCTTCATTTTCCGGTTTTCAGTGCCAAAAAAACTGCTCCCTTTGAGTGGCTTTTCTACCGAATTCAAAATTTTGGGCACCTAAAGCCCTTTACAAACTCTTACCTTCGGGTTTTGAAGTGTCCTAGTCACTAAATAAATCCTTCCTTCAAGTGATGAGACATCTTTCTGTTGATCACTTCAAATGTCTCTTTCCCAGCTGACGTGTCAAAGAGTCTGCAATTTCAGTCGTCGATCCTTTGCATTGAATTGGCTCATTTATTAATGTGGCCATATCTTAAGGGGGATTTCTTGCCTCTCATTGCTGCCAAAAAATTGTCGCCACTAATTGCTTCAACTTCTTTAATCCGAGTGAGTGCCCAAGCGTGCGATTAACTTATTCGATAAATTTAAGTGTCACTCTTGCCAAGATGGCGACATCCGTGTTGCTGACCGCTTGAAATGTCCATTCTCCAGTTGACAACAAGCGTCAAGATAAGCACCAATCTTTTCAATTCATCGTTGGTTCTGTAAATTTTGTCTCTTCTGTCCCTGCCCTAGCCAGGATTTAAAGCCATCTCTAACCCTAGCTTCAAAACGGCCAAAGAGCAGTCTTCAATCTTCTGCGTCACTTAATAGATCCACTTAAGGCAACATTCCCTCGGTGAGTGTGTCCCAAATTGAATTCAATTTACCACTCAGCAGCGCATTCCCCAACTTTAGCGCAGCGCCCCCCCGAAAAGCTTGTCTGCCAATTACCCCATTCCCCCAAGTGACACACAACTTTAAAGCGCTGTGTCTCCCCTGTGTGCGTCGTCGCGCTGCCAATACCAGAAGGTGTCTGAAACACCCATCGGGTCAATATTCCATTCGCTTTGACAGTTTAATTGAAACTTTTAGACAACCTCCCGTGCCTCTATTGAATTACTCAATTGAGCCAATAAAGCACTTTCCCTCCTCCTCCACACAACTCTATTTGAAAATCAAATCACTCGCTTACGCACATTTTCATTTTCCACCCACAACAGAGAAGAAGTCCGGAATCACCGCGTAGAATGGGACCGTCACTTCGAGTTCCCATGCAAAATGTCGGCGAACGCGTCGACTGGTGTCCTAGATCCATGCTTCCTACGAATTTCCATCCGCAAAGAGATGAAGGGCGGACGTAGTTATTACAAATTAGGTTTTATCGATTTGAATCTTGCCGAATTTGCGGGGTCGGGCCTAACGTCGCGACGCTGCCTGCTGGAGGGCTATGACCAGCGTCACCGGCTCGATAACTCAATGCTGAGGGTGTCAATTAAAATGCACATGCTAAGCGGGGATATTCTCTTCAAGGCGTAAGTCTGTCCGCGGCCGCGATTGATGACGGAGCTAATCTTGTGCTGTTTTTTTTTTTTCTCTTTTTAGACCAACGCCAAGCTTGGCGGGCAAACAAATTCCATCGCAGGACGACCTCGGCACTGTTGTCGGCGGGAATAATGCACTGAGCGGGTTGCAGACACCAACGGCTACCGTGCCCTCGGCGAATGTGCCGACTGCGAATGCGGGAGTGCCCAGTTCCGGGACAAATAGCGCGCCCGGTGGTGGAGGCAGCAGACCGATATCCTCATCGAGAGACGATGGCATCTCGCAGTCGCAAACGTCGTCGGGCTTCGGCTCACTGACGAAGAAGAAATCCGAGTTGTTTACGGACGTTGATCCGGCATCGTTGATCGCATCGGTTGTCACCGACTCGGGCCTGTCTGAGTCGTCGGAGCCGGCGACGAACGCATACGACTCGCTACTGCTAACATATCCACCGCCATCGATTACGTCATTGTCAAACGCACAACAAGTGCTTCCATGTGGTGGAATTGGAGGAACTGGTGGCAGTGGTGGCGGAGGAGGTGGTGGTGGTGGTGGCGGCGGTGGTGGCGGAGGTGGAGGAGGAGGAGGAGGTGGTGTAACAGGAGGAGTGATAACAAACAGTGGAAGTGGTTCAGGTGGTGGTGGAGGAATAAGCAATACTGGGACTGCATCAATGATAGAGATGGGACACTCAAGAAATTCCAGCAATACTAGTCAAGTGAGTATTTATTCTTGTGCGACCCCCCGCAATTCCCCCCTTTCAATGATTTCTCCTTTCTCCTTCACAGATGTCAAAGGGTTCGGGTTATAGTAGTTTTTCGCACAGTCAGCATTCAAGGCAAAGCTCTGAAGGTGATTCAGGTCATGCTCGGTAAGTCGTCGCAAGCGATTCGCTCCGTTCTATGCTTAACCTTTGAACCGTTAATTCGTTGTTACCTATATTTTGTTTAAATTTGTTTTTTCCGTTGTTCTCTCTTTGTTTTGAGATTTTTTTTCTCCTCAAACGACTTTTAAAGAAACAGAACTAAAAAAAAATGCCAAAAACACACACCAACACACTGCATACTTGAAATTCGATTTTTTTTTTTGGTTCTTTTCCTGAATTTTCCTTTTCGTTGTTCGCTTTTTATTTACTCTCCTACACACCTACACACACATGTACTAATTTCATTTTTCTTTAACTACTAACACCGTTCTCTTAGATTAAATTTGATTTGATGGACAGACGCATACACACACACACACTGTAGCGGTTTAGTTTAGTATTGCTGAGATTTGAAAGATGGCGGCAGGCCAACAACAAAGCCACAGTGCTGTGATTGATCGCGGGGAAACTTTGCCTTGAGAATTTTCTCAATTAAGCGGCTGTGATGTTTTTAACGGTTCACTCAGAACCGTTAGGCGATAATTAAGGGGGGGGGGGGAACTTGTAAAGGACGTTAGGGTTGTGTTGAATGGGGCAGCACTTCGATTTCAATTCTGTTGTTATGGAATTCTGAAGGATGTCGACGGCTAAGATCGCGTGTAAAGGGAAACTACGGTGTGAAGCACGTGATATGCGCCTTTGTTGCGCTCCTTTTCGTCTCCTGCCCTAATCGTAAGGTGCTTCGGAATTCAACACATTTTGGCGTCACATTTGTAAATGTGCCTCCACAAGTTTTATCTTTAATTACAGACAATTTATAAATGTCCATAATCTTTGTCAGAAAATGTTTGTGATGATGGATCCTTCAAAATTTGAAGACTGGCACCTTCTCCTTTAGTCTGACATCGTCCTCCTTTAGCCTGGCACCCTCCTTCTTTAGTCTGGCATCCTCCTCCTTTGGACTGGCATCCTCCTCCCTTAGAGTGGCATCCTCCTCCTTTAGTCTGGCATTCTTCTCCTTTGGACTGGCATCCTCAGCACATCTCATAATCGACCATATTTAGGAATGATACAGCATACTCGACTGCAATCAGGCCCAAATCAGGAAGTTTTCATATAAAATTTTAGTATTTCTGGGGTTTCTTCCTTTCCTTTGGCTCACGCTACAGTGATCCTCAATCAAGTTCAAACCGGACTCAGACAGGGATGCCTCTCCAGCAATCTCTGACTTCTAACAGTTTCTCGCACTAAGTTGCCTGAGGTCCTTTTTCACTCGTATTCTGCATCTCTGACGAGAACGTCCTCTGTTGGTTTGTTCCAATGGGTCGGATTGAAAGACACTTCAGGTCGGAGCAAAAGGTATCGATTCGCTCCACGTGGCCTATTCAACGCGTAAGTTGGCGCTTGCTGCCGTAGATCCTAGAGAATACTCCCCGGAATCTTCTCCTCCAGATGGCATTAACGCAAACAAGGCAAAAATTCACACGCAGACCCTCCTCATCCTCTCGAAGAGACCAAACGCTTCATTATCCGCATTAACAATGTCAACATTTCTGCGGCAAAGAACAGGACTGGGATGAACAAGGCGTTGCCAACTTGGTCTTTTGAGAGACGGCTCATGGAACTAGCGGCAAGGAGTGATTTAACATTTGAGTGGGAAACCCAAAAACAAAGTTCCTGATCATTTCAAAATGTTTGTCCATCACGCCAATGTTGATGATAGCATATAAAGGGCGATTCATCATGAAGTTTGATTTACAATTTACAATAAAACATATAAAGTTAAAAGTGAACTCAAAATATTTGCTATCAGTTAAGGGATCAATTCATGGCATTTACTTTTTGACAATGATGTCATATGAATCTTGGCCAAAACTCCGTCTCAGATGGTCCATTCGGAAAGTAACATTTTGAACGACTCATTTGAACATAGCCACTGGTCCGATCTGGATCTCCGGGACAGCAGGAGTCATGTTGACTGCTAACGAGACAGTTGAAACTGGCTTATTTCTAAAGACTGGAGGGTTTACAGACATAGTCCAAAGGCACGATCTAGATGGCTAATTTACCGTAGCAAAACAATTTGTCAACAAATTTATCGCGTTGTATGGGTTGTGGCGATATCTTCTTCAAACCAAGGCTAACCGGGGACATGTGCTTGAATTTCAGGTTACGGTTACCATTGACAGTAAAATTTTTAATTTGGAACAATGACCAGTCTATAAATTTCACCATACCGTTGTTTTTAATGAATGATCTCGTAGCTCTTGGTGCTCTTCACGTCGCTCATAAGCCTTGACCTCGCATATTCGGCAATTTTGCTTATTAACGAGTCCATTGATCCATGGAAATGGACTTCATCGCTAAAAAAATTTCACGATAAAACTTCTTCTTCTTGTGGATTTTTATTTCTCACAATTCTTCAAGGTGTCTTGCCAAAACGATACTGATCAAGAATGACGGGAGCAATGCGTGGTCCTTCAAAAAACAACTTCTTCAAAATCAAGCCACGCGATGAATCGCCCGATATTTGGGGGTCTTTCACTCTAAAAGTAAAATCATCACAACAGCCACCGTTTTTGGAGACATCGTCGATATTTCAAAACGAAAAATTCGAAATTTGGGAATCTTTCTGAATATCTTCTTTCGACCAAAAGGACTCTCTCTTTGTACTTTGTAGTCATTCTTAAACCGGGGCAATCAGAAGATTGACGTTTCCTGAAGGTAGTGTCAAATATGAATATGCAGACCTTATGTCCTTTTTTCGACATCCACTGCATGGTTCTCGAAACCTTTTTAATTCAGTGAATGGTTGACATTCGTCGAAATTCACCTTTTCACCACAAAGTTCTAAACCTACAACCCAAAAGTGCATTTATTTGTAAGTGCCTTCCCTGACGCTAACTCGTCCTGTTGGCATCATAAATGGGCAGAAACTTTCCCGGTCGTTTAAAGGACAATCTGTCTAAATTTCCAATGCCCCTGATGTTCCTGGAATCACCTGCGTATTGGGCTCATACCACAAGGCCCACACACTGACCCTGATACTTGACAAGAACCATCTGAGATCTTATCGGTTCCCACATTCGCTTCTTCTGGGAACAGGAGCGAAGTGTTTCCTCTGAGGAACACAGCACTCGCTTCCAATGCGACTTCACGTCGAGCAGTAAGTTCTAACCGACACAAGTCAAATGATCAGCGTGCCCTTAACTTCAGTTTCAACGGAGATCCTCAATACGCACAACTGGTGGCCATAGTGCCTTCAATAGAGACCCTTCTCAATTTATCTTCCACCCAAAAAAACCCACGCCACAGCTG
The DNA here is from genome assembly GCA_944738645.1 of Eristalinus sepulchralis. Lineage (NCBI taxonomy): Eukaryota > Metazoa > Arthropoda > Insecta > Diptera > Syrphidae > Eristalinus > Eristalinus sepulchralis. The sequence continues at coordinate 7,901,469 of OX122886.1, read as the reverse complement.
CTCCTCTTGATCCCGCAACAGCGAGGGTCCCTTTCAAACTGTCAGCACCGCTCTCCATCTGCTCGCCCATGTCCGTTCCACTCGCCTGCACGTGGTTGAGAGCGTTGTCAGTGCGAAACGCGAAACACTCGCTAATTATGCTGTCACCTGGCACACCAAAACATTTCCCCCCCTTCGGCGTGCCTTACATCATCACACAGCAGCCAGGCGGGCATTTCATTGCAAAGTTTAAGGTCAACTAACCCCGTGTTCTGTCGGTTAGTTGGCCAGCGTTCAAAAAATCAATTCCCCACTCGCGTCCCGGGGCGCCCGCACCTCGACGCGCTAAATGCATTTTCATGCCACGCCGCTCATTGTTCGCCTAAGCGTTTATGCAACAAAGTGCATAAAATTTAGCATTCGCGGCGAACAGTCACAGCCGCTGGCGGCAAGCAATTATGCGTCATTTTTGTTGGCATTTGTTCCGTCGCTGGCCTTCGTCATAGGGTTCTGTCTTCTCTCTGTTCTGTGTTGTGTCGTCTCGGGCAGAACATGATGATGACGGCTAAAGTGCAAGGATCGTCGAACATCAGTGCTGCGCGCTTGGGGCGAATCACACAAGAACGTGATTTTGTGGCGATTTGTTGTTTGGGCATGAGCCGCGGCGCCGCCGTCTTCGGTGCTTGACTCCGCTAAGGGTAGATGAAATCAATTAATTTTGCTAAGTGACGTTTCTTTGTTTTGGTTTGTTTGGGTTTTGTTTGAGTTTAGCGAACAGATGTCACACACACACACACATACACGCACATATCTCGATGCATTCGTTAATTTATTTCATTTTAAGAAAAATTTTCTTCATGTATCCACTCGATTGAGTTTCACAAAGCTGTGCTCTGCAAACATCACTCCAAGTGACCACGACGACGATGAGGATGATGATGATGATGATGATGATGAATGATGGTGGTCTGTATTATACAAGAGCTTGTAGCTTCATCCACTTATCACACCAACTCATTGGGCACTTCACACACGGGACTTTGTGGTGGGGAAGGGGAATTCTTGACATTTTTGTTTCGAAACGTGTGTGCAATTGTGTGTGAGATATTGTTTCTTTGGACGGGAATTGGGCACTGATGGGTTTTCGTAAGTCTCTCCGACGGCTTGGAGGGAATTTTCTGAAGAAATCGATGATTGATGATTGTTTGGTAATTTTAATTAGTTTCCCGCTCCACTTTGGAAGGTGAAGTCATTTAATTGAGCTCCAGCATGTGAACTGCAACTTGAGCTTGTTTCCAGGAAGAAATTGCTTTGCTTGTCCCATTTCTCCAAAGTGGGTGGTTTTTTCGGTTATTGATTGATTCCGGGAAGCGGTCATCCAGGAGGAGATATTTGTTTCATGTGAAGATAAAGAGGCAAACTGACTAGGCTGAGGTTTGGGAAGACTTTAAGAGCTTATCGACCCAATTGAAGAAGTCTTATGATGAGTTCTCTTCTGTTTCTGTCAAAGGATGCATCCTCGGGATTGTTGCCTCTTCAATTTTACAGACTCTACTTATGTTTCCGTGCGGTTGTTGGTTCTGTTTGCGTTGATGGCATCTGGAGGAGAAGATTTAACGATGAACTCTATGGGCTGTACAGCGACATGCGCCTGGTCAAGCTTCTTTGGATACAACGCTTAAGATGGCTAAGCCATGGACACCACTGCTCCGGCGCGAAAAGTCTTCGAATCTGAGCCATTGGGCCAACGCAGCAGAGGACGGCCAAGGCAAAGGTGGCGCGCACAAGTGGAGAAGCTAACTTGGAGTGTGCAACTGGAGGCAGCTAGTAAAAGATCGTGTTTGCTAGAAAGGTATGTTGGTTGAGGACCAGGTATACCCCGGACTGTAGTGCTACAAGGAGTAGAACTTTTGTTCCTCATTTCTGGTCGGTCGTCCATAATCTGTTCATAGATTCCAGATGCATTTACACTGATGGCTTGAAAACAGAAGAACTAATGGCCTTTGAGCAAAAGAACTTGGTCTACCCCACAGACTCCCCAATCACTGTAGTGTATTCCAAGCCAAAGCGATGGTAGTTCGTGATGCACTGTCCTCGCTAAAGTGGAACTGCGATCACCGACCTTAACGACTTATATCACAGGGTTTTCCCAGGAGTCTTAGATAAAGCAAGACTAGATGCCTTAGCTACCCAAGTACTAAATGACATCATTCTTGAGGGACAATCACTCCACCTTGGCCTTAAGCTAAGTTTCTGTTGCTCTCTGGATCACAGCACGTGGAATGCAACTTCACACTAAACCGGGAAAGTCTCCTAACCGCCTGGTCTAGGTCTAAGTTAAACAATAAACAAGATCAGTCAGCACAGTACACTGACTCCACGATATGGGGTTTTAAATCACAGCCACCATTCGCACGGTCAGGCTGGAACCGAAGTTCCAAGGGATCCTGACCTCCAGTAGCACCAGAATATAACCTCTGGTCAAGCTGTCCCTACTAGTAAGGTGCCGTCAACACCGCCATTACGCCACAAATGGTCTTTAGTTTCGTCACTGATTCCGTTGACACTAATGGATGTGATTTTGAATCATGTGACACATAAATTCCGTCACATCATCTGGATCTAGAAGAATATCTTTATCCTCGCGTATAGTCAGGCCTCTCATTAAATTTCAAGATAGTCCTTGATAGCCTTGAAGAGATGATTGAGCAATTCAATCTCTGTCTGTGATGACTGTCAGGTCATAGAGACGTTCCTGGTAACTGCAGAGCTGATGTCAGGCACGAACACCTAGGTCTCGTCACATCTAAGGTCCATTTGAACGTCTTTCTGAAATGGCAGCCTGTACTTTGTTTTACCCTCACTCACGGCTTCAATGCCAGCAACCGCCTCACCGATGGCTCGCTTTGATCGTCCAATGACTTCAATGTCTTCCCCTTAAGCAAGCAGTTGAACGGAGTTGAAACAGTCACATGACAGCGTGTCGCCTTGTTTAACAGGTTTTTTTGGAGCTTCGCTTAAACGGAATCTCTCTTTTAGCATCACTTATGGGATGTGGAGTGAATTAGTCTTCAGCTGAAGACATGTTGCTGCAAATGGAGGCGTTTTCTCAAACAATCGTCTGTCTCTATCTCTCCCTATCCACTTTTTCAATTTCCTTGCCTTCTGTTGCACAGAACCGATCGTAGTTCAAAGAAAAGTTAAGAGTCAGGGAACACATGGAAGCAGTTTGTTAATTTCTTCAAGTACAACAAACAACCCTCCCATCTGACCGGTACATAACCATAAACTCCCCCCCAACACTGTCTACAAAACCTGCCCTTAGTTCCACTGATTGCATTCGATTAGTTGTCAAAGTAAAGAAGTTATCATCATTCAATCGAGTACGGGGATCAAGGTAACCACTTGTCGCACGTCGAAATGTCTGATATTTCCCTTAACACACTTCCGTCTGCCTTTTATTGACTGTGAAGCGGGGAAAACTTTCCGTTTTCGAAAACATTTCGTCTCATTCTGGTTTTGTTTACAAACTTTTTCAACTGCAAACACACACAACTATGTGGAGAATCATTTTCTAATGACAAACGTTTTTTTTTTTTTGTTTTTTGATTTTGATTTTCTGTGCGGAATGCTAACGGCTTTAACTAAAACGAACACTACTTGCTAAAAAATTGATTAAGCCTTAAACTTATGCGATCTGTGTCGGTTGATGTTGGTTGGTAAAAAAATTTAAATTTAGAATAGTCTGTAGTAACTTAAGTCTTGATCTTTAGTGGGCGTGGGTAGGGTTAGTTCTAGTTTAATAAATGTAGCCTCTAGAAGTAGTGGAGTCTTAGACGGGATAGAACTTGGGAGGGTAGATATGGAAATGCTTGGTTGGCGTTGCAGATTGTTACAACAAAACAAGTGAACCTCCCACAACTCAACACTGACGGACGTTGAACAAGGGAAAATGTAGCGACAAGTTTGATGAGACATATTGGGCCGCACATGTTTCCTGCTGCATTGACATATGTTTATTCAAATGAAGGACTTATAAGACAACAGGAACCTACTTTAAAACAATAAACTGAAAAGTTGAAAAATGTTAACAAACTGAAGGAGCTGGGTAAATCCACAAAGAAGGCCGAGCTTGGTATCAAAGCCAAGTTATCGATGTTTGTTCCAACCCTTACCTATGGCTAGGAGATTTGGGCAATGACAGAAAGAATAAGATCGCGAATACTCTCTGTTCTGTTGCGGGAGTTACTCCTGGGGACTGGGTGAGAAAGACGGCAACACAATGTTGAGTAGCTACTCCGGACGGAAAGTGTTATATTTCGTTGGTTTGACCATGTGGTAAGGATGTCCCCTTCATCACGATGTTTTAGGCGTGGCTTGGATGTTATTCCAGCAGGAAGGCGAGAGCTCGCAGACCCAGGGCGAGGTAGTTAGAAGTAAAGTCCAAGTTGCCTGATTATGCTTGCCAATAGCTCCTGATGAGTTCGAGTAGACGGCGGACGATCGAGTAGCCTCGAGGTGCATTGCCCTCGAGATTCCTTTGGTGGATGATGATTATGATGATGATCCATCGATAGCAGCACCACTTATATCAAGTCCCTAATAAACTTCTGAAGACATCGCCAGTAAGAGTTGACAGTGCTCTGAGGTTATCCCTTCACCTAAATGGATAGACAAGGTTAAGGCTAGAGTTCGGTTAGGTTAGCTAAGTGCGACTGGTTGTTCACAAGCAAACACACTTATGTCACTTTTGGATTCATTGAACGGATAATTCGCAATTGCGTGACACTGCCAGCCCACAAGGAAAGAACGCTAAGCTCCTTCAGCAACTACTCGTGCGTGCTATTGTTCTTTCACAAGTAGAGTCCTCCGAAGAGTGAGGATTAAGAAGCTCCGAACAGTAAGATTTAAAAAGCTAAGCTTAGCTAAGATGTAAAAAGCTTCCTACATGGAGTGTTGTCAGCTACTCGAGAGAAGTGGCGCTTTGGAATGTTTAGTTCCAAAATCGAACCTTCAGGTTCGCACGTACAATGGCCACTCCCCTTTAATAATTGAGTGGCACTACAGTTCGCAAGGGACCAGTTTCTGTATCAACTACTCATGTTGTGTGTACTATTGTTCCCTCACGAGTAGGGGGACCTGGCAACTTTTTGCCAACTCCAACCGCCGAGAGCTAAGCTTTTCATAGACAATTAGTACGCTTTGAGTCTTGCCAGCAATTTGAAAGATGTGTTGCCGTGAAAAATTCAAAGTATTCAGTCCAGGGATCAAATCTGAAACTTGTGAATTGACCCACTACACCACGACTACCAATCTCCCTTATGATACCCTAAAACCGTGAGCTAACTAGGTAGCTTATGAGATGTCCCATATGTTGCTGAGTAAGCCTACTTTTGCCTACTCTTCGCAAGAACTTGAAAGTCGCAGTGAAGGTGAGATGTGGTTTCAACGTCTTCCTTGTCTCTGGAACTCCTGTAGAAGTCATTTTGAAGGATGCTAAGCCGGGAGGCGTGAGCGCCTACAGTTAACAATGCAGCACGCAGCTTGGAACTCTCTAATCTGTTTTCAATAGCGTCCACAACTCTTCTCCATACACCAGACATGGTGCACTATACAAAACAGCTAAGTCCTTCAAAACACGGCTCTTTTACTTTATTGTTTTTTGAGCCCAAAGAAAGAGAGAAAGAAATCCTATTTTTGTCTTTGTTGAGAGTACTGATGTTCTTATCAACTGTGAAGCCGGAGTAGACCAAGTCCTACTGCCCATTGTCTGTCACTCTGTCCTGGCAGCTATCAGATCTCCTTCTTCCCTTCTCACAGAAAAAGTGTCGAGAGTCTCTTAACAGGATGGACAGGAATTACAACACTCAGCTCATCTGGGATGCCGGGAAAGTGTGATGTTCTGGGATGCAGCACCACCTCACTTCGTGAAATTTTACTTTGCATTCGCTTAACTGAGCATCTGCTTCCCCAGGGCAGGTCTAATGGAACGATCTACAGATGGTTCATGTGCGCAAGATGATCTCGAAACGCCATAAACTAGTCACAGGGCATTTTGCCACTGCCATATGTACATGGTGGTGGTGGCCGTGGCGTAATGAGTAAGTGCGTCGATCCGCACCCAAAAGGTCTAGCTTCGATTCCCGGACGGGACAGCTCGCATTTTTTTCACGGCACCACCTCTTTCGAGTTGCTGACAAGACGCAACGAGTATCAATTGTTTACGAAAAGCTTCTCAAATCTCGCCATTCGGAGTCGGCAAAAAATTGTAGGTCCCTTCCAGTTGTGAGAGAACACTAGCACGCACAACACGAGTAGTTTTTGTAGAAGCTAGGCTCTGGTCCCCTGTGGGCTGTAGTGCCACTCCACCATGTACATGGTGACAGACAAGGTCTCCCTCATAACGACTGTGGTCGAATTTGCAAGGATGACGACGAAGAATTAAGCGTCTCTCATCTCCTCTGCTCAGCGAAGCCTTAACTAGAGATTGGAAATTCCACCACTACCTGTGTGATCTGCCTGACTGTGCGAGAGAAGGAGAGAGATAGAGAGAGGTTGTCGTTGCCGAATCTGAAGTTCTATCGATCTGCGTGGCATGCCAATGAGCCTAACATGGCCCAAGTGGGAAAGTGGCTGCACAGAAATCACTTCGCTCATGATTTTTCCTTCAAATGAGTGCTCACACTTCACTAATCCAATCTAAAATTTGTCCCAGTTTTGTGAACATACGTGTAATCTCCCTGATTTGATGGCTCCCGCATAACTTGACGCTAGTGTAGTGCCCATAATTCAACAGCTCCTTCTGCCAGTCCATACGTTCAAATCTCCGATTTCCTCCCCACGTGAGACAGCGTTACGTCGGAAATTTGTTTATTTCCATTCAGCGTATCAAATTTCAAAGTTTCAGTTCTGCTCGCGCGATGAATTGCTTCTTTGAATCATTGTTTACGTTAGGGCCCCCAACTGAATTGGAGCGCCACTTAGGACTGCAGAATAAGCTCTCAGATTGCCAAATGATTGCTCCATAGCGCCGACTCGTTTTGCATCTAAATTCAGCGTTCTTTCCACTTCAGTCACGATACCAAAAGTAAGTCCATTTCGAACTAAACATCAAACATGACGCAACAGAAGCACCAGACGCACAAAATCGACAACAACGCCAACCAAGCATCACATTGAGGAAACTGTCTTTCGATTTCTAGTCATAGACACGTGTAGGCTATACGTCCTAGATGGGTGGGTAGATGTTAGGATCAGCTCCTAGTTGGGCAGAGACTAGTGCCACACGCCTTTGTCACATTCGTAGTTCTCGCTCTAGATCTAGTTCTAATTCAAACTTTTTACTTTTTGTTTTGTTGATTTGTTTACTTTATTATTTTGTGTTTTTTTTTCTTCTCTCTCATTTTTTACCTTTTTTTTATGTTTTGGTAAATAAATCAAAAACCGAATCCATCTTGACTAACACTACTGTACTCTGTACTGAACGTTGCAAAAAAAAAAAAAAACTTGTAACTCGCTCTCGCTTTGCAAAAAAAAAAAACTAAAACTCAAACGTCGGCGACGAAATCAAAAAACCAAAAAAAAATCTGTAGATTCCAAAAATCCGTCTCCCTCTTAAGCAGATTGAATCAGAGAGCTATGAATGCGATGAAACTGAACATCCCCACGTTCCTGCACTCGAAGGTGGAGGAGAGCACCGACACGGACGGGAACGTCTACTTGACGCCGAACTCATCGCTGAGCGCGCAGACGGACCAGAGCATGGAGGAGTTCAAGACGCCGCTGAATGAGATGCCGAAGCAGTTCTTGCATACACCGCCGGTGACGTACGCGCGGGTGGGGGCGAAGCGTAACTACTCGACCAGCAGCAGCGACGAGAATGACGATGACGACGAAGAGGACGATGATGTGGACGACGAAGTGAATGTGTCTAGCGACGGTGACTCGGGCCTGGATGAGAACTTCCACACGCCGAGAGTGGCCCGCATCAAGTCAATGGAGAACCTCTCGATCCTGGAGATGGAGTTCAATAAGGCGTCACGTGAGCTGGACCGCAACTCGCCCAGGCGGCTAAAGCTGATCAGTCCGGTAATACCGAAGATAAAGTCGCTGAACAATTTGACCCTCGACATCGACAACTACGAGGGAGTGGCTTTGAAACTGGAATTCGAGCGACTCCGCCACAGCAGGACCTCGCCGGCGCTGGGCGTCGGCGGTGGCGGAGAGTCGCCGAAGAGCGGCAAATTCATCAAGAACAAGGTGGGCAATGCGAAGTTCATTGGCAATGACGACACCCCAGAGGTGCAGAAGCCCCGGCCCCATTACCCGATCGCGAAGATGAAGTCGCTCGGGACCATACCCGACGTGGTGAGCGAGCGGGTGGAGTGCGATCCGTTCCTCACACCGACTTCGGCTCGAAAGAGCTTCCCCAGCGGTACGACGGGTGATGCCAACGAAGTTCGCACCAGCGGGGTAGACGTGGTGGACTGCTCATGGGGCTCCTCGATGAAGGAGCTCACCTCGTACGAACGCCTCGGCAAGCTGCACTTCACGCCCGAGGGTCTGATTCTATCGCGGACACCATTCGAGCGGGCCTACCGACGAAGCTACCAGCGCAACGGGCCAGCCATCATCAAAAACGTGAAGAGCTCCACGCCCCTGAGGCAATCTGACGGCTACGTGCATTACACGAATAACGAAGCGGCCACCGCTGGTCGTCCGAATTCCAATCTACTGAGGTACGGTTTGTAGAAAAAAAAAACAAAAAACAGAAATCTCTCTCTCCTCTCTCACAACACTCACTTGTATTAACTTCACCTTGTCACGCCTACTCTCAGCTTTGAACAGAAAATCAAAACAACTGTCGCTTGAAACTCTCTGTCCCGACTGTCATCCATGCGAGCTCAACAGAATCGACTCATAATCGACCTAGAGAAACGAGAAAATCATTTAAATGTACTCCTTCTCTTTGTTTTGTATATAATTTTTGCATTTGTCCTGTTTTGTGGTTTTTTCTTTCTTTCTTCTAACCCTGGGTTCACATGGAAGATTCCTTGCTTGTGGGTTTTTTTCTAATTTTTTTTAAAGGAGAGTGGGAGCTTCAGTTTTTTTTCTGTTGGGTCCTTTGCTTTTTTTTCCAATGCACAAGTTCTATTTTTTTATTTTTTTTTTTTTCAAATTTATTAACTCAAAAGTGTGTTTGTCTTATTTTTTAATTTTTTGAGTTTTTTTTTTAATTTTTTGTTTATTTTGTGGCGTGAATTATGAAAGAGGTCTACTGTCTTTTAGAATTTGCGTTGTTTACTTGTAACTGACGTGCTACAGGTTTTGTGTTAAGGATTGAGGGTTCCTAGGATAAGAATGTTAACCATCTGTTGTCGACTTTGTTGAGAAGTCAGTGTTAAGTTTATAATGTGTTTGTACGTATTTTTTAAGAATTTTAGAAAAACAAAATGCCGCCAATTGTGATAGACATTTTTATGGTGTAACAAGGTCTTAGGTTATAATGTGAAGACCGGATCAATGATCCGAACACAGCTTAGAAGAGCTTAACTTTAAGCGAACAAATTGACCGCGCTTCGTTTTCGAAAAATATCAGAAAACAGTGGTTAAACTGTATAAAACATTTTTGCTTAAGATTTGCAATACTTCTGACTTCTTGCATCGATGATCTGTTTGGACTTAATTATGAGTTCTGTACCCCAGACATCCTAAACAGAGGCAGTGACTGAGCTGGAAGTGTGCACCATATCCTCTTTGCCTCTGCATCCCAGTCACATTTTTAAGAATACTTCAAATAACCTTATGCGGAAGGTGTTCAAATTACAAGCCGTTGCTCATCATTTACTCTTGTACTTGGGAACGCAGAGGCTTAATTTATTTAACTCACTAAAGACTCCTTCCTCACATGTATTTTGGCAGCTAGTCAAACCACAATACCTTGTCACCAGCCAAATCACAGAGGCTATCAAGCTCCTGGCTTGGCTTAAACCACTGTAGGCGTAAACAAAATTATCACTGTATCCTCATTAAAGAAGAAGATGCTTATTTTCAAATGTATCATGCGTGCATTTGCGAAGGTGAGCACAGTTCTGAACTTCAAAATCTCAAAAAGAGATCTAAATTCGTAAAAACCAAAATCCTAATGATTATGATTAAAAATTGATATTCCAAATTCCCCATAAACATCAATATCTCGAAAATTCAAAAATTCCAAAAAGACTTAAATTCCAAACGGAACAAATCACGTGAAACCTAGAAATTTTGAATCTAAAAACTCAAAAATTTGGAATAAATGAAAATTCAGAAATTCAATATCTCCAAAACCAGAAAACTTATATAAAAGAAAAATACAGTTAGATCGCGACGCCAAAAAGACTAAAACGTTCAAGAGATAGATTTGGAAAATTGCGAATTCTCACAAAAATTCAACAATAGAAAAAAAAACAAAATTCTGAAGAAAACTAAGCCCACAAGGACCAAAAAACCGAAAATTCAAAAATTACAAAAAGCTTACAATTTGGAAAACAGAAAAATTTCAAAAAACGACAATTTCTAAAAAGAACATATCCCCGAATTCTAAAATAACATAAAGATAATAATCCAAAAAAAAAAACTCAAAATCTCAATTTCAAAAATTGCATGTGGGTCAAGGTGGCAAAATGACCAAAAACATCGAAAAGATAAAATTTTGAAAATTAAATTGGAAATTGAAATTGAAATCTTAAAAAATTGAGCATCCCAAGAAAGTAGCGGGATTTGGGAATAAATCAAAATTCCGAAAAGATCAAAATTTTGAAAAGGATAAAATCTCAAACAATTGGGAAATACGATAAAACGAAAATCTCAAGAGTAAATATTACGAAACTCAAAAATATCGAAAGAGCAAATTTGATAACTCCGAGATTTCGGAAAAATTGTATTAAAATCCAATGAGTCCAAAATCTCGAATACACTAAAATGCAAAAAAAATCAAAATCTGAAAATGATCAAATTTGGAAATTTCAAAATTTTGGACCAATTCAAAATCATAGGAATTAACCAAAATCCCATAGGAACCAGAATTCAGAAACAACAAAAGCTTCGAAAAGATCAACATTTCGAAAAAAAAACTAAAGCCCTGAACGAATGAAGAATCAGAAAAATAAACGAAAATTTTAAAAAGGCAAAAGTCAAAACTCGGATTTGTCAAAAACAAAAAAAACAAAATCCAGAAAGCAATTTTTTAACCCAAAACTCGGAATAGTCCAGATTATCAATAAGACTAACAATTTCAAAAAATTCGAAAAAGCCAAAATCCCTAAAGTCCCGGTAAATCAAAATCCCGAAAGGGCAAATATCAGGAAAATCAAGGATATCAAAAATTCTAAATTCAGAAAAGACCGGATAGAGGGTCAAACAGGTGCTATTTTGAAAATCGAAAAATCCTGAAATGTCCACATTTGCGCAATCTCTCGAAAAAAAAAAAACACAGCAATTGATTGTGTTGATCAAAGTCTTTAAATCCTTCAGAAACCTCAGGTACGAGGTTACCCTGCCCCAGCGTCAACTCTGCCCCAGAAGCCAACCCTGCCCCAGAAGCCAACCCTGCCTTTACCTACTTCTCTCAAACTAGTTTGAATCTTGCATCGATACGGCTGAGTCAATATGTCGATATGTCTGTGCCTACATTCACCTCTCTAACTGAAAGAACTCTAACGCTGGCCACAAGCTTCCTCTTTCAAAAGGCCAAGGATCAATTCTGGCTTGTTGCTTGATGTGACTATTTACGGCACTAGTTGATGTTGCGATTTAGAAATTCACCCGAGAAATGCTTCTTTTTTCATTCCACGAAGTGGCCACTGGTCTTAAGTGGTGTCCAGTGATGCCTTTCAATTCGTATGAGGTCCTTGTTCCCTTATGTCCACCATCTGAAGGCCAGTCTCAAAGTCGGAAACTCTTGCGAACCGGACTACAGTTGCGCATGCTCTCTACGGGCCATAATCAGCTTAGACGTTGAATACTGTCAGGATGATTTTAAGGGTGACACTCTGTACACTGTATAAGAACATTTTAAATTTATGAGCACAGATTGAGATTGGGTTCAAATGGTGAAGTGCAGAGGATTGTGTCTTAAGTTGTGTCTGCAACCAAGCTCCAAGATCTGAGGTCAGGTGTCGGTCCTACACTTAATTTTTGCAAACTCTGCGAAAGTTAGAAGACCATGTCTTTGACATTGACTCGGCGTTTCGTAGTGATATCACAAAGCTTCCAAATCGCTGGTTTGAAACTGACTTTAGAACGCCTGCTTAACTCACTGCAAGACTTGCTTTATTTGACAAAAAATTCGAGGAGCTGTGTGCGAGTCCTTCCCCACCCCGCCCACAGAATTGGTCTCTTTGTGAATTCTTGAGCTCGAAACAAAATTGAAGACAGACCTCGTTCTTAGCATGAACATGATTGTCTCTCCACCGATACACCCATCAATTCCCACTTTTGACAGATTGACACAATTCACGGTGATGAAATGTGTGCACAGCCTATCCTGCAAGACAGACTTTTCCACGCACTTTCGCCAGCTGTCTAACACATCCCACATGTGGTTCATCAAAAATCGATTGTCAACGCGCCAACAATCCTCCACGGGGTCCTTAATGTTCCGCAGAGCACTGCGCCCCCCAAAGGAATGAAACTTTTGTATTCGCAAACTCACCAAATGGATGTCGTGATTACTTCATAACACGCGCAACAACTGTTTCCCCCATCAATTCGCATCCCTCATCCAACTGTCAGCCGGGCCACCCACGATCTTAACCAGCAACAGCTCCGCTGATTAAACTTTTACACTCTCTACTGTGCTTTCTCTCTCTCTCTCAGTTCCCCCCAGCGAAAAGAAGCCAAAGTTATTTTCGTAAACGAGCACCTTGTGTAGGTGTCGCCACTGTGGAGGTATCTCCAAATTTCTCGCGCATGAAACGTCTGCTCGCGAAATATCCTTGCTTAATGTGCCTCTCGGATGGCATTTAAATTCGCGCTAAATGCGCACCAGCAAAGGCTTGGGAACGGTTACTGGGGGAGGTGTAAAATGAAAAATCATCGTCACCCTCCCCCACACTTCACACACTGCTGCTGTATGCAGGAAAATTCAATTAAGGACGCGTAGGTGGCACTTGTTCTCTATCCACAAGCCGTCACGAGGACAATTTTTTTTTTTTTTTTTTGCTGTAACTGAATTAATAACGCCACACACTATGACGTTGCTCCATCTTGTCATTTTTTTCTTTCTTTTTCGAATTTCGTCCCCGCTGTCCCTCGCCCATCGATGGTCGGCCTCCTGCGTCGTCCTTTTCGACGCACAGCTGAATACGAGTGTTCGAGGGGAAAATCGATAGACGATTTAATCGAAAAGCAGGCGAGAGATGATTTATGTGGACTGGCTATGGCTGCGAGGCTGGTGGCGCAGGCACTTCAAAACCGATTCCTCCCCACCCCGCGGTGGTGGGGCATCGCATTTTATTTTCCGCTCCCTAATGGCGGTGATATCATGAATTTTACACCGTGTTTCCCGCCAGACTCGTGGGAATTTCTCACATGAGAAGTTCCTGGCTTTCCCACTGGACGCTGCTTCCGGAGAGGGCCAGATAATACAATTCACGGAATGGCAGTGCTTGTGTTTCCTTGCTGTTCCCAGCTGGTGGGCATATGCGGCCGGGCGGTAATTGTTGCAATCGATGGAGCTCTGTGGAAATTGTTTGAGAGTGCATGTGTTAGTCGCGTGCTAATTGATTTTGAAATCCAATGACGGAGGTAATTACCGCGTTGGCGGTCGTTAACGGTGACAAATGTCCTTGCTGCGGAATGCTTGTGTAATTTTTAAATGACTGACGCGGTCGTTAAGGATGTCCGGTGACTGAGAGAGCTTGAGCCTGAGATGAGGGAATCTATTTCATGCCCTTCAACTTTTGGTGAAAGTTAAGCTCATGGGTTTTAAAAAATTTCCCTAAATGGGACCAAATCGAATGCTTTGCTGGGTGTTGGGATTGGAACTGATTTCTGCAGCAAATATTCATATTGTACCTGTCGTTGGCGTTTTCCCGACCCTGAAAGAGATTTACTAGTACATCATCTATTTACTGTGAACAAGGCTTGATTCAGCCCTTGGTCCTATATAACCCTTCTAAAGACACACTGAAGCCTAAAGTGAAGAAGCCTCGACTGTTAAAGGGGGCGAACCATTTGAACCTGATCAGCAAGCTGTTGTTCTTAAGACCAATCTGACGGACCGATGAAAGAACAGTGCGGCCAGATGTTTTGGGCTTGCATCGGGCCATTCCCTAAAAGATGGGAGAATGGTTGCAGTTTCCTTCTCTTCCATGCAGCTTCTACAGAAAGCATTGATGAGGGGATTTCAATTCTCAGCTTCGAGCGATGTATTCGAATTGGACATTCTTTGAGTACACAACATGATTTGATCATTGTCTATCCTTTGTCGACCTAGCACACCACGTCCAGGTGCAATTTCAACCTCCACGCAGAAAGGGAATCACTTAGGCTATCGAGTGTGTACGAAAGGGGCACAGTTGTGGTTGGTTTTTTGGTAGTTCTTTGACATAACAGCTGCCTAGCATATTTTTTTAATCTGTCAGCATAGACTATACTTGGTCACCTCCTTCAAGGATACGCGGTAGTTAGCGTAACGAGAGAAGAAGTTTTTTAAAGCGGAACATGGTTTACCTATACAACATTCCTCATGACCCAAGATAGTGCCCCGCGAATAGCCATTACATCTTCCTGGAGCTAGTTACAGTGATTTAGGAGTCAGAGGACGACTTACGCATTTCGGGGACTTACGCTGATTCCCAAAGACGTCATTTGACAAACTTTTCTAGACAGTTGGTACTCTTTGAGTGTGGTCATCAACTGGAAAGGGTGTTGAAGTCAAAGACTGAGAGGTGGTCAGTCCAGGAATGGAACACTACGCCACTTTGACCGTGGAAGGATGCGAGATGTTTAAATCGCCTCTCCACTTGTCTGCGCCATCTTAATCTATGCCTTCCTCTGTTGCGTTCTCCCTGTTGGCTCGGATTCAAAGACTTTTCGGGCCGGAATCGTGGTGTCCATACGCTCTACATCGCCTTGTCATCTTAAGTGTTGTTTTCGAAGACGCTTGACCATGTGCATGTCGCCGTCTTCTACTGGCAACAAACCAGTCTTTCACGGACAAATGACCTCGTCAGACTAGGCAAAAGGATCTTACATCCGACCTCAGCCGTACTTACTGGACACTGTCTAATGAGGAACCATGCAGTAAGGTAAGGTCTTCTATACAATGACTTCCGGGCCCAGTGGCTCTCCGAAGGTGCCACTCTGGTACTTCATAACTCGCCCCCATGCCGGCCCTTCGAGATTGACCTGAAAACTTAAAATTTTCGATTTCGGAAAAAAGTGCCTGAATGTGTTCTACGGCACCTGAGAACATGCGGAAAACAAACAAAACTGTATTTGGAGGCCTGGAAAGGGCCCAGTTCTAGGCTACCTAATAATTATAATATTTGAGTGCCACTACAGCACACAAGGGACCAGGGCCTAGCTTCTACAACAACTACCCATGTTGTGCGTGCTTCTGTTCTCTCACGAGTAGAAGGGAGCTGCAATTTTTTGCCGACTCCGAACGGCGAGATTTGAGAAGCTTTTCGTAGACAATTGATACTCGTCGAGTGTTGTCAGCAACTCGAAAGAAGTGGTGCCGTGAAAAAAATGCAAGGTGTCCCGTCTGGGAATCGAACCTAGACCTTTGGGTGCGGATCGAGGCACTTACTAATTTCGCCACGGCGACCACTCCTTCACTACCTAGGCACCTGCAAATTTCTTGCAACAGTGGTAAAAGGCTTCAATTGAAAACCTCTTCTACAGCAGCCTAAACAAACTAGCTGAAGTCAGAGAGGGGGGGGATCAAGAAGTTCCTCAGGGAATCAAATTGACTAACCCACTTGAAGTTTGAAAGAAAGTTACTTTCTTATAGGCAAGAGGACAAGGACAATGACAATCCTCTGGTCATGGTGCATCACAGTGGTTCCACTCGCTTTTAAAGTGAGCTTCAGCAAACATTGCTCAAGCAGCCCCCTCAACCCTACCTAATCCAACCTAGCTAGCGGTCGATTTCCCAGTTTGATAGGAGCGGGAAATTACGCGCGCTTTGAGCAATGTCTTAATTAAATTTAAATTCTGATAAAACACTCTTCAGATGTGGAGACAACAACTTAACGAAATCAATCCAAAAATTTCCGTCATCGCTGCACCAGGACACCGTTTTCAGTTCTTTCAAATCGTCACCAAAAAAAAAAAACGAGTCAACAGCTTACAGCCGAAGTCTGTCCACACTCGTCACTGAGTGCCATCACAGCGCCTTAAGAGTGTTTCTTAATTTTTTCTTTAGTTTCCTTATTTTCTTTCTCCCATTGTTTTTCATTTTCTCCTTCGCCATGCAAGAAACAAATAAATCCCTAAATTAAAAAAAAAAATCAAACAAACGCAAAAAAAAGTTTGCTTCTTGAAAAAAAAAAAAACAAAAACATATTTTCTTTCTCTCTTCTCTGTGTTTGCGTCTTACTTGCTGTGCGCGTGCGTGCGTCTTCTGATTTCATTTGCATTCCGATCCGCGCTCCCACTTGCAACAACAGAAGTATCTCGGGCGTACCGCGTCGACTCCTAGACGGTAGCAATCGACAGATCTCGTCAATCGCTGCCACGGCGACAACATCACCGAACGCCTCCTCATCCTGCGGCACCCTGGGCAGCATCAACAGCACCTCGTCGAGCGGCAGCAGCAGCGGAGCCGTCATCACATTCACCTGCACCAGCGACGTGGTCGACGGTGTGGGACCGGGCACTCAACCGCTCGGCTCTCCGGGCGGTTGTGGTGGCGGCGGCGGCGGCGGCGGCGGCGGTGGTGGTGGAGGAGCAGCAATAGCAGCGGCGGCCGCCGCAGCCGCAGCACAAAACGCACAAAACTCATCGACCACCAGTCCAACGGATGTATGCAGCCTACGTTCGAATCCTTCGGCTGCGTCCCTCTTGCTCACAATCAACAGTGGCGGCGGTGGAAGCGGCACCGGCGGAGGTAATGCGGTTGTGGGCGCAACGACGAGTTCATCGGCTGCCACAGGTTGTACCGGAAACGCCGGGGAGTACGTCACACCGACGGGAGCGTCCCTCTCACCGTTGGCCACCTCGCAAGTCATTCGACGGCCCAGTATTAATATGTTCGTTTCCAAAACAGAATTTTTGAAAAAAAAAAAAAACAATCAAAAGCAACTGAAAGTGTTGTCTTAAGTTGTGTTGTTGACTGACTGTTGTTGTTGTTGTTGAGATGCTTTGTTATGATGCCTTGCTAATGTTTTTCGTTTCGTTTTGTTTTTTCCGTAAGATTTGATGTTTTGTTTCTATTTTTCTGGTTTTTTGAATGAAAACGCCTGTTTTTTGAGGAGACGCACCCGTCACCTCAGTCATCTATTCTGCTTGCCAAACGCCCATGCATGGGTTGAGCGCTGAGTAGACAGAGCATGTCTTCAAATTGATTTTGAAATTTTCGTTTTTTTTTCTCGTCTATCTTATGTATGTGCATTTTGGATGGAAGATTTTCATCGTGTTGAGTTGATTGTGTGTCCACGGAGCTAGTCTCACGATTATCTGCTTGAGAAAAATGCCTTTTTTCAGTCAAAATCAGTCATCTTTGGTAACACATCCCGTCAAATCCCAGACAATTTGCCATTGAAAATGAAAAACTTTTTTTTTTGAAATTCATGTTTTTGTTGTTGTCTGACTTTAAATTTTCTACCGCAGACTGAAATTTGGTCGAATTTGCAATGCAATCGGGATAAAGTTGAAACGTGGCGTGAGAATGCGGAAGAAGAGAAGGTGGAACCAAGTTGTGTGGATGTACAAATTTTCACAGATCTTCATCGCTTGTTGTATCCTGTCTTGTTTGTGTTTTCGAAAGCTTGTAGATTTGTCATTATTTTGCTTGTGCTGATGCCGTGTAGCTCACGTTCAAGAGTTTGACGTTCCATCTTCGTTTTTATTCTCCATTTGCAGAAAGTCTCAAGCCTGAAGGCTCTTTTCCCTTTTTAAATTGAAGGTTTCTTACCAAGATTGGGCACCGGTTGAGTCAAACAGCATTTCTGTCGCTCCAAAGGCACAAAGTTAGGAGTCAAAAATGTCTAAAGTTTGATAGAAAATTTCCCCGAAACAATTTTCATTCCAAATCCTTCCTCTAACCCTGTCAATCTAGACCGGAGGGTAGCAAAAGTTGATGAAATTCGGAACACAATTTCATTGATCCCAAATTTCAATTGGATTGTCCTTCGAGCATAAGGACACGGGTTATGTTGGCGTCCAAAGCATCAATCACAGCTGGCTTATTCCCGAAGAGCTGAGAAAGTGTTCCAAAACGTCCAATTTGCCTTCCCAAAACGTGTAATTCAAGCCTCGCCACATTGATTTCTAAACAAGTCCCTTGTTTCACATGTTTCTGTATGACGCGTAACACCGTCTTGTTGAAGCCAGATCTCACCGAGACCGTATGTTTGAATTTCAGAAATTACTTAGTTCATTAAGATGGCCAAGCTGGTCAAGATCTTCACGATCCCTCTCAACTACAGCTGCTTTAGTGTCTTCCATTCGTGCTGGATGAGGTCTGAGGCATCGAGTAACATCTACTAATGGAAACCTTCGGCTCACCAACCAATTTCTCAAAAAACACGTTTTTGACACAACACGTTGATCATCGTAATACAGCCGAACAATTTAGAGAAGCTCGTGTGGGTACAGTCTTTCCATGATGGCACTTGCCAAAGGATACTGAACAGAAAGACCAGACCAGTTTGATACCAGTCTCACGTGATCTGCCAGAAAAAGCCGATTAAAAATCAAACCTCAGGATGAATCAGCCGATATTTAACGTCAGGAAAGCCATTTTGAAAGCAATCCTTCGTTGTGTGGCGTCCTAGTGCCCCTTAGCCTCCATGTACGACAACAACTGAGACAATTCTTCGTGTGATGCCTTCATTTGCAGATTCAAGATGTGTTAAGGTCTTTCTGCACTTGTGGGTGCCATCTCAATTGTGGAAGTCATCTATTGCGTTCAGGGAATCCGCCGCCAATCCCTTATAAATTGCTCATAAATTGCTGCAAGACAAGAGTGCACTTGGGAATGGCCAAATCGACTGTTCTCAATCGGAATGGTTTCATCTCAAAATTTCCTCACATATTTCCAACTTGACGTTTCTCTGAAAGCAACGTGGAATTTTTTTAAGGATAATCTTGTGACTTAGGCACCGAGAACTTTTCTTTTTTATTTTCTTCGCTCTCTCTCCTTCTTAATCTGCCTACGACACCCTATAGCTTAAATTAGACCTTCTATGTATATCCCTTAAATTGCAATCTACTCTCCCAAAGCACCATCTCCTCAATCCAAAATGCAGTCCAGTCACGCTTTGCTTCAATTTCTTTACTCTCCTTATTTTCTTAATTTTTGTGTTCACTTTCATCCTAAGAGCACCGCATCATAATCACTAATTGCACACCTCTCAAAATGCATCCACTAGTCACTAAACGCTTACAAAACTTGCTTTCAATCCTTCAGATCATTGCAATGAGTGGTTTTCGAGCACTAAAGCCACTTGCTGCAAAATTTAGATGACAACAAAAAGATCACTCTTGTCAGTGAATTTGAATAAAATTTCACGTGTTTTCTTTTCTTTCTTCTTCCCCACACCGAAATCACACAGGAACCCCAGTTCCGGATCGTTAGTTATAAGTGAAACAGGATCTCTAGATCGTATGAAGACCGCCGCTGAGAAGCGTAAGAAGGGAGCTCTGGACGATGGAGCGCCACGTGTCTCCGATCGTGTCGAAGAGACACGTGTCAATCCGAATTCATTGATCGATGAAATTCTAAAGGATACTAAATTAGATCAGTTCGAGGAATCAGCAGAGAGTGAGTATAAAATTTTATTAATTTTTTATTTTTTTGAAATAAATGAAAAACTACGAAAGTTGGGTAATTTTTGAGCAAGAGGTGAGACTTTTGTAGTTTTGCGGTGTTTAGTGTTGATTCTTACAGGTATGGGGTCAAGGGGGATCAATGGGATCTAGGTGCGTAGTTAAGATTTAGGTCGTTCGACTGTTCAGGCGCCAAAAGTAGTACTTATTGATGGTGTTGCTGAAGTTCCAATACTCCACAGCGGAAAACTGAGAAATGTTGTCTGTCTCACAATGAAACTCCCACATCAATCCACTCTTGCTGGCAAAAAGGAGGCAAATCATCGATGAATAGAAGAGAGCAAAAGACTCTCGAGGCTGCCTTTCTGTATACTCGTGTTGGTTGCTGTGTCGGTTGGGTATCAGTCTGGCAATTTTTTCTCATCTCATGCTAATAATTGACTGGCACTACAGTCCATAACGGACCAGGGCCTAGCTTCTACAACTCATGCTGCTGTTAAGTATTCATTGCAGACACCCTGTAGGAGTTTAAGAATTTCTAGGCGGCACACCTAAGCTACCTCGTTGGTAGAGCAGCCAAAGCCACGTTGAAGTCTTCAATGAAAGCTTGTTTTGTTTCCTTCTTCCGCATAGTACCCCTCTCGAGAATAAATTGTCTACCGAGCCCACTAAGATTTACTGAAGAATCTGACATGCAACAATATGAAAACTTCATGAGCCGCCTGTTATTCGTTCAGTTTAGTGACGACAGATCCTGCAAAACGCGCTGTTTCCTTTCACAGACAGCGATCCTATCAAAATGAAGAAAAGGAGTTTACCCAGTATTTTCTCCTCAAATAGAGGTAAAACATCTGTGACTGATTTTCTTTGCTATATATTCGTTGCGCTATATATCAAAAAAACTTGCTATGAAGCCAGGAGGAATTTCCTTGTTGCTTGTAAAGTTTAATCACCAGAAATTAAGGAATTTCCCATCCTTTCATATGTCATTCTCAACTCGGTGAATGTCCATGATTAAATTTCACAAGCAACAAGGAAATTCCTCCTGGCTTCATAGCAAGTTTTTTTCCAATATATAGCGCATCGACTACAGACAGGGAATAAATAAACACTCTTCTCTGTGCCTCGACTAATATTTGTGGCGTTGTTGCAGGAATTTAGCAGACTCTTCATTGTCTTCGCTTGCAGAGGGAATTTCACATAACTTTTGACGCAGACAATTTTATTATTTTTCTGTCTTCACAATTTTACTCCTTATCGGCTGCCTTCTAAATTTTGTCGGCTGGTTTTCAGAACGTGAACCAGTATTTTGTTCGGGGTGCGTGCATATAATTGTCTGTGTTTTGACGATGCATTTTGCCTGGTGTGGTTCTTAGCTAAGCACTCAACCATTTGTCAGTAGCTCGGATATGTGGAATTCGTTAAAGAATTCGGATAACTTGTATCGTTTTCTGCTCGTTATTTTATTAAGAGGCCCTGTTGGCACCATCCTGTAGGAAGCACACACCCAAACCAATGAATCTTAAAAAAATAACGAGCTGAAAACGAAAGAAATTATCCGAATTATCAAACGAATTCCACATATCTGAGCTTTCGATCTTGGAACTACACATCTTACAGCTCTATCATCATCATCTCCAATTCCTGCCCTGCTCCGTCACTCTTTGTGAATGCACCGCTTTTTTATCAATCACTCGGGGATTCTCCTCTGCCTAGATGTGGCCTAAAATGTGTAAAACTTTTTGAATGCACTGAGGTGAAAGGGTGCCTCGTCGCTGCAGGTGATATTCGTATTAGAATTTGTTCAACCAACCATTTGGCTTGAAATGGTCAGTAGGCTTCAGCTTTTGAGTCAATTGGACCTTGTAAGCGTGTAAATTCAAGTCTTTTAGAATTCGCATCAGGGATGTTCTTGAGATGTGCAATTGTTGGGCACGATAACGAGTCGAAAATGGCGGCTACACTCTTCTGAACAACAGCAATGTTTTCCGGGAACGAACTGGGTGAGCATGCACAGGTGTCTTCACATTTCCTACAGACAAAGATTTTGGAAATTTGGACACAATTCTACCGATTGTAGACCCATGTCGTCGATTTCGTTGACAAGAAACAGTATGAAGTGCACAAAATGTCTTTTGGTATGAACGTCCATTTTCAAAAAGGATTGAACAATCTTAACGCGCTCCTTATCAATGTGCTTCTCCAGGATTGAATTTCTCAAACACTGAAACAAAGAAATGCCGAATTAAGCTGCGCAGAAAAAACTTGACGTTAACGTGTGACTTATGCGAGGGGCGTTCGATTTGAAGGAAAATGCAAATTCAATTCAACATGTTTTTATTTTCCAATATAATCTCCCCTAACACCAATGCATTTGTTACATCTTGAGACAAGCTTTTTTAAACCCTCAAAAAAATAAATTTCCTCTTTCTCTGCACAATACCCATTTATTGTCGACTTGAGTTCTTCATCATCGGAAAATCTTTTTCCACGAAGACATTTTTTTCAAATCCAGAAACAGGAAATAATCACTAGGAGCAAGGTCTGGACTATAGGGTGGGTGTTGGGTTTCTTCGAAACCAGGTGATCTCGCGCAGCAGCCTTGAAAACTCGCGCCGTGTGGACAGGAGCGTTGTCATGAAGAAGCAACACACGCGACTTTACCCCGTTTTTTCTTTTTAATTTCTTCCCGCAAATTATGCAAAGTGGAAGCGTGGAGTTGATGGTTTCACCATGAGCAAGATTCCCTTTAAGTCCCAAAAAAACTGTGACCATGAGCTTCCCGGCAGACGGAGGGACTTTGAACTTCTTCGGGGGATCTGTTCTTTTTTTATGCCACTGCATGAACTCTTGTTTGCTTTCAGGGTTCGATCCATAACACCGTCCGCAATTCGATCCATAACACCGTCCACGACACATCTCCAAAAGCCGGCTACAGCATGCGATTCTCACTTTTTTCTTAGGCGCTGTGAGCATTCGTGGCACCCACCTTGCACTGAGATTTGAAAGGTTAAGATGGTCATGAAGCATAGTGTCCAAGGTTAAGATGGCCAACATTTTCACCTTTTTTCGGGCATCCTCAAGAACAAGTTTTTCGACTTCTTTGATGCTTTTTCCCGTACAAGCAGAAGTCGGGACACCAGAGCGGGTGTCTTTTTCAATGCTCTCTCTGCCTCTCTTGAACTCACTTGACCACTTTTGCACAGTTGATAATGAAGTCGCGGAACCCTGGTAAACAGCCACCATCTCTTCATGAATAGGTTTTTGACTTTTTACGGGGGACGGTAATGGTTGAGTGACAGTTTTTATTTGTCTGCTTTCAAACCGTCACCGTTTAGGACCACCTTTTGCGCTGTCGTAGTAGAATTTGAATTCTCTTTCCTACTAACATCACAATTCTTTTCTTTCATTTTTTCTTCTAGCATCTGGCCTGCAATTGTATATAGCAAAAGATGGTACGGCATCATTAGGCAGCCATGAAGTAAAATCTCGTGTATCGGCTGGAGCCTTCAAACAAGTCGTCATGGAAACGCCCAGATAGTAGAGGCAGTTGTATTAAAATTTTATAAATATATTAACAGAAGATAAATGAATGAAAAAAAAAACACACATTTATTTACCTAACAACAATAATAACAACAAAATATTCGCCAGTTATAATTGAAAAAGCAAAAAAAAAAAAAGGATAAGAAACATTTTACTGAAGAATGATGTATGCAAGAAACTATTATTAAAATCAATAATTAATAATTAAATGAAAAGAAATTCGACACTCATACACACACACACAGCCACACCGACACACGCAGGATATGATGTAAATTGTTTGTTTTTTTTTTTCTTGAAAGAAATCGAATTTTCAAAGTGTTGCAATGCGCGTGTGCCGTTTCGTTTTCAGTTTTTTTTTTTTTTGTACCATAAACCTTGCTTGTAAAATTGAAAACTATTGCTGTCCATTGACTAAATTAAGTCGGATTAGACCCGAAATGTATTCGCTACAGCAACACACGAAGAGAAATGTGTGTGGAACTTCATTGTTTTTCGTTACCTTCTAACTTTATGTTCTGTTCGTTTATGTAATAATTCGAAAATATGTAAAAAAAAACAAACACACACACACACACACATATATATAAATAATCTTATGTTTATTTTTTTTAATTTAAATGCAAATTCCTTTTTAAATTTTAGTTTAGTTTGTGATTTTCTTTTTAACTTAAAAACAAAACAAAACAAAAAAAAAAAAAGAAACAAACAATCGATTTGAATGAATTCTGTTAGGTTTTCTTAAACTTTCTTTTGTTCTCTTGTGAATAATTTTAATTGTGTAATTTGTTTATATTAAAGTTTAACAACAAACACAGCAAACAATTCAAACAGATAATAATTTTATTTAAACAAAATATAAATAATGTATGTATAGAGGTATATATATGAAACGTATGTTATATTCAATATATATATATATAAAAAAAAACAAAATAGATATGAAATGCAAACACACATCCATACACTGACACACACACAACAAACAAATCTCACTTGCTTGCGAGAGGAGTGAGAGAAGTGAACGGAAAAATAAAAATTACAAAAGTATGATAAATAATAAAATGTATATAAACGAAATTTATTTTTTTTTTCTGTTTGTCGCCTTTATTTATTGCTTGGTTTTCATTGGTTCTGTTTCTGTTTCTGTTTTATTTTTGGTTGCATGTTACGCCTAGGAAAATCAATGCGAACATTTTATGTGAACTGGCAAGCTGTACATGAAGCTCAGAAGAAAGGCGCATTTTTCTTATTGTTCACAGAAAATCCTGATCAAACCTTCTTCTCCTTCTTTGAGTTGTTAAACCAGCAGGGCCCCCCAGCTAGCACAGTCTGTTGCCATTTGCCTGCACTTTCGCAACCCAAAGTGGCTAGGGGCCTTCTCCACTAGTGGGCGCCATCTCAAACAGGGTCCCCGCCTGTTTTATTGCCTCCATCCAGATCAGATCATCAGCATAATCATTTCATGATTTTAATCTCCTTGTTCTTCTTCTTGTGGTGCTACAGTCCGGGTGGACCTGGGACTCAACAAAAATGCCTCTTTAGCTAGCACCATCTCTCGCCAGCTGCCTCGTGCAATCCATCGTATAGTCCTGATCTTCGTCTTCCTTGAGTGGCGTAACATTCCGAGGTGGATATTCAACCAATATGCCTCGGCCAACTCTTGCCAGCTGCCTACAATTGGGTGCCCTTCCTTGATGACAGCATGTACTTCGTCTTGCTCTCATTTATCCACATCTCTTCGACCTCGCGCAACTCATGGTCTCTCTTTTTCCTTATGAGAAGCCGGTTCTCTTTCCGTCTTTTCTGTTCGAAGAGCTCAGGAACAGCTCTCGTTGCACTGCACTCGTCGTCAAACCATGGGTTGCTTCTGGGTGGTGGCGTGAGACCCTGCACATCAGTGACAGCTTCATTGATGGCTTCTTGACAACGTTTCCATTCTTCTTCTATTGTCAGTGTCAAACTTTAGGAGACTTTCAGGGAGACTCGGCTGGCAAAGATCCCAACAATCTGCTGCGATTGTAGCTTTCCGACGTCAAACCGGTTCGACCTATTTCGACTCCGTTACGCTCTCGATATCCAGGTTCTTATCTGGGCTACAACAAGGTGATGATTCGAGTCCAAGTTGGCGCCTCGGAATGTTCGGACATCGAGAATGTTGGAGGAGTGTCTGACGTCGATCGCAGCGTGATCAATTCTGGTTGATGGTCGGGAGGGGGGGGATCGCCAAGTTCCTTTATGGATGTTAAGATGTGGGAACCGCGTACTACTCACAGAGAGGTTCCGCCCCGCGGCGAAGTCCAACAGCCTGAGGTGGTGTCGTGCAAGCTGTGTTTCCCGAGGACGCCAGAAAAGATGTCCTCTTTTCCCAGCTGAGCCTTGTTGTCATAGCTCGGGCATCGTTCGTATATTCTTTCTAGGAGATCATAGAATTCATCCTTGCTTTTGTCATCCTTCTC
This sequence comes from Eristalinus sepulchralis, assembly GCA_944738645.1. Classification (NCBI taxonomy): domain Eukaryota; kingdom Metazoa; phylum Arthropoda; class Insecta; order Diptera; family Syrphidae; genus Eristalinus; species Eristalinus sepulchralis. The sequence continues at coordinate 7,875,505 of OX122886.1, read as the reverse complement.
CTCTGTCATTACGTGAGTGCAAATCAGGCTGATGTTCCCGAATTTAGCCTTAATGCGGATTGTCTTAGACGTTCACTTACGGAATTGTAGCTTAAGACCTTTTGCCTAAGTCTGCCTCGAACAACAAATTCGCATCCGAATAAGCGCTGCCTTCTCTCCCTGTTGCAGTCGCCGTGGTATATGTCGCAGTTCTTCATCTTCTTTTGACCGGCCCATCCCACCGCGCTTCCTGGATAGCGGTAATGTCTGCTTTGTAGCAGTCAAGGGCCTCCTCAAGTTGTTCGGCTGTACGTGGTCTGTTAAGGGACCTCACATTCCACGTGCAGAACCGAAAATCGTTGTCCTTTGTACGTTTGCTGGGGTCGTTAACATCCGTCCATATCCGAGGCACGTTGTTGTCTCTGAACTCGGTTTTTTTGTGTGGTGAGGGAGTTAGCGACTGGTAGGCCAGTCGCTGCATACATTGGTTCACCACACAACGGATGCTGTGATGGCTATCCAGGGGGCACCACAGGCAGGCTGTATGTCAACTTGACCTGTGCACGTACGATAATAGCATTGGCAACTCGCCATGTTGAGTGCGATTAACGACGTTGCCTCGTGTGGATAGGCCCACGCCCCCTTCCGCGATCACTTGTCTTAATACTGGAGGTTTGGTCTTCCTCTTCTCCGCGAACCTAAAGGCTAGGATTCGAAGACCCTCTTAGCTGGAGCGTTCTGGTATATTCGCTCGATGTGGTCGAGCCAGTCTAGTCGCTTTCCGGACTACATCCGCTTCTCGATACAGTGCATAGAGTTGGGTCTTCTCCTTCATTCGCCCTCCTCACAGACAGAACCGTGTACCCGCTGGAGAATTTTTCTCTCAAAGGCCTCAAGAACTCGTTCAGTCTTTTCGCTTATCGTCCAGGTCTCGGTAATAAGGATCAGTGGTTAGATAAAAAAAAACTTCTGACAGCTTCTTAGCCATGGTATCATAATTTCTGTGCAGCATTCTCTGCCTGCATCATTCGATGACCTCAAAGACATAGGCACAGATCACTTTAAGATCCGTAACCACACAAGACAGTGGTGCATGCCGCACAAGGAATGGAAGAAATTCCAAGGACGAGGAGAAGACGATTGAAGACTACTTTAAGAAAATTTTGTTGACAGCGAAGTTGAGAAAATTTCGCAGTGAAAACATTGAAAGAATAGGAGGAGGACAGGAGGAGACAGGAGCTTTTGTCAATTTTAAAGCAGATTGATATTGACAGAAAGAATGAGATCATGAATACATGTCGACGAGAAGAGTTAGTTTCCAGGGTAGGGTGAGAAATGTGACAGTGAGGGTTGAACTCAATGTTGAGCAGCTACTTTTTCAGACAGAATGGACTTTACGTCGATGGTTTGGCCACGTGGTACGGATGATCCTGCATGACCAGAACTTCCGAGGCGTGTCTTAGATGCGACTCCATCAGGTAGACAACCGCTCGGATGTCCATAAAGTCTCTAGTTGCGATTGGCAAAAGCTCCTGATGACTTCCAATTGACGGTGGCTTGCGCTTTCGATGCGATACGATCAGGGAGGCAATTGCGTGGCACACCGAAGGCGAGGTTGTTGCTTCAAGTCCATAAATTCACCCGGTTGTGCATCGGAACTGATTTAGAGTCGATGGCGTAGGATCGAGCGACCTGGAGGTCTCTCGTGCGTGAATTGCCCTCACGACCCCTTTAGTGAAAGATGCGGTTCAAAGAAAATTATGATGACGAGGATGAAGAAAGGAGTGGCCGCTGTGATGGAATGGCTAAGTGCACGACATTGCCTCTTTCAAGTTGTTCACCGTCTGGAGTCGACAATGTCACCGTCTGGAGTCAACAATGAACTGTGTGTCCGCTCTACTCAGAAGACAAAAACAGCACAGGTCAACAGGAGTGGCTGTCGAAGAGGCCGTGGCTCCGTATTTGGGAGTAAGCAATAGCATCCTGATGCTGATGTACATAGCTAGACCTTAGTCTCTTATGGAGTGTAGTTGCACACAATTTATTATTTTGATGATTACTTGGGAAGAAGCCTTACTCGCGGTCTTCTCCTTTTACTCCATGTCGACCCATCTCGCCAGAGGGGTCTTTATCTCCAGGAGTTCCCGTTGGCCCTGATTCACCCTTTGGGCCTTGGAAGCCTGCTGATCCAATCGGACAAAGGTGGTCCCTAAGGCTTTGATTCCATATGAGCAGCTACGGCATCCTAACTTCTTGTCTTACAAATTCTGTAGTAACAATAAACAAATTTGGAAATTCTCGTTACCGACGGGAATCTTTCTTCTCATCGCAAATGATTTCAAGACAGAATTGCCTAGTCAGTGAAAAGGTCGTAAGCGTTTGAGTCTGAAATTTTGAAAAATGAGACTCTGTGGTGGGGTTTCTTCACACAAAGTACCCCATTTCTAGAGATATGCGTTGGATAAACCTTTTCTTAAAGTCCACAGTTCCCCCTGAGATAGGAGGGAAGGGATTGTTCGGAGTTAACATCAAACTACACATTCCGTCCACACGTGAATAAGAACACTTACATCGGCAGCGAATGCTGAGGAGGCTAGGCACGTGTCTCTTGGGTTTAAGAGAGACTTTCTGACATGCACATAGGTGCGTTTACTTTGGTGAAACATTCGTGAATTTTACAATGTGCTTTGTCTTTAATTTTTTGCCGAGTTTGATGGACAAGTAAAGTTGTCAAATCCAAACCTAAACCGAATTTTTTCCCACTGTCCTTTCAACAATGATGTAAGTTGTCCCTCAAAAGTGCTTAAGATCGAGATTTTTTTCCATCTTTTCTTAAATTTTAATTTCATTTTCAATAGTTTTGGAAAACACACAATCAACGAGATCCACCTTCAAAAACCTTTACTCTCTGACTCCTCGAATCAGTTAAAAAAAGTAAAAAAAAAACCGCTATATACGAAAAAATTGCATCTATAAAAGTAAATTACATATTTAATCAATGAGAACCTACCTACATATATAGTCCATAACCCAATATCTTGTGAATTTAAAAAGTTAAAAAAAAAAACAAAACCAAATATTTTTTCAATGTGTATCAAGCCATAGTCAAGAGGTAAATGAAAACAAAAAATTAACTAATACTATTGAACGTTGTGTATTCTTTTAAACTACAAAACATGTAAGACTATATCTGTCTGTTTCTTTAGTAAATAGGTCCCTAAATAACCTTCAAAGAAAAATACACAAAAAAAACCTTGTATGAAATTTATCCACCTGTCCATGACCTCCGTTTGTTTGTGCTGCGACAGGACCAAAAAAGAAAAACAAAAAGAAACGAAATCCACTTAAAAAAGACTTAAACAGAAATTCAATAAATTATAAACAAACGGTTCAAATCTGCTTCTTTTCCCCTCTGATTTGTTTGTTTTGTGTGGACAAGAGTAAACTAGTTTAAGTAAGTGTCAACCCTGGTTAGGAACAAATTCAAATTGTTGTGTGATTTTTTAATTTTTTTGTTTTTGTACAATGAAAGCAAAAAATTTAATAAATAGATATTTAAAGTAAACAAATTCAAATTTATTTGCCAACCACAACTGTCACATTGACGGGCGCTGGTGAACTGAAAATAATTTATTTCACATTTCATTGTTAGTTCAGTTCGATTTATGTTCGTTTTTGGTTTTGATATGTGAGAAAAATAAAAATAAAATGTCACGAAGGTTATTTGAAGAACAAGAAAAAAAACCAAACAAAGAAGAAATGAATTGAAATAAATTTATAGGTTAAATTTTTAATTATTCAATTTTACCAGAAAAATAAATATAAAACAAATTATAAGAAACATTGTGGAATGCTTTTGAAATTGTTGATCCTGTGTACACATAGTCACAAGTTTATTTTTAAATAATTGCACCTCTTTTTTGTTGGAAGTTGGGAAACACTGCACTAGAGCGTTGAGACTTAAAAACTGGTCTATTGTACTACCAGGCAGTAACCTTCGTTTACTGTAGATTTTTGGTCCTCCGAAGAAAGACCAACAAGCGCTTCTCTGATAAAGAGCTTAAGTTTTCAGATCCCACCACATTGGCGCCAAACAGCCGCCAGCTGATACGAGCAACGGCGGGACATTGACAGACAAAGTGCTCTGAAGTGTTTTCACTTTCTTCACAGGCGTCCAAACGGTGTCTTCACTATGCCCAAGCAGACTGAGGTTCTTAGCGAAGGTGAAATGTCCCGTTTGTACGCTGAAAAGTTTTCTGCACTCTTTTCTGTCTAGAGGTAACAGAAATGCCGCTGATTCCTTGCTGACGTTCGGTCAGCTTGTATCCCTGAGAGTCATGCCATCTCTGGTTGTGCCCTTGGGAGACCAAACCGTCGACGGAAGCCCTTAGAGCGGGTAGTCCATAGATGAGTTAAATTGCACGTTGCTTTCCTAGAAATGTAAATTTTAGAAATTTTGGGATGTCCCCTGTCCAGTTGAGAACCGTCGATTTGGCCAGTCCTAAATAAACTCTTGTCTATTAGCAATTTATGACTTAGGGGATTGGCAGCGCTTTCCTGAACGCAATAGATGACGTCCCCAAATTGAGATGACACCCGCAAGTGCAGGCAGACCTTAACAAATCTTGAGTCTGCAAATGAAGACACTAGACGAAGAAGGATTGTGTCAGTTGTAGTTGTACACAGAGGCTAAGAAGCACTAGAACGCCACACAATGAAGGATTGCTTACAAAAAGACGTGGCTGGCAATTTATATCGTTTGATTCATCCTGAGGTTTGATTTTCAAAAGGCATTTTCTTACAGATCACGCGTGACTCCTAACAAACTGTTTTGTCCTTTCTGTTCAGTATCGTTTGGCAAGTGCCATCATGGAAAGACTGGCACCATAAGAGAGTCTCTAAAGTGTTCAGCTGCGTTACAAAAATCAGCGTGTTGTGTGAGAAACGTGCTTTTCGAGGAACTGATCAACCTACAGAACCACAAGAATATTTTCAAATTTGAGTTCCAGTTTACATAAGTGGATAGACCTTATCCAGACGTAGTAAAGTCTAAAACAGCTGTGAGTGTACAAGTATGGCAATTTAAGGACTCTCTGCGTTCTGAAATGCTCCCAGATATCTACTTACCTATAAGCTGTCAACAACTGTCCCACACTTAGAATCAATCCCCTTCCTTCCCAGAGAAACTTGCCTTCAAAACTGTTTGCCTCTACTCCTCTCCATATAGTCCACTCCAATTTTACAAACCGCCACCCCACTTCCCCCTCCAATTTTCCAAACCAAATAAGAAAACCTTCATCTTTCTTCGTTTCGTTTCATTTTTTTTTCACTTACTTGCAAAAGACTCTCTTACTTAAATATTACAACAACACTCTCATATAACGGTAAACCTAAACCAACTAATAAGTACACTTAATCAAACAAATCATCCTACGGTCCTAGTTTTTTTTGTTTTTCTTGTCTTTATCTATCAGTGAAGATCTTTGGCAGTCCAGTCTGCTATCCCTCCCTTCCCCCTGCGATCACTTGAAGCAAGCCGCTCCAACCTGGAAGCCGAATGCCTGATTCGGCTGTCCATAGTCACTGGGATAGAAGTCGGTGATGGGCAGGTAGTCCAGGCGTCGCGTTCGAACCTCCAGGACTGTCTCAGATTGTGTGTTGCCGGACTGAAATGAAATTCACCGTAAAATACGTGGTCTCTCAAGTATCCCTCCGTTACTTACCTGACATCCATCACTGATCACATTGGGCTTCACCGGAGTCTCCGCGTGCCCCATCTCCATTTCATTGTCGCCCAGAAGCTTCAGGGCATTCGCGTAGCCGTTTTCTCGTCGACTGAACCACGCCACGCTGTTCGAGCATGAGTAGGTGAAGTTTTGGTAGCCCTCCTTGGAGAGCAGTCGCAGGAAGGTCAGCTGGACGGTTCCGATGGTGTCGTAGGTGATTTTCGAGGCGCCCCGCATTGTGGAGAACCAGCCCGGGTCCTCCTTCCTCCAGGGAATCATGGGCATCTGGGCTGTGTGCACATCGGCGGCGACACACGTCTCGCCGTCGGCTGTCATGTTGCAGTAGACGTAGATGGCATCGTCCGGCATGCCCGCGTTCGGGTCGATCCAGTACCAGCCGTCTGTAAGGTGCGGGTGACCGAAGTGAAGATCGCGACACGTCCGCGCGGGACTGTCTTGTGTGCCCAGAGGCTTGCGGATCTTATCCAGATCTTGCCGCATGGTGTAGATGGCGCTGTACATATCGAGGAACTTCGGCGGTAGGTCGTCCTTTTTGGCCTTCTTCTTCTTCGTCTTCTTTTTTGAGGTTTTGTCGGGGGTCATGACGCCCATTAGCTCGTTGAGGCTGTCCTCTTCGTCGAGTGTCGCGAGGTCCTCGTAGCTGGAGAGGTCCCTTCTTCGCCGTGTCTCGGCCTTTGTGGCGCCATACTGGCCCATTTGGAAGAGGAGCTCTGGTGGAATGAGTGGAGCTTCCGCTGGAGCTCCGGGTGGTCCTGGAGGGCCTGGAGGTCCCATATCACCTTTTGGTCCTGTGACGCCATCTGTTCCCTTCGGACCCATTAAGCCAATGTCGCCTTGTGCGCCCTGTGGACCATCGTTTCCCTTGGGGCCCATATAGCCCATAGGTCCCACTTCCCCCTTCCGACCCTCTGGGCCTTGAGGACCTCGCAGCCCGCGATCGCCCTTCTCTCCTTGATCCCCCTTTATGCCGATCATACCCAGCTCACCGCGATGCCCCTTTTGACCTCGTCGACCGCGATCTCCCTTCTCTCCAGCTGGCCCGGGCTCGCCTGTCTTTCCGTTAGGACCCGGTGGCCCCAAACTTCCTGGTCTGCCAATCTCCCCAACACTACCGGTCGCGCCTCTAAGTCCTGCAGGTCCTTGAGGGCCGGGTAATCCTTGTGGTCCAATGATGCCCATTGGGCCAGGTGGTCCTATGTCGCCTTTGTCGCCCTTTTCGCCGGTGGGTCCTGTGCTGCCCTGCAGGCCTGATAGTCCTGCAGGTCCTTGCTTACCGGATGGACCTGGCTCTCCAACTTGACCAGGCGGCCCGTAGTCACCGGGGGGACCTTGTTCTCCCTGCTTTCCGTCTTCGCCTTCTTTGCCCTGTTCGCCCTTGAGTCCGGGAAGTCCTGGCTCCCCATTATTTCCTGGATACCCTCGGGGTCCGACGGCTCCCTTTGGACCCTCTGGGCCTAGGTTGCCTTGTTTGCCGGGTGGACCAGGAAGTCCTGGTTTTCCTTCTTCGCCTTTGGGCCCGAGGGATCCGCGCTCGCCCATCTTCCCTGGAGGTCCAATGGGGCCCGGTTGTCCTTGGGGTCCATCTGAACCCGGAAAGCCAACTGGACCTGGCGCTCCTGGCTTTCCAGTAGGCCCTATGGCTCCTTTAGGTCCCCGCCGTCCTGGCTCTCCTGGAAGACCCAATGGCCCTATGGGCCCCATCATGCCGTCATCACCGCGTTCTCCCTTGATTCCAGGTGGTCCAGGGAGGCCTTGTAGTCCAATATTGCCGGGGGGACCTGCAATGCCTTGCTTGCCGTCTTCTCCTTTTACTCCATGTCGACCCATCTCGCCAGGGGGACCTTTATCTCCGGGGGTTCCTGGTGGCCCTGATTCACCTCTTGGGCCCTGAGGGCCTGCTGATCCAATCGGCCCCTGAATAGAAAAGAAGTTAGACGAGGAACAGGAGTGGGGTTAAACTTGCTTACCGTCTCTCCTTGCGCACCCTTTAGGCCCTTTTCTCCTGGCGGCCCACTCTCGCCCTTATCACCATCTTCGCCAGGACTGCCAACAGGGCCCGGCGGTCCTGGCAGACCTCTCAGACCTGTCATTCCATCACGACCAGTTGGGCCAACCGGCCCTCGTTCGCCTGGTTCACCCTTGCTGCCTGGAGCGCCGACATTTCCCGGTGGACCCGGTCGTCCACTTTGGCCTTGCGGCCCGTCTTTACCCGGCTCACCTGCTTGTCCCTTGTCTCCTGGCAAACCTGGTGCTCCTGGCAATCCGATTTCTCCCTTTAGTCCAGTTAGCCCTGGCTGACCTTGATGTCCGCGCTCTCCGGGGAAGCCAGGCAGGCCTGTGGGCCCTTGCGGCCCAGGGTTGCCCATTGGACCAGGTGGACCTGGCAGTCCCTCCTTGCCAGCGTCGCCTGGAAGTCCAGATTCCCCTGGGAGCCCTGGTAATCCTGGCACTCCTGGTTCGCCAACAGGACCTGGGTCGCCTGTGACGCCGCGTGGTCCGATAACTCCTGGTTCTCCAGTTGGTCCTGGTTTCCCTGGCTCACCCTTGAAAATAAAAGAATTGTATAAACATATCCTGCAGAGGCGGATGACTTACAGGTTGTCCTCGTTCTCCAGGTGGACCAGCGGGCCCATTCTTTCCATCAGCCCCCGGAGGTCCGGGCATTCCAATGAAACCTCTCGGTCCCTCAGCACCTTGGGCACCAGCTTCTCCTTGAGCTCCCGGCGGCCCTGGCTGTCCCGTGTCACCCTTTGGACCAGGGGTGCCTTCGTTGCCACGACGTCCTCTGGACCCGCGGAACCCTCTTGGTCCTGATTCGCCTCGTTCTCCTTGGCTGCCTTGCTGACCGCGTTCTCCCTTCATGCCTGCTGGGCCTGTTGCGCCCGTAGCTCCTTTGTCCCCCTTGTCGCCAGTGGCACCCGGATAACCTTGGAATCCCTGTGGCCCCTGTTTGCCCTTCTCTCCGGTGGGTCCTATGTCTCCAGTCTCACCACGGGGACCCTCAAAACCCTTTGGGCCCTCTGGACCCTCAGGCCCTGGGCTTCCTGGGGGCCCTGCAGTACCCCTCTCTCCTTGCAAACCAGCATCGCCTTTTTCACCGTCCAATCCGCGCTCGCCGTTTTCACCCTTATCACCCATTGGACCTCGTGGTCCATCATCGCCTTTCGGACCTCGCGGCCCAGGGAATCCGACAGGACCCTGAACGCCTTGCATTCCTTGATCACCTTTGGGGCCTATCGTACCGGGTGTTCCTGGCTGGCCGGGATACCCATCTGCTCCGGGAAGCCCTGGCAGTCCAGCCTTTCCTGACGGCCCAGGGATTCCTGGTGGTCCTAGGTTACCTTGATGACCTGGTGCGCCTGTGGGACCAGCGGGACCTTGTTGTCCGGGTGCGCCAGGCTGTCCGGGCAACCCAGTGTTACCCTTAAGTCCTTGTGCGCCTTCGTTGCCGGGGAGACCTGGATTGCCTGCAGGTCCTGGGAATCCACGGGGACCTAGGAAACCTCGGGGGCCCTGCCAGGAATGTTGGGATAAATTCTTGTAATGGTCTTATCAGTGACTTACCAGTTCTCCAGGCAATCCTGGAAGTCCAGGAGGTCCTTCCTCGCCAGGTTGTCCCTCAACGCCTTGTTGTCCTTTCTCCCCACTTGCTCCCGGCGCACCACGATGACCCTTTTCCCCAGGAAGTCCCGGCGTACCGATCGGTCCTATTTCTCCCTTTGGCCCTGTTGGTCCAACAGCTCCTCGTTCACCATCCCTGCCGGATCGTCCACGGCGGCCTTCCCTTCCTTGGAGACCTGCTGGTCCCCGGAGACCACGAACGCCCTAGAAGAAAGCAGCGCATGAGCAGCGGCACACGTAAAGCAGTGGGGTCTTGACTTACAGGCTCTCCAACGTCACCCGGCTCGCCTTTGGTGCCTTGAGGGCCTGATGGACCCGCTGGACCTGGCAAGCCTGTCAGCCCCATCGGCCCCTCGGGCCCCTTCATCGACATCTGTAAAGACAATGAATGTCTCTAACGGAGGGAACTCGCAAAGGAATGAGAGGAACATACCATGTGTTGCGACAGCATCTGCCTCAGGGCCTCTGCATGGGTGTCTGGTCCTTTGTCGTTGCTTTGGCTCACCTAGGATGACATGCAGTTCAAGAAATGGCGTGAAGTAGGACGTCTATACCTACCGGCACGACGAAGACATGTCCTGGAGCACCCTGAGGACCGATTTGTCCCGACAGACCATCTCTGCCTGGATCTCCCTTGGGTCCCCGTTCACCTGGTGGTCCTGGCAATCCAGTGTATCCTCGTGGTCCCGGATAGCATGTCACGCTAGATGGATCATAGGATCCGACCCCAGTTTGGTTGGTTCTTCTCTCTGGTTCCACGGGACCAAGAGAGGTACCACTTTCCGAGGTCGTGTCCAAATCGACGTCAAGTTTTTTGCCTTTCTTACGGCCCTTGGGCTTTTTTCGGCCCCTGGACCCAGTGCCGGCAGAAGGATTTAAGCCTGCGTTAAACGAATTCAAGTCAAAATCGTCCCCATCGACGCCTGCGCTGTCCTCCTGGGAGTTGGTGTCGTCTTCAGTCGAATTTGGTGAGAATTCCGGATATCCGTTGAGTCCACCTCCGTAGAGTGGCCTTCCAGAGCCAACGATTTCATTGGGACGGCGAGTAGTCAGGAGAATGCCCTGACCGTCGTGGTCTGTGGATGACCCAGCGCTGCCCCCGGTCACATGAAAACCGGCGCCACCTGCGATGCCGCCACCGGACACTCCTCCAGAGCTCGATGTTTCATAGATCGTTCTTCCCCCTCCTCCGGCAGCTCCTGACATTCCACCAGCTCCTAATATTCCACCAGCTCCTGAGATTCCCCCAGAACTAGATGATTCAAAGATCGTGCGTCCACCTCCTCCTTCGCCTCCCAGGAGTCCAGTGGAGCCTGAGATTGATCCTCTACCACCTCCTCCTCTTGAAGAACTGGAACTAGAACTTGATTCGTAGATCACACCGCCTGTACCCAACCCGATCCCAGCTCCACCTCCAGCGCTGCCTCCACTTGACGATGAATGGTAGCCGAACCCACTTCCTCCTGACGAGCCCCCCAGGCCAGAGCCCTGATAGGCGGCACCTCCCCCACCACTGCTGGAGCTGCTGGAACTCTCGTATGTCACAGATCCACTCCCCCCATCCCACGACGTCGACGAGAACCTCCGAATTCCATCGGGCCCCGTGCTGTACGTCGTCACAGTCGACCCGGAGCTACATGACGGCACGTACTTCGAACAGATATCGTACCCGGCGTCGGGCGAGTCTGACACATGCATCATTTGGATGTCGCCCGTGAAGAAGCCTTCGTCGTCCCTCATCTGAATGCCGGTCAGGATGAGCCCGTTCGTTGGGATAGACGATCCCAGTTGTCGCTCCAGGCGGCGGGTCACCTGCTTGTTGCAGTCCAAGACTAGAGTCGCCGCGTTGCCCTTCACGCTGATTCCGATCCGGTGCCAGTTGTCGTCCGTGATGCCAATGCCGAAGTTGATGTCGTTCCGCTGGGCGTGCGGCCCACCCTCCACCTGCTGGTATATCATGCCGATCTCGCGTCCCACCGACACGGACAGCACGTCGTCGCTCTCCTCCGAGTAGATCGTGAACACGGGCACACGGTTCAGCATCCGATTGTTCGCCTTGAGGGCGATCAGGATCGAGAAGTCCTCCGGGAAGCCTCTGGGGAACACCATGGACGTCTCGATGGTGAGCATAGCCTCCTTGCCGAGCTTGAACGCTGGCGATGGATACGAGACCGTGTAGGGTGTCCGTTCGCTCCCACAGAAGCCCTTCGCCTGCACAATGCCCGCGGGCAGTTCCGGGAAGCGGAATGCCTCCAGCAAATCAACGAGGCCACCTGGAAGTAAACGCAAAACAGATGTGTGAGTTAGCATTGGACCGCAGAGAGAGAGTCGCGCGCCAGTTGCATAAGCGCCAGAGATAAGCAGTCGTCGCCGGCAGTTGACGGTGGTCAAGTGTATTTCGATTCCCGGGATCAATGTGGAGAGGCACGCTTATCTGTGGAACGACCATTGACCCAGATCCACAAACAGTCGCGCGGCTGTCCCTTCTGCTTCTCTCTGGACGCCTATCTCGAATCAAAAGCACTGTTCGACGGCGACCTTAATGATTGCCGCGGCAGCGGCGGCGGCGGCACGCTGCTCAGTTGGCGACTCAATTGGACGCGCTCGGACGCTTAATGAATCGATTTATTGAGCTTGGCAGATGCTCATGCGATGCACACACTCGGGGTGCTGCTCTGGAATGCACACAATGTATCGGCTGCTGTTGCTGTTGGAGTGGAGGAATGTGTGCCAAGCCTTAGATGGTCAAGAGTTCCGTGGCAAATGCAAACTACTTGTGACCTTAATTGAAGTGCTCTTTGTGACGTCCTACGAAGAAGACGTTAAGGGTGTCGCTTTGAATCGGCTGCTTTATGCGAAATGTGGTCTTGAATTGAGAAGAGAATGAAGATGACTGATGACTGAATGCTGAAGCTGCTAAGAAAGTCAAATATTGTCTTGAGCGTCATCCTCTTCTTAATCTCAGTGACTATTGCCAGAAAGCCTTATGAATGAATTTGGATTAGGAGGTGAGGGATGCGAATCTCAGAATCTGGTTAACATGGAGAACGCCCCTAAGCTACCTTCCAATGGACTAAGTATATGCCAAGAAGATTGGACTAGTCCTCTTTGCCAGGAAGTACGAAAATTTCTCATGCAGACCCTTCTTCAATGCGCTTTTCCGACAGTTCATAGGATTCACGTTAGACAGGAACTCAGCTGAACATCGCATATGGAAGACCACAGTTGCACTCTATACGTGTAAGAGGACTGTAGGAGGGGCTAGATGGAGATTCCAATAACATATGATGTCCTGGGCTTATTGGAGGGTGATTTTTTAAAAGCTATAGGAAAGTTTTTCAGAAAAAAACACATAGAATTCAGAAGAATGCATGAAATCTTTATTTGAATCGATAGTACGGTCCATATAATTTAATGTTTGAAGATTATTTCATGCAAATGTTGACCTTGCCTGCGCCTTAAATGGTCCATCCGCTTAGTGCAATTTTTGGCATACTCCTTCCAACATTTCGGCCGGTATCTCACGAATAAATGCTTCAATGTGATCTTCCAATGCATCAGTTGAAGCGGTCTTGTCTGTATAGACATCAGCTTTAACATAGCCCCACAAAAAAAAAAGTCTAAAGGCATTAAAGCGCACGATCTAGGCGGCCAATGACCGGTCCTGAACGTGAAATAAAATGTTCACCGAACTCGCCTCTCAATAAATCCATTGTCGCGCGTGCTGTGTGACATGTGGCATCGTTTTGGTGAAACCACATATCGTGCAAGTGAAGCTCTTGCATTTTGGGCAAAAAAAAGTTGGATATCATCTCACGGTACGAACGGCGACGAATACTGGCCGATACAGCAGCGATATTTTCTTCAGTTTACACTCTACGTAAGCGTGTTGGTGGTTTAATGTCCAACAATGTAAATTTGGTGCGAAATTTAGTCACAATAGCCCGAATAGCCGCTTCAGTGGGTCGATTAAACTGACCATAAAGTGGAAGACGCGTGCGATGACCTTTCTTAACAGGGCACGCATTTCGATAATAAAATTCAATAATTTGCAAGCGTTGTTCGTTTGTGAAACGATTCATGGTTAAATTATAGACATAGAGATGTTTGACAGTGAAACAAAAGACGAAACGTGCATCAGCTGTGCAAACCAAAAAGATAATAGCTAAAAAATCACCCTTTAGTTAAGGCCAACATTCTTCTTCTTCTTCTTCTTCTTGTTCTTATGGCGCTACAGTCCGGGGTGGACCTGGGCCTCAACCAACATGCCTCTCCAGCCAGCACGATCTTTCGCCAGCTGCCGCCAGTTGCGCACTCCAAGTTGGTTGAGGTCCTTCTCCACTTGTGTGCGCCACCTTATCCTGGGCCGTCCTCTGTTGCGTTGTCCCAATGGCTCAGATTCGAAGACTTTTCGGGCCGGAGCAGTGGTGTCCATACGCTCTACATGGCCTAGCCATCTTAAGCGTTGTATCCGTAGACGCTTGACTAGGCTCATGCCGCTGTACAGCCCATGCAGTTCGTGGTTGAATCTTCTCCTCCAGATGCCATCAACGCAAACAGGACCAAAAATCGCACGCAGAACTTTTCTCTCGAAGAGACCAAGGGCATCCTCATCCGCTTTTAGTAGTGTCCAAGTTTCTGCGCCATAAAGTAGGACTGGGATGATTAAGGTGTTATATAAAGCAAGCTTAGTCTTTCGAGAGAGGGCTTTATTACTCAATTGCCTCTTGAGCCCAAAGAAACAGCGATTGGCAAGAGTGGTTCTGCGTTTGATTTCGGTACTGGTGTTATTGTCCCTGTTTACTGCGGAGCCGAGGTAGACGAAGTCCTTGACTACCTCGAAGTTTCTGCTGCCTAGTGTGACGCTCTGTCCGAGACGCCGATGTTGTGTGTCCTTCCTTGATGACAGCATGTACTTCGTTTTGCCCTCATTTACCACCAGACCCATTTTAGCCGCTTCCGCTTCAATGCCAGCAAACGCATCATTGACGGCTCGCTGTGTTCGACCAATCACGTCAATGTCGTCGGCGTAAGCTAGCAATTGAGCTGACTTTTGGAAGATCGTACCTCTGGTGTTGACCTGTGAGTTACGCACGATCTTCTCAAGGATGATGTTAAAAAAGTCACATGACAGTGCGTCGCCTTGTCTAAAACCAACATTGCCTAAGCATTTCTTGAGCTACAGCTCAAAACCATCAACAAGGTTTTGTAGAATATGGATGACAGAAGGCACTGCAGTGTAGGCACTGACTTACCTTGTATTTCGTCAGTAATGGGAATGTTTGTTCCTTCTGTGCCCGTTGTGACATATTAAGAAAGTGCGTCGATTCACACTCTGAAGGTTTCGTGTTCAATTCAAGGACTGTTTTCATAGAGCAACCCTTTTCAAGTCCTTTACAACACTCAAAGTATCTATGAAATACTTCTTTAACCTAATCATTCAAAATCCCCTAAATTCGAGAGAGAACAGTAACATGCACAGCATGGGCAGTTACTGAAGAAGTTAGGCCCTGGTCCCCTATTTATTGTTTTATCTGTTATTACTAATTCGCCATTACAAATGAAAAAATTGTAATTTTGTTCATTTTGTTGCATTCTTGAAGGAAGACTTGGCTCACGTTGTATGGGCCACTTGAGACTCTACACACCAATATAAATGATTCGTTGACTTCGACGAAAATGTACCCTCATGCAGACAAACAATCTGTGATATCTCAAAATTTCTTTTATTTCACTCTTCACATTTCCGTAATGTCCTTCCTCTTTTTACTGATATGAAGTTTGTCTTTTATACCAACCATTGTAATGAATAAATAAATATCACATAATGGCATGAGCTATGCACCGTGATGCCATTGAATCATGCAGGATGCCCTCCTTGCATCATTGACATACAGGCACAGCAAAATTAGAAAAAAATTGTTTGCATTGTTAAAACGAAACCTTAAAAAATTCCCCAAAAAAGGCAGACAAACGCTGCGGAATTCAACTTTCAGATGAAGACAGATGACAGACAAATCCCATTCTGATACCCAACTAGTATGTATTCAACAAAAGGGGCCAAACAAAATCTCTGCAGTCAGTAAACTTCGAAATGTCGTTAAGCCTCGTTACACAATCGATTGCCTTCTAAGGTCACAGTCCTCAATTGGCAACACAGTGCCGCCCATAAAACGCCACCAACAAAGTGCGAGTACAAACGCCAACCATTCTTAACCCATTTTATCGCAAACGAAAATCTAGAACTAGGCGTCAATTGCAATCAATTCGCGACGCAACTCCTCATTTGAATGTGTCAACTGAGGCGCGACAAAAACAAAAAAAAACGCATAAATTAATTCCACAAATGACATCAGAGCCAAACGCACACACACATCCACGTTTACTCACCACTATCTTCATCGTTCCTTTCGGCGGCGGCGGCGGCATCCACATAACCCACAGCTGAACTCCAGGCGATACAGATGACGATAATAAGAGCGCTGAACACAGCCCATTGGGGCTGGCGTCTGCTGATTGGCAATGCAACAGTGAGGTCCGCAATACGTGACCAGCTGCGACGATAATCGCGTCTATTGTTTTTTCTCCTTGTAAAAGGAATGCTTCGCGTTTCTTTGTTCACCATTACACAGTTCGCATATTCCGAGCATTGAAGCACAAACTTTTTCGAACTTCTCTTCGTTCTGATTTCTTTGTTTCGAGTGATTTAAATTTTTTTTTGTAGGATTTGTTTGGATTCGATTGTGAGTGAGTTTTGTGTGTACACTCACATTTTGATGAAATCTGGGGGGAAAAAATTTGGGGAAAGAATGATTTTGAGCTTGTTTTCGGTCCACTTTCACTCCTTTTGTTTTGTGGTTTATCGCCGGCGGCACAAGTGGCCGGCGCGGGGGTTTGCATCAATGAATTGGAAACAAGACGCATGATTCGGGGTGGTTCAGCACTATTTTGGGCAGTGGGACAGTGATAACATTTTGGCCTCCATAAGGAAGTTCTCTGTCTCTGTCGGTTGGTGTTATCGGCTTGCGCTAATCGCAATGAGATATTGTTGGGTGAGACATGAAAGAAAATTGCTGTAGGTTGGGTTGCATGCGAGATTGTTGTGCGATGGGAAATGGTCACAAATTTGATTGGGAGATTCGAAATTTTGCTCCATTTGCATCAAAATTCTGTAAAAACTGTGGAATCCGATTTTTTTGAAAACATCACACTACAGTTTTCTCCAAGTTAAGGTGGATTTCTTTCGTTTTCGCTCCTCTTCGACTGTCCCAGTTCCAGCGTATCAACTTATGCTGGTAAATCTTTGATCTCATAAATCACATAGGTTTGTGCAGATTGGAGGATAGAAGGTAAGTCTGACGATCAAAAGTTTAAGAACTTGAATCCAGATACACAACTCAAGTGGTTAAGCATGGCAGCGTATCAACTTGCGTTTAGGAATGTTTTTTGTTCGAACTACTCGTATGTTGCTTCAATTGTGGTCGAGAGGCGTAGTGGATAAGTGCGTCGACCCACAAGCAGAAGGTCTAGGTTCGATTGCCGGACGGGACACCTCTCATTTTTCCACGGCACAACCTCTTTCGAGTTGCTGACAACACTCAAAGAGTATCAATTGTTTACGAAAAGCTTCTCAAATCTCGCTGCTCGAAGTCGGCATAGAACTGTAGGTCCCTTCTACTCGTGAAAGAACAGAAGCACGCACAAGACGAGACGTTGTTTAGAAGGCCTAGCTTCCTAGTCCGACGATAGGCTAGGGAAAGCTAGCTACACAATTTTTTGACCAAAATTCCATGAGTGTACATCCATCGTCCTCGCTAGATTTGAATCCTAGTGCAAGTCCTTGAACAGATGTTAAGAAAGCCGTTAAAACACAGAACATTTCAAAATTGGATATTTTGCAACATGAGGTAAAGGACGCGTGGTATGCTCTTCTTGGGATCGTGAACTGATTGGCTGTGTTAAGAAAAAGAACGCTCCAAGGGTAGTATTAGTCACAAAAAGATCCACGAACAAGACTCAAAATTACTCCTTTAGGCTGTCTTACATTTTGCGGTGGGGTTTCCAAGCAATTAGTTGTCCCTGCTAAATTTTAAGTTGACAGAAAAAAAATTTTAAACGCTTTTTCTTTTATTTCACGTTAGAATGTACGGGGTTGTCTATTTTGTGGTTTCAAATTAGTAGAGCTATCGATCAAAACCAGCCAAATTCATTTGTCATTTGAATTAAAATTTGAGTTGCATATTTGCCATTTACACTAATGATCCGCTTAACAGTCAAACAATGCCTTAAAACTATTTAAAGCTACCGCGAGTGCAAAAGTGGTGATTCAAACTTAGTCACTTTCCTACGCATTACGTGATGGCTATGGTCGTCAAAATCAGCATGACTATAAGGAATCAGTAAATTGGGAATAAATTTGAAGAGACTGGAAGTGGTACTGATGCCTTAAAGACTCTGCATTGTTCCAAAGCGCGAAAGTATGGACGCTTGATGAGTGAAAATTATCGATTTCGCGGCCCTAACAGCATTTTAACATGTCGTCTGCCTATGGTGTTTGGATTGCATCTCCATTCTATGAAACAATTGGAGCCGGGTAACGGTTCGCAATGCCGCCGCAGTTAGGCTTCTTAGGTACTGGAACATTCGTTTTGAAAGGTAAATTTCTCACTAGGTGGGTGCCCGACAAAACAAAATTCATGCAAATTTGGCTCAATGGAGTCACATGTGATTGAAGAGTTGACATTGCATCCAGAAAAAAGTGATTGTTTGCTATGCTCTATGGTCGAAACTAGTAATTGGTCCGCATTTCTGCGTAGACGGCAAAGGGTTACACTTCAGTTCTTTTGGAGCAATACGGTCGAATGGAAACAGATTGAACGCTGACGATTGAGGGTTATGACTTGAGGCAGATGTGCTTCGAGCAAGGTGGACCAACAAGCTACACAACACAACCTATTACGGCTTTATTGAGTGAGAAGCTTCCTGGTGGCCTAATTTGACATTTTGACGACGTCAATTGGCCCCCACTCTAGTGGGACTACGCAAAAAATTGTGCTTATGCGACTTACTCCCGAACTCTTGATGCATATAAAACAATCATTACTCAAGTTGTGTCCGAAATGCGCAAAAATGTGGTCGAAATGTACTTAAAAAAAATCGGATGTCCCACACTCTGTCCTAGGTGGCCATTTGAATAATATTGTTCCTTTTCATTCTTTCTACATACGAGAATAGTTCAAGAAAAATAAAAGAAGATTTTCTAGATTGATGATGTTTTGCAAAGGTCGCCGTGTAGTTTGTGGTAGTGAGAAAGTGGTCCAGTTTCGATTCCCGGACTGAACACCTCGAAATTTTTCACAGCCCCACCGTTTTCGAGTTGCTTACAACACTCAAAGTACAGACATTTTCTATGAACAGCTTTTCAAAACTTATATTTTGTCTCTCAGTTGGCTAGACCACGTAGACTGAAACAATTACTATTCTCCCGTCCGGAAATCCTACGACCTTTATCCTGAGTGGACACAATAGCGGCTAGTGAGAGCAGGAGGAACGACCATCATCGGTCACTCCCCATGTCATACACTACAACTTGACATCAGGTTCAGGCGCAGGTTCACACAATTAATACCTCACACAGTCCAAAAATTAAGAAATATTGTGAATCGTCATAAGGAGAAACTGACATTATCACTGCGTGATTTGGCTGAAACAAAGTCTTGACTTCTTATTGAATTAAATTTGACTAGACAGAGTATTATCGAAAGCCTCCTCCAGGTTGAATATTCGCACATGAAATTGTTGCCAATCTCAACATGGCCGGTGATCACTCCGTCCGTCGCCGCTTGGACATCAATAAGTGATCACCAGGCATCCTGAGATTGGCAACAATTTCAAATGCGAATATTTAACCTGGATGTAACCTTCTATACAACTCGCTGTCTAAAATGATGCTTCTCAAGTTACACTGTCTCTGTAGCACTTCTCCATCTATCCGAAAACAATTACACGAAAAGAGTGCATGCTGGGAATGCTCCAATCTGGTTGCTTGTACTCTGTACCGCCACCTTGGTCACTACAAACTACATGCAGTCTTCGTGGGAACAGGAACCCGTTTTCTAAAATCTCTAAATGCCTAAAATGCTAAAATCGCAAAACTTGAAAAATCCACGAAGAATATTCTTAAAATTTGCATTAATTGAAAGCAGGACCTTAAAGCTCTTAGTTGTAGTGATTTTATCCATGATTGGCTCTAGCAATACTGAAACTGAACTAGTTTCCATCCTTGGTATGTGTATCAACTCATCATTTAGTTGGAACGATCACATACATATTCGAGATTGCCAAAAATGCAGCGAAATGTCTAGGTTACTTAAAGCGATGCAAGAAATATTTCACCCATTTTGATCTAGCAACAATATATAAGGCCTACATTCGCCCAAGACTTGAGTATAACGCTCTGGTCTGGAGCTCCTAAGACCTCACTGCACCTACTAGATAGAATTCAACAGCGAGCGATAAAACTTGTTGGTAATACTAATGCTGCGAAGTCAATCGACTCCTGAGAACAAAAAACGCTGTAATGAATTAGCCAGTCGCATTCCTCCCCTTCAAGATTTTACCCGCAATACTCGAATCGCTAGAAATACCCACCCGTTTACCCTTAAGCCCCCCTTCGGACGTACAGTTAAGTTTAGAGACTCGTTCTTCAACTACACGAATATGGAATGCTCTTCCCAACTCAACTTTTCCCCACTCATTACAATCCACAGGTATTCAAAAGCAATGTGCTCCGGTGCCTCCTTTCCATGTCTTCCTCTATACCTTCGGGCCGTGCTCTGACTTAATTCCGATTACTTAAGGGTACTAAATAGTACCTGAAGCGCGCGCTAATTATAAAACAAATTTCTGCAGTGACTTCAGACAGCATTTGCCTCTCAGTGAACACTCCTCTGAGATGTTTCTTTTTTACAATTTTGTTTCTCAAGATATTTTACTTTTTGGGATTTTGACGCCGATTGACGATTGCACACCGTATCTTCTCAGTTCCAAAAAAACATTGGGGAATGCCTAGGACTTTGAATTGATATCGGGTGATTCATCGTGAGATATGATTTCCAATAGACCTTTTAAGCAGAATGGCGGTGACTCCTATCAATTGGTTTTCCCACTTTTGTTTTACAATTCTCGTCATCCCCAAATTGTTCAACTGTACTATGAAAATCGGCCTTCTATGAGAAGTCTTCTTTTGAGAAACCTACAGTACCACTCGTCGATCTACTGAAACTACTATTTCCAATCTCATTAAAAATTTGTATTCCAGTTAGAGGATGATACTCGACCATTAGACCATATCCAAAACGAAGTGCGGAGACTAATGCAGCTGGAGCTGGGAGTGCACGCGATGATCGCGAAGACGATTGTCTTCGTTCTCAACACCTTGGCTTGGTGTATTCGATTACTTGGCGTACTTAAAGTGAGACTCTCGGTCTAAGAAAGTACAAGACTCAACTTGTGCCAGAATAAGGGCGACTTAAATTTGCAATGTGCTCTCAAGAAACGCAATGAGAATACGGTGTTTTATGTTAAATTTTTGTTCAATAATAAAGCCTATTTCTGGCTCAATGGATACGTCAATAAACGAAATTGCCGTATTTGAGTTGATCAGGAAGCCAACGAGAATCAAGAGCTTCCATTGCATCCATTAAAATCAACGGTATGGTGTGGTGTATAGGCTGGTGTAAGCATTTCGTGAAAAATGAGGCAAATCAGAATCTTACCGCCATTGGGAACAGTTTTCGAACAGTCTTAACGGACTATGTGTTCCCTGAAATTCAAGACTTCCTGACAACCGTTCAGAGGGTGAAACAATGGACTTGTGAGAAATCGTTTTGATGGGTAATTGCCGTGGCGTAGTGGGTAAGTCGTCGACAGCCATGCAAAAAGGTTAGATTTGATTCCCGGACGGACATCTCGCATTTTTTCACGGCACTACCTCTTTCGAGTTGCTGACAACACTCAAAGAGTATGTCTATGAAAAGGTCGCCGTTCGGAGTCGGCAAAAAACTGTAGGTCCCTTCTACTCGTGAGAGAACAGTAGCTCGCACAACGCGAGTAGTTGTTGTAGAAGCTAAGCCCTGGTCCCTTGTGGGCTGTAGTGCCGATACTTGGACTATTTCCTCTTTAGATATGTAAGGTCTCAGGTCTTCAGAAAAAGGCCAGTTACGAGTGACGCTTTGAAGATAACGTTACTCCGCCGGATATCAGTCGCTATGCTCGAACAAGTCGTCCAAAATTAAACCTTCCGAATGGACTATCTCCGAGAAAGTCATGGCCAACATCTACAATTTTGCTCAACCCACAATTTTAGTCTTAAGATTTTCTCAATTTATTCAAAAAAATTTTAAAAATTTTGGAGATCAATGAACGCCTCAGAGAGCGAATATTTCCATTTTTATAGAGAAGCTAGCAGCAAAGCAACACTTTTTCAAAATAAGATCTCAAAAAACTTGTTCCTTATTTTCAAATAAATCCACTCCATTCTTTTCATCACTTCGGTCTCATATTGTGCTCATCCATCCACCGCAGCACACTCAATCCGTGTCACACCGAAGAGATAACCCCGCCGCCACATTGCAGCATAATTTGAAATTTGAACCGAACACTTTGCCACATCCACATCACCGAATCACACATTTGTCTCCGCGAAACCCTCGCAATTAATTTTTTTCCTTTATCGAACTGAAACCCTTTCAGGTGGTTATCCTTTTGTTATCACTTGTCACTGGGAAACACTTTAACCCCCCGAACAGCACCCGCACTTACACAACGAGTATCGCGACTCTATTCGGTGCCTCCTCGAGACGACTCAATCCCGACGGCCGATCAACTGAAACTGATTCTCGATCGCCGGCTCACGCAGCCAACAAGTATCTAAAAGCAGTCGCTCGCCAACCCCAGTCGCTCCTGAAACTATCTCCGCTTTCAGTGATAGGCAAATGAATGGCTTCATGTGTGTGTGTGTTTGTCGTTGTTGCCTCTATTGATGCCACTGCTGCTGGCGATGACGATGTTTTGGCTTTCAGGGGAGAAACCTGAAAATGCTGTGAAAAACTAGAGAAAGCAGACAGCGTGTGATAGAGCACCCTATGAGCAAAAGGTGATACTAATTTCTTTTGAAATTTGGAACTTTATTTGGGGTTTCTGCATCGTTCCTTCCGCTTTCCGCCACTCATTGCATCAACAGCAACTCCGGCCGCAGTTGCAATTCATACAAGGTTGCAGAGGAGTTGATGGCGGCAATAAGTACCAGTAGCGACGAGGAATACCGACTTTCACCTTGCAGGGGGGATGATCTTGAATGCCATTGTGCTTGTAGCACTCCCAGGTGTTGTACATTTTACCGGCCTTCAAGCGTCGTCGAATCCGACCTACAAACTGAGGAAAAAGTAGAAGTTTGTGCAGATGACTGAAGAGATCTGTAATTTACCGGAAACGGTCCATTGCAAGGTTCAAGGGGGCAAATGGGATCAAAGCCACACGAGGGATCGCACATTTTATTAGTTGAGAAGAAAATTTGCTTTTTTTTTTTGAAGATTTGAAGCCGAAAGGGAATTTTGAACTTTTGAAGGATTGAAAGTTTGATAAAGGAGTCAAAGGTATTTGAGGTTTGCTCTTTTTTTTTATAAATCAACGGATATGATGCGGCAGTGGGTCTTTGGGAAACGCACCTCGTGGTAGCTAATTTGACAGCCTTAAGCTTGTGAAATGAAGAACACAAGTAGAGAAGGACCTCAATAAACTTGCAGTGCGGAATTCGAAGAAGCTGGCGAGAGATCGTGCTAGCTGGAGGGCCATTTTGGTTGGGGCCAGGGTTTCCCCCGGAATGTGGCTCCAGTAAGAGAAGGAAAAACTCGTGATGATGGCACAACATTATCCAATATTCTTTTTCAACTACCCATTGCAAAATTTGACACTAGCAACTTTCCAGCACTTTACTTCTGTATGCAGGCCCCTCGCAAGGATATGTAAAGGAGCCGCTTTTGTGAGCAAGCATTCTGGTTACGGTTGATTGATGTTGGCACAAAATTTCTCTCAAACTTTAGCTTAAATGCCATTGTTGAACCTGCCCGAATTCTTATATGGAGCTGATTCTTGGTTCCTTTAAAAGAAAAATTCCGCAACGAATATATGGTCCTGTCTGAGAGGAAGGCGAATGGAGGTGCAGATACAGCAGTGAACTCCCTGTGCTCTAACAAGTTGAAAATACGTCGACAACAATATTTCAGCCACGTCGAGCGAATGGACAACAACGCTTCAGAGGGTCTTCGAGTCCCAGCCTCCGGTTCGAGGAGGAGAGCAAGGCCGAACCTCCCGTATAGAGACCAAATGATTGCGGACGTTGGAGAGCTGTTCAGGACCGTCAAGAATGGAAGGCAGCTATAGCTCAGGCTCAGAGGCTTCATTGATACATGCATACATACTGGATCAAGTCACGTGTCAAGGCAACGTGATCTCACAGAATCGGACCTTTAAAGAAATTTTGAATTCATTCAAAAGCAAGGAAATCGGGTGCCGTGCGAGTTAAAATCGAGAGATGTCGAAAGGCAATTTTTCCCCTCGGAATTGCGTCCTGAAAAACATCAATGAAAGGGATTTGCACCGGATCCAGATTGAGGATGAAAAGGGGGTATACTACGATAACCTCAAGAAGAAAAAAAAATACAATCCAAAGCATGGTAAACCCGTTCCGTCATCGTCCACATCGACGTCAAAGAGAATCATCCACTGTTCGAAGGTCATGCTCTGCATGTGGCGAGACCAGACAGGTGTGGTGTACTTTGAGCTGCTAAAACCAGGCGAAACCATAAATGGGACGAAAGTAATGCGTTTCAGCGGTGCATTGTGTGAAAAACGGCCAAAAATGACCGATAGGCGTAACAAGGTGATTTTACAACATGATAACGTTCGGCCCAATGTGGCTCTCAAAAACTACCACGAAACGCTGAAATGTGAGGTCTCATTCAACCCGCCGTACTCTCCAGATCTTGTTCCTTCCGACTAATGGCCTTTTTGACAGATACAAAACTGTTAAGGGGCTCCACGCTTTTGGTTTTTTGAAGAAATGAGAGAATGGCTCAAATGTTGGATCCATGCCACAGGGGACTTATATTATTAGGGATGGTATTCAAAAATTAACAGAGACATGGGAAAAAGTAGTCGCTTTCGATGGACGATGCCTTGAGTGATGTAGTTTTTTAACGCGGTGGCGGCGGTGGCGGCTCCGGCTATCACACATCATCGCTCCGAAGTGCAACAGACGCCGGTGAAATGAAATAAATGCAACATCACCAAGCCCACCATCATTCGACGCCACATCAAGTGCCCTCATCGCCTAGTCCAAAGACCGTCGTCAGTGGAAACTCGGGTGGATTGGGACTCGGATCGGGCAGCCCCTGGACGGTGCTCCATCTATCGGACGCCTGGGGCCTGTCAACACATCACACACATCACCATCCGGCTACTTTATGAAACTTCGCCAAAAATTGATCACGCTGTCCAAGTATGTCAATTTTGAAAAATCATATCGTTCAAAATTCATTTGAATTTAATTTTTTGGCTTAAATAAAACACGGCAAAAAAAAATCTCCAAAAAGGTAAAAATTCCTTCAATTCTCCTCATTTCTAAAAAAAATAAATTTTTCTCTCTCCCTCCCCCTCCCCCTTCACAGGAGTAAAATTCAACAAAAAAACCGAAAAAAAATACAAAATCCCCTTTTCAAAACAATGAGCAAAAAGTCCGACGAATGCAGTCCTTGTGGCCCAAATGGCTGCACATTTGCCCCAACAACTAGTGCAATTGTGCGAAAACGTATACCACCGCCATGCGAGTGGGATTGCCCCTGCAAAGCGCATTGTTACAACACTCAACCGGGCACAAAGTCGAAACGTTATGAGAATACTGTTATCTTCGAGAAAGGATCACCGGTTTGTAGTGATAAGTGGAAATCGAAGGGATGTGGTGGCGAGGAGCATTAGAACGGAGAATGGAGGATGACGGTGAAGGCCTGAGAAGATCTAGGAAATAAAGCTCAAGTGAAAGGAGAGGATTTTGTTTTGATTGTGTAGGGACTCACATGAAAGTGTTCAAAAGTGAGCACTAGGAGTGGAGTAGAAAACGGAAACAGACATCGGAACACGTCGAAGGGAAACACGATCATGTGCAAATCAGCGATCGTATCCAAAGTTTAGCGCGTGGGTAGATAGGTGCACACCGGACGATAACATATTTTAATGCGCGTCTGGAAGGCCGCGACTACTGACAGACTGACGGGTCCTTTCCAACCTACCACGAGAAAGAGTGCGAGGGCACACAGTAGCGTCAGAGAGAAGATCGAGGGGTTAGATTAGGCTGACGAGGCTGACTGAAAGGATTGTCGGCTCGTCTTAAGGCAAAGGTGGTCCGTCGTGATGCGAGTTCCCCAATGGCCGTTTACATCGACAACCATTCAGAACTGATGATTGTGTCATCTGATGTCACATAGATCATTCAAGTCATAGAAGGACTTTGCCCCAAAGTGGAGGTTTCTTCCCCAATAGAGCGCCAGCGGATTTGGGGGACAACTTTCACTTTCTCGACCCTACAACTGCGATGGAAGTTGTTGGCATGTGTGCCTTCTAAACAGTATCGTGGCTCATATAGGCCAAGCCCCAATATTAAGTTCAAAAGTAAGCTCACTTTTGAAGGTGCTAATGCTGATCTTTATGCCAGTCTGGTGCTGACAGCAGCAAGACCTGAGGGCTATCATTTAAAAAAATCTGTCTAGCCCTACACGGCAATGATAAGCTCTCTTCTATCCTTGGCCTGGGTCGTGTAATGAAATAAGCCCTCGCATCAATATTTAATTGCTGGTCCTTTAACAAAGCTTTAAAGTGCAGGCGCACTCCCAAATTTCCTCCTCCCTTGAAATTCTTCTCATAGGTCACACTCTGATGGCGAACTGAATTCGCTAAGACTTGGTAAGATCCCGTGTCACAAGAATCAAAGGAGGTTTTCTCAGGCCCCGAACCAGTATTGGGCTTTTAAAAATGGCTGGGCCTCTCGCAAGCACTACCTGTGATGACATGACTCTCTAGAGGATGCAGGCATTCCATGCTTCCTAACGTCTGTAAGGCCTCTTCAGCATTTTTGTAGTCTCTTAACAGAGATTTTTGGTTCTGTATGCGTTGATGGTGTCGTCACCGTGGTATAGGGGGTAAGTGCGTCGACTCACACGCCAAGTTCCCAGGTTTGACTCCCGGACAGAACACCTCGCACTTTTTTTCACGGCACCACCTGACAACACTCAAAGAGTATCGATTGTCTATGAAAAGCTTCTCAAATCTCGCAGTTCGGAGTCGGCAAAAAACTTTGGTCCCTTCTACTCAGCACGCACAAGACAAGAAGTTGTAGAAGCTAGGCCTTGGTCCCTTGTGGGCTGTAGTGCCACTCAATTCTTATTATTATGAGTTGATGGTATCTAAAGGAGAAGATCCAACGACGAAGTCTATACACTGAACGGGTGCACTCTAAGATCACTCTAAAGATGACTGGGTCATGGAGAACTCTCTGTCTCTCAGAGTCCTTAAATTTGAGCTATTGGGGGGCAGAGTCTTCCATGCTTCCTTACGTCTGCAAGGAATCCACTGCATTTTTGTGATTTTTTCAAAGCGACTTATGAAAGTACCATACCATACACCAAAGAGGCACTGGCAAGGCGATGATAGTCTCTGAGATGAACGTGGGGAAGAAGAACACACTGTGCAGCGCTTCCTCAGCCATTGTCCCAATTTCTCTTGAACTTGGTGACAGATTTTAGGCTGACATCAGAAGAAGTGATGATAAACAGTTCTTGTCGTAAAACCGCTTGCTGGTAGTCCTTCAGAAGACTAAAGAGAAACACAGTGGATGTAGGTGGCTGCCCGGCTGTGCAATGGGGCAGTTTTTGAGTGTACTCGAGGGTAGTTGTTACTTCAAAGCCTCCAATAAAAACTACATTAAAAAAAAATTTTACGACACAGCTTTATTTCAAAATCTCCAAAAAGAAAACAGCCTCCCGGAGCATCCAAGAGAGGCTGTAACCAAAATTTGAGCACAGTCCCGATATCTAAGCTCCAGACTACCATATTCTCGAATAGCCAAGATATGAGGCTTGGGAATTTTTGGTAAACGCAATCTTGGATCTCGGAATTTGACCCAATCCGAAGACCCTGAGTATTTTGCAAGAAGAAATGCACACCACATCCATCGGCAGCATGCTAGGAAAGCTGAACTCTCCTCAGTCGCACCAAACCTCAAAATATCAGTCATAGCAAACGGGGTCAAACTCATTTCAAAGTTTCGAAATTTGCGTCGAGAAAAAAATTCATTTTTTGGTGTATTTCTTTTAGATTTTCCAAAACCTTAAATTTTGAAAATTATTTTCATTCCAAAAATGTGCAGTCCCTGTTTCGCAACTTTCGATCCATTCATTCCATATTTGCAACCGTGTGGACCGTGTGCTCCCTGTGGTCCATGTTATCCATTCGGTTCGTGTAGCCCTTGTGGACCGTGTGGATCATGTGGACCGTGTGGATCATGTGGACCATGTGGATGCTGTGGTTCACAGATATCTGCCAAAGCTCAGAGAATTTTGAACAATCCTTACGAGGTAAGTTGTCACTTGTCAACATGCACCATTCAATGCAGGAGTTAGTCCTTATGATCACAAGAATGATTTTCCCGAAGAGCACGCAATTTCTTAACGTCTCTTTTTACAGCCCCGTGGTCGCATAGATCGTTTGCTCAACAAGTGCGTTATATACTCAACCCTGGACTATGCCAAGCGGAATGGAACGCAAGACTTTCTGCCAATTTCTCAGCAAATTCCAAGTTGTCGACCTCGTTGTGTTGAGCTATGTCGACGCTGTCCAAAATGTTGTTAGTCTCCTTGTGATCCACAGAGGCACTGAAACAATGCCACACTCAAGCTGGCTAAAAGGTGGTTCATTTTCTTGTTCTGGACCAGTTAATATCATCAACAGCACCTATGCCTGAAAAACTGATTTTTCAAAATATGTATGTCGAGACCAGGAAGAATTTTGTGACAATTGTGATTTCCTGGAAGAGGGTCTCCTTAGCCCAATATTGCTTTGAATGAATAAACTGAGCAAATGCGAGTTACACTCACAAACGGTTTCGTTTTGTCATTCATCTTTCTTTCGAACAACTTTTCGAAACCCAAGCACGGTGCCGATTTGCTAAAATATTGAAAAATCACACCACAAGCTGTTAAACGGGGATGGGGAACTAAATACCACTACCAGACAGATTTTTTTACTCGATCGAGACAATGATGGGCGAGAATTCCCCCAGATGTAGACGAGGTCACAATAGCTATGTCGAACTAGTCTCCTGGATTTGACAGACAATCCGCAGAACTCCTTAAGGCAGCTGTCGATGATCTAGTTACGTGCGAATTGTCAGTGTCGTCTCCGACCCCTACGGACCCCTACAATTGCGCCATCTATTAAGGAATAAGGGCCCTTAGCATTTCGTTTTTGTGTAGACGTCTGTAATCGGATAGTCCTTTATCATCGTGGTTTTGAGCCAGGGAAGTCCACCTAAGATCAGATTTTCACTGGCCTCTATTCAGTTGCTGCAATTGGCCTCTATCCAGTTGCTGCCCTGTCTCCCTGTCCGCCGCATAAGCTTGGACTCTCTTAAAAGTGGGTGAGAAAGGCTTTGACAGGAGTTTTCTGTTGAACGGCATCTGTTCTGTGGGTGTACGGGGTCATGTGTCTAGTGATGGCTTAGTCATGTGGAGGGAATGAATGACACTACACTTTGGTACAGTGCAACAGAGGATTACGTGCGTCGTCTCAGATCGTATACACAAGGAGGTAAGGACTTCAATTCACTTGAGGCCCAAAATTGGAGGCAGCTGTCAGGGGTCTAGGTTCGTTAAGAACCCGAGAGTGCCTAAAGTCGTTAGCTAACGTCTCCGCCAAAATGCGACTTGTTCTAACGACATGGCTGGGTACGTAGATGGGTAGTGTAGCTTCGACCTAGTTTAGAGTAGGCAGTCTAGCTCCGCAAGCAACCTCCCGGTTTTATTGGGTGGCGAAGAGGTAAAGGCTTAAACACCTTCCTTTTCATCTTTCGCCTCCTTCTCCTTTCCTATCTCAGTTGTCCGCAGTGTGGCTAGGATATTAGGCTTTTTCCTTTTTCTATTTTTTCACCTCTTCCCACCCCAGCTAGCTAGCTTATGCATGCACTTTTGTTTTGAGTGCAGTGGATGATGTACGAGTAAGGGGGCAAGAACCACCCCATGCGACGAGGTACGTCTGTCATGGAAGCACAAGCGTGGCGCTGTCCTTCTCCTCCCAATCGAAACTACCCCCATGGCTAAGCCCACAAACAAAAAAAGGCGAATTCCACGCCCTAATGAGCTTTTAATTTATTGAGATCAAAAAAATGGCCAATTCTTTGAAAACAACAATTTCTTGACGTGAATAATTGATTTCCGGCAGGACACTCTTTTACAGATAGCATGGATAGCAACTTGGTGGTCGGCAGTTGTTCCAAACTCTGGGATCGGGAATCCCACCCTCCATCAGGGGCGGACTCACATAGCAGTTGTCAGCCCCAGCTGGCAGAGGCACTGGAACTTCACAGAATGGGCGACTTGGCAGTCCGCATTGTGGTCTACTATAGCTGCTGGGGCCAAAGCCACAGGGGGGACTAGGTCCACAGGGGCCACAGGGACCACATGGGCCACAGGGTCCACAGGGGCCACAGGGGCCACAGGGTCCACAGGGTCCGCAAGGTCCACAGGGGCCACAGGGTCCGCAAGGTTTACAGCGAGGTCCACAAGGTCCACAGGGGCAGAACATTTTTTTCTTAATTTATCTGAAAAGTAAAACAAAAATTGCAATATTAGGGTTGCAAGGTTGGCTAAGTCCCACCTTTTGCTGTTTTTTTTTTTCTTATTAAAAATGAGAACTTCTAAAATTTGTAGCTTCGTCTAGATGGATGGAATTTTTATAATTTTTTTTTTCAGATACAATTTTTGAAAGAAACTTACTCCGGGTGCCTAGATGAGTTTGAAGTTTTAAACTGATTCAGTTACTTGCGATAAGTGGAAATTTTAGAAGGTTTATGACCAAAGCATGTAATCTGTTGGTCAGTGAGGGCATTAGCAGAGGACTTAGTCTCAGGTCTGAGGTACAACAATGGGCTTTAAGCCAGGTTCCAAGCGTAACACCCCGAGGGTCTTAAGCTGGTAGAAGAGCAGACCCTGTGTTTATAGGCCCCAAATGAGCGAGTTTTTGGACAAATCTCTTGGAGTTTTCCAGATGGAAACTCGGGATATCGGGTTTTCCACGAACACGAGATCACACCGACAGTCAAGCAGAATTAGAAAAAAGTTGAAGCTTGATAAGATTTTGTCCTAGATCTTAAGATACAAAATACCGATACAATGCAGCCTCATTTGGACTCCCTGGGTTCCTGGACACAAATGCATTTCAGGAACTAGCCAGAAAGTGGTCAACTTAAGGGTGCTTCATCGTGAGGTTTGATTTTAAAGAGGCTTTTCGTGACAGATGACGCGTGATTTATGCCAAAATTCTTTGACATTTTTGTTCAGTTATGTTTGGCAAGTCAAGAACCTTGTATCTGAAAGCCAAGCACATGGCAACAGGATACGGTTGAAGCACCCATGCTCTTCGAAATTTCTTACTGGCCAGCAGGAAGTTGGCAGGGGGGAATGAAGGACACCCAACTTCAGTCGAGGAAGTAGTCCTTCCGTCCAGATTTGATGATGTTAGCACAGCTATTAAAAGTCTAAAGAACAACAAAGTCTCAGATTCAGATTCGGAGACCTTTTAAAGGCTGGAGGCAATTTTCTGGTAGGGAGTGGTTCAGTGAGGACTAAAGTATGCCCGACGACTGGAGGATCAGACCCAACTCAGTATTTAAGCAGCTCATCAAACTCGAGGTAAACATGAACCCCTTAAACGAAGTCTTAGCGGAAATCCTTCGTTGGAGCTTATCTACCTCGGGTTGAACGTGAACTCTGCAAACGAAGTCTTAGCGGAAATCCGTCCTTGGATTCCCTTTGATTATCGATGCTATTTCGGATTGTAGACGGACATGTGGACATAGGTCCAAGATCGTGCTTTGCAAGACACTCATCATGCCAGTCTTGTTATACAGAGCTGAATCCTGAACAATAAACTAAAAAGGCTGAGGGGATTTTTTGCGCCTCTTTCTTTGAGAGAATTCTGTGGCGGATATAGAGTCCCGTGAGGAGGGTGAGAGGAGGAGAAGACACAATCCCCGAACTCTCCGTGCTGTTAAGAGATGTGGATGAAGTCCTGAAGGCAAAGCCCAGTCGAATACACTGGCTCGGCCACATCGAGTGAATGGACAACAACGCCAAGGACAAGAGGAAGTCCGAACTTCAAGTTGAAAACCCAAGGGATCTGAGCCCAATCTAAAGCAGAGTCTCCCCAACTCTTCTGCTCGTCATTAAGACTAGACAGACTTGCATATGATGACTTGACTTGATTGACGACTTTTCCTCTATACTTGACCGTCGGGTTCGTACTTGGATGTGTTGAGCTGATGTGTTGAGTCTTAGCTGAAAGCTGGCCGCTGGCCAGATGTGGGCCTTTGGACACCCTCCACAATTTGGTGGAGTTCGTAGAGTTTGCTGTAGACTCAAAATTTTCATCCTGACAGCGAAAGTTTGAGGCAATTTATTTTTGGATCTTGGATTAGATTGTTTGGATCCCTGGATAGGATTGTCGACCCTTGCTCTTTCAATAGACCGCAAAGATGATGCTCCATCGACTCTTGTGGACTTCACATTTGCCTAGACGTCGACAAACCCCTTAAAGGGTCTCATGAAGGCCCCAGTTAAACTGAAAACACTGCTTCTTAACATCACCCTTAGGCCATCCCTCAAAGAAATGATTTGGTTCCAGGAAAAGAAAATGTTGAGTAAGAGGTCTCTACTTTGCACATTCCCCCCACTTTCTCTCCCTCAAGTAGACTGCCCTTAAACCCAGCAGGCAATTTTTTCCAAACAAAAAATCATTTCTAAATTTATTTTCGACTCAAAAACATCCACAGAAACTCAAAATTCTTTCAAAATTCCAAATTTTCTAAATTCGGTAAGACCCCACATAACCACGCCATCGACGCCTTTCAATTTCATAAATCTCCTCGCCTCCATTCCAGTAACCATTTGAAGTCCCAAAATCAAAAAAAAAAAAAATGTACTCGTCCTGCTGCCGAACATGTGGACCCTATGGCCCCGGCTCCGATGAGTGCTGCAGTCGCGAACTACGAATGGGTGTGTTGTACACGAATTGTGAGTGCTGGAAGCTGAACGGCCTGCAAGACCAGTGCCCCCGATCAATGTGCCGGGACGGATGGTGTGGCCTCACTGGCAATGGTTTCCCGTGCTGTTCTCCGGCCTCGTACCCCCTGAAGTTCGCCTACATGACTCACGGCCTGGACAATAGACCAATGCGATGTTATGCCACAGCAGCGTGCTGTCCGAAACGTATCCAGAAACCGACATTTTCGAATGGGTTCTGTTGTTGAATGAATGGGGGACCAGTTCAGCCCCCTTAATGCTGACGGTGGAAGGAAGTGTTTCAATGTCGGGGACCACAAAGAAGGGGAGAGAGACTTAAATCGCCGAAGAATAGAGATTTTGTGTTCAAATGGTTTTTGGCCAGTCCACTTACGATTAAATAATAAAGTCAAGGAGACAAAAAAATTAATTGGTCGTGTCCCTTCTTTGAGCTTCGCCGCTTCGTTGTTGTTCCAGCACAGCTGTCGCGTTGTTGATGATGTTTTCAGGCAGTAAACGACGTCTTCTGGAACAGGAAAGTTTACTTTTACTTTTGCCCTTCTTCCGAGAGGAGACTACAGTCCGAGTGCATCCTTTTTCACATTTAGGAACTCTGGGCAAAGGGGCAAGCTATCACATTTGTGAAGCCTCCATGACCAGACGGGAACTGCGTAATGTGGTAATTGCAGTTTCGCAACGGCTGCGAGTTTGTACCTCCGTTTACCTTTTGTGGAACAGCTCCATCCAGGCGGCCAGAATCTAGTGAAGCAGCTCTTTCCTCGACTCTCCTTCTTTGCTGACAGTCTCGCCTGTGAAACACCCTTCTCAACCCACTGGCAATAATGTCAATGGGGAGCATTTTGGTTTGGGACTGACATCCCATTATCCGCGATTGTCCTGCAAACGGATATTACTCGTATTGCGTAAAGACACTGATACTGATGTCAGTATCCTTTTGTCTTTCCCGGTTTTCAGGGCTTCTGCCCTTGTGGCATCGGTTCTTTGACACAAGCTCTGTGGCATGTACTGAGGCATGGTCTCCCAGGCATGGGCTCTGAGCCATTGGCTCTGAGGCATGGTCTCTGAGGCATAGGCCCAGAGGCATGGGCTCTGAGACATGTGCTCCGAGGCATGGTCTCTGAGGCATTGGCTTCGACTCATGGGCCGTGAGGCACGGGCTCTGAGACATGGGCTGTGAGGCATAGGCCGCCATATTGCATGGACCAGATGCCGTCGAACTGCACGTCTTCAACGTGGCTCTGCAACGCCCACCGATGATCAAAACATTGTGACCAGGCTTACACCACCACCACCCCACAATCCGTACCAAATTTGTCACTCTCTGTGGATGCATTGGGATCGTACGTGCTTCCCGAGCTTCAGATGTACCAATTTCGTTTTGTTAAATTAAAATACATGCTTGTTAGAAAAGATGAAATAGTTCCGGGTGGTCTCTTCAATTTCTGAGTCAACTGGTCCTTGTAGGGGAATTCTCCTTAAGATTAGTTCAATGTTGAGCTCTTGAGATCGGATGGCGAGTTGATGTTCACGAACTGAGTTTCATGGCCACAGCTCGTTCTAAACGCGCTGTTTGACAAGAGGGGCCATGGGTGTTGTTCACAAGCATGCCAGTCTCAAGAAACTTCTTGCACAAACGTGCGTACAACCTAGAGAAATCCACGAAAGCATGGGTCTTCATGAAGCAGCAGATCTACAAAGGATCCAAGAAACGCAAACACCCCGCCATCTCATTATTTATTTTATTTGGCCACCGTTTCGTGAGAGTCAACTAGACAACAGAGAAGCGGGCAACAGACAGTCACCCGTATTATGACTGTCACCTTGTCGAAACAAGTATCCTGATCCGTCTTTAGTCTGAATTTGTTAACCAGAAGTCCATTTACTATCTGCTCGAATGAGTGGACTATGCAGGAGCCAAGAAGGGAGACTTCTCACCCCAGACTTTTCAGATGGGAAGAACCTTTGCCACTTTTGGGGAGATGTTGCAGCAACGCCCTCCTCCACTGACTTGTATCGTCTTTCTCTGTGTGGTGATGTTTGGACTTACGTGTATCAGCCTTGGCTTGACACGGATTATGCCTAGTCAAGCGTCTGCTGATACAAGATGGCTAGGTCAGGAGGAGCGGAGGATTAACATAACTCCGGCTAGCAGTCTTCAAATCCGAGGCAATGCAACGTAACAGAGGACAACTTCGTCTGCGATTGCAGGAAGAAGCTCAAACCCAGGGGTGCCATCACGTAACTTGGAACAATCGAGTTGAGTCGATACAATCGAACATGGGTAGCACCTATTTTGGTGGGTGTGAAATTGAAGTCAGTTGGCAGTTGAGGCACGTTGGCACATATCCACCACGGACTACAGTCCATAGCCCCACGGACTACAGTCCACAGCCCCTCAATGACGAAGAACGGACATTGTGGGACTAGATTGCATCAATGTCACAAGTCTTGTGAGTTCCAGAGAAGCAAGAAGAAGCAAATAGGAAGACCGAAGAACAGAGCAATAAGTGCATCAGCCACGAGTGCAGTCAAATTTTCTGGCAGACGGAGAGGGTTCCTACCGAAGGCTGGCAACAAATTCCGGGCGTGGCACTGTAACCAAGAAATGTATACGTCAACGTGGAGGTCTTCAATAGACGCAGCCAAATATGAAAGGCAAGTCTGGCACATCTTAAGCCTCTTTGGCAGGGCTGTGTCTACACAGGACCATTCTGAAGCTCAGTTGAGTTGACTTAAGTCCCTTCCTGTGGAGCACCCACAGTTGCTGCAGCCGTTTGAGGAGCTGCTGTGACCCAGCCTTTTCTAAATTCAGCATCAATGTCCCTTATCCAAGCTAACAAAATGAAAGTACACGATATCAAGAGTGTAGCGCTTTAGTTTGTTGTCACTTCCAAAAATATGAAAAAAACATTTCAAAAAAATCATTTTAACTTGTCCATAATTTGCAGCTGATCGCAGATTCTCTTAGCTGCGCTCAATGCTCATTTGCAACCACTTCTAAGGTATGGCGGGGTCTCATAGCAGTGCGCCTTGCAGGGGGCAGCGTACTGGCAGGGTGGTGTTCTACTGACGCAAGCTAGAAACCTTCAAAACAGTTAAACATGTCTTCGAAAATTTAACGTCTACTTACTTGTGTAACAGCATGGTGCGCAAGGTCCACA
This sequence comes from Eristalinus sepulchralis, assembly GCA_944738645.1. Lineage (NCBI taxonomy): Eukaryota > Metazoa > Arthropoda > Insecta > Diptera > Syrphidae > Eristalinus > Eristalinus sepulchralis. Next base: position 7,839,592 of record OX122886.1, on the reverse strand, counting down.
GGGTCCACAGGGGCCGCAGATTGGATAAGGACACGGTCCGCATGGTGCACATGGAGCACAGGGTCCACAAATGCTGTATGGTCCACAAGGTCCGATGCACGGACCGCAGGGGCTGCAGCAGGGACCACATGGTCCACACGGACCACATGGCGTACACGCAGCGCAGGGTCCACAAGGTCCACAGGGTCCACAGGGTCCACAAGGTCCGCAGTATGGATAACAAGGGCTACACATCTTTGATTTTGTCTTTTTTCTGCAGAAGAAAAGTTGAAAAGAAAGAAAGAGAAGTTTTTTCGTCCTGAAAAGTATTCTAATTGATTTCGGCTGCGAATGTCTCACCGGTTAGGTCCAAAAGGATAACGAAAATTTTGAAACGCTCTGGAAGGCGAATGAGGAACTAATTAATTTCTGAATCGCAAACGTTTTTAGGAAAATTTTCTTCTGTCCTCAAGGCTAACGCGATGATTTCTGGGGAATGTCTGATGTGCAAGTAGTTTTCTACCTTGCCGAGGAGGATACAGTTGCTTAATTTGAAATTTTTGTCTTTGGCTGGCTCTGAGGTCCGGTGTCAGAGAGTATGCCTCTCCATCTAGACAAACAACACAACAGATAGAGGTTTCTTTACAGCTGCGGGTGCCATCGCATGAGTGGTCTTCCTTTATCGCGTTGTTCATTGAGAAAGGGAAGGCTTTGCTGCCCAGAGGACCTAGCCATCTGACACGAGAGACTGAAACTCGCTTGACCAGATCAATGTCGCTGTACAACTCGTATGTCACGGTCGTCCTGTAAAACTGAAGACAGATATGATAATGTTGAAAAATCAACCGCTTGCGTAAATTTTCCACACCGACATAGGCCTTATTTCGAGATCATGCGAAATGGAAATTAACGTGGATACGAGGGAAGTTCGACATATTCCTGTTAGTGCCCAGTCTGACCTTGTAGATATGGCTCCTGCAACACGCCCCAGACACCAAGTTCGGTCCCTGGACTGAACATTCCGTATTTTGCCATGACACCACATCCTGTGAGTTGCTGAAAAGCACTCAAAGAGTATCCATTGTCTATGAAGAACTTCTTAACTGTTGTCCTTGGGAGTCGGAAGAAAACTGTAGCTTGTCTCCACTAGTGAGGCAACAATAGTACGCATAAGATAAAGAATGGGTGGTGGGCGTGGCGTAGTGGGTAAGTGCGTCGACTCATACGCAGAACGTCTAGATTCGATTCCCGGAAGGGACACCTTGCATTTTTTTACGGCACCACCTCTTTCGAGTTGCTGACAACATTCAGTGACTCCTAATTTCTATAAGAACATTCTCCAATGTGGCCGTTCGGAGTCGGCAAAAAACGGTAGGTCCCTTCCGCTCGTGAGAGAATAGTAGCAGGCACAACACGAAAAGTTGTTGTACAAGCAAGGCCCTTGTCTCTTGTGGACTCTAGTGCCACTCAATAATTTTTATTATTAAACACTGAACTGGAGCGCTTAGACTCAAAACTGGTCCATTGAACTACCAGGCAGTAACCTTCATTTACTGTAGTAAAACACCAGCAGGCGCTTCTGTGATAAAGAGGTTAGGTTTTCAGCTCAAATAGGTGCCACCTGATCCGAGCAAAGGCGGGACATTGACAGAGAAAGTGCTCTGAAGTGTCTTCACCTTCGGCACAGACGTCGCAAAGGGTGTCTTCACTAAGCCCGAGTAGACTTAGGTGCTTAGCGAAGGTTAAGTGTCCTGGTTGTATGTCGGCAAGTTTTCTGCACTCATTTCTGTCTAGAGATAGCAGAAAAACAGCGCATTTCTATCTGACGTCCGGGAGCATGCACTTGGTCAGTCAGTATCATGGAGAGTCATGCCATCTCTGGTTGTACTGTTGGGAAACCCAACTGTCGACAGTGTCGACAGAGGCCCTTAACAAGGAATTGGGTAGTCCCTAGTTGGGTTCCGGCCGTACGCATGCCGCTTTTGAACCTTTCCTAGCTAGTTCACCGGCAATCTCGTTTCTTGTGATCCCGTGATGTTCAGAGAACCAGACATATCTTAGCGAATTCTTTCGACCAAATTAAGAGAGGACTTGCATTCCTGGACTATCTTGGAAGTGGTTACGGGGCTGAGGAAGGCCTTAAGCACAGCTTGGCTGTCGCTGCAGACGCATATACTGCGTCCCTTCCACCCATTCTTCCCAATATAGTTTGTGGCCATTAGGATTGCAAACGTTTCCGCCTGTACAACCACCGCGAAATAACCTAAAGAGGTGTGAAGTCTAAAGTTGTCGTCTTCCACCAAAGCCCCAGCAAACGATGCCTTCATCGTTTGAATCAGAGAACATTAGGTCCTTGTGGGAGCTCTCAGATTGCGAGAATGTCAAAATTCGAAAAAAAAAACATTGGATATGTGCCTAAGCAGGCTGAAAATAAGCGCTAGCTTGACATTAACAAAAACTTCAGGAACCTTGTCCCAGACAAACAGACCCGGGAGTTCCACAAGATCTTCTCAAGAATGATGTTGAAAATGACAAATGACAGCGGGTAGCAGAACGTTCTTTAACGTTGGTGGTGCTTTCGCATTTTCGAACTTGATGGACTGTCTCACATAATCTGGCGAGTTATAAAAAACGTCTCTGAATACGCTGCACCACGCTGAAGCCTTGCATCTCTGAGACGGTCTTTCGAATGAAAAGGAAATCCATTGGCACGTGAGTCACTTCACAAATGTTTCCTAACCTTAAATGTGTGTTCTTTAAGGTGAAGGACAACTAACTTCAAAATTGTATGCAAGTCCGGTGACGGAAACGTTGGAGATGGGCAGTTCCCCCTGGAGGAAGAGGTTTTGAGTACTCTTAAGTGATGGAAATCAGAGCACAGCACGCACTGATGGTTGAGTGAAAGAGAGGGAAAAAAGGTACTGATGGACACTGTTCTTTAACCCCTGTGGATTGTAAAGGGGAGTCCGACTTTAGACCCCAATCATGGATCATTTGAGGTAAGCTGGAGTGCTCCCTAAGAGAACCTGAATCTGACACACTTTTCCTGGGTGCATTTTCGTCCTTTGATGACATCTGATGTGAACGATAAGCAACAATTGCTTGGTCGATTGAGAGACCAGAGGAACAAAACCGCCTCAAAAGTCGGAACCCATTAGTTTTCAAGAGGTTTCCCTAATTTTGACTTCTGTCTCTTTCAGTTCGTTGGCGAACATCTCAACAACCGTCGCCCTATGCACACCGACTGGACACTGTTCTTAAGCGCCTCTTGATTGCGTCGTGTGATGCCCCTAAGGCCTTTAGATTTGGCTCCACGTTCAAAAGTGTGCTTAAGGGTGAACTGATGGACATTCTGTGAATTTGGGCATCTTTTGAGAGACTGAAAGGGACGAGGCTTTACGTCTGAGTTCTAAAGGGTCTATCGACTTGGGAATACTAGTGTCTCCCTTGATTTTTTCGTTTTTGGATTCTATTCAGTGGAGGTGGAGGACTTTTGAGCACCAGTCCCGATAGAAACGTTGTATTCTATTAAAGGCCTGAAATACTGTACCAAATCAAAGAGGATGGAAGGTGTCTTGCTCCGTTTTAAGAAACTCAGACATTTACTCAAAGACCTCAAAGACTTAACTTAACTTAACTTGCACTTGGCACATACCGAGAATGGACAGTCTTTCGCACTCAATGACGCAAGTTCGTCTCTGAAAAGGAACACGCGTATGCGTCGCTGGGATTCCAAAGAGTAGCGAGGATTGAGTAAACCAGCGTCCACTGCAGCGTGAAATCGATCTGTCGCAGACCGGAAACTTCTTAGTTCTCGAAACCTTCAAGTTATCCCTTGCCGGACTGTCCAACCAAATCATCACTAAATAGCTTGAACATAACCTTGACAAAAAGAAGAAGAAAAGGACCAATACACATTTTTTCCAAAAATAAATTTGTATTTCAATAAATTTCAGTTCACACCAAAGATTCCATTTGTGGTTCATGAAAAAACTCTATACTGCGCACATTGGCATGGACCGTACGGGGAATAAGTCTGACACGGTGCCAATGGTTCGAACGGTCCATGTGGACTGCAGGGTCCCCATGGGCCTGTCGGTCCATATGGAGCTCCCACGCCGCTAGCATACAATGCTCCAGACGGACCACCGGATCCATTGGGCATCCGTGGGCCCGAAGCGATTGGCAGACCACTGGGTCCACAGGCGTACGGCTGAGTCGGTGGGCATGGCGGATACGGTCCACACGAAAGCACCCCGCAAGGTGCGGTGGTCGCGTAGGGTCCATAGGGACCACATGTTCCTTGGTAGCCAGATAGGGAATACATCTTTTTGTTCTTGTGTTGTGTTATTGGAGGGTTTTTGCGATGGAAGGTTGTCCTAGAGATGAGGGAGGCGATGAAGGATTGAGTTGAGGGAGGAGGAAAATATTTTCTTACCGAAATTTACAGAATTTTGATTCAAAATGGGTGGATCTGAATTGAAAATTTGACTTTTTGAGTCTCCGTCGCCTTGGTGACCGAGAAAATCAGCAAATTGAAACAGAGTGCAGAGAGGGTTCAGTAGTTACAAGGATATTTTGAAATGTTCCTAAGACATAAACCAGATGAACGACAACCATGTGCTTGGGCATCAAATTGCGTAGAGAAGTGAGCCAGAGATTGAGGTCATTCTCCTGCAGCGTGACTTTGAAAAGAAGTGTTTTGGAGTGGATGTCGAAATCATTTTGGGTTTTGAGTTTTTATGGCGGTGCACCATCAAAAGGCGCGTAAGGTGAAAAATGGGCTCAGAGGCTTGAAACTGGAAACCTTGGTGCTTCAGACAGTGAACAAGCAAAACTGCCTGCCTTAGTTCAAATGGTGTTTCCAACAGATTCCGAGAGTTGAGTGGAGTGGTGTCTATCTAGAAAGACCGCTAAATAAACACCACATCAGAGTTCGAGAACGACAGGGAACTAGGAATCCACAAAAACAAATGTTTTCTTACATCAGATAGTTAGGGGGATGAAAAGACGGTATATTTTGAGAATCCCCAAAGAGGATGAGTGGACTCAGGCACACTATCATTTTGGCAGAGAGGTCATGTTCTGTACTTTTAGAAGACTAACACTGTGCCCTGTCTTACACTGTGCCCTGTCTGAGAACTGGCAACAATATCAAACTATCGAAAGGCAAAGTTACAACTACACTCCTTCAAATACAGCATAACCCTGTTCGCGACACGTTGGAAGCACTCAACTGAGAAGTTCTTCTTCAAGCGTCTTGCCCACCAGCTTTGAATCCTTGTCTTGATCCAAAGCTTTGCTTGTGTCAATGGCTTCAAGTAGTGGCTAAGCAGGATCAGCTTGGCAATAAACTCACCGAGATCTTCTACTTCTTCTTTTACCAGCGCTGCAGTCCGGGGTGATCCTGGGCCTCAACCAACATACTACTTCAGCCAGCATGATCTCTCGCCAGCTGCCTTCAGTTGCGCACACCAAGGTGTTTGGGGTCCTTCTCCACTTGTGTGCGCCATCTCAATCTAGGCTGTCGTCTGTTGCATTGTCTCAATGGTTCGCTTTCAAGGACTTTTCGGACCGGAGCAGTCGTGTCCATGAGCTGTTCATGGCCTAGCCATCTTAAGCGATGTACCCGAAGACGCTCGGCCAGTCGCATGTCGCCGTACAGCCTATAGAGTCCGTCATTGTATCTTCTCCGGAAGGCATCAACGCCAACAGGCTCAAAATTTGCACGCAGAACTTTTCTCTCAAAAAGACTTCTTACTTCCTCATCCAATTTTAGAAACGTCCAAGGCTCCGCGCCGTATAGGAGGAAAAGGGAGGAAACACAAAATTAGGACTCCTAATGGGAAATTGGAATTTTTAGATACTTGTGATCTTGGATAAGGCTCTCAATGACTTGACGTCAGTGTACAATACGACTGTCTCAGACAGAGAGTCAGGGGGCGGCAGGAACTTTGAGATGGTGTAGGACTTCGTCGACAACTTCGAGATCTTGCCACTTAACCCACTCAGCTTGACGAACTTTATTGTATTTCAACATCGACAGTATCGCCTTCACCCGATGCCAACGGCTGTACAGCACGAGAAAAACGCACTTACAACGATGTTGGCTCTTTTGGCCACCATGAGTCTTGTTTTCTGCTTCTGATGGATGCACCAGCGTCACGAAATTTTTTTTTTCTAATTCCATACCCCAACTTGTTGAGCTACACTTAATTGACTAGAAATTTCAGAAGACCCAAATTATTAGCTTTGCGTTTCGAACTGATTTTACCCACCATTCCTCGTTCGTTCAGGGCTGTTATTTCGAACATGGATTGCCTTATGCAGATTTTGCTACCCACTGCAGACAAACCTGTATCACTGTCAACTCTCAACAATATTCTTTCCTAGCTGCTTTCCAAATCCAGTTTCTTCCACATCGCACTATTTTCTTCTCAATTTGGCAGCTATCCCTGTAGTTGCAGATGCACTTCATAAGAAGGCGACACTGTTTGACATTTTCCCTAATTAGTTCCTTCGAAAAGACACTTTCTGCATACTTTTAAACGGCAATGACGGCCCAAATTCCGCTGTTTCGCAGAATTTCCCTCTCAATTTGGACGATGATACCAAGAAATCTGTCCCCCCGACTTAGACGAGGTCAAGAAAGCAATATCGAGGCTGAAGAACAGACTGTTCGCGGAACTGTACAAAGCAGCTGGAGATGAGCTGGTGCATGTGCCCAACCAGGTCATCTCCAGGATAGTATCCTATCCAAGCATCATTACCTCAGCTCTGCGAAAGGCTTTAAAAGACTTCAACTTTGCCAATTCCGAAACACCCCACTTAGTTCCAAATCACTAGCCCGCTCCCCATCGCAGCATGCCTGTTCTAGATTTTGATTTTATTTTCAAAATTATCCTGTTTTCCAAATTCAGTTGACTTTCGTTTGTCGTTGTCGTAACTTCGAAGCAAAATTTTTCGTGAGAAATAAAATAAAAATTTTGGAAAAAATTTGTAAGTCCATTCGTGTACATTTTGCAGCATTTTAAACTGCATCCATTTTATTACAGAATAAGGTGAAAATTCAAAACAGGAAGCAAAGCCCCTTCAACTTGACAACATGTGCGACCAAGCATTGCCAATGAGTCCGGCTTTAGACCCCAATCATGGATCATTTGAGGTAAGCTGGGAATTCTCCTGACTGCATTTTCGTCCTTTGATGACGCCTGATCATCGATTGAGAGATGAGAGGAACAAAGTCGCCTCAAAACTTGGAACGGTTTCCCTAATTTTGACTTCTGTCTCTTTCAGTTCGTTGGCGAAAATCCCAACAACCGTCGCCCTATGCACACCGACTGTGAGCTTCGCAGTGGCAAGGTGTACAACATATGCAGCTGCGGCAGGAGGAATGGCCTTCAGGACAGCTGTCCCAGGTCCGTCTGCCACGACAAGTCCAATCAAATGCAGGAGCCTGGCCTACCGACGTCATTCTCGCAATGCGAAGGCATGCAAATGCAGGGCTTCGACTCGGGGCACATGGGCCAGAGCCAAAAGATGGGGTTCGGAGCGCCTATGATGGGAAATGGCTACCAGGAGTACGTTGGAGACAACTGCAGTTACGGCAGTGAATACATGCTCTACGGTTCACCCAAATGGAATGGTCGGCGGCAGTAATTGATCAGATTTTGGGCTACATTTGGGGTGACGCTGCGCTGCCAAGGATTGGTGTTGAAGTTTGAAAGTGTATTCCTCAAATGAAATAAATTTTGTTGTAATTTTGTCAACAAATCTTTCGTTTTTTACGTTGTATTGGGATCATCAAGGCGGAGGTGAATTTTTTCTTTTTGGGGGCGGGAGCGATTCTGTTGCTGTCACACTGGTCAAATCAATTCCAATCAGAAAGGGCGATTCGTAGCTGGCGCTATTGCTTGTCAGGCTTTATTTTTGAACTCAACCACATCGCTTCTCAACCCTTTCTGTGCTGTTGTGCAGGAAGATTTAGAAGGACAAACGGCTGCTCAAGACGTTAGCTGTCGTGTGCACAAGCGAAACCCCACAAGGTTCACGAAGCATCTCCCATCCACGCTTAATCCATCTACATACAGACCAAATAAAAAACACCTGACTTCTTAAAACGTCAAGAATTGGAAAAGAAATAAAAAACCCACCCCAGACCGAAATGCAATAAAAAAGAACAATACGCCTAAAATTATGCACTAAAATTTTTTTTATTCCAAAAAAGTTTCAATCAAAGTTCCAAAACTCAGCCTATCAAGCACGTGATGCAGCTCCGGAGCGTTCAGCCAATCGTTTCCCAGTCCCCGCCACCCAAAGTGGTTCTGAAAGAGAAGATGAAGCTTCCGTCAATCTCTGACCAAATGACACGTGCCCACGGAACTCACCACTGTTGTCAGCATTTCTTGTCTGAGGCTTCATTCCCTGGCTTAGGAGCGGGTTTGTCCTTGCCCTCCGACGGATCCTTGCATTGCATTTTGTTCAAACTCGTTCCCATTGTGAGGTAGGCTAATTTCAGGGGAAACGTCGAGGGACAGCAGTCTGGAACGGGCTCACGCATGCAGTCCGGCTTGCCTTGACACAACGAACGCGGACACTGATCCTGGAGACCGTTCCGCTTCCAACAGCCGCAGTTTGTGTACATGATGCCCGCTCTCAGCTCCCGACTGTTGCATTTCTTTGGCTGAAAGAGGAGAGGCACTCGTTAGGAGGAGGATAGGATAGCGGATGCGTTACCAAGGTCCGCGACTTACCTTGATAAGCATCGATTTGGTTTTCTAACACGCCATGTATGGAGGACCGGGAACACATGGACCGCAGGGTCCCAGGGGGCCACATGGTCCGACCGGGGCACAAGGAGAACAAGGGCCACAGGGTCCGCATGGACCACACTTTGGTACAATTGGGCCGTTGGGCATGGGAAGGCCGCAGGGGCCACAAGGACCGCACGGACCACACGGGCCACAAGGACCACACGGGCCACAGGGTTTGGCTGGTCTGCATGGACCGGGGCCACAGGGACCACAAGGGTCGCAGGGCGAGCAGGGATTGCACGGTGGGTACGGTCCACCTGGAGCGCAGGGCTCGCAAACCGGGTACTGCCCGCTGGTGAAGCAGGGAAGCGGCCCGCCAATGGGCGTCGGGGGACACGGTTGACTGGGCTTGTAGCGAATCGGTCCGTTCTGGTAGCAGCAATACTCCCGCGGCGGCGGAATGTCAATGACCTGGGGCTTCGGCTGGCAAAGGAACGTTTGGCAAACTTCTCGCGGCTCTGCGACCCGCTTCGGATAGCACACCACATACGGGTCCGGCACCATGGACGGATAGTAGATGACCCTCGGCTCGCGCACCATCTGCGAGACCCACGTCAGCTTCGGCACCTTTATGACTCGTGTCACGTCGACCACCTTCGGGATCGTTATCTGGCGACATCGGTTCACCACCATCGGCTCGGGGATGATCTTCTGATTGAAGACGACCTTCTTTTTGCAGATCAACCGCGGCGGCTGCTGAATGGTGACGCATTTGGGCAGAGGCGGCGGCGGCCTTGGGGCGCACTGTGGCAGAGCCTCCAATTCAGCTCCCGAATAACATTGCGGTGAGGGCTGTTGTTGAAGGGGGCGGAATCAAAAGATAGCCTATGGGGGGCGGGTGCCTAGAAACTCACCTCATAGGGTCCCGAGCAGGGATCGCATGGAGCGCAGCATGGAATGCAAGGATCGCACATTTTTTTGTGGGGCAAAGATTTAACCTCTGTGAAAAGAGAAATGTGTTGCCGGGGTTAGAATGTGCGAGGAGGGGCCGCGGTCGGGTCCGTTACCTTTTTCACTTAATTTTAAAGAATTTTTCCTTTTAAATTTTTTATTAAACTAAAATTTAATGTTGCACTGAAAACGAACAGATAGTAAATAAAAGTTTTGAAAAATTTTCAAGGGGCACATTTTTCGATTTTTTTTCGCAGGCGACTAGATTTGAGGGGCGTCAGTAGTTGTGGGGGCAAGTGAATTTATCGGGACCACATCTCGGTCTCTCTTTCGCTCTACATTTGTCTCCACGGGTGCAGTAGTCTATTATGAACGCCTTTGGCGAGTGCAAGGATCTAACTGAGAAGAAGATTAGAAATTGCTTGGAACACCGTGAAGGATGATCTTACATTCCTTCTGCCGATGACAACAGTAAAACTGAGGTGCGGCATCCAGAATACCTAAATTCAGCGGCCAACCGTAAGCTGGTCCCGGCCGACAGTAGGGATAGCCATGAATGTACCACTTTGGAGACTCGTCCTGAATGCCATTTTTTTTGTTCACAGACCAATCGCTCCACATGCGGGATGACTTGAGTTTCTTGATTTTCGGCTCCACCTGCAAGGATGGAGAAGGAGGAGGCTCTGTTGAGAAAGTCCCACCGGGGAACACTGTTCTCAGTTACCGGCGGTACCGTATGGAAGCAGGAGCAATCCATGTAACAGCCCTTGACTCTCCTCTGAATCTGTGGCTGCGCACCAGCGGCTGGTACTTGTGGTCGATGCTGTGGAATCCCCTCAAATTCGGCGCCTATTGTGTTGTCTTGAAGGACCTGCCAGAGAGGAAGGAGAACACCTGGAACAACTTTGAACGAATGCAAGGCTTGCTGCATTACCCACCATGTTGTCCCATAGGACATTACAACAACATTTTGAATTCATTTTTTTTTTTGCCAAATTTGAGGAATTTTGAATTTTTTGAAAGGATCGAAAGGAGTTTAGAAATTTGTATTTTTTTATCTCTGACGTTTACAATGCGACTGAGTCAGAGTTTATGTGAGAAAGGGTGGCGTAAGGTTCCAGGGGATGTCTTCATTAAACTTGAAATAAACTGGGTGTCCTCCACAGGACCTAAATGATGCAGGACGAACAGGAACAGCTGAACGCAGCATCTGAATAGATGAAGAACCATTTAAGGCATGTAAGCTAAGTCCCACTTAGGTCCTAATGGAACCATTATGACATCCTTTCGGGGGTTTCAGACCTAGATCTCTACCTTGCTCGGCCTCCTTTTCAGCCATGGCGTTGTTCCTGATTATTAGGATTTCTGTTCAACTCCAAGTATTCCGCTGTATGATCCAGAAGCTGTTTTTTTTTTGATTGGAGGTTGGAAAACACTGCACTGAAGCGCTCAGACTCGAAAACTGGATTATTGTACTACCAGGTAGAAACCTACTCTTAATGTATTTTCTTTGTCTTCCTTGGGAAAAGAGTCTAGGTTTCAGCTCTCACCACATCGGCGCCAAACAGCCGGCACCTAATCCAAGCAAAGGCAAGCCATTAGCAGAGGAAGCACTCAACTTCTCTAAGGTCTCGCGCAGGGCATCATAACTCATCCCAGGCCAAAGTGCTTAGTGAAGGTGAAGTGTTCCGTTTGTACGCCAACAAGTCGTCTGCAGTCGTTCCTGTCTAGAAAAACCAGAAAGGCTGCTGATTTTTTGCTGACGTTCGGAAGCATGCACTTGTTGTGTTGTCGATGGAAGTCCTAACCAAGGATGCGGACAGTCCCATGGTGTCTTCGGGACCTTTGAATGCCTTTTTTGATCCTTGCCTAGCAGGTAAGCAGCTTACTGACCTCTTTATTGAAGACGGAGAATTCTCCAAAAGTTTTCTGTATCATTGAACGTAGACTTCTTCTTCATATGCTGCTACAGTCCGGGGTGGTCGTGGGCCTCAACCAACAAGCATCACCAAGTGTCACGATCTTTAACCAGCTGCCTCCCATTTCACACCTGCTAGCCAGCTAGCCAGCCAGCCAGCTAGCCAGCCAGCTAGCCAGCCAGCCAGCTAGCCAGCCAGGCAGAGAGCCAGCTACCCAGCCATGCAGAGAGCCAGCTAACCAGCCAGCCAGCCAGGCAGAGAGCCAGCTAGCCAGCCAGCCAGCCAGCCAGAGAGCCAGCTAGCCAGCCATGCAGAGAGCCAGCCATGCAGAGAGCCAGCTAACCAGCCAGCCAGCCAGGCAGAAAGCCAGCCAGCCAGCCAGCCATCCAGCCCGCCAGCCATTTAGCTCGCTAGCCAGCTAGTCAGCTTGCCATCCAGCCCGCTGCCCAGTCAGCTAACCAGCCAGCCAGCCAGCTTGCCAGCCACCCAGCCATAATTTTGTTGCGGTTCGTGGGTGACCTCTATTGTGTTGTCCCACGGGTTCGAAGTTGAAGACTCTTCGGGCTGGAGCAGGTCATGCCCTCTATCTGGCCTAGCTATCGTAAGCGCCTGGCTAGGCTTTTTGTCACTTTACAGCTAGTACAGCTTGTGGTTGAATCTTCTTCTCTAGAAGCCAACAACGCAAAAAGGGCCAAAGATTGAACTCAGAACTTTTCTCCCGAAAAGACCAAGGACTCCTTCATCTGCTCTTGAGATTATGAATGCTCCTGTGCCATAAAGCGGGTCAGGGATGAGAACTTGGTCCTTCGAAGAAGGGCTTTACTACTCAAAATACTCTTGAGCCCAACGAAACAGCGGTTTCCAACAGTTATTCTGCGTTTAATATCAGTGCTGATGTTGTTCGTGATGTTTAATTGGGAGCAGATGTAGAGGAAGTCCTTCATATGCTCGAAGTTTAAACTGATCAATGTGATGTTCTGACTCAGTTGTCGATGTTGTGTGTCGTCTTTCGATGTCAGAATGCACTCTGTGTCGCTGTCATTCACCGTGTAGTCAATTCGGGACGTCTCTGCATCAACACCAGCAAATGCGTCCTTGCGTTCCGGCTCGCTGCGTTCGACCACTATGATCCACATGTGGTAGAGATTGTATGTATTTTTGGAAGATCGTGCCTCTTGTGTTGGCAAGTGGGCCCTTCAAGTGCATCGCCTTACCTTAGTCCTTTGTTGACTTTAAAGGTCTCGGGGAGTTCGGTACCAACCTCGACGAAGCAGAGACTGCTCTCCATCGTTTTCCTGCGCAAGCGGACGAGTTTGAGAGGAGTGCCAAAATTTATATAGTTCTTCCCTATGGACGCTCTAAATCGTGGCCTTGAAACCGACGAATAGGTCGTGAGTGTCGTTTTGCATCTCTTGTGGTTTTCCAGGATCTGTCGTAGTGGAAAGATTTGGGCAAAGGTGGACTACCCAGGCCTCAACTAGCGGTGATTAGGGCCTATGAGGTTCTTGACGAGTGGTTTTAAGCGCTCACACAAAACGCCAGTTGGCGCAGCTCGAGGAGTCTCCTTTTTGGTGGATCGGACAAACAATACTGAGATCCCATGTCAGGCATGCTCTTCTGCGACCATATCTTGCAGAGGATCCGCCCTATCAAATCGTCTCTAGCTGCTCTTAAGTACCAAAACCAAGACAACAGAAGAGCGTGAAGTTCATGGAACAGAAACGAAAGAATGAATTCCAACAACTGAAGAAGAGTTGGAGGCAGCCAAACAATGGCGCGTAGGAATAGTAGGGGCCCGCAAGGGCATACAGGAACTAAGAAAACAAAGCAAATTATAAATGCCTTGCCAGTATTCAAATCGGATGTGCAACAAAAATACAAATCTGTTCCGACCATACATCAGAGTCCATCAGAATCAAAACATCCCGATGTAGAACTACATAAGAGGCTTACTCAATTCCCATCGCATCAATCAAACTCCCAAAAAAATCCACCAAACCCACAACCAACAACCCAAATTTTTTCTTATTTCAATTTTCTTCAAAAACAAAAAGAAAAAGGACGAATTCCAATTGCACAGGCTTACGATTCATTTTCCGTGGAATGTGTTCCTCGTGGACGTCCGTTCGGAATAATTTCCTTTCATTACCCGGTCCATACCCGTTGCCGAGGTGCAGCTTTTAACCGACCAACAAACCGACGAACCAGCACAGCCTTACGCCATCTTGTGTGCGAAAGGTGAGCCGAGCAAATAAAACAAGAAATGCCGTCGCTACATTAATTTTTTCCATTTGTCCCGCTGTTTGCTGAGCCATCTTCTTTGTGTAAATCACGAGTTGGAATGGAATGTGTGTCTGCTTCGGTGGGGGCGGGGAGGGGCGGTTTTTTTATGAATTCTTGAAACAGACAGTTTAAGCAGAGTTACACCGCAAGGATGCAGGATACAAACCAAATCGAAAAAAAAAACGGAGAAACATTCGAAAGAGGCAAAAAACACACACACAATGATGGAAATGTTCTCCCATTTGGCATTCGTACTTGCATACGGTTTCGCAGGACTAAAACGTTTCGTGACGTTGCAAAAATTAACATTTCACGACTGGGTTTTTTTTTTCTCTCGCCACCTTCCCCGCCCCCTTGTTCTTGTTCTTTCAACGGACGCAAGGATTTTGTGATTTTTTGCTCCGCTCTTCCGTCTCTCCGGTTTACATGCAAGATTGACGCGGAACCGAATGAAGCGCAACTCTCATTAGTATGGGGGCAGCGATGGCGGGGGCTTTTCTATTTGCTTTGCAATTCTTCAGGATTTTCCAGGACATCATAATTGCTCGCACTCGATTTGGAATTGACGGTAAGCCGCTGTCGCCGTCGTCGCCGTTGCCCCTCACCCAGACGGGGGACGACAAGCTCGCCCACCCCCCTGACAGATGACAGATGTCAAACAAAGACGTTCGGGAATTAAGTGCCACAAATGAGATCCTTATTTCGTCGACGTTGTTGAATGGCTCTGGGATGGGAAGATGAAGAAATAAATAAATTCCCACACACAAGTGATACAGAGTCGCCACCCGCACCCCTAAAAGCGGGATTTATGACGAGTACATATTTCTTTTTTTTTGGTTTTCTGTTGGGCGCCATTTTTATCTTGTCTACACACAAGTCGATGCGGTGGGCTGAGGGCGGTAGCGTTGCGAGGGTGGAGTCTAGCACGCGATAAGCCGCACGAGGAGTCGTGATAGATGAAGTGACATCTTTCGTATTTACATACCTTAATCCTATCAATTTGTCTGGCCAAGGGAACTCGAACAGTTGCTTTGTTGTGTTTGCCCTTTCATTTTTCTGTTGTTTCTTTGGTGCTTGCTCGTGTTTGTTACTTACTTACCCGCCGTGCTAGTGGTGCTGTGATGGGATCAGGGATGCGACGGCAGTTGGTCATCTTGCGTGATACACTGCGGCAGGGAGTGAAGTGTTTGTCTTTGTCGTTTGTCGTTTGCCAGAGATAATGAAAGAACTTGCCAAGGATTACTGACCAGCAAGATTTGCTCAGTGTCCATGGAGCTGGAGGGAAATCAAGTGGTCAGGTGGCGGATGAATGAAGACACAAAGTTGGTGGCCATTGAGTTCGAGAAAAATTGACTGAAAATGTTGGGGAAATAGAATTGATGGCGTTGTGGGCTAGTTTAGGTGAATGTCCTTGCACGGAGTGATATGCTTTCTGACAGAATATAGAGAATTTATTCAGAATACACTTTAGGCCACAGAAGATATTATTTTTTGTATGTCTGCCAAATTTGGAGCATTTTTAGGCCAAACCTTGCAGTATTCCCGACAACGAAAAGGGTCCTTTAGCTTAAAATCATTAAAAGGCGAGGAAGTCATTATATGGACCAATTGAAGCTTGTCTTAGATATGAATTCTACGAACTAATTCGAAACTTGCGGTTAACCAATGAAAACAGGACACTTTTAGGGACCATTTAGACCAGTCTTATGTATTCGGACAGAAGTATCACTTTTCAGGCCTAAAATCTCATTTTTAAGGCCAATTCTTCTCTGTTTTCAATGAATTTAGGCTAAATTTTGCACATTTTAGGACAAAAGTGACTCTTTTTAGCTTAAAAATGTCAGCCTCATAATCCTTTATATCTGAAAGTAAAACTTTTCGGTCCACTATTTCCATTTTAATTCAAATAAGGTGGACTTTGGTCTGTTTTAGGGCTTTCTGGTATTTGGGTCTTTCAGTAATTTGACTAAAAGTGACAGTTTTCAGAACAAAATTTAGAGTTTTGAAATCAAATAGTGCCAAATTTTTATTTTTCGAGGCCAAACATTTCACTTTTTAGACCAAAAGAAGAATTTTTTTTAATAGATGTGAAATTGACACATTTTAGACCAACATTCGCAGATTGACAAACAATTTAGGCCAAATCTGACTGTTCTTCGGTAGAAATTGTCAGTTTTTTGAGCAATTCAGTCCAGAAACGAAACCTTTCAGAATTTAATTTTCGTTTCTCTAATCAAGGCCAAATTTATCATGTCTTGTTCCAAATTGTCATATTTCAGGACAAAACTGATAGCTTTTCAATCAATTTAGTACAAATGTGGTAATTTTCAACTTAACATTTGGGTTATCACAATAAATTTTGACCATATTTGACAGTTTTTTGGCCAAAATTCGAAGTTTTTCAAACAAATTGGTCTAAAAACAGTATTTCTTAAGACAAAGTGTTCGTTTTCCTTATTGATTTAAGCCAAATTTGGTACATCTTGGTGCATTTAAAGTGAAAGCTTGCTCTTTTAATAAATTTAGTTCAAAATTGTCACTTTTCTGGCCAAAATCTGCAGTTTTTCAATCACTTTAGCCCACTTTCGGTACATTTTAAGCTACATTTTGAACCCAAAACTGCAGTTTGGCAATCAAAATACTTTTTGATCGTAATTTGCCGCTTAGTGGAGAAAATTTCTCACATTCCAATTAATTTGATTCAAAGGTGGAATTTTTCAGGCTTGATTTGAGGTTTTTCAATGAATTTAGACCAAAGTGTGGTGCACTTGTCTTCTTCCCATTAATGTCTCAGTCATAGATCCAAATTGTCGGCCTTTCAATCATTTCAGGCCAAAAATGTAAGTCTCTTTACCAATTGATGCCCAATTTGTATGGTTTCAAGGCCAGGGCTACGTTTTTGAATCAATTTTGACCACTTGGGGCACATTTCTGACCAAATTTGACAGATTCTGATTCAGTGTTGGCCGAATGTGACACTTTTCAATCTGCTTCGCTCAAAAACACAATTTTTTGAGAGCTTCTAGAACAAACTTTAACCTAATCAAACTCTCTTTGTATTTCTGCCACAAAAACGTCGCGTTTCCGTGCTCGCAATGGTCCCTCTTCAGCCAAATTCATTGCACACTCCCACAAAGGTTCACTCAGAACTTCAGAGAACAGAGTTCCCTTCAGACAGCCACTTGCTATAAGAATTCCATTTCCCGTCAAATCGGTCTGCCCCTCCTCGCAAGTCTTTATTGGCCGACAACAGCTCAGACTCTGCCTTACACCACTAAGCCCATAATCCGCCGGAACGCTGCCGCCACTTATTCGTTTGTCTCACAGGTGACATGTGTCCCAACATTAATCAGCCGGCCAGCCATCCCCTGGATTCTGTCCGTCATCGTCGACGTTGCCGTCGTCAAAGTTGCACACATAAATCGAGAAACGAGTGCATCAGTTATGCGCGTCGGCCACCTTAAATATCCCAGGCGGCAGAAGAGAGAGCGAGAGAGAGAGAGAGAGAGAGTCAATTTGGGAAGCGAGCTCCATCATCCGTCGACGTCCGTGTCGTACAAAGGACATAAAACCAAAGAAACGGGAAAAACGCTCCACCAACCGCATCGTCGTTGATGTCAGGTGCGCCGGTTCTCACTGTCATCGCGCCGGTCGATGGCTCGAATGGCCGCAGCCTCCCACCACCCCACATCCGGGTGGTAATCCGTAAACGAGTAATGAGGTTAATTACTAGGGCTTAAGTTGAAAGGTGAATCCATCATCCGTGTCCGCACCCACACCCCCGGCCGGTCTCCTCCTAATTTGTTGCCACAATGAGCATTAATTCAATTAATGCCCTCCAAGGAAAACCCCGTTGGCCTCCCAGGATGCCTTAAGATCCTGCCTGTCTGTCGATGTGTGCGAGTGTGCGGGGGGGGGGGGGGGGCGACACATCATCCACTCCTGCCGCGGATTAAAAAATCAATTTGTTCGTGACGTTTTGTCAAAACAAACAGACGTCGTCGTCGTCGTCGTCGTTGTAGACGGGTTAAGGACTTCCCGTGTCGTGTCGCCTCCTCTCATAATTAAACCGAATCCGGACGAATCAATAAATTTCGTTAGTTCCAACTTCGGCTGCGTACACGACACCTCTGTGTGTAGGTCAACCACAGAGTTTGCACAACGACAACGACAGGCTGTCGCTGCGCCTGCTGGAGGGGGAGGGGGAAGGACATGGCAGTGGGTGGAGATGGGGATGCTGGAGTTCGGATCCAATGAACGGGGGCTGTCGAAATGAAAAGCTACCGTCAGTGTGACGTGACAACATGGATTCTGAAGCTGAGTAAATATTTGTGCCATCAGAAATCATATAATCAATTCGTTGGATTATGTCCTGGCATGGGAGCGTAGACCAGGGTGTGGTGGGCCGGGAATGCGGGAGCAGTGGATGGATGCTGAAATTCGATTTGATAGAGAGAAGTTGACTTTGGTTCTATTTCGAGCTTGAGCTGTGAGGTTGATGTGAGGCGATCGATATTGAATTGCTTTCTTGATTGGGAGTGGGGGAGGGGGAACACATGGCAGCTCACAAGCTTGAAACAGACTTCTGGGTGCTTAGTGAGGTGGAGCGTTGAATCGGTATAAGAGAGCTTAGGAAAATGTTTAAAAGTTGCGTTCATGAAAGTCGGCTTTTTGGCCAGTTTTTGAAGTCATTTGAGAGGCGCACTATATTCCAGTTGGCCTATAACTAATTACAAAACGTCACCAATTGGATCGCCCAGTGACTGAGTGGGAAAATGAACGTGAAGGTCATGAAGACCACTTCCAGAGATCGAAGCAATTGTTCTCAAAGACACATGAAATCCAGAGACAAGTCTGTTGGTAACTGGACTTAATATCCACTTGGACGTGGTTACATTTTGATTTACTCAAGATGTCCTTTCCATGATGTCTTCTAATCAAGCATCGAGTGTGGTTCCAAATTCTGTCTTTATCAAACCCAAGTTCTTATGGGATTGCCTGCGAGAGCTAAAGGAATTCAACAGCAACAAACTTTGCTGGATAGTTGTCAATGAGATGGCCGACTGTCCAGCAAGAAGAGGAGCATCAGACCCCTTTAATTGTCCTGAACCATTCTATGCTGTAGGCGATCACATGCTGAAAGAAAAATTCAGAAGAATGGAAATAAGCATATGGGCAGAAATCTGGAGCAATGCTCAAGGTATGAGACATGAAAAAAGACTCGTAGGACAGTGTAACCGAAGAAGATTTGAAGCATAGATACTGCACACTTCGGAAGCACCTGAGGAAACTGAGGGCATCTTAGAGAGGTCTCTGCAGATCCTGTGGTGAATCAGAAGAAATCCCAGTGCACATTCTGCGAGCCTGTGAGGCACTTGCCTATATATGGCAGAAATGCCTCAGTAAATATCTTCTGACCATCTCTTACTCTCAGATTCTTGAATGAAACCCGCCTAGTGTGAAATAGATTTCTTCCCAGTAAGAAATAAAAAAAAAACTGTAAAAACCCTGGAAGGGAAATTATTGGTGATTGTCTGACCGTCGTTAGTGGTGGTAATAGCTCCACTGGCGGGGGAGGGCGGCTTCACGGTCTTCGTTTTCCCAATCACTCCACGCGTTTTCATTCCTTCCACTTCACCGCCATTAGGACTCAGCCGTTTTGGCATTACGACGCCATTCACTTCCCCAAGGGAGTTGTAGCTTCCATTAATGTCCACATTGTCGGGCAACATAACTTAACCTGCTGGCATTATACAATCACCAACAACATAACTTAAGGTGGCCCTACAGCCAGGAGTGAACCTGAGCCTCAGCCAACCAGCATCTCTAACCAATTCGATTTGTAGCCGGCTGCCTTCAGTTGGTTGAGATCCCATTCCACATGCATGCACTACCTCGGACGTGGACTAAAATTATTACTCGACGTTTGATTTGACGTACATATCTCCGGGATAAAGCATTCAAACCTAGGTATCCCAATCGTTGGGTAGGAATTTTGGTGTAGGCACTTCTGTGCAGCACTTTTTACAAAGAAGCAAAATTCGGCCAATTACTGAACCGATCTGGTAAGTGACTCCGAAAACCCTCACTCACCAAACACATTTGAAGGGAGAGTAGGCTCTATGTAATTCAAGGGCGTAGTTGGGTTTCATTCTCCTCCTCCTGGAGTTGGATCTTCACACTCTGCGTCAAGTTACTGAGTTCATCGTCTTACCATTTCATCACCTCTTCGAACGTGCCCTAAAATGATTGGAAGAATTTTTCTCTCAAAGTAGTCAATAGCAGCTTCGTCCCCTTTTGACAAGGTCCATTCTGTTGCATCCTAAAGATGGACGGGGACAATTGATGTCCCTTAGTGGGCTATTTTGGTTGTTCAAGAGCGAGCTTTGCTTGTCTATGGCTTTCTTAGCCTAATGAAACAGCGATTGACCAATGTGTTGTTCTTCGTTTGTTTTCAGAAGAATTTCAGCAGCAAGACATTTAAGATTTTCACAAACGGTTGCGTTATAACCAAATCGCAGCGATGCTGTCGCGTGTTGGCTGATTCTTCCAAGGCAGGTCCACTGAACTTTTCCTAGAAGAAGAGATGTCTACAGTACAGGACAACCAAAATCGCGTGTAATCGAATTTTTCTCATTTCCCTTTCTTTGGTATATTGTGTTCAAACATTTTTTTTTATTTGTAAAAAATACATCACTCGAAAACGACTACTTTTTTCCATCTTACCGGTATCTAAAAATGAGTCCATCCCGGCATCGATCCAATCATTGAGAAATTTTTCGATTTCTTCAAAAGCCTCGAACCAATGAGCCCTCAAATCGATTTAATATTAATAACTCTAGCTCAGTCCACCCCGGACCATAGCGCCATCCGAAGAAGAAGAACTCTAGGTCAGTAGAGGCTATTCCCAAGCGCAACAAGACGAATTCATGGACGTGATCCAACCACATTGGCCTGGGTCTGCTGAGGAATTGCATCTGAGGCACGCCTCGATAGTGGTGATGAAGGGGACATTCATACCATGTGTTCAAACCATTGATGTATAGCCCGTTTTGCCTTAAGAAGCTGCTTGGCATTGAGTTTGGCTTCTCACTCTAATAATTACAATTGAGTGGCACTGCAGCCCACAAGGGACCAGGTCATAGCATCTTCAGCAACTTCTGATGTTGTGAAGGGACCTACAGTTTCTTGCCGACTTCGAACGGCAAGATTGAGAAGTTTTTTATAGACAATTACTATGCTTTGAGTGTTGGCAGCAAATCGAAAGAGGTGGTACCTTTCTAGATGTTAAGTCCGGTAATCGAACCTGGACCTTCGGCATGTGAGTCAACGCACTTACTCACTCTGCCACGGCGACCACCACTCAATTCGATTTGCATCCATCAAAAAAGCAGATGGAAGGAGTGAGGTCTTAAGAATACTGTGGAGGGTTAGGTCTTCCATTTCAGCGTTCCCAGGTAGTTTTTGAGTGCTTCAGTCCGATGGGCCCAAGCGTTATCATGTTGCAAAATCACCTTGTCATGCCCTTCGGTCGTTTTTGGTCGTTTTTCACACAATGCACGGCTAAACGCATTACTTTCGTTCCATCAATGGTTTCGCCTGGTTTTAGCAGTTCATAGTACCCCACACCCATCTGGTCCCTCCACATGCAGCGCATGACCTTCGAACAGTGTACGTTTTTCTTAAGCGTCGATGTGAACGATGATGGGTCTGGTTCACCAGGCTTTCCATAAAATCTTTTCTCCTTCGGATTATCGCAGTACATACCGTTTTCATCTCCAGTCCCGGTCCGGTGCAAAAATCCCTTCCTTTAATGTCTTTCAAGAAGCAGATCCGAGGTGAAAAATCGCCTTTCGATATCTCCCGATTTCAACTCGAACGCCACCCAATTTCCTTGCTTTTGAACAAATCCAAAATTCATTCACCGAACGGAAATTGCTTGCTAAGTCACTATCAACGATTCTGCTAGTTCACTCTGCCTTTGGCACGGATCTTGATCCAGTAAAGCCTAGAATTCCTTATTTTCAAATTTTTGGGGTTGTTGAAGGCAATCTTTGGCGCTAAAATCACCACTTTTAAAGCGTCGAAGCCACTCTCTCCATCATATATCAGACGGAGCAAATTCCCAATTCGATTCAGTTGCACTCTTTTTCCAATTAAAACAGAAAATCAAAACTTTCCTTAAGTTCAGTTTCTTTAAGACAAATCCGGACATTTTCGAAGAGGCACAAAACAATTTTGTTGTCTAAAACAGACGCTAATGTACACTTATTATTAATGACAAATGTTACACCTTTCCAGTGATCAGTAATCACTTCCAAGA
The DNA here is from genome assembly GCA_944738645.1 of Eristalinus sepulchralis. Taxonomy (NCBI): domain Eukaryota; kingdom Metazoa; phylum Arthropoda; class Insecta; order Diptera; family Syrphidae; genus Eristalinus; species Eristalinus sepulchralis. The sequence continues at coordinate 7,817,384 of OX122886.1, read as the reverse complement.
CTAGCCACAACTTGCAGGTGGCCCCATCTTTTGAAATGAAAAAATGTGTACTCCAGTACCTATACTCATCGCACTTGAAATATCGAGCGGAGGATCTTATGATTATTGTAAGACCAAAAAGCTAGTTTTAAGCACTTTGTCTAGAATTTAAGTGTTACTGTATAAATGAATAAAATGCAAGGAAAAGAAAGGATCTTATATTGGGCGCCGACCGTATTTTATGAGACCACTCTCATGCTCTTGCTTCGGAGGATGAATTAGGATAGAACACAACCAGAGAAATGTACCAACGATTGCAATTTCAAGCACTCAACGAACTGATAACCTCTTTGTGTCTACTTCTGTCCCACAATACATTGGTAGGACATCGGATGCGGTACGAATGAAAACCTTACTTGAGCGATTGTTATTGCTGATGAAAGTGCTAACCTACCTTAGTCCTAAAGACCTATCATTACGAGAATCCAAAACCTAGCACATCGTATGGAAATCATGACCATGTTTCCTCGTCCTCAAGGTGCACTGAAGTGGGATTGAGCTACCGCCTTGACAGCTTTATATCACTGGGTCCTTTGTCGCTAAAGTCCTAAATAACCCAAGAATAGAAGCCATAGGCAGACAAGTTCCTACTGAGTTTCTGTTTGAGTGACAATCACTCCAACTTTGGCCAGAAGTGAAGCCATTCTAAGACCTCTGTCGTTCGTTCTTTAAGTCACAGGATTCAGTTCCAATGCAAATCCACACTGAAGCGAAGAAGTCCCCTTAAGCACTTGATCTGTTCAGAAAAGTCTGACATCAAGCAGGTCCTACGTCGGCTCTGTCCGTGATTTGGGATGTAGGGATACACCCAGAATGAGACTCCACAAGATGGCCTATCACACAGTCAGACCGAAGGAAAGTTTGAGAGTCTCCTGACTCTCTGGTGAAATTGTCACTACCAGTTGGGTTCCCTCAACACCTGGGCCTGGTAGCCGGCATCACGCGAAATGGTCTTTGAGTCCATCAGTTGGCATTGATAATTGTGTTACGGATGTGATTTCGGATTACCTGATTCAATAGTCGAGTCACATCATCCGGAATCCTTGGAGTGGTTCATTTATTTTTAGGATATCTACCCTCACTGGTGCGACCTATAAGATAACCCAGCTATTCACTTAAGCTGGGAGTAAGTGGGTCAACCCACACGCCGAAGGTCTAGGTTCGATTTCCGGACAGAACACCTCGAATTTTTTCAGAGTACTACCTCAGAACTTTTTGTCTATGAATAGCTTCTCAAATCTCAATCAAATCATTCGGAGTCGGCAAAAACTGCAGGTCCCTTCTACTCGTGAGAGAACAGTAGCACGCACAGCACAAGTAGTTGTCGGAGAAGCTAGGCCCTGGTCCCCTTGTGGGCTGTAGTGCCACTCAATTATTATTATCCTGTCTTCATATCTAGGTTCGCCGACATTTGACAGTTTCCTTGAGGATGCCACATGCCGCGCTGATGCTTTTTTGCTTACGCAGTCTGTACTCGCATGTGGTTCCTTGTCTTGCACTTTTACAATGCCCTTCGACTGGATATTCTGATTGCCGACTTGAATGCTGATAAATTCCTCGGTTTTCCTGCTTGAGCTAACAACACATTTCCTTTTGGAGTCCGTCACTTCAAGGCGAACAAATAGGAGGCGATGATTTATTTGGACAAAAGATGCCTTTGCTATTGATTCCACTGCAAGTTCTGCAACGACCTCCTCCCACTGTTCTCCCACCACCTTACGGTCAGGACATTTTTCGATCTCAATGTTCAGTCCAAGTTAGTCGCCTTGAGACACAAATTATAATTTGTAAATGCCCCCAACGTCGAACACTTTAAGCCCACTTCAATTCAAGCCCCATCAACACATTCTGAAAAAAGGATGAAAATTCCATCAAAAACTTCCTGCAATCGACTCCGGCATCCACCCAACGCACACTTGCACACATTCCATTGACGCAACCCGTGCGACACCCGATCGAGCAGTGACCTCTCCCCCATTAAAGCCTTTTGTCACCATCAAGTCGACTCGTCTCACTAATTTTGAATCGAAAACCGAATCGACAAACGAATGGTTTAATCAAAAAGCTACACAAACCCATGTGTTGTGGTCCGTCACAATTGAGAGCGCCCCAGCCCCAGCCCCAGCCCCAGCCACCCCGTTCCGTCCGCATCCGAGTGAATTTACCATGGAATGGCTTTTCTAGCAATAAACACCTCACCCAGTGTGTCCATAAACAGCTCGGACTTTGTACATCCAATAAACCTGCCAAACACACCAAGAGGTTATTATGGAGAGCAATCAATGGTGGATATCAGCTTCGGCCGCCCCATTCTCGTCCCGAAAGCCATCGCCACCCGACGCCTGCCTGCTCCATGGCAGGCGGGATGGCAGCATCCTGGGAAAAATCAATTTTGTGTGATGTCAGTAGCTTTTAGCTTTTCCGTTACAAAATTGTTGTGCGCCCTTTCATCCCCGCAGGGACGTCTGAAAAGAAACTCACCACTACACGTACTGGACCAATCCGGCTCTGACGTATGCGCTCTTGATGCTAAAAATGATTTTTTGGCTTGCCTTACGCTTAGTGGTTGGCATATTCCATTTGACATGAAGTAGGTGTGGCTTGCCCTACTCACACACACGCACACCAGGAGAGACACTGGGAACGTAAGAGAGAGAGAGAGAAAGAGAGAATCATCTTACAAGTATTTTTCAAAATGGTGGACTCCAACACAGCCACGGCGAACAGAGTCAATCGCCAGCGACGGAGAGGGATGTGTGACGACTTACTGCTACTAATGTAACCACAACATCCTCCAGAGGAACACACTCACACCAGTCGTCACATCGAGTCCATTCCTGCTCCTACCGACGATGGCGATGATGATGATGATGATGGTGATGATGATGTGGGAGATGGTGGGTATCCAGGTGGTGGCGGGAATTTTCGTTCACTGATGTGGCAGGAGTCAATGTCATCCGGTAGCTCCACCCTATTTCCTCTCGCAGCTCTCTGTGCGAAAGTGTGTGACGAGCATGGGTGTGTGTGTGTGCCATTATTTCAGCGGAACTCACATTCTGCCAGTTTTAAGTCATTTCAATTTGCGGAGTCAGTAAATCAACCCTCATACGGTGGAGTGAACACACACACAGACGCGTGTCCTCTCTTTCACTCGCTCATCGCACATCCTTTGGATTGTTTTTCGTTTTTTTTGTATCCTCGTCACAGGCTCTGTAAATCCACGCCCTTTGTAGAATTCTCGTAAAAATTTTATTGCACTTTCATATTTTTCGAAGCTGGTAAGTCCGCGGAAATCGCCCCCCGACCCCATGACTGCCTTGGATGCCATGATCTGCTCTCGGCAGAGGTCATTCCCGCTGTTACCTGGCAGTTTTATGTACAGAAAGCTGGTAGGTCACTGCATAATGGCTGCAGTTTCACGTCCGGCATTGCCAGCAGTTGTGGAAAAATGTTCTTTTTTTGCTTTTCATTTCATCGTCGCAGTGCTGGAGTTAACTTTAAGTGTGATGGCTGTGTTGATAGAGGGGAGTGGGGTGTCGGGACACCCCACACACACACATCAATGCGAGGAGCATCTTCAATCGCGCACATGTGTGAACCGCCGCTGCTTAACACATAACTTCGTCATTCTTGACATTTTGTGGTGAATTTGTCGAAAGCCACAAGGAAATAGGGGATGTTTTCAAGGATGCACATCGCACGACATCCAGTATGTGGGCGTTCTTTCTGCTGTCTGCTCTGCTCCTGACTGCTTCCTGACTTTGTTTCTCTCTCTCGAGAGCATCAGCAATCGGGAGAGTTCTGCGGCGCGCATCCTTTCCTTTATCATCCCTCAAACATCCGCACCCCCTCCTGTAACAGATACAATTTCATTCTTTCTTTTATTTTTTTTCTGTTTTTCTCTGGAATTTTTTTTCGTCGTCCCTCTGCGAAAAGCTACTCGGAGTTGATTCGCTTCTGCAATTTTTTTTTCCACCGGTGCTTCGTCGCTCGGTCTTGTTGCGCGCGTGAGGGTGAGATCTGTGGCCAATGTCAGAATTTATCGCCAACCATCCGGGGGTGGTTGAGGGAGGACGACGACCATGATGATGATTGTGACGACGGGGATGTTGATGGTGGTGGTGGTGGTGGTGGATGGTGGTGGATGGTTGGTTGGTTGGTTGGTTGGTTGGATGGTCGGTTGTAGCAGATGGCATTATCATCATCAACTTCATATCAACGTCGTCGTCGTCGTCGTCATTCTTGTTTTGTCATCATCTATCACACAGGATGTCAGGGAAACCAACCAGCCAACGGTGGTAGCAGGCAGTGCGTTACAAGTCGCCCAGCACAGAGAGTAGCCACCGTCATCGTGTACCGTACACAGCACACTCTCGAGTGGAAGCAGATAAGTCGTGTCAGAGTCACTGACTGTGTAAAGTTATCGCGAGAAGGACGTGAACGTGTGCTTTCGGTTCAAAATCAAAAAAAAAAAAAACAAACAAGTGAACACTTTTTTCTTTTATTTCGACTAAGACGCGTTTCGGATAAAATTCGCATCGGATGTAAGATTTTTGAATGCTTTGTCAAGGATTTTGAACGGTTTCGCGTGACTGAAGTGAAGTTTATGAGAGTTTGTGAGTTTTTTCAAAAGTGAGTTGTAAATTTTGCTGACGCCCTGGATACTCTAGGATTTAAATATTTCCATCAGCGGAAAATGGGAACAGGTGATTTGAATATTTTTAATTTGACAATATTTTTGGAAATATTTATGTAGGTGCCGTCGGGATAATAGAAATTCGCGACTCATCTTAGAGGGGGTTTCAAGTGAATTTGTTGCATTTTTGAAAGTGTTTGCAAGACTATTTCGTGTTCTTATATGTAAAGGCTTCAAAGAACAGAAACATTCTTTGATGGGGTTCCAGGAAGATTCTTTTAGAAATCTATTCAATTTACAAAATAATTACAAAATAATTATTTTGTCAAGGTCCATTCAAAGAAAGCTGCTGAGTTTCGTAAATTCTCAAAATTTTGACGGGGAAATTTTCAAAACGATGTAAGGTCCTTTTCACAAATCCCCTTTGGATAAAATTGCTCAAGATTAAAGATAACATCCGGACAGTTTGTTTTTTTAACAACGGACCCATGTAGCCAAAGACTTCCAGTGCCCGTGTAACTGGGCATTTGGTGCCGAAGAGAAAATTGTTTCAAATAAGAGGACTTTTCAGGCTTATTGGTAGTAAAATAAAGGAACATCATTGTTTTAAGCCGAAATGTGTGCATGAACACTGTATTTGTGGCTTGAATGGGTTTCAGCTTGAATGGAAACTGAGTTTCGCTTGTAACTTGGTTCTTCTTTAGCAAATCTTTTTTGACTTTAAGTTTCTTAAAATTCAGGTCAATTCGCTACAATTTCTGTACTAGAGAACAAAGTCCAGTGCTCACAAGGGAAAAGGGCCTAAATTCTGCCAAAATTGTCTTGTGTCGTGCGTGCTGTTGTAGAGGGTACCTACAGCTTATTGCCGGATTTGAGAAGCGTTTCGCTAACAAACATTTAGTACCTCTTGGATTTTTTGTTAGTAACTCGAAAGAGATGATGCGATGAACATTCATAACATATCCAGTTCAGGAATTGAATCTGGGATCTCCGACGTGTCGACATGTGAGTCAGCACTCTACGGCGCCAATCGCAAATTATAATTTTAAGACACCACCGTTGAATTTCTTAATACGTAAAACGGAATAAGTAAGAAAACACAGTGACTGAAGCGAGATCAATAAATGAGGCCTGCTGACAAACAGTCTGCATCACCTGTGTATTTTTCATTGATATACCCTTTTTAATACAATCCACAACATATGTACATGTCCTTTTATTTGTGCCGTCCGATGTACATTAAACGAGCTGGAGAAAGAATTTTCGCACATATCCTAGAATACCGCTCATGATTTTATTGTAGTTTTTGTAAGAATTTGATTTTTACTGAACTCAAGAAATGCCCACGAAATGTCATTTACTGTGACTTTACTTACTTGCGGTTGTCGTATGGCATTCCTCCTACAAATCATGTTCTTCTTCGGGTCGGCTTGGGCCTCAACAATCATCTTTAGATAGCAATATACCTAGACAGCTGACTCCAATTGTATGTTGTTTGAAGTCCTTATCCTCTTGGGTATGCCTTCGTACAGATGATCGTCCTTTGTTGCTTTGCCCGAATGGGTCGGATTTGAAGACTTAACTAGCCGGAGCAGTGGTGTCCATACGCTCTACATGGCCCACTCATCTTAAGCCTTGTATCCGAGCCAATTAATAAGGCGCATGCTGCCGCAAGGCCTATAGAGTTGACAGTGGATTCATCTTCTTTAGATGCACGCAGATCTTAAAATAATAACCATGATTTGAAGGGCGCTATAGTCTACACGGAAGCAGGACGTAGCTTTTTAAGCAACTCCTGGTGTTGTGTTTGATTTTATACCACAATTTGAGAAGCTCTTCATTGACAATTAGTACTCTTCAAATATTTCCAGCAAGTCGAATGGGGAAGTGCCATGAAATAGTGCCAAATATCCAGTCTAGCAATCGAAGCTGTTTTTTGCGGCGTGTAAGACGACAACTTTTTCCACTGACAAGTTTCTAAGGAACAGTAACATTATTTTAAAACAAACAAAAGTCCTGGAAAGAAGTTTTTAGCATTTTTGTCTCCAATTTAGAGGTTCCTTTGGAAATGAATTAAATGCAAAAACAGACGTCTAAGTTTCTGTTTCACAGAAGGGCTCTATAGTCTACAAGGAACAAACCATGTTCGGTCCTTGGAGAGCTCTCAATTGCTTCTTGAATCAAAGATTGGTAAAATGTGGTTGTCAAGAGAAGACAAAGTCCTAAACTACATAAAGGGTATTTTTTGCTCGATTTTGTGCGTCCTCCTCCGCTTTGGTCCATGACCCGCTCTCTCCATCAATTCATCATCACAGTGATCAAATACGAAAGGGAGTAGTTCAACGGACTTTTGGAATGTCCTGCCTTTGGTGTAGACTTGTGAGCCTTACAAAATTGTCCCAAGCATGATGTTCACAAATTCTTTCACTCAAATCAGCATCAAGATGCTTGCCAAGTACAACCGTGTTTGTTTGCTGAGTTCATCTGATCAAATAATAAGCTGCCTTATTCAGTTCAGTGAGGGATTTCATCTCCTATAGCTCGATAATACTTGAGTAGCACTACAGTCCACAAGGGACCAGGGCCGAGCTTCTACAATAACTACTCGTGTTGTGCGTGCTACTGTTTTCCCACGAGTAGACGGGACCTACAGTTCTTTTCCGACTCCGAACGGTAAGATTTGAGAAGCTTTTTATAGACAATTAGGAGTCTTTGAATGTTGTCAGAAACTCCAAAGATGTGTTGCCGTGAAAAATGCGAGGTGTCCGTCCGGGAATCGAACCGAGATCTTCGTCGTGTGGGTCGACGACTTGCCCACTACGCCACGGCGACCAATAGCAATCCATAGATAGCACCTTTAAAAATCAAGAGCAAAGAACACCACAAATATTTGACAAAGTGAGACGAGTTGTAGTTATGAAAATCATTTTCACAAGTTACGAGCTCTTCAAAGGCAACCATTCGCTTTGTTTAGAGCAAATTTTCATAAATTTTTCTTTTACTGAAATATAGTTATGTAAAGCATTACACTGCTCCGAATAGTCAGTAACCCTCTAAGAAAATGTTCTCGAATTGTAGTAAACTAAGACAGTCTGAATTTGAGAGACTTATTCCATAAGCTGTCAAACGAATGTCTTAGAATGCGAGAGTTCGTATACTGTGAGCGTCAAAAGAAAGTGTACACCTCCACATATCATTTTCAATATTTCATACCAACGAATGGTTGATGTTGAAAATGGATTTTGGTGTTGTACACTTTCTTTTGACGCTCACAGTAAATGTAATAATTTGATGACATCGATCCATTTTCTAAATTTGTTATTGTCTAATGCAAAGAGATAGCGCAGGGACTTATCCTTGGAATTACAATGGGTTTGCAACAATCATCCAATGACGTGCCTCCGAAACAGCAGTCATTTTAGAAATCACACTTCAGACGAAATCTTTCTTCGGCGCTCGGCTTACTGACTCGAGATGGCGGTCCAAGAAAACTTTAGCCACTCGATGCAAGTTCAATCCATTTTTGGTGCGCCTCCTGCCTGCTGACTTACACACGCAACTAACACATGCAATTTGGTTTCATTCCGCAAGTCTGTATGATTCTGTTACAGATGCCATCATATTGGGTGACTTATAGATTTTTCTTTCTTTAATTTGGGCGCGCTAAACGGATTATTTGGTGCGCTTAAGTAAGTGGGGTTTGATTTTGAAACGGCGTTTTTTGACAGATGATGCCGTGACTTCTATCAAATTTCTGCTTCTTCGGATGGCGCTACAGTCCAGGGTGGACCTGGGCCTCAACCAACATGCCTCTCCAGCTAGCACGATCTCTTGCCAGCTGCCTCCAGTTGCACACTCCAAGTTAGTTGAGGTTCTTTCCCACTTGTGTGCGCCATCTCAGTCTAAGACGTCCTCTGTTGCGTTGTCCCTGTGGTTCGGACTTGAAGACTCTTCGGGCCGGAGCAGTGTTGTCCATCCGCTCTACATGGCCTAGCCACCTTAAGCGTTGCATCCGAAGATGCTTGACCGGGCGCATGCCGCCGTACAGCCCATACAGTTTGTGGTTGAATCTTCTCCTCCAGATGCCATCAACGCATCTGGACGCTTTTAGTAGCGTCCAGGTCTCTGCGCCATAGAGCAGGACTGGGATGATCAAAGTGTTGCACAAAGCCCGTTTAGTCCTTTGAGAGAGGTTTAACTTTTTTTTTAACTTAACTTAACTTTATTACTAACTTTATTACTCAATTGCCTCTTGAGCCCAAAGAAACTGCGATTGGCAAGAGTGATTCTGTGCAGACTTCTATCAAACTGCTTTATCTTTTTTGTTCAGTGTCTTTTGGCAAGTCATCATGGAAAGACTTTGCACCACAAAAAACTCTCAAAAGTGTTCAGATTCATAACGAAAATAAGCACTCTGTGAGAAGTACCCTCGTGCGATTCGATGATACTGGACCACCTGAAACCACAATAACTTTTCTCAAATTTTAATTCCAATTAACATTAGGTGATGATACCTGAACAGTTAAACCACATCCATCACAGAGTCCAGGGACGACAGTGGCTATAGAGGAGAGTACTCAAGGAATCGATTCTGCAGGGTCTTTTACCAGACGAATCGTTTCGTCGTCGTCTTCTGCATCATGACTTGGCGTCCTTAACATGAGGATCTCGGCCTGCAGGTATACAGCATTTAACTTGTACAAAGACAGGACCAGGCAACTTCAATTCGCGTCTGAATAGGCTCTGAATGTGGTTTGAATAAAGTCAATCAAAACCCGGTGTTTTGTCGTGAAATTTTGTTCAGCGATGAAGCCCACTTCTGGTTCAATGGATACGTTAAAAAACAAAATTGCCATTTTTCGGCTAATGAGCAACCCGAAAAGGACCAAGAGCTCTCATTGCATTCATTAGAAAGAACGGTATAGTGTGGCTTATGGGCTGAAGAAATCATTGATCCCTGTTTCTTCACAATTGAAGACAATGAGAATGCTGCTGTCAATGGCAACGCTACTTTTGAACGGACTTTGTTCCTCCCCAAGCACATGATCTCTCGTTTCAACAAGACAGAGCTACAAGCCATATAGCTAGTTAAGCAATGGACTTGTTGCGAAATCATTTTGGGGAGCACCTAATTTCACGTTTTGCACTACGGATTGGCCGCTTGGATCATGCGATATCACTCCTTTCGACCAGACCAGACTGGCACCTTTGGACAGCCACTGGGCCCGTTGTAGGCCTCAGAACGTAGAACACATGCCGTAGAACACATCCAGGCACTTTTTTCCGAAATCGAAAATATATAGTTTTCAGGTCAATCTCAAAGGGTCGGCAACTTGGCGAGTTGTGAAGTACCAGACTGGCACCTTTGGACAGCCACTGGGCCCGTTGTAGGCCTCCAAATACCTTACCTCAAGGGATGTGTAAAAGTTCAGGTCTTTAGGGGTAAGTCAGCTACGGCAGACGCTTTAGATGCTAAAATTTCTCGTATTATCCTCGAGGACGGTATACCCGAACAATTAGCCCGAAATTGTACCTTCCCAATGGACCATATCAGTCGTTGTCGTGGCCAACATTTACATGATTTCATTTTCAAATTGTAAATGCCATAAATTGTTCTTCTCCTCGGCAATAAAAATTTTATCCTCACATCTAAAGCTATGTATTTTGTTTGATGTTACAAATCGAACCTCACGGTGAATCACCCTTAAAAACAACTCCCATAGCCTTGACAACATCACCAAAGTTTACAACATCCTCACAAACTCAAAAACAGATTGCAACGCCCAAACTCTTCCTCACTCCAAACTCCGCCACCTTCGATCTTGACTCCCACTGGTATCAAAAATGCAAAAAACACCGAGTCCATGAGAACCTTTCACAATTACAATGCCACTTGAGAACTTTACACTTTTTGAAGGACTTTAAAAAACATATTGTTTCTCACACCATTTGATTTGTTTCACTTTGTTCTCACCCGAAGATCCGTCCTCTCTGGCCACAAGAGGAGAGAATAAAAAAAGGCTTGAGCAATACGGTTAGAATAATATTTGCCATCAAAGTTTCAATTCAATCCGACCCACACCGCCTGTGTTTTCGTTTCAGCCGAGCGCGCCCAACGACTGTCTCTCGTTGTGTCACCGAAACAATACGCTTCCCATCGAATCGAACGAGCGGGTGTCGGCGAAGAGCTGTAAAGTTTTAAAATCAAATCAAAACAAAACACCGTTTGACGGCGGTGCTCCTTAAAATTCAATTCAAATACACCCGAGTCGGACGCAGAGGGGGCGCCAGGAAGCACCAGGAAGCAGGGAAACGTGCCGCCGTTTAAGTGTCAACCCCTTGTATTTTGACAAGTGTCAAATTGATGATTACCCTCGGACGGATTAGCCACACAAGAGGGCCCACTCAAGTGGTGGCGAGGTGGCGGCAACGGCGGCGACGTGATGACAATGGTGGTAGGGGTGGTGGTGGTGGTGGTGTCGCAACAAAGCGTGTTGCTGTTGGACGGGACAAAATCAACAAAAAGTGAACCCCGCACACACACGGAACGGGTTTGATGGTGATGATGTTGGAAATCAAGGACTCAGCACTCCGGAAGAAAAAACTAATTTTCTGCGTAATCCCGGATAATTTCACTTAAGCCCAGCCGCCGCTGCGTGTGCGTGTATGCGGCGAAGAGGGTGTCCGTCCGTTTCCCGGATAAACAAAAGCTAATTCCAGCCACAGCGAGGCGAGCAGATCCCTTATTTTTTTGCGAATAACTAATTAAGAGGACACCTTTTTGCTGCTTATGCCCCCAACCCACCCCCACACCCCCAACCCTCTCGCAGGCAGTAGTCATGAGAAAATAACCACTGGCTGGCAATTAAAGAGCCGACGAAAAAAAAAGGATACACGGCTTCCCAAGGCGTTGTGTCGAAAAAAAAAGAAAAGCAAAAATTGTACAAAGAAGTAGCGTAAAAGGATTTTCTTGTCGACGGAGAAGGAGCGCAGCTCTGCACCAAACCACGGCCGCATCGTGATGCTCCACTTAACTCTTTCTTCGCTTTCAATTAAAACCGAAGAACTGTTTGCTTCTTGAGCGGCGCGGATGGCGGTACGTGGAGGGCGCGGAGAAGTCCTTTTTCTTGTTTCCTGCAAACTGTCTCTGCTTGTGTGTGTGTGTGTGTGGAAGGGGAGGGGGGAGGGAGTCTTATGTCACCAGCCGAGTTTGAGGGGCTGGGAAGTGCCTTTCCCTTCGCTCGGGGAATTAAAAGGATTATTTGGAGGAAATTAATTTTTTTCTTGCTGCGCATTCTCCGCGTGCATCCTTTTTCTTGTTTTTCTTTCTTCGCCTGCCTTCTTTCGAAGTTTTTAAGTAATCTATTTTTTTCTTTGTTTCTGTGGAATTCTTGCAGGAGATCGCCTTCTGGACATTCCGTGTAAGGTGTGCGGAGATCGGAGCTCAGGGAAACACTACGGAATCTACAGCTGTGATGGTAAGTTGAAAAGTTTTCCTTTTTTCATTTTTGGATTGTGTTACTGTTTGAATATAGGCTTTGTGGGTGGAAGTGAGTGTTGGAGAAGATGAAGATTGAGCATTTGAAGTATTGATCTCAAGGAATCCGTATGGGTGCTGCTTGCTATGTGGAATGTGCCCAGAAAATAGTTTGAGGCCAGAGCTCATTTCTACAAAAACCCCGAGAGGGCTTCGTCTTCATTTTCATCTTGTGGAGCTACAGACCGGGGTGGACCTGGGCCTCAACCAACATACCCTCCACCCAAAATGATCTTGCGCTAGCTGCCTCCAGTTGGGCACTCAAAGTTGGTTGAGGTCCTTCGCTACTTGTGTGCGCCACCTTAGCCAAGGCTTCTTCTCCTACAGACGCCATCAATGCAAACAGGACCAAAAATCGCACACAGAACTTTTCTCTCAAGAAGACTAAGGACTTCCTCATCCACTTTTAGTGTGGATTAGAAGCTAGGCCCTGCTCCCTTGTGGGCTGTAGTTCCATTCAATTACTAATATTTTGTTTCTGCCCCGTAAAGGAGGACTGGGATGATCAAGCTGTTGTACAAAGCCAGTTTAGTCCTTCGAGAGAGAGAGGGCCCTATTAGTAAATTGCCTCTTGAGCCCAAAGAAGCAACGTAATTCTGTGTTTGATCTCGTTTAATACCGCGGTGCCAAGGTAGACGAAGTCCTTGACTACCTCGAAGTTTCTGTTGGCTAGTGTGACGCTATGTCCTAGACGTCGGTGTTGTGTTTCCTTCCTCGATGACAGCATTTACTTCGTCTTATCCTCATTACCCACCAGAACTATTCTAGCCGCTTTCGCTTCAATGCATGGAAGCGCCTCATTGATGGCTCGCTAGCATTGAACTGGCTTTTGGAATAATGTAAAGCGAGAGCACATTTCTCCCAAAAACGGTCCGCTGGCGTAGTCGGTAAGTGCGTCAACTCACATCCCGAAAGTCTTAGGTATGATTCATGAACCGAATGTACATCTAAGATCCTTTCACAGCTCCTTTTCTTTCGATTTGCTAGCATCACACAAAAAGTTCTAACTGTCTTTGCAAAGATTCTAAAATTTCACCTTGCGGGGTCGCCAATAATCTGTAGGTCCTCTCTTCTCGTGAGGGAACATTAGCGCGTACAATACGGGCAGTTGCTGAAGGAGCTGGGATTTGGTCCTTGTGGGTTGTAGCGTCACCTTTGTTCATGCGACGTAATTAATGTCATTGTATTCTCAAAAAGCTCCACCAGATGCAGAGTTTTTTGGAGGAAAGACTGCAGTCAGACTTAAAATTTGGGCCAAAAGTGGGGTTGCCAGGCAAAAATCTACATCTGCTTGGTCAACCAAAAGAATACCAGTAAGATACAAGACGTCTACATCATGAGCTCTCATCGCGTCACATTCGTCTCTCTGAGCTGCCACTTAAGTTAAGCAGGAAATTGACAGAAGAAGTCCTTAGTAGGTTCTTCTTAGCCTCTAAAGGCATCACGGAGGTTTCTATCCTCTTGCTCTTGTACACTAAGGTGTTTGGCGAATGGGAAGTGGCCTGCTTGTAAGTCGTCTGCAGTCTTCTTTGTGAAGATATATACAAATTGGCAGCCCTTAGAGAGCATATGAGAGGCCCTTCAAGTGCTGAGAGTATCTTCTCTGATTCTTGGCTGGCAGTTCATCGGCATCCTCATTTCCCGTGATCTCGTGATGACTCGAAGCCTGAACAAGTCTTAGCCAATTCAAAGGCAGGAAGACTTGCATTCCTGCACTACCTTCGATGCGGTTTAAAGCCTTAAGTACAGCTCCGTAGTTCAGACAAAAATACTCCGCCCCTTCTGCCTGGGAATCGTGTAGTTGTAGCGCATGTAGTCTATGCACATAACATGACCCCAGCATCTCAAGCATTGGATTCGAACATGGCTTACGGCTGCACAGATCAGATTATCAATAGCATCCAGATCTCCACATAGTCCAGGAGTTTTTCCTTTTTGTCACAGATCCTTTGCCGCAGTATAGCAGCAGGGAATGAATGTCTTACTATGCCAAGGACTTAATTTTCTGATGCTTCATCATCTGCATATTGAAGCAACATCTCGGCACTGGTAGTTAGTTATCAGTCTAAAACTCCGTCAAGTGTCTGAGACTGAACTATACCTGTCTTCCATTCCTGACGGTCCCGGACACGTTGCTTTCAGTTATCAAGATCAAGCTCTTTAGCGTCCATGAGCACATACCCTCTATATCTATGAATGCTGTCAGCCTTCCTCTCCTTCTCGTAACATACCTGGAGGCTGGGATATGAGAACCCTCTAATTTGGAGCTTTGTTGTCCGTTCGCTCGATGTGGCCAACCCATTGTAATAATAATCATAATTGAGTGTCCCTACAGCCCACAAGGAACCAGGGCCTAGATTCTTCAACAACTTCAACAACAAGTAGAAAGGATCCACAGTTTTTTGCCGACTTCGAACGACTAGATTTGAGAAGCTTTTCAAAGACAATTGGTACTCTTTGAGTGTTGTCAGCAACTCGATAGAGGTGGTGCCCGGAAAAAATTCGAGATGTTCCCTCCGGGAATCGAACCTGGGACTTTGGTGTGAGAGTCAACGATCCTACCCACTACGTCACGTTGACCATTCCGAGCCGAACCATTATAGTCGTCGGTTTTTTACCTTCCGGACTGCATCTACATCTTGGGACAGCACGTAAGGTTCGCGGTTGTGTCTCCTCCTCCATTCGCCTTCCTCGCAGACTTGACTAAGAATCTGCTCCACCGTTTTGTTTATTGTCCAGCATTCAGCTCCGTATACTCGTGGGAGTAATAGGTAGGATAAGCGTCTTGTAAAGCATTATCTTGTTCCTTCGAGACAGGGATTTTAACTCTAACTCTTTCGACAGACCGAAATACCAGCGGTTGCCAAGGGGGTCCTGTTCTCCATCAATGTGTCATTTGTATGTCGAGGTAGAAAAACTCCTTAACCACCTTAAAGTTGAAACTATCGATTTTCACATTTTGACAGAGGTGATGTTCGACGGATCGATTCCTTGTTGTTCGTTTATCCTCGTTCACTCCAAGACCAGCTCTGTTGGCAGTGAATGCCTCTGCAACAGCTCGCTGGGCATAGGCGATGATATCGATGTCATTCAGCGTTTCCCGACCCCTGTTTTGATTTGTTGTCTTCCGTGTTTACACCTGTCCTCCGCACTATCCTTTCCAGAACACTGTTGAAGAAGTCACGCGACAGTGGATCTCCTTGCCAAATGGTTCAAAAGTTCTCGCATCGAACTGGACGGTGCACCGCGTCTCGTGTTTGTGTTAGCGTGCAGCACAAACGGATCAATTTCCCCGGGATCCCGAAATCGAATCACGCATCAGAAAATTCTTTGTGATGAATGCTGTCGCATGCGGCTTTAAAATCGATAGAAGGTGATGTCCATCGAATTGAAACTTGCTCCAGGATTTGCCTCACCGTGAAGATCTGGTCTATTGTCGGTTTGCGGGGCCGAAAGTCGCACTGGTACGTGCCGATTGGTGTAGCTCAAAACGGCTTTAGACGTTCACACAGTATGCTGGACGGGATCTTGTAGGCGACAGTCAACAGGGTGATACCTAGATAGTTCTTGCGTGAGGTAGGATCACCTTTTTTTGGGCATGGGACAAATGGAGCTAGTATCAAGGCGGTCAGACTTGAAGAGTTCTGACGACAAGTCATCCGAACTTGCGGCTTTGTTGCTCTGCAGCCTTTTAATGGCTGAGCTGACTGCGGGGAGAGTACTACCTCATTGATTGGAGTGCCCCCCAACCCTCCCCTCTCAATTCTCTCTTCTGGTCATGCCATGTACTAAGACGTTAAGGGTAATTGTCTCAGATCCAGTTCTTGAAAATTGAAAATGAAAGTTTGTAGGATGAATTCGTGGATCTCAAGGACCTTTTTGGACACATAGACAGTTTGGCCCTCTATCTCCATGCAACAGACAAGAACACCGCCTTCAAGATGTCATGAATTTCCTTCAACAAATACACTTTCTTTCCAGACCAATGAGAGTTCTTGAAAAGCCAGAAAATCCGTCTCAAATAATTCCTTCTCATTTGCAGGTTGTTCGGGTTTCTTCAAACGCAGCATCCACCGAAATCGTATATACACATGCAAGGCGACGGGCGATCTCAAGGGACGCTGTCCCGTCGACAAAACCCATCGGAATCAGTGTCGAGCGTGCCGACTGGCCAAGTGCTTTCAATCGGCCATGAACAAGGACGGTAAGTGAAAATTGCAGAAATCATTCTCCCACCACCCCTCCAACGCACCAAGGAACCACCAACCACCGACAGAAAGCCAAAATAATTCCAACCCCTGATTAAGCGAAATTAAAATTGTTATCCTTGGCACTTTGCTGTGAAAACAATGGCTGTGGCGCCGCCTGAGACTGAGGTGTCGCTCGGAATATTAAACTAATTTGCATTCGAAATGAGAAGGAGCAGAATCCTTTCCGAACCTCCCGCTCCCCCCCTGGAACTGGGTGTAATACCCGAGATTTGTTGGGACGACGGTGGGTTTCCCTTGAAAGAGTGCGGAAAACAACATTGGTTTGCCGACGACGATGGGGTGGTGTGGTGGATGCCACTTGGCATCCCGTAATCCCACTGGCATTGTGTGTCCTTTTCCTCCGGGATTCCGGGTGTTAATGTTATTTTTATTCGAGTGTTATGTGGTGAATTACAAGTTTCGCAACAAGGACAACAAGGCACTGCTCTGTGTTGGTGTGTGTGTGGCTGTCTGGTTGCCTGCCTTCCTGCCTGCTGTGAGTTTCACACGAAACATCTCACGTCTTGTCTCTCTCTTTCTGTCTGTCTGTGCTTTGACACTCCTCCCGAGGAAAAACGGGAAAAGGAGTTTTTTCCATTGAATTCCCAGAGAAAAGTTTCAATCTTGTGGTTGCACAACAAACTCTATCCTGGCCAGAGGGAGAGACCAACAACACGCCGAGTGGGAGGAAAGGGATTAAGGTAGAATCCCATCATTTTATGGATCATTAGATGCGACACAATGGTGAGCCGGGGGGATAATCATAAGAATCGCTTTGATCGGCGAACGACGAGATGAAGTCCTTGAGTCCCATTGTCGGAGTGACATCTTCACATAACAAATCGATTGGCAAACTGAGAGAACTGTGCGGACACGACGCAGTGTGTTACGGTTCACATGTAATCTTTTGTGAAATTTAATTCTCGACTTTTGATGGGCAGATCAATTATTCAAGGATTCAATGTGACGAGCAGGGTTTGGAAGAGCAGACTGGTGCATAGTTTTATTGAGTGGACGGGAGTGGCAGAGAATGAGTTCTGTGTTGGGGGGGGGGATGACTTGGGCGGAGTCAGATGTGAGTGAATTGGAAATTTTTGGGAAACTGCTTGAATGTGGGGGCTTGGAGGATGATCTGACTTTGGACTTAACGAAAGGAAAGCTTAATGAACTTTGACAGGTCTCTGACTTTTCAGGATAATTTGAATTTTAAACAAAATTTGAACAGAGTGCATTTTGAAGACCATTGTTGGGTCGGTTACTTGAAAACTTGAGAATTCTTTGGAGCAGATAAAAATAACACAAACAAACAGGAGTTCCAATTGACCGAACCACTTTTTCCGTCGGAAAAAATATCTGCCCAACATTGAGTTCCTTGCGAACCGTCGCGTTTCCCAGCCTATCCACCCCTCAGACACCCACAGCGGCACAACAAAATTTGATCTTGGCATCTTGTACTGGCATTCTTATGCTTTTATCCATTATCCAAATTTCATGACCATGGGTTAGAGTCGGAACAAACACTGAGGTAAAAACTGATTACTTGGCTTTGATACCAAGCTCGGCTCGGCCTTATTTCTGCCTATATATATATCTGCCGAGCTGCTTCGAAATTTATCCTGCTTGGGCTCAGTTTTGGTCCTCTCATCGCTATTGAGAAAGACCCCCAGACAATTAAACTTCTCCCTATTCCAATGGGACTCCACTAATAAGAAGGCATTGGATAGGCGTTTTGAAAATGACCACAACTTCGGACTTGTTCTGATTCACGTTCATTCCAGCATCAGCACATACGGCCACAAGCCTTACGAGCGCGCGCTGCAGTTCTGTTTGGGTAAATTCCGAAAAACAAAATGGCGCCCCTGTTGACTGTGTAAAAGTGTGCATTGGGGTACGAACTTGGAGGCAGCTGGCTAGGGACCGTACAAGTTGGTTGGTTGAGAAAGGCATTCGCCTAAAAGCAGGCTACAGAGTTATTATAGGAGGTGGCCATATGCGGCGTTGGCCACACCGGACTGTAATGGCACTCGAACAGGAAGCAGAGGAAGGAAGCAGAGAAGTTAAGCAGAGGAATTAAGCAGAGAAAGGAAGCAGAGGAAGGAAGCAGTGTAGTATGCTTGAGACATTCCAGTTAGTGGTGCTCCATAATGACAGTTTTCCTTTCGTGGTTGGGAATTATTGAAAGAAAGGCTTTAATAACGCGCGATGTGTTTTTAAACTTACTCGTCTGCTTCTACTCGCTGTCCTTAACTAACCTGATCTCGTGGTCATCTTCAATTGGATTTTTTTCTTACAGCAGCACTAAGAAGACACTTGGTTGCTTGCTGATAGATTTTAACAGACTCACATAGTGTCACTGGTGGCGGCTTAGGTTTGCTCTAGCGATTACTTTACATCGCAAGGACTATCAATGCCTGCCTTCTTCATTCACATTGAAGGCCTGGGTGAGTTCGTTATCGACCTTGACGGATCAGCGAGAGTTCTCCATCGTCATCCTACACAATCTGACGAGTTTGGTAGGAATGCCAAAACTGGGCTTGGCACTGTTTAGCTCGTCTCTATGCACATTGTCGTATGCCTTAAAATCGACGAATGAGTAGTGGGTGTCGATTGGAACTTCGTGGGTCTCTTAAAGGATCTGCCGTAGTGTGAAGATTTGGTCGATAGTGGACTTCCCTGGCCTGAAACCAATGCCTGTTCTTTTGTATTGCTGTTAAATGAACAGATTTCAAAGAAAATATCTTTTCAAAACTTCATGCGTGGGCTAACACACAACACCGTTATTTACCATCATCCCAAAACAACCCTCAACAGCAATGACACTGCAAATAAAATAAATTCACCTGTCGTCGTCGGCTTCCCAAAACGACATCCTCTAGGAAAGATGTTTCAGGGAAAAAATTCCCTTAGTCCACCCCGTCACACAAAACATTTCCCATACCCACCCTAGACTGGACACTTGCCACGCAACTACCGTCCACCCCTCCCTCCAAATGGACATCAGTAATAGGAGAGCAATGAAACAGCAACAAAACAATCAAATCAATTAATAGATCCCTTCGGACAGCGGACATCTGTCACTTCAGGTGAAGATGTGCATATCGCACCCCTATTCGTGCTCTCTTCCCTCCCCCCCGCAGTGAGCATCTAATCAACCCCTAATTGTGCGCGGGTGCACTGCAGTCGAACAACAGAAGAAATCAATTTTCAAATGAAAAAAATTGAAATCGGCCCTAGTCGCATCAAATTCCGAGGGTTGACGCTCCGCGGTGCACCCATCCACGTCGATGATTCCCATCATCACCTGATGACTCACTCCTCTGACAGAACCGATGAGGACGAGGGGGAGGAGGAGGAGGAGAAGACGAGAACAACGCGAAAGACGCCGACGGACAGCGGCTATGATGATGTTGCTCACTTGTTGTATGCAAAGCAATTCCCGCAACTGGCAACATCATTACCGGAGTCGTGAACAAACAAGGATACGCTCGCGGATTGCGTGTCACATCATCGCCACCAAATGAGACGTTCAAGTGGAAGTAATTTTTTTCTGCTTTCCGCGTTCGCCGAGGGTGAGGGCGGCGAGGGAGATGAATGTAAATCGCACCACTTCACCCCGAAGACAGGGTGTGGGAAAATTTCCCAAAGTGAACAGACTTTTTCTCTGTGAGGGCGGTGGTGGTGGTGGTGGCGGGAAAATGCCATGAAAAATTGCTTCACATCAAATGATCCGTGTGGGGTGGGAGGAGGCGAATTTCAAGAAGCTTACGGGAAGACAACACGAGAAAAAAAAAGACAACGCCAGCGATGTTGGCAGTGGGGGCTGGTGGAAGTCTTTGCGACTGCGGCTGGGTGCGTGCCAAATGCCACCTAATAACGGCTGAATGGTGTGTAAAGTGGGGACTTAAGTGTAAGCTGCGTTAAGTAAACGATTGGGTCGGGTGGGAGGGAGACTGGGTGTGGGAGTGCGAAGCGATTCCTGGTGAATGCGACTGAAAATTGAACAAATTTTGCAACTTTTAGACCAACTCTAAATCAAATCGATCCAGATCAAGCCGAGGAGCACCCACATCACATCCCCTTCCAACTCCCCATCCTCACACTCAACGCCATTCAACCACTTCACACCCTCAGAAGCTAACATGACATTACACCGTCTCCGAGTCGAGTGCCAACTACATCCAGTGGCATGTACCCATCCTCAGTGGCAGGCACTCACGGAGTTCAACACCATCGGAGAGCGATTAAAACAAAGTCCCAAAGTGCACACGAGGTGATTTATTAATGCAAACTCTCCTCACCCGCCTCCGCATCCGGGCACACATTCGATGAAAAACCGACGTGTCACTGCCGGCGGCAGCGCTGTGTGCTCGACTGGGATGGTGACAATGTCTGACGCGCACAACAATGTGAGCTGTTGTTACACACTCTCCCCCATCTCCATTCCCCCGCCCCCACCCACGCGACAGACAGACGATGGTAGAAGAGCACCAAGGACCTAGGTGTCCAGGATCCGGGTCGTCCGCAGTCAGTCACTCTCATTCAATTGACATACAACGGGATTAAAAATTTAAAATCGACTCAACATGACATTGCAGTTTATGCCCCCCCACACTCCCCCATCCCACACCAACTTGGAGTCCATCACTCGCCTGGAGTGGACACAAATTGAAAATTCTCACCGAGCTCTCGACGTCGGCATAGATTATGCATGATGATGCATCACTGAATTCGGGTGCGCGCATTGAGCGGGTCATGTCACCGGAGCATGGCGTGGGGGGCAGAGAATGGGTTTTTGTCAAGCGAAAGGATTACCGAAAGGCAACCGGAAAAGATGCGAAAAAACCGAGCCTTTGTGTCAATTGGCCAGCTGACGGAGTTCCCTCGTCGTTTCGAGTGCAAGGCGAGATCAAATTGTCACCCCTCACCCGGGCACGCCACATCCTCACGCACACACGACTCCGGTGATATGTCACGTAATTAAAACCATCATTCCCCCGGGTTGGCTGGGTGCGGCGGCGGTAGTAGCTTTTGAATTTCATGCCGCACATGTGAACTATCCCACGACCGAGCCGGGGAATCTTGGCGAAATCTTTAGACGACTCTCATCATTCTACCACCCCCCCCCCCCCCTCTGAACCGCACTAATCCGATTTATTGGCTAAAAATAAACAGTTAATTTCACTTGGAATCATCGCCCAGGAGCCTTTTTGAATATCATAGACCTAAGCTCCGGGGATCCCGCCTCCCACTCCCGCAGATTACATAAGACAATGGCTGGAAGGTCGATGTGTGGTGGGTGGCGGCGAGGACGGACGGGGGGGGGGGAGGGAGATTCAGGAAGATGAGCGCTCACTGGAGCACAAGTAACGAGGGTACAGCCTGGATGAATGTCTTGACAATTTGAATTTTGGATCAGAAATATGACAGATATCCTGCCGCACAAGCCTGGAAGTCTGGCGTGGTGGTCTTAATGTGGATTACAAGGTTGCTCTGGTGGCAATGTATGTGAATGGACGGCGGGAGGGGGGAGTCGTATGAGATGGAAATAGGCTCTGATGGGTTTGTAGGGGATGACGTTTAATGTGGAAATGTGCCCTGAAGTGAACTTGGACAAGAACAACAAGCTCATCGGAAGTCTAATTATAATTTTGACACAGAAAATATGCCACGTCTAGGTTTGTGTGGATAACGAAAGCCCTTAACGTGCAGAGAGGGAATTCAAAGACTTCTGTTCTCAGCCCTTAAGCTGGCAGAGACCACTCAGACTGTCTGATCACAGGAGCGTCATTCAAGCGGAGGTCCTGACAGTCAAAGAAGCGACCAAAATTATACGAATTTTGGACTCTTAAGTCGTCATACTAAGTGAAAGTCAGACATGCATTAAGGCAACCTCTAAATCAATTCACGTTGGTTGCCACAAGATGTGGGGAAGATTCCCAAGACTTTTGGCTCACAGCGACAAACTTTGTCCAAGGGTTGAGGACACACGTAGATGGTGTTCTTGTGAAAGAAGGGACTACGTTATCGCTACAATTTTTCAACCTAAGTCTAGCTGAACTGGAGAGGGAGGTTGACATGATGGCGTGCCTTAGCCTCATAGGAAGCTCCATGTGGTCGCCATAAGCCTCGTTAGGAAGACGTTTTCAACGATTGTTGGACTCCCAGCGGAACCAGAAAACAGCTCTCATTGTTGAAAAGGAATGAAGGAATGAGAGGATACACATGAGGATTCCTCGCATTCGTATTCCTCCTCCCACCTTTGTCACTGTCTAAGCCAAAGTCAGATGATGACCCTTGGGAGAGGTCTTCTTCGACTGGAAACATACAGATCCATTTGGAGGTGTCTAAGATCGACAAAGTGGCTGGACTCAGCTTGATTTAAGATACCAGGCGAAAGGGATATATTTAACCCCTACTTCTAGGCATCCAACCAGGGCCACAAGAATTTCAGTGAGATGCGATCAAGCCACAGTTTGACCCACTAGCGATGTTCCCTACAGTCCATCTATGCCCTTCTGCTTCTTAGGTCGGCGCTTCCCTTGGCCTTCTCACTCCGCATTCCCCACCCACCGAAGTTTTTCTCTCCAAGTGTCCTGGAAGGAGCTGTTTATACCAAACCTTACCCAATCGAGCATTCATCTCGACCTGGCTCCGATTCTCGACTCGTGCGTGATCAAAGAGCCGCTCCTCCAGAATGAGGCCTTAATCACCGAGTTGGAGACCCTCCTAAAGATTCTCACCCGGTTCCGCCAGATCACCCCAGACAGCAGCGGGGTTGATTGCATGAATCTGGGCTTCAGCCGGATGGCACGTTCTCTCGTCATTTGCGTCCAACAAAACGAAAAGTTGGTTAAAGTCCTTCTTCACTTGTGTGTATCATTTTAGAGGAGAAGGTCCTTAGTTGTTTTCTTGAGGACAGACCTGTGTTGTCCATATGCTCAGTAGAGCCCAGTAGGTCTTAGCTGTATCCGTAGATGCTTCTTGAGGCGCATGCCGCAGTCCAGCTTTTATCGTGGCTTCCCAGCTCCATCGAGAACTCCAACCCCCACCCTGGGTACCAAGAGCAACGTATGTATCTCGTGTCACTCGTAAGACTAGGAATTTTCTGTCTGGACTGCATCGACTGTTCTCTTGCTCCTTTCATTCGTTCTATCCCTCCAATCCCAGCATTTAACTGCCGCCTGTGCTACCCTGCACTCCTCTCCAACTCACCATTCCCCTCGTAAATCTAACCAAATGTCAAATCCTAGCCGCAAGTCATGAGGCGACCTTTTTAATTCGAACTCGAAAATTCAATTAACCAAAACCCGCCACAGCGACCATCAAATGCCAGGAGAAGCCACCACCTCCTCGACATCGTCATCGTAGTCGTCGCCCGGTCGCCATCTTGGTAGCAAGCACATAAAAAACGAAACGAAAAACTTTCCCGAACTTCTAACCCGTTCGCAAGTCCCTCCACCCACTGCTGGCGAATTCGTTCAAAGCACATTTTCCTGCTGCCGCTGACTAAGTACTTTCAACCGCCATCGCCCCCCGCCCCCCACACCACACACACACATGATCACAGTCGAGTGGTTCCCACATCATCATTAAGACATCAGACCTCCCACATCTTCCGCCCTCATGTCGCTCTCACTCTTGACAAATCAGAGTCTCGAGGAATATTCAAATCTCTCCCAAGGAGGCAGACCGCACACAGCCCCCTCCCTCCTCGCAAGGAGGATGAACTTTATAATTTCCCTATTGACATACGCCCCCGGTAGGTGGAGGGGGTGCGGAGGAACTTTGATGTGTATGCAAATAAAATCAGAATGTCTTAAGGACTTTTCTGTCAGTCTCCCACCCCCGCAAACACACCCTCGGGCGGCACGGCAGCGCTTGCTATCCAGCCGAGCGGATAATTGCGCTAATCCGATTTCAGGCAAATAATCCACCCCTCTCTCTCTCCGCTCTTTCGTTTCAGCTGTTCAACATGAGCGCGGTCCCCGGAAGCCGAAACTCCACCCGCAGCTGCATCACCATCACCACCACCATCACCACGCCAACGGAATGGGCCACCCGAACGCACACATGCCGGTGTCGCTGGTCACCAATGTGTCGGCCTCGTTCAACTACACCTCGCACATCGCCGCCCACCCCGGCCCGGGTGGCTTTCATCCCCCGCCACCGTCGCACTTGCATGGCGCCGCGGGTATAGGCGGACCGCCTCCACCGCCGCCGACAATGCCGTTCCCGCCCCATCTGCTGCCGCAAATGCATCATAACCTCATGGAGGCGTCGAAGATGCCCGCCGGGGAACGCCTGCCGGCCAGCTTCGATCTGACCACTTCACCGCCGAGCAGCGGAGGCGGCAGCCAAGGGGAGTTCTACAAGCCCATGCACAATCTCTCACCCTCGCCATCGAGCTCTGTGCAGAGCATCTCCAGCGTCGGGGGGCCCGGCTCTGAGGGCTCGGGCAGTCCCAAGCTGAACGTTGAGTCCTCGCCATCGTCGACGCCCACACTACCGGCCGCACCCAAGGATCTGGTGCCGCTGAATAACAACAACAACAACAGTCCCTCCTCTACGAACAACAACAGCAGCAGCAACGGAAGCGCGTTCCAGACGCGACAGAACGGGTTCCTGGAGCTGCTGCTCAGCCCGGACAAGTGCCAGGAGATCATTCAGTACCAGATGCACAACTCCATCCTCTTCCCCCCACTGCCCCAGACCCTGATCGGCATGGACTCGCGGCTGCTCTCGTGGGAGATGCTGCAGGAGACCACGGCCAGGCTGCTCTTTATGGCCGTCCGCTGGGTAAAGTGCCTCATGCCGTTCCAGACGCTCTCCAAGAGCGACCAGCATCTGCTCCTTCAGGTAAGTGAACGCGTCGTCCCCCTCCGCACACCCCACTGACTAAAGTTTCTTTCCGCAGGAGTCCTGGAAGGAGCTGTTCATTCTGAACCTCGCCCAGTGGAGCATTCCCCTCGACCTGGCTCCGATCCTCGACTCGCCCATGATCAAGGAGCGCGTCCTCCAGGATGAGGCGACAATCACCGAGATGAAGACCATCCAAGAGATACTCACCCGCTTCCGCCAGGTCACTCCAGACGGCAGCGAGGTCGGCTGCATGAAGGCCATCTCTCTGTTCGCCCCCGAAACGGCTGGCCTCTGCGATGTCCAGCCAGTCGAGATGCTGCAGGACCAGGCTCAATGCATCCTCTCCGACCACGTCCGCATCCGCTACCCCCGGCAAGCGACTCGCTTCGGCCGTCTCCTCCTGTTGCTGCCGTCGCTGCGAACCATCCGCGCGTCCACCATCGAGGCGCTCTTCTTCAAGGAGACCATCGGTAACGTGCCCATTGCGCGACTGCTACGCGACATGTACTCCATGGAGCAGTACGCGATGGAAAAGTGAACGGCACACCGTCACCGCCATCACCGCCATCACAGCCACCACCTCCAGCGTTGTTCTTTAATTCCGCCGCACGACGCCCCGCCTCGCCCGCACCGCTTTGTTTTTTTTTATTCGCCGCGCTATTCTGTGTTTTCTTTTGATTATCTAACGGAAATGATTTTTCAGCGCCCGCGAACATGTGTGCCTCTATGCCATCCCATCCACCTGAGCGGCAGCGTTCAGTCGTCTTTTTTTTTTTTGTACCCCCGTCCACTTTGTTTTCCTAAGCTTCCCCGGCCAAGGCCTGGCCCCGTGAAGATGAAAAGATAACTTTGCTCGGGGCCGTGTTCGTGAATCAAATTGATTTGACTTGAATGAGTTTTAATTTTTTTTTTTAATTTTTTGCTTCTTTGGTTTGCGAGGTCTGTTTTTTGTTTTTGCTTTGTGAGCCGTTCTCCTGAGACTCAGTCTTGAGAGATTCACGAACACACCCATGAACGCAAGCGAATTCGATGACACATTGCAGACGCTGGAGGTAGACGGCTTAAATGTTGACAGTTGCAGGAGCCTCGTGTTTCTGTTTGTTTGTTTTTTTGTAGAATAGTTAAGGACTTATGTATAAATTAAAGAATATAACGGAACATATAATAAAATTGAATTTAAAAAGAATTTATCGTGTTTGGTGTTTCTTTGACAGAGCTGTCAATTTGACTTTAGTGCAGTTTGAGACTAGCAAGGGATGTCTTTGATATTGGAAGGTAATGGTGTATCAAATACCGGGCAAAATGGTTGTCAAAAAAAAAAATGAAATTCAAAGAAACAATTTGTTAACAGCAAAGTAAGAATGAATTACTCCGCTTCTGGTAGTTTTACAACCTTGATAGTGCGCCTACCCACAACAGAGACTGTCTTTTGAACAGCCTATGTCATAAGATCTTACATACAGCGGCAGGAAAGCTGCAATTAGACCAAACCTTTTTTTCATCTCTCCCTTGAGAATAGAAATCTCCTCAATTCCTGAGTTTCCAATCTGTGCTACGCTGTGTCCGAAGCCACGATTGTCTTCAGTTTGACTGCGTATCTTTTTTTGTTGATCCATCCAGAGGAGCCGTAAATGTTGTTACACCACTCACCTCCTATCGATCCATAGGACTTGCATCTCTTTTTTGAGAGCTCTTGGAAACGTTGATAAGTCTTCAGCTTATGAAGAACCTTGAATCGTGTAAGCTTCTATATGATTGACAGTCCATTTCATATCTAAAGGCATATCTCACGGAAAAATGGAACTTGTCTCTATAGGGAAAGGAAAGTTGGCTGAGCATATGACAGCGTCTGGCATTAAGCTCTCTTGCCGCAATTGCGGGACCTATTGGATTGACTTGCTATCTTTCATAGTTTCGGGCAGCCGCAAGTCTGATCTTCTTCTTCTATGCATGACGCTACGGTCCGGGGTGTACTCTTCCGCCAGCCGCCTCAAGTTACACACTCCAGCTTAGTTAAGACGTTTTGATGCATCCACCGCATAGTCTTGATATTCTTTTTCCTTCAGTGGCATATGCCTCAGCCAACTCTTGTCTGCTGCACCCAGCTGCGCGCTCTAAGTTGGTTGAGGTCCTTCTCCACTTGTGTGCGCCACCTAAGCTTTGGCCGTCCTCTGTTGTGTTGTCCCAATGGCTCAGATTCGAAGACTTTTCGGGCCGGAACAGTGGTGTTCATACGCTCTACATGGCCTAGCCATCTTAAGCGTTGTATCCGAAGACGCTTGACCAAGCGCATGCCGCCGTACAGCCTATAGGGTTCATCGTTGAATACGGACGCCACCAACGCAAACAGGACCAAAAATCACACGTAAAACTTTTCTCTCAAGATGACTAAGGGTTTTCTCATCGACTTTAAGCAGCGTCCAGGTTTTTGGCGAAGTAAACGAGGACTGGGATGATCGAGCTGTTGTACAAAGCCAGTTCAGTCCTTTGAGAGAGGGCTCTGTTAGTCATTTGCCTCTTGAGCCCAAAGAAACAGCGATTGGCAGTAGGGATTCTGCGTTTAATTTCGACACTGATGTTATTGTCCCCATTTACCGCGGAGCCTAGGTAGACGAAGTCTTTGATTAAATCGAAGTTTGTGTTCCCTGGTGTGACGCTCTGTTCGAGACGTCGGTGTTGTGTGTCCTTTCTTGATGACAGCATGTACTTCGTTTTGGCTTTATTACCCACCAGACCCATTTTAGCCACTCCTGCTTCAATGCCAGCAAGCGCCTCATTGACGGCTCGCTGTGTTCGTCCCATCACGTCAATGTCGTCGGCGGAAGCTAGCAATTGAACTGATTTTTGGAAGATCGTGCATCTGGTGTTGACTTGTGAGTTGCACACTATCTTCTCAGGGATGATGTTAAAGAAGTCACATGACAGTGCGTCGCCTTGTCTAAAATCTTTTTTGACATTGAAGGTCTCGGTGAGTTCGCTTCCGACCTTGACGGAGCAGCGAGAGTTCTCCATTGCCAGCCTACACATTCTGACGAGTTTAGAAGGAATGCCAAAACTAGACGTGGCACTGTATAGCTCTTCTCTATGCGCGCTGTCATATGCGGCTTTAAAATCGACAAATGGGTGGTGCGTGTCGATTTGCACTTCTTGGGCCTTTTCCAGGATCTGCCGTAGTGTGAAGATTTGGTGGATGGTAGACTTCCCTGGCCTGAAACCACACTGAGAAGGACCCATCAGGTTGTTGACGAACGGCTTCAGGCGTTCACACAATACGGCAGAGAGGATCTTGTACGCGATGTTAAGGAGACTGATCTCTGGGTAGTTGGCGCAGCCGAAGAGGTCTTCTTTCTTGTGGACCGGACAGACGACGCTGAGATTCCACTCATCAAGCTTTCCTCCGACCAGATCTTATAGATGAGCTGGTACATGCGCCCAAACAGGTCATCTCCAGCTGCTTTGAACAGTTCCGCGAACAGTCTGTTCCTCAGTCTCGATATTGCTATCTAGACCTTATCTAAGTCGGGGAAACGAAATTCTTGCCTATCATCGTCCATATTAAGAGGAACATTCTACTTAACAGTGGGATTTGGACCGTCATTGCCGTTTAAATGTCTGCAAAAATGATCTTTCCAGATTCTCAGCATCGATTGCGACTCTACAACTAGTTGTCCGTTTGGGTCCCGGCAGGCTTCGGTCCAAACCCTATATCCACCGAATGGCTGTTTCACTTTCGGACTTAATACTGCCGTAGCTCTCCATTCATCTCTTCGACCACGTGCTTCTTATGCTTTCTCATTCTCGTGCACGCTGGCGTTGAAATCTCCTAGAACAATCTTGTTGTCATAGCTAGGGCATCGATCGTATGTTCTTTCTAGGAAACCATAGAACTTCTCCTTGCTGTTGTTATCCTTCTCCTCTGTCGGGCTGATGTTCCTGAATTTAGCCTTAATGCGGATTGTCATGAGGCGTTCGCTTACGGGTTCGTAGCTTAAGACTTTTTGTCTAAGTCTGCCTCGAACAACAAATACGCATTCGAATTAGCGCGGCCTTCTCTCCCTGTAGCAGTCGCTGTAGTATATGTCGCAGTTCTTCATCTTCTTTCTGCCCGGCCCATCCCACCGCATTTCCTGGATGGCGGTGATGTCTCCTTTGTAGCAGTTAAGGGCCTCCTCAAGTTGTTCGGCTGCATGTGTTAAGGAACCCCACATTCAACGTGCAGAACCGAAAATCGGTCAGATCCCTCCATATCCGAGGCACACTCCCTGAACTTGATTGTTTTGTTGTGAGGGAGTTAGTCTCATGCACAATCTACAGACTGGTAAGCCAGCCAGGCCCATTAGTTAACCTTCGGACAGGGGCAGAGTGTTTCTCATTGCAGCTTGTATTTCCCGTCAATTTTGGCCGTTTCTTTTGCACTTAGAGGGAAATTTCGCTTTCTTTTCAATGGATTTGCCTGAACTGGCGATACTACAGCCGCGATTGTGTCTTGAACTCGAATATAGGATTATCGGTGGGACGGACGTCGTGTGCATCCTTCCGATTTGGCAAAAACCAGCCTTAGAATGGTCCATCTAGTGCGGAGACTGCCCTAAGTCCCCCTTTAAAGGACTGCAATGCACTGTACTCGTGCACTATCCAAATTCCCGTTTTGGTATCCTAAGCGTTGCTGTTTAGGAAAGTGAATAAGTACTCATTCGACGGAGTTTACAAGTGTCTATCGTTCTTGACTGTCCAGATGGTCGGAAGCAGCTCACTCACCCGTCACTGTGCCCCTCGTCATAAACATCACCACGAAAGATGCAAAATGGTGTCCATACGAAAGGAGTGAATGGTTCCTGGGGACACGCGGTCAAATAAAATGTTCGAGTGGATTGTCATGGTCAACAAGAGATCTTGCGTGGACCAGCCTCACTGCTTAAAGGACTAATTCTACCGAAAAGCCCCAATTGCAAGCCCAAGCTGCACTTCTTCGAAACAAAGTCAGTCCCCAAATTGGGAAACTCGTTAAAGCTGAACTCAAAGAGCTCAAGAACCGTCCTATTCTCTGGACCATCGGCTTGCTACCCCTTCTGTTCCCGGTGGAACAAGATGAGGGCAGTGACGAAGCCCTTAAAATCTTATCCACAACTGCTTCGGTTCCAGGGAAGCTGACTTTGCGGTAGTGGCATCGACAAGGTGGTTGGCGGGGGACACGGTGAATCAATGACTCCTGTTTAAATAGAAGCCTTTGATAAGGGCACAACCTATTTGCCAAGCCTAGGTAGACAGAATCCTTCACTTAGTCTGTCTTGTGTTTTTTCCCCAAAAAACTTGTGCAAGCGACGCCTTCTTCTCTCTTAAAAATGCCACACAGACATCCCTCCATCATATGGGATCAACTTAATAGATTTCTTTGAAGGACATTCCTCTAGTTTTGCCCTTCGAGGTGCACACGCGTTTCTTGAGAATGATGTTAACCCGGTCTCCAGTCATTTCTGACTCTAGCAACAGATTTGTCCACATCGCATTCATTGAGAATGACGACATCCAGGTGGACATTCAGTGCAAAGGACCTAAACACGCATTGCCTCTAAACATCCCATCGGGAGAGCAGCAACTTCAAGCTTCAAAGCAGATCTCAACCAGTCACTGCAATTGATGACCACGAAAATGATCCCGTAATCCATATTTCCACACCACTGCAACTGCACAGCCGTCAAAGGATATCCATCGTCTGCCGTCAAAGACGAACGACAACAAACGCAAAACGAAAAGAAAGCGATCCCACACCCCCAACCACGTCACAGCAACTGCTACGTTTCCCATCGACCATCAAATCTTGAATACAAACCTGATTCGCGGGATTGAATCCTTACAACGGAACGGGCATCCTTAACAATAAGTCGTTCGGACGTAATTACCGTTTCTATTATCACACCGAGAGGCATTCGTTCCGTCACCGGACGGGTGTTCCTTCTCGATTTACTGCCGTCTCATTGCGCACGCAATTATTATCCTGGCCATAAGTCCTGCCTCCCGATTGAGATGACCAGGAGGCTCTCCAACCCACCCAACCGTCGATCACACCCACACGCACACAGTTCGCGCAGGGAAAACTGAAAAATCATCATCAAATCACCGGTGGTGGCAGAGTGGATCCCTTTGTGCGGCGTTATCCTTCGAATTACCTGATTGCCTGACAATAAAAGTGAAACGGAATAAGAGCAGAAAATCATTACGCTCCTGCTGCGCTCCCGTTGTCGTGACGACGACGACGAGGACACGGTGGTGGGCGATGATGGTGGATGGTGGATGGCTCGCATGTGAATCCTTCATTTGTCGGTTTGCTCTGTCTCGCTCTCTCTCTCGCTGGCACGGTCTCTGAAAGGGGTGGTCCTCGTCGCGAAGCTCGCAGCCAGTATCGTGTAGCCGAGTGTAATCATCTGTAGTGTGTTACGCGCTAATACCTTCATGTGAGCTGGACCACGTGTTTGTCCGTGTCGTAGTCACGCATCTCCCGGCCCCGGGCAGAGGGTGGGTGGTTGCCCGAAACCGATTAGAAGATGGATATGAATGTCAAGAGGGTGCAGTTAGTCAGTGTGTACAAATTTTCACACCAGTTACAGTTCCCATCGCATGAGGGTTGCAGCGCGTGATGATGCACCCACACGAGGGTGGGTTGGCTGTTTGATGACTGATGCTACTGCATGTGTGTGTGTGTGGGTGTGTGTGGACAGGAAAGAAGTTAAAAAGTGATGAGACGGGGGTGGCTAACATTTTTTAGTTAATTGCAAGTTGGTCGGTGGGGTGGGTGATGCGGTAGGGATGCTTTGGTGTGAAGGAATGCATGTCCATCTGTCACAAGTTCCCAGGATCAGAATGACGATGATGCATGGGAATTCTAGTTCTCACAGATCGCGATCGGGCAAGTGGATGCGTTCGGTGACATATGGTCAGGGGATGAAGCTGGGAAGCTTGAGCGGCGTTGCATGCGAGTTTCATGATGTCAAAGGGATGTGACTTGACCACTTGCAATGGGGTATGGAATGTGATTTCGAGTCGGTGAGTTGTGAGGGAAGTGTTGTCACGATGACGCGACGTCTTCTTTACAGCGTTGAATGTGAGTTTCTTTAAGTTCGTGCTTGTAGAACTAATAGAGGCTTTGAAATGCAATACCTCTGGCGCTATGAGGTACATCTTGCAATGCTATGGGTCATCTAAAAGGTCACGTTGGATGCTCCAATTCGTTAGAAGAAATTAATAAAATTGCGTCTTCCAGTGAAAAGTTATTTCCCTTCAAAAATTGGTGAAAGATTGGAGCTTCAAATTTTCACGCTGCTTCAGATCTTGGGGAAGATCCCAGATATGCAAGTCGACACCTACCACCTATGAGTCGTTTTCAAGGCCCCAAATGACATTGTGCATAGGAATGAGCTATACAACGCCATGTTCAGTTTTGGCATTCCTGCCGACCTCGTTGGGTTGTCCAGGATATCGATGGAGAAGTCTCACTGCTCTAACAAAATCGGCAGCGAACTCGTCGAGAGCTTCAATGTCAAAAGGGAACCAGGCGATCACGCGACGCTCGGTAGGGTGACTGTTCATTCATTGGCTAAAGTGGCCCTTGCGTAATTAATACCGACTTCTACAACAAAATTTCACAATTTCATTGGCTAAAGTGACATTTGCCTCATTAATACCGAATTCTATAACAAAATTCCACAATTTCATTGGCTAAAGTGACATTTGCGTCATTAATACCGAATTCTATAACAAAATTCCACAATTTCATTGGCTAAAGTGACATTTGCGACATTAATACCGACTTCTATAACAAAATTTCACAATTTCATTGGCTAAAGTGACATTTGCGTCATTAATACCGACTTCTACAACAAAATTTCACAATTTCATTGGCTAAAGTGGCCCTTGCGTCATTAATACCGACTTCTACAACAAAATTTCACAATTTCATTGGCTAAATTGACATTTACGTCATTAATACCGACTTCTATAACAAAATTTCACAATTTCATTGGCTAAAGTGGCCCTTGCGTAATTAATACCGACTTCTATAACAAAATTTCACAATTTCATTGGCTAAAGTGACATTTGCGTCATTAATACCGAATTCTATAACAAAATTCCACAATTTCATTGGCTAAAGTGACATTTGCGACATTAATACCGACTTCTATAACAAAATTTCACAATTTCATTGGCTAAAGTGGCCCTTGCGTAATTAATACCGACTTCTATAACAAAATTTCACAATTTCATTGGCTAAAGTGACATTTCCGTCATTAATACCGACTTCTATAACAAAATTTCACAATTTCATTGGCAAAAGTGACATTTGCGTCATTAATACCGACTTCTACAACAAAATTTCACAATTTCATTGGCTAAAGTGACATTTGCGTCATTAATACCGAATTCTATAACAAAATTTCACAATTTCATTGGCTAAAGTGAGATTTGCGTCATTAATACCGACTTCTACAACAAAATTTCACAATTTCATTGGCTAAAGTGGCCCTTGCGTAATTAATACCGACTTCTATAACAAAATTTCACAATTTCATTGGCTAAAGTGACATTTCCGTCATTAATACCGACTTCTATAACAAAATTTCACAATTTCATTGGCTAAAGTGACATTTGCGTCATTAATACCGAATTCTATAACAAAATTTCACAATTTCATTGGCTAAAGTGGCCCTTGCGTAATTAATACCGACTTCTATAACAAAATTTCACAATTTCATTGGCTAAAGTGACATTTCCGTCATTAATACCGACTTCTATAACAAAATTTCACAATTTCATTGGCTAAAGTGACATTTGCGTCATTAATACCGAATTCTATAACAAAATTCCACAATTTCATTGGCTAAAGTGACATTTGCGACATTAATACCGACTTCTATAACAAAATTTCACAATTTCATTGGCTAAAGTGACATTTGCGTCATTAATACCGAATTCTATAACAAAATTTCACAATTTCATTGGCTAAAGTGGCCCTTGCGTAATTAATACCGACTTCTATAACAAAATTTCACAATTTCATTGGCTAAAGTGACATTTCCGTCATTAATACCGACTTCTATAACAAAATTTCACAATTTCATTGGCTAAAGTGACATTTGCGTCATTAATACCGAATTCTATAACAAAATTTCACAATTTCATTGGCTAAAGTGGCCCTTGCGTAATTAATACCGACTTCTATAACAAAATTTCACAATTTCATTGGCTAAAGTGACATTTCCGTCATTAATACCGACTTCTATAACAAAATTTCACAATTTCATTGGCTAAAGTGACATTTGCGTCATTAATACCGAATTCTATAACAAAATTCCACAATTTCATTGGCTAAAGTGACATTTGCGACATTAATACCGACTTCTATAACAAAATTTCACAATTTCATTGGCTAAAGTGAGATTTGCGTCATTAATACCGACTTCTACAACAAAATTTCACAATTTCATTGGCTAAAGTGGCCCTTGCGTAATTAATACCGACTTCTATAACAAAATTTCACAATTTCATTGGCTAAAGTGACATTTGCGTCATTAATACCGAATTCTATAACAAAATTCCACAATTTCATTGGCTAAAGTGACATTTGCGACATTAATACCGACTTCTATAACAAAATTTCACAATTTCATTGGCTAAAGTGACATTTGCGTCATTAATACCGAATTCTATAACAAAATTCCACAATTTCATTGGCTAAAGTGACATTTGCGACATTAATACCGACTTCTATAACAAAATTTCACAATTTCATTGGCAAAAGTGACATTTGCGTCATTAATACCGATTTCTACAACAAAATTTCACAATTTCATTGGCTAAAGTGACATTTGCCTCATTAATACCGAATTCTATAACAAAATTCCACAATTTCATTGGCTAAAGTGACATTTGCGACATTAATACCGACTTCTATAACAAAATTTCACAATTTCATTGGCTAAAGTGACATTTGCGTCATTAATACCGACTTCTACAACAAAATTTCACAATTTCATTGGCTAAATTGACATTTACGTCATTAATACCGACTTCTACAACAAAATTCAACATCATTCTTAAGAAGATCGTTCGAAAATCATAAATGAACACTAGAGGCTCAATTTTACAAGAGTCTACCCAGTTGCCGGTTATTACATTCACGTGATTGATAGAACACAGCATTTAGTCGTTTGCTTGCATTGAAATGGAGGTGGCTAAAATGTGTCTGGCTGTAAACGAGGCTGAAACTCAACATCAACGTCTCGGACAAACCGTCAAAGTGGGCAGCAAAAATGTTGGGTTGCTAAGGACTTCGTGTTCCTTGGCACCATGTAAATAACGAAATCCTGCCAATAGTCTTTAAGCTCAATGAGCAAAAGACCAAAAGTCCAAAAGACCAAAAGACCAAAAGACCAAAAGACCAAAAGACCAAAAGACCAAAAGACCAAAAGACCAAAAGACCAAAAGACCAAAAGACCAAAAGACCAAAAGACCAAAAGACCAAAAGACCAAAAGACCAAAAGGCCAAAAGATCAAAACCGAGCCAGCTTGGCACAGCACCTTGATCATTCTTTTGTCTTGCTCAATGTCGCAGAAACCGAGATGTTTTTTAAAGTGGATGACTAACGCCCTTTTTCTCCAGAGAAAGAAAATCATCAACTTTACGGGATTTATGGCAGCATGCCTCTAGTCAAGGATCTACGGATACATCGCTTAAGATGGCAACGCCAAGTAGAGCCGACGACAAACTCTGCCTCGCCGTGAAGAATTTTTAGTTGAAACAACACAACAAGGACTACGTCGTATAACATGGCCACAAACAGGTGCAGAAGGACCTCGAGTAACATGAAAGAAAGAAGCAGGGCCTAGCTTCCACAACAACTACTCGTATTGTGCTTGCTACCGTTCTTTCCCGAGTAGAATTGACCTACAGTT
Organism: Eristalinus sepulchralis; assembly: GCA_944738645.1. Classification (NCBI taxonomy): domain Eukaryota; kingdom Metazoa; phylum Arthropoda; class Insecta; order Diptera; family Syrphidae; genus Eristalinus; species Eristalinus sepulchralis. The sequence continues at coordinate 7,781,116 of OX122886.1, read as the reverse complement.
TTATGCCGACTCCGAACAGCGAGATTTGGGAACCTTTCATGACAATTGATGCTCTGTAAGTGTCGTCAGCAACTCGAAAGAGGTGGTGCCGTAAACAATTCGAGGTGTGCAGTCCGGGAATCAAACCTGGACCTTCGGCGTGTGAGGCAACGCACTTACCCACTATCCCACGTCGACCACAACAATCTCTTAAGAAATGAGTTCTCCCTGGTACCGATCCAATCATTTAGGCATTCTTTCATTTATTCAAAAGATTCGAACTGGTGTGCCCGCAAATGGTTTTGCATTTGGGGAGTCACTGGTTCCGTTTTGGTTTCCGTCGAAAAAGGCTGAAGATCAGTGATTGGGGAAAGACTTCCCATTTCAGGGTTTCCATGTAGTTTTTGACCGCTACAGCCACGTGGGGCTGAATGTTGTCGTGTTGCGAAATCACCTTATTGTGCCTTTCGGTGGTATCTGGCCGTTTTTCACATAACGCGCGGCTCAAACGCGTTTGTTTTGTCGCATCAATGGTTTTGCATCAGCAGCTCATAGTTCACCACACCCGTCTGGTCTCACCATATGCAGAGCATGGCTTTCGAACCGCGGAAGTTTTTGTTTGGCGTCGATGAGGGCGATGGTGGAACGGGTTCACTAGGCTTTCCATAAAATGTTTTCTCCTTGCGGTTATCGCATTATATCCCCTTTTCATCTTCAGTCACGATCCGTTCCAAAAATCTCCTCCTTCAATGTCTGTTTAAGAAGCAGTTCCGAGGTGAAAAATCGCCCTCGGACATCTCTCGGTTTCAACCCGAACGGCATCCATTTTCCTTTGTTTTTGAATGCATCCAAATTTCTCTAACTGAATGAAAATTGGTTGCTGAGTCGCTCCCAACGATTCTGCGAGTTCACTCTGTCTTTGGCACAGATCTTGATCCAGTTAAGTATCCAATTCCTTATCTTTAAACTTTTTGGGCTGCCCAAGACGCCCGTTGTCTTCGACATTTCAATCGTCACTTTTGAAACGTCAAGGCCACTGTCCCAATCATCTATCAGTTGGAGCAGCTTCCCCCCCGAAAACTCTACAGAAAACTCGATGGGCTTTAGCTTTAGCTTCCACAAACATTCAATGAGTTCCAGTTCCTCTTGCCTGCTCCTACTCTTGCAATTAAAAAAGAAAATCAAAACTTCCCACAAGTGCTGTTTACTTAAGACAAATTCGAACATTTTCGAAAAGGCAAACAACAGTGTTGTTGTCTAAAACAGACGCTGGGTCACACTAATTTTTGCTAACAATTGTCACACCTTTCCAATGAAGTAGCCAATCGCTTCCAAGATCAGCCATAAATCGCAGGTGGCGCCATCTTTTGAAAACGAATTGATTAATTGACACTTCTCGTGATTTGTTGTTTTTTATAAATCACTTCAGAAAATTATTGTTGTTTTTTTTTCTATTCCTTTCCCAGTTGAGTACGTTTTTGTTTTACAGGGAGACTCGACTTTGAGACTTGACTTTGACTTCACTTTGTTAAATTTACAAACATCTGATGAATTCTGTGAGTCTCTGTATGTGTTTTTTTTTTTTTTTTTTCAAAAATCCCCAAAAAGGGTTTTTAATTTTCATTTTAATTCGTTTTATTTTTCGAAAAAAATTTTTGACAATTGTTAATAAATTCTGCGAAGGCCTAGAGGCTTTTCTGCAGATGATTGATTTCACCTCTCGGCCCAACACACTCGCGTTATGTTGCGTAAAATAATCCGATGCGTTCCTTCACAGTTCTCTTGCGCAAATTCCAGCGCTTAAATTCAGCCCACATCTCACGAAATCCTAGATTTATTGCATTTCTTCTGGGCATTTCCTTTGAAGTGTCGACCATCAAACGGACGGAGAACGGAGAGCCCGTCAATCCTTTCAAAGGAACACGTTACTTTGGTCATTCCCGAGGACCGCGTGTCAAAATTCCCACACGCTCACAATCTTATTAGTTTTGTTATGCTTTCACGTCAAAGGATCACAGCCACACTTGGCCTTGTCAAAGGATTGATGATGACACAGCCGCAGCGAAGAAAAACCACCTCGACCCTGCCCATCGGCGACATGTCGTCTTCTTGAGAAATCCTTAAATAGACATAAACACCGGCTCCTGCCTGGTGTTTGGGGAGAGAGGGAGAGCACTGGTCCTAGAGGCATGGCAACGATAAGCTGGTCTGGTTTGGGAGGCATATTGTTTGTGTGCTGGTGGGTGGGTGGGTGTGTGTTGTATCCTCAAGGATAAGAAAAGAACTTTCATTAGAGATTCGTTTGTGATGGATTCCTTGCGACGATTTAGGATATCGACGAATACACACATGCAAATGGATTCCTCCAAGGAAAAACAAACCGTTCCACCGTTCGGTCAGGGAAGGCGATTTTACGATTTTCAGAGGACATTTCGTTCGTGGAACGGGATTATTTATGTTTTTATCCTTTCTTGCAAGAATCTATCAAAGAATTCCTACCCCCCGATGATGGGCATTTAGCACCCAGAATAGACACTGAAAACGGCATAGAAACCCAAACCCCCCGCCCCTAGGATGAAGGACAAAACAAGGAGTCTTCTTTTTGAAATGCATTTATCTGTATATATATATGTTTTATTATTTATCTCCTTTATCGTCTTGCAATAGCTCCTCTTCAATGGTACAACATAATTTTTTTTTTTCATTTTTTTACAGGACTCTATTCTCCTTTGGTGTGCTTTCAATGTTTAGCGTATATTATTATCCTTTCAACATTTATTCATCTAAAATTTATTTATCTACGTTTTGCTTATGTCATATGCATACATATATATGGATGCGTTTGAGTGGGTGTGTGTGTGGGTGGATGCGAAAAGTTGGGTTGTACGGCTGAATGGACGACCGATTCCTCTGAAGGATGAGTATTTGTTTGGAGCGTGTGTTGAAGTGGACTGAGTGTGTTCCTAATTTGAGTACATATGTATATAGAGTATATTTATGTAAATAAATTTGATATAAAATGTGGTGTTTTGGATTACATATTAATTTCTTTTTTTTTCTTTATTTTTTGTTTTTTTTTCATTCTTTCAAGGATTGCCGGGAGGGTCCTTGTTGATATTTCTTATTGTGGTTTATTTATTGTGTGATCCTTAAATGTTAATCTGTTAATCCGTTTGCTTTTAATACTCATGGATTTTGTTTTTTGTTTTTTTTTTTTCTTATAATCTAAATTCTTTTTTTTTTGTTTTTTAATTATAAATGGGTTAAGACATCACTTTGTATTGTCCTTTTATTTATGTGCACACATGCAAGTATTTTATTTTTAAAAGAGTGAAAGGGAGCAAGCTTATATGTATGTGCGGGGGATTAAAAAATAAAAGAACTTAAGGAACTTAAGGAAACGAGTCAATCCATGTTTTTGACTGCAGGCGGGCGGGAAAAATACCAAAAGCCATCAATTCAGCCCAATCATACATTCAGTTTGACTTCTACAATCTAAAGAAGCCATCGCCAACACGAACTAAGGCCATACTGTCATGACGGGAGTAAGCAAAGGCTGTCGTCGCAAGGAGACTCCTCTGTCCCCTCTGTTATGGTGCATGGTGTCTGTCATATGCTCTCAACAGTTCGAGAAACCACTTTCAGGCCTACAGGGATAATAATGTTCTATTTGTCAGATCATGCTTAGAGGCTGTGCGTAGGCAGCTCTAGACTTGTTCGACGCCTGTTGTACGAGAAATGAGCTTTCAGTCAGTTCACTTGTTGTTCTCTTTACGAGAAGGAGAACTTTGACTGGTCAGACTTACCTGATGAAGCGAAATATTGGGGCACCAACTTAGATAGGCAACTTCTCTGTTAAAAGAAAATCGCATTGAATCGAAGCCTACCAGGGCACTGTCAGTTTGTTGGCAGTTTAAGGGAATTTTCGGCAAGACCTAAGGGCTATCACCAAAGACATCCATCTGGACCTTCAGGGCAATGATAAGGCATCTTGTGTCCCTTGCATCATTCGTTTGATGGAATAAGCTCTCGCTCCAAGATGTACTTGCTGCCTTCACGGCCACACTCGTCGGTTTCCTCTAGCAAATGCGTTTCAGCAAGCTCCAACTTCAAAACTTCAAAGAATGACTTATTGGGTGCCTAGAAGCCTTTCCTAGTTGATTCACAGCTTTCCCCTTTCCTTTCCCCTAGGAGGCACAACTTTCCTCCCTCCCCTGTTCCTCAGGAAACTTCTATTTGATGTACAGCTTCCTTCAGCCCTTCCCCCCTGACCCACACATCAAGGTTTTCGACAAGAGGACTCGCTGTCATGTGACTTCTTCAACGTCATTCTTGAGAAGATCGTGAGTAACTCGCAAGTCACAGGCCAGAGCCACGATCTTCCAAAAGTTCGTTTAATTGCCAGCTTACGCTGATGACATTGACGTGATTGGACGAACACAGCGAGCCGTCAATGAGGCCGTTGCTGGCATTAAAGCCGAAGCGGCTAAAATGGTCTGTTGGGTAATGACGGCTAAACGAAGCACATGCTGTCATCAAGTAAGGACGCACAACATCGAGCGAGAGCGTCATACTAGGCAGCAGAAACTTCGAGGTAGTGCAGGACTTCGTCTACCTCGGCTCCTCGGTAAATAGGGACAACAACATCAGAACCGAAATCAAAGGCAGAATCACGCTGCTTCGGAATCACTCCTGCCAATTGCTGCTTCTTTGGGCTAGGGAGGCATTTGAATAATAGAACCCTCTCTCAAAGGACAGGCTTGATCATCCCAGTCCTACTTTACGGCGCAGACACTTAATAATATTAATTGAGTGGCACTACAGCTCACAGGGCCTAGCTTTTACAACGCAGCGCAGAAACTTATACGCTACTAAAAGCGGATGAGGAAGCCCTCAGTCCTTTTGAGAGAAAAGTCCTGCGTGCGATTTTTGGCCCTGTTTGCGATGACCAAGTTTACAGGCTGTACGACGGTATGCCCTGGTCAAGCGTCTTTGGATACAACGCTTAAGATGGCTAGGCCATGTAGAGCGTATAAACACCACTGCTCCGCCAAGAAAAATCTTCGAATCCGCACCATTGGGACGACGCAACAGAGGACGGCCTATGCTGAGGTGGCGCACACAAGTGGAGAAGGACCTCAACCAACTTGGAGCGCCCAACTGACGGCAGCTGGCGAAAGATCATGCTGGCTGAACAGGCATGTTGGTTGAGGTCCAGGTCCACTTCGGATTGTTGCGCCACAAAAAGAAGAATAATTGGGTGGCACCATAGCCCATAAGGGACCAGGGCCTAGCTTCTACAACAACTAGTCGTGTTGTGCGTGCTATTGTTCTCTCACGAGTAGAGGGTACCTACAGTTTTTTGCCGCTTTTCATTGACAATTATGTGTCTTTGAGTTTTGTCAGCATCTCCAAAAAGATGGTGCCGTGAAAATGCGTGGTGTTTCGTCCGGGTATCGAACCTAAACCTACGGCGTACGAGTCAACGCACTTATCCACTATGCCACGGTCACCACTACGCCAAAGACGCAGGCCATATTTACACAAAAAAGGTTAACCAACGCAAAGAGGTGTTTACTCATTAATAAGTCTTCATACAAGGTTTTTCCGCCTTTTTGTCTTTGAATTTTCCGGCTTTGTACAAAGCGCTACAAAGCTCTTATCTGGCAATTCTATACATCATTTGAAAGGTCTTTATATAACCTACAAAATGACTATTTTAAATTTTTCCTTCGTCAAAGGCAAATCCGCTAGAGAAACGTTCCCTGAGATTGATGGTGTTTTGGGGAGTGGTACTCTGCCACTTCGAACCGCGGAGGAGTGGTTTCGACAATTCAGAGCGAAACGACACCATGGATAAGCCAGCCGGCGGAAGACCTGTGACGACGCATAAGGATCGAATCATGGAAATGATCGAGAAAGACCAGCATGTGGCATGGGAGTTAGCCATCTGCAGAAGGCTGGATACAAAAAAAGCTTGGGTGGCGCATGATTAGGCGCAATCAACCCCTGCGATATGAAACGGAACGAACTCGACCCATTTTTGAAGCGGATGGTGACTGGCGACGAAAAATGGATCACATACGAGAATATCAAGCGGAAACAGCCGGTGAATCGTCCCAAACAGTGGCCAAACCGGGATTGACGGCCAGGAAGGTTTTGCTGTGTGTTTGGTGGGATTGGAAGGGAATCATCCACTATGAGCTGCTCCCATATGGCCAGGCGCTTAGTTCTACCATCTACCGCTTGAACCAGGCAATCGACCAGAAGCGTCCAGAATTGGCCAAAAGGAGGGGTGTAGTGTTCCACCAGGACAACGCCAGACCACACACTTCGTTGATGACTCGTCAGAAGCTACGTGAATTCAACTTCACACCAGCATGGCGAACGCCCTTGCTGGTGTGAAGTTGAACTCAAAAGAGGCTTATGAAAAGTGGCTGTCCGAGTTCTTCGCAAATAAGGAGGGGGGCTTCTACGACGGGGGTATTATGAAGTTGCCGTCTAGATGGAAACAGATTATCGAACAAAACGGCGCGTATTTGAACTCAATCCAATCATTGTAACACTTTTTATGAAGCATTGAGTGAGCAGCAAAAAATCAGAAGGGAGATATTTGACAACTTTATGTATGGATTCTGACCAACCCCGCCCACCCACAGACAAGTCTACAAAATCAACATTTGCATGCATTGAACGAGAACAGAAGAAAATCATAAAAAAAAACAGATCGTCATAAATAAACTTTATTGTATAAATAAACGTATGTAACCGTAACTTTACATGCTTAAAACAAAACACCTCTGTGTATATATTGTATATGCGTGTGTGTAAATTTTTGATATACATATAAAAACAAACAAAAAAAAAAAAACAAAATAAATGTCGTTGCACAGGCGAAGCAGCTTAGAGAAGAACAAAACGGCTCTCTAAACTCATGAGGCGAAAGAGAAAAATCACAAAACTCAAAAAGAAAGTCATGTCTTAGCCGACCGGACAAGGAGGATTCGCAATAAATTAACAAGCAATGGTATCTCCTCCTCCCCCAGGCGGAGTCAATCAAGAAGAGAAAACAAACTAAGATCGCGTTACGCGCGAACGTGTGCTGGCGTTCTAGTGCAAATAGATTGAGAGAGAGAGAGAGAGCGTGTGAGAGAGAGAGAGCGAGTATTCTACACATTTTGTAACATATGACTGTTTGCTTGGTTTTGTTTATACAATTGAATAAATATTTCCCTCCTTCACTTTATCGACTCATCAGGGGACAGCCTTTGAGTCCCAAAAAAACATCTACACGCCTCTCACTGTCTGTTCACCTTACAAATGTATACTATATTCTATTCACTACATATACATATATATAAATATTCTATAATGTAACAATTTTGTTTCGGTTTTTGTTTTTTTTGCTAAAATTTTGCTTAATTTTTGTTTAATACTTTTTCAGTGTTTCTCTACAGATAATTGATGATCCTAAATTCGACCTAAAATGCCTTTGATACTGTTATTCACCTCACCACCGCACTTCCAGCCACCTCAAGTGGGTCGCCATTGAATCTTACACGCTACATGGGGATTGTTTTAATAAAATATCAAACCTTGAGTAAAATTGTTTCTACTTTGAGTTGCACACAAACAAGCAAACGAACATTTACAAACATCTTTTGAAACTTTTCACTTAATTGATTGAGTTGCGTGTGTGTGGGGGGGTGTGTGTGTGTGTGTTGGTGAGATGATACAAAATAAATACAAATTGTTGTGGTTTTACAAAAAAAAAATTGTTTCTTCCCTACACAGACTGAGTTTGGTTGGTTTTGTTGAGGATTTTGTTGTTGTTGTGTCGCTTAACTCTCAACGGATTGGGAACGCAACGCACTGTAGCAGGTCTGACAGACGCGCACTGGCTTGAGAATGCGCAGACGTGAGATCTCCGACTCGAAGCGACTGCATTTGTTGCAGAAGACTTGACCGCAGTTGCGACAATGATGTTTACGCTCGTAGAGGTTGAATCTGGAAGAGAGGCGGGGTGTGAGCGGGGGGCGAGCTTTGCAATGGTTTTGGTGAAAACTTACTTGACATGGCATTTTACACATTGATCAGCTCCTTCGTCCTTTAGCCAGTGATCGGCTACACCTCGGCCCGGTTGTTCGGTTACACTCCAGGAGAAGATTCGTCCACGGGCGTCACCTGAAAGGAAAAGGGAGGGGAAAGCGTGGATGAGTGATAAGAATGAGTCCATTTTTGAGCTTCGACACGATTGAGGCATAAAATCGCGTTCAAACATCTGAATCTGGCAAGTCGATCAGCTCTTGATGATGAATGTCGATTCAGAAGGAAGAAACCGCATTTATTCATTGTGTCAGAAGTTCAATTGCGCATGTTAATGGTGTGAGCAAAAAGTGTCAATCTGATCTATGCAAGGAAAGCACTCAAGGGAGTGCAAAAGTTGGCATTCCTCTGCATTATAGGAGACAAGCGAGCTTGACCTGTAGCGGCCATGAAAATGCTGTCCACTTCTACTCCTTCTCATCAAGTGGTTTCAGAGTGTGCAATTTATCCTCGGAATGACCAAGAAAGGGACATTAAATTAAAAGAATTTGATGCACCACCACTGGCTGTTCTAGAGTATCTAGACTCAGCTCGGTAATTTCAAAGCAGCAACACAATGGCACGGAGCAATGAATCTCCAATTCACAGACAGAGCAGCATACGAATAAAATGGAAGAAACTGCAGCAATGGGCGCAAGACAAAGTAATCCGGCACCAGCATCTACCATTGCGCTTCAATTTCAGTTTGGGTTCCATTTGAGGCAAAATTATTTGGAGATTTCACAAGCAGACGCGGTGACAAAGGGTTGTGTGTGCTCTCTGTGGGACAGAGATGGATAAAATTGTTGCTTGAATACCCAAAGTATTGATAGGAAAGAAACTATCGCTCGATTTGAATTACCAAGTGGTTCCTTTCTCCTCCATTGTGCAAAGATTTGTTCCACTTTTCGCTGGGATATGCCATTAGGTCACCAGTGGACCTATTTGTGCAGAAACCATACTGCCTTCCTTCATTAAGAAGCTTCCACGATTGACGTTCCACGTTCCCGTGCCCATACAAAGAGGAGGGGATGTACAGTGCTATGGATCGGTGGATAAGGAAAGATTGCCATTTTAAAGGATAGTCCGCTTACTGAGCGGTTTAGAGAGCGTATGAGAACAACTCTTCGGAGTTGTGCACGTCGAGATCCTTAGGAACTCTTGAAACTGTACGAATGCGGAAACTGATTCGAGCTGTGGTGAAATTTACGCCCTCCAATGCAGACGAAGTTGAGTTGACTGCAAAATTTATGACAGAACCGGAATATCATTGTAAATGGGATCGACGACAAGTTCAAAAGCTTTGCCTATCCTTGGGACAGTGTCGCATTTTTTTTATAAACTTTTGGTCTCAGGATGTCACGACACGTCCGATTACCGCATTGCAGCCATTTCGGCCCCATTTAAATGTTTTCTAGTTTTCCTCCGGGGTTGAGTTTGTGAAGTGAAAAGAAATTATATAGGCACCCGGGGGCAGAGGCAGTTCCTAGTTGAAGGCAAACGTTCCAGCATCTTTCGGGTGGAAAAACCAATCTTGAGAGGAAACTGTACCAAATGTGAGGCCGCACAGGGATAGAGGACAACGAAATAGCTGACACCTAAGGCAGGCAAGGGACAGACGTGGGATTCGAATCACGTCCCTTTGCGGCGTTATACGACGGGATCCATTTGTCCAAGAGTCGAGTTCCAAGCAAGACTAGACGCCTCAGTTATTCAGGTAACAACTGAGTTCATTTTTGAGGGGGCAATCACTCCACCTTGACAAGAGGCAAAACCTTTTTAATTCCTCTGCAGTTCTTAAGACCATAGCATCCGGTTGCAATGGAACTCTACTCTAAGTCAGAGGAACTATTAGCTACTACTGCCTAAAATGAGACAATTGTTTATAATCAGCTCTTGAAGCGATTTTGAGCTTAAAACACATACACCACTATACTCTCTGTCCAAGAGGCTGAAACAAAGATGCAGTGGCTTCTGACCCGCTCACCAACATATCTTCTCTGGTCAGAATGTCGCGACTAGTCAGTTTTCTGAATCTGGGAAGCCGCCATCGCACCAAATGATTCTTGTGTCCAGCAGAGGAGACCATGTTTTTCGAGAAATTTTCAGGGAACTGGAAAGAGTTATCCGATCTGATACCCGGAATAAGGCTAATGGCATGAGATGGCTCAAAATTCAACGGGGGTCAGAGGATTGTATGGAACTGAGCAACAATACAGCTTCCAAACAGCTAATTGCAGGCCTAGAGGCACCTAAAACAGGTAGGATAAACAGGAGGGAGATTCTGTAGAGACTGGAATTCTTATAAGGCACTAGCTATCAACCATTAGTCTTTCCCAGACTCTTTGAAGACACTGGATCACAGAAAATCGTCCTGCTTTGACTTGCTTGACACAAGAAGGAAACTCGTGACTCGTTAGAAAGGGAATACAATAGACTTACAGCCCGCAGTGCAATGGAACACATTCTTTAGTTCCACCGATCGATGTGTTGAGGAGGATTTCATTGACAGGTTCCTGCCACAAAATGTGAGCGCCATGTGCAAAGCGTCCCAACAAATGTGATACAGATCAAATGGTACGTCTGACGGTATGAGTTCTCCTCTTTTGTTGGCACAGCTACCCAAGTGGTACCACCGGGCCTGTATTCCTGCAATCTTAACCCTGAAAGGTCTCCCAATCGCTTTATCCTTTGTCAGCTTCACCAAACTTGGCCGTTTCTTCTTGCCGATGAACTTACAAATATTTCAAGACATCCCCCCACTCCCAATCAACACTCACCAACATAAAGAATCTTGTGATCCTTGGAAACAGTCAACGCCGTGATACTGGCCGGTTCAGCATTATCCTTCCTGTCATACGCTGTATGCATGGTCAGTTTCGATCGGAACATGAGCTGCCGCTGCCACCTGAAGCCTGCAAGAGGACCACAAATACATTTCATTTCCCTCACACCCCTGCGCCGTCCCAACTCTTACCCTTTCTGAGAAGATTATCGTTCCGATGCCGTTGCTCATTGTCCACAACAACGAAGGACTCGGTTATGCTTGTGTCGGATTTACTTGGACGTATCGCTCGTTCCTCCACTCCACTCTTCTCGACTAAACAAACAAAAGAAGCGTCAAAATCCGTCCTCATGGACAAGATGCTGTTTCCTTTCTCACCAGTACTCTCGGATCGATCTAAGGCGCTTGATCGCGTCTCATCGACCGTTGATGACTTCATCTCGTGCAGAGACTTCGTTCCGGCGAGGCTGCTCTTCCTCCTCTGCTGCTTGGCAAGCTCCTCCAGCTTCTTATCGGAGTCCTCGGACTTCGTGGACTTGTCTGAGAGGTCGCATGCCTCTGAAATACTGCTCTCCGATGCTGATTTTGCGATTTCTAGAAAAACAAACAGTTCTCACTGAATCTCGAGCAAAAGACTGCAATCACTTACCGTGTTCCTCATTGGACATGCTCTTCATTTGCTTGAAGAGATCCAGTTTCTTTGACGCCTCGTTGGCAGAGTCCTTCTCGTCTTTCTCAGGAACCTTGTCTTGGGAGGTCACCTCGGCGCATCTTTTCAGTTTCCTCTCGATGGGGACTTGGGAGTACTCCAGGGACCACATCTAAAATCCATCAAATTCATGAGGAACTATGATCCAGATGCAGCAGACTCCCCACTTACCCTGACAACTCCATCAGTGGATCCTGTGATGATCACATTCTGCTGATCCCACTCGCGGATCTGGGAGAACGCCACACACAGGATCTGCTGCATGCGATCGGCACTGCCTACACTCGTGTTCACCGTGGCCAGGGCATCCCCGTTAATCGACCAAACATGCAGCCACGTGGCTGAGCACGTCGCAATGTCGCCCGTGAGGTCGTTTATCGCCACAGCAGCCACCACTCCCACATGCCCGCGCAACTGTCTGACAAATGTGAACCTGGACATGTCCCAGACAATGGCGGTGCCGTCCCTGGAACCAGAAACAATCACATTGTACGCGGCGCTGGCCGCCAAACAGGTCACCGCATCCGTGTGTCCGTGCAGGGAGTTCCGTACGGTGAGTGTCTTCTTGTTGGCGTCGAACTTCCAGATCGTCACCACAGAGCTGGTGCCCGCCGTAATGATCATCTTCGAATTGGGACAAGCGCACGCGAGAATCTCCCCAGAATTCTGGGCCGCGGCCTCGGAGACGAACGACGCCTTGTCGGAGTCGTACAGACCAATGCGCAGCGAGTGGTCGGCGAAGCCCCAGGCGATGTACTTCGTGTAAGACGGCGGCATCATCACCTTGTTCTGCTCCACGGCGAACACAGTCTTATCCGGCTGCAGGATCTGCCCGACTGGCCCCTTCAGCTCCTTGATGGGCTGCAGACTAGGTTTGAGGTTATCGAGGTTGTGGAAGAAGAGCCTGTCTGACTGAAGAACCGTCGTGTTCCCGATCAGCGGGCTGGGATCAATCACCGAGTGCCGGGAGCTTCCCATTTTCTTGGCCGGATGGGCTTTCTTAAAGAGCTGCTTTGGGATCTGGCCGAAATTGTTAATGAATCCAATCGTGGCGTTCTTCTTTAGGGGATCATCGATGCTGCAGGGAGGGAGAAGCGTTGTCAAAGGATGTTTGGGAAGGGACATGGCGTGCCAACTTACTTGTAGATGTCGACGTTGCCCTCGTAGAAGAGGTGATGGAACACGTTAACAGCCTCCACGGCAGCAGGTCCCTGCTGCTTGCATCCGAAAATCAAGTCAATCCACTGAAAGGACATGTATGAGAGACTGAAGGGGGAGGAGGAGGAGGTCTGGGGCTTACCAAGTGAAGATTTTGACTGACATAGTCGCACTCTAAGGCACTCCGATGTACCCTGATGAATTCCCGTGGGTCCTGCTTGGCCCATGGCGGCAGAATCACGTGGTTCAGGGTCTCGCCATTCTGCTTCGTACCTGCAGAGATATCAAGACACCCATGGAGACTGCGCCTGGGGCAGGATTTGTGCGGAGAACTTACCCAAGTCAAAGTTATTCGAATTCGATATGAACTCTGGGAGGTAGAAAAATTCAGGTATCAGCTCCTTGACGTCGGCCATGTTGTAGATAGAGGCCGAGAGCCAGGCTTCCTTTATGCTGTGAAACATCCGGTCGGCGAGATCGAAGTGGCCGCCCTGCAGCCGCAGGAAATGCTGGGTGAAGGGCTCCAGGCGCACCAGGTAGGAGCACACGATCATCGCGGAGCTGTAGTGAGTTCCGTAGTGGTAGGGCGGTGTCTCTCCATGTGGGTCGTCCCATTCCTAGACGAGTTCAGTCAGTCAGAGGAAGTGTGCTGGGGCAGGAGATAGCTCGACTTACCTTGAATCTCTTCAAGAACTGCTCCAGTCGCTCCTCGGACTGGGCGCCCATTGGCTTGGAGAAGTCCCTGAACGTCTTTGGGTTGCTTAAGTCTAGTTCCTCGGAGTCGTAGTCAGCCAGGATCCACGGGAAGACGGGGTATTGCATGAGATCATTGTACGATCGTCCGGCGAGAGTATTTAAATGCATCAAGTACTGGAAATTTGATATTTCCCCGCGCTGCAATGACACAAGAGAGAAATGGAACCGTCCTCCACAAGAGGCTTCCGCTAGTCAACTTACCACCCATCGCTGAGTCACAGACGTCTCACCAATCAAGCTGCTGAAGATGCCTGAGGTCTGCTCAACGCTTGCGGTGCGCTTCTGGCCCGCAACCGACTGTTGAGCATTGTCAGCAATAGCCGTAGCGTGAGACATGAATCTTTGGTAAACCTGCAAGCGAGGGAACCACCTTTGAGGGACTCTCTTGGGGACAGAGGCTGGGGACTTACCTTATTTCTAACTTTCCTTGGAAAACTGAGCAAGTAGTTTCGTCCGTCCTCGGAGAACACCTCCAGGGCGATGGGTTGCAGGAGGTAGCGTCGCTTGTGGACCTCACGGATCTCCTCGTAGGAGAATTTTGAGCATTGCCTCATTTTCTGGGACCGTGAAGTGCCCCCAGAGTTGGGTATGATTGGATCGTACGCCCCCGTGGGGAGTGTGTCAATGTCGCGAATCTCTCGGTTCTTCAGCAGAGTGAATCCATCCACGATGTAGCAGTGCTCCTTGCCGAAGAGCAGCAGACCCTCTGTAGTGTCGAGGCCTTGGATCCTGGCGCAGCGGAACATGTACGAGATCTTTTCCTGTTCCTCCAGCAGACGAAGGAACGTCTCATTGTCAGAGACCATCGACATGTCTTCCTCCTCCTCGTCGAGATCGTCTCCAGCCCCTTGGCCGTCGACAGATTCCTGCGGAGCTCCAATGCCACCGTGCTTCGGAGGCTGCTCGCCGGTCGGGCTCTGCGGAGGGGTTCCGTTTGAGTTCACGGCACTCTCCGTCGATTTGTTATCCGTGCTGTGCAGTGCGATGCTGTCCGTCTCGCAGAGAATCCGCGGCGGCTGCTGACAGTGGGTGAAGTAGATCTTGCTGTCGAAGCTAGTGGCCACCTTGTACTTTAATTGACGGTTGTCCGGCAGGTCAATGCCAGGGCGATATGGGTAGTGAAGGTAGAACAGTTCGTTGCGCATCGTCTTCTTGCGCATGCGGTGGGGACCCTCCGTGGTGTCCAGCATCCACTTGTCCAGCGTGGAGCCGCCTTCGGGACCCCAAAGACCACGCTCTCGTGTCAACTCTGTCTCCGACTGTATCCAGTCCTGGAACACGTACCGCTGGGTGTGCTGGATCATTTGCGTGTACTGCTTGCAGCGCATCTCCCACAGGTCTCTGATCAGCTGCACGTGGATGGCGGTGCACTCAAAGGCGCTCTCCCGGCTCATGGTGGACTTGGTGCGCACCAGCTCGTCCTTCTTCACCTTGGTGCGGCTCGCGAGGCGCGTCAGTCCACCAGTGACTTTCTGGATCTTGGACTGAATCTGGTTGTGAATCTCCCAGGGAATGCGGTAGGAGGCCTTCCTTTCGGCGTCCACGTAGTTAAACCACAGCTTCGAGGCGACCTCCATCACCTGCTCCCGCGTGGTGTGCAGGTCGGGTGCCTTTGAGTTGTTTGGAGGAGGTGTCAGGGTGATCTTGAAGACTTCCTCAATGGCTGGCTTCTTGCAGACGTACAGTTCCTCCCAGACACGGAAGGCTGCGCCCACAATGAGGTTCCGTCCTTGCAGCTGATTCAGATGATCGTCGCGAGGCTCGATTACATCCACCTGGGGGTTGACGTGCCAGGTGGTGCTGCGACTGGTCGACGGCTCAAGGATGATCTTCATGTCGGCGGTCAGCTGGAGCAGGCAGTAGGTGAGGCAGCCGATGAACTCTAGCTCATGGTTGCCGGCGCCAAATATCAGCAGGCGGTGGGTGATGATCTTGTGAAGGGCCTCCAGCACGGACATCTGTTCAGTGATGGCCTCCGTTGGTCTGGACAAGAGATAGAGGATGGATCGATTCAGTGAGTGGTGGAGCTGCTCCAGTGAGAGGGCGGAGGAGCGCCGCTTGGCTTGTGCGATGAGCTTAATGACAAAGTCGAAGATGTCGTGCGGATTCTTCAGGAGACATCCCTGCCACATCTTGTCCACGACGCGAGCAGTGAAATAGAAAACGTTTGGGGCGATGTTCTGCACGTGTGACTGGAGTAGGGGAACGATAGGCAGAGCTGCCTGCTCCCCGACCAAGACATCTGCGGCCAAGAGGTGCTCGACGAGAGCAGTGATGATTTCCGTTTGGTACTCGATCTGGTGACTCATATCCGCCGTCTCTGGGGAGGCGTCCAAGACGAGATCCACGACTGGCGTCGACTTGCCGTGCATGGAGAGGCTCAGGGAGTCCACAACGATGACGCGAAGGAAGTCAATGACGAACTTGCGGACCGGATGGTTGGTCAGCGTCGCGTGGGACACCAAACTGATGGGGGAATGAACGACATAACATCCTGAGTTGTCCGTTGGCGTGGAGGTGCCACTGTTTGGCTCCGAATCTTGTCCGAACTCCTTCGACATGGGGAAGAGAACGGCGACCAACGAGCTGATGACGTCCCCAGACATCATGACCGGCATGAAGTCTGGAAGGTTCTGGTACAGCGAGAACAGCAGCTGAATGATGGTCTCTGGATGGCTCTTGAGCCACTCTGCAGGCTCCGCGGTGTGCACGATGGCCCGGACCATGCCAAGCAAGACGCAGACTGCTTCTGGGCAAACATTCATCTTCGGCGTCACCGATGAGGCTGATGCATGGGACACGGGAGTGCCCCAGAGGAACGCCCACACCCGATCCAGGTCGAACTTTGTGTGCTCAGACGCCAACAGCTTCACTGGTTGGCCCATGATGAGAGCTGTGATCAGGAAGTACAGCTCTGGAACGTCCAAGTGGTGTTGCAGCAGCCACTCTAGCATCTGGAAGCCAGGCACATGCAGCACGGAAGTCCGCACTTCTCCAGCAATCTGTGATGGCAGGTGCGTATGGGGATTGGCAGAAGACCCACTTACCATGACGCTCCCGTTCGTGGCAGACCCACTGGTACTGAGCTGCGGGCCTCCCAGGCAGATACTCTTCTTCTGAGAAATCAGCTCCGTGAATCTCAGATAGCCACCGTTGTGCGTGCTGTCCCGGAACCGGGACAAGAAGCACTCGTTGGCGCAGATCACCACCAGAATCCGGACAGCGATGATCACCGAGGTGAAGTGCACGTGCGGCTGCATGAACAGCAGCAGCCAGTCCATGCCCAAGGTTTTCGAAATGTCGTCGCAGATGATGTAGTTGACTGTGTTGCGTGGAGTGAAGAGCAGGCCATGCAGCAGGGACAAACAGCGGTTCCGAAGGTAAATGTTCTGCGCCATCAGATCGTCTCCATCCTTCTTCACCATCGACGGCAGGATGACCGACCTCTCCGGCTGGTCGACGCGTGGCAGCTTTGCCGCGATGTACTGGCCGAAGAGAAGCAAGTCACTGTGTCGCGGTTGACCCCCGAGCAGCGTCTCCACCAGGGAGAACAGAATCTCCCGAGTGGAATGATCGGCGATGTCGGTGATTATGTTGAGCAGCTTGTTCAGGAGCTGCAGGTCTCGCATTATCTTAACGTTCTGCTTCTTCTCACTCGACTCTATCGCCAGCTCCAAGAGGTGCTCCAAGAGAGAGCGCAGCAGGCCATTTGGAGCTCCATGCCAGATTTCTAGGTCGCAGAGCAGGTCCTGAAACGCGGTTATATTCGGAATGGCAGCGGTATCCTGGCCACTGTTGACTGTACCCACCAGCCCGAAGGTCAAATGCAGTATGTGTGAGTTGAGGAGGTTCTTCTTCTTCTTGAAGAACATTCCCAGCGTCTGGTAGCTTCGCTTGCGATCCATTTCGCTTTGGGCGGCCCGGTTACTGCGGACCACGCAGGTGAGTGCCTTCACACCGGCGTACAGACTCTCGACGTCCTGGGCCATCGCTATGATTCCGAGAAGCACATTGCATCCACCGACAGTGTCAATCATGGCCGACACGGGGTGGGGACTGAACACGCGCACTCCGAGGTAGCCCACAACGACGCCGCCTAGAGAGCGACCAGCTCCTGCCAGATGTCCGGCAGAGTTGTGAAGGATTCTGAAAAGAAGGAGGAACTGTCAAGCGGTTCGGTGGCTGGACAAGGAAGACTCACTTGATCGGCGTTGCATTTTCGTGGGAGTTCATTCCAAGCTGCTTGGCGATCGACTTGTTGTCCGTTCGACTGTAGACCTTTCGAATCTTCACAAGCGTCAGCTGCGAAACTGCTTTGGCGTTCAGGCCAAGCAACACCTTATCCTCCGGGACCAACGGGTTCAGAGGTTCGTTTTGTTTTCCAATTTGCGGCGCTTGCAGGGAGCCCATGTAGTGCGGGCCCAAGTTGTAGATGGTCTGCACAATCTGCTGCGAGAGGACGTCCTCGATCAAGTGGCAAACTCCCTGCTTCCAGCAGAGTCTGGAATACCTCCGCCAGATGGGCGGAGTGCCGATGTATCCGAAGACTTGACTGGCGACGGCCAGGTTTGCTGAGCCAGCTCCGGGGTTCTGCGAGATGTAGTGCAACTTCTGCGTGTGCATCGGCTGGAAATGGAAAACATTCTCAGAGACTGGGGAAACTGGACGCTCTTTAAGCTACTTACGATTCCGTCCAAATAGAGGGACAAGCTGGAGTTCTTGAGGACAGCTCTGTTCAGCACCACGACCAGATTGTGCCACTGGCCCTCGTGCAGCAAGTCTGGGCACCAAATCCTAGCGTTTCCATCATCAGAACCCTCTGGCTCCCAGTCTCCAAGATCTGTGAAGTGACACGGTGAGAGAAGCGTCCAAAATGGAACTGGAGGTGAGTCTACTTACTTTTACTTGGAGTCACCAGGGTCTCCTGAGTGGAGACTACGATTGCCTTGTCCCGAGCCGACAGCAGAATCGAGAGACACACCAGATTCTCCTCGCGTGGGTTGTTTATGGTCCGCACCAGCGTCAGCAGACGCACACAGTGTGGATCAGTCTTGGGATCAGAAAACTTCTCCACGCAGAACCACGTGGAGTAGGTCAGCCCCGTCTGTGGTGGAAAAATTCGGTCACCAGCGCCAATGCCTCCGATAGTGTTTGAGTCGATGGTACCACCACTCGTCGCAGCCGCCTGTGGCGCCAAACTGGGCAGATAGAGGCATCCAAAGCCTTCTGCGGTCATGTCCATTTCAACAAATGGCGGCAATGTGCTTGATCCGTGAGCACGGAAGTCTCTTGGGGTGGTCATCGAGACGAGCGTCTTGATCCGAGTCAGAGGCACGGGGCCTCCCATGTGGTAAGCTTCGTTAAGGTTTATGTTGGCACACGACAGTGGCTCTCCGAGTCGCAGGAACTCCCGCAACTCTGTTGGCTGCAGTGCCTGGGCGGCCAATCGCTCCAAGATATACTGCAGAGGGACGTGCAGGGGATTGTCCTCCTCACTCAGTGCGCGACGGCCTATCTTCAGCAAGTGGCCTGCCAGTCCATAGTCACACATGATCTGTTGGTTGCGCTCGCTGCGCACCAAGCTCTTGATGATCTCTGAGAGGTAGACTTGCAAGTTCATGGCTTTGGCTTGGTCTGAGGGATGTCCGACAGACGGGAGCAGCTGCAGCATGCAAATGACCACTCCCGGGTGGACGATTCTGGGCTCAGGGCTTGGCTGTGTCAAGTTTAGCATGTTTGGGTGCTGTGCGGGTAGCTCCTGACTAGGTGAGCGGGCCGCTTGATCCACAAACAGGTTTATCACTCCGTTCAGGTTTGGCTGCTCGAAGTTATCCAACGCGATGCTGTAGAGGAGGCGGTACACTATACACACGTACGACAAGGACCTTGGGACATTTTCCCGAAAGCTGGCGCTCAGGATCTCGCCGCTGAAGACCTCGTGGAAGTACCTCTGCACCTCCCCGTCAGCCTTGAAATCGCCAAAGATGTCGGTCAGCTCGCTTCCACTCGTGAAACAGCCCAGCAGCCGTAAGGTTTCGCAGAGCGAGGCGGTGCAGATCTCGTGGTGAAAGAATTTTGCATTCGCCGGCTCAAAGCGCATCGCAGTCGCCAGGGTCTGGCACACAATCTGCAGCAGCAGGATGAGATCGTCCTGGGTGATGCCCAGGTTCTTGGAGTCCTCCTCAAGGTTGTCGTTCAGCTTCCCGTCCAGCGAGACGAATACACTGGTCAGGTATACGAACCCGCCGACCTTCCGGAACACCGTCCTCGTGCGGTGGCTGTCCTTCAGGCAACCCAGCAGCATGTTCAGAATCTGAATCTTCAGCTCCACCTGATGCGCTGGCACCGAGTGCATGACGCTCAGGATGAAGAGCATGTCATCGTCTCCCCCCACAGAGAGGATCAGTTCCCGGATGATTCCCAGCGTCTGGTGGCGGCAGTGCTTGAACTTTACCAGCTCGTGGGTGCACTTTGCCCCTCCGCACTCACGGAACACGTTGGCGTTGTTGTTGCTTCCGCTCAGGAGGATCGTGAGCGCTTCCAGGACGTGCTTGCCTAGGACATCGCTCTGATTGTCGCTCACATCAACTTCGGCGTTCTCGTCGTCGTTGGTGATCTTCCGCACAAACTCCGAGTACCGCATCAAGCATGTGACGAAAACCTCAAGGATTCCAACCTCGCGGTAGACGTCCTTAAAGACGTTGTTGTGACGCAGAATGTTCAGCAGTGTTTTCAGGCAGAGGATGCTGCAACTCGTCGAGTGATTGTTCTTCAGGAGAAGCGACAGTGAGATCAGTTCCTTGCACGGAACGAAGTTCAGCTGAAATACAATGAACTCGAGCAGGTCGAAGAATTTCTCCTGGATCTGCGGCCCCTTCTGGTGGATCTTCTCCGTGAATTGGCTGAGTGTGTTCTCCGAGTCGAGGATGAAGTAGTTGGCGTTCTCCGAGTGATAAACCCGTGAGATAGCGTCCAAAATGGTGCAGCAAAGCGTCGGTGACGTCGACTTCAGGAACACCGTCTGCAGGACCTGAAACGCGTAAATGTTTCGCACGCACGTTTCGCGAGACGACGCTTGTGGCATCTGGAAATTTTGCATCTTGAAAAGGCTGTTCGCCTGCGTTTGTGGCGGCCGCAACTCAGCGAAGCCACACATGCACAGCGATGAGATCATAAGGACGAGGTTGCGAATCGCCGCCTGCACTTCTATGGAACGCGTGCGATCGCTTTCAAACCTGCAAGGACACACATATGAGGTCAGAGATTGGAACTGCTTATCGAGGACTCACTTGAGCAAAAATTCGCTGAGGAACAGATATCCCTGGGAGGCCTTGAAGTCGTCCAGCAATATCTGCGACACTTGACTAGAATCCTTCAGAAAGCAGAACACCGTGACGAACATCTCAACGATTTCCAATGGATTGGCGTCCGTCAGACGTTGCATGTTGTCCACACACAGCGCCATGCATCCTTTGGCTAAAAATAGGGCACACAACAAACAATGACGCACATGCTGCAGAGGGGGGAAGAGAGGAATACTCACAATGTATATAGCTGACAACTCCGTCCTTGAGGCCATGTCGTGACAGCGTGGTCAACACCTCGGCGGCACTCTTCCTCCACACCACGTTGTGCGTCGGACATGGCGACGTTATGGCCGAGAAGAGAAGCGTTAGGTCATCCATGCGGGCGAGCTCCTCCGCCGGGTACGGGTACGAGCAAAGTTTGACTAGAAGCTGCACAAATATCTTCTGCAGCAGTGTACGCCGCTCCATGGCGTTGAAGTCGCTGATTGGTTCTCCATTCTCAGCCGGGGGGTCGTCGGTCACTTCGGGCAGATCGAAGAACAGGTACAAGCACTTGACCAGGGTCGAGGGAACCGCTGCGGCTGTCATAACCTACAAAATCGGCACAAAATTCAGTTCCCCGAGGGGCTGAGGAATGACTTTCAGCTACCCACCTGTATCAAGGAAACATCTCCATTGGCGAGGAGGTTCAGGGTAGAGAGCAGCATCCATCCGCTGCTGGTCTCCTCGCTAGTTTCAATTTCCAGGAACTTAACAATGGCAATTGACGCTGCTTCGGTGCTCTGATTCGAGGCCCGCTTGCGGATTTCCGCGACCATCAGGCGGGCGACTTGCTGGCAGAACGCCACCACGTCCCAGAACTTCTCGCTCATATCCGACGAGGGACATGTGCTGAATACCTGCTCACCCGGGAGGGACAACAAAAAATGAGAATCTCTCAACGAGAAGAAAAAAGAAATGAAATCCCTTTACCTTGCAGAACAATGGCAGCATGTTGTAGAGCTTCTGATCCCGTTCACTCTCGCTGAGCGGCTCCTTCGGGTGTGTGTACTCATTGAAGAGCTTCTTCAGGTGCATCAGGCTGAGTTGGGTGCGCGACTCCGACACGGGATCGTCACCGCCAGCGCTGCCGGCGGATGTGGAGTTAGCTGCTGCGGAGTTTGTTGTGGCGCCTCCGACACTGTTGGCACCACCGCCCCGTAATTTACGCATCACGTTCATTCTCGTGTATGTTTGTGTGCGCCTGTCTGTGTCCCGTCAGTCAGTCAGTCGTGATGCTGGCTTCCTGACCGAGTGAGATGAGACAGCTCTCCGGATGGGATGGGTTGATAGATGTCTCTGGGCTGGTGCGATTTGCGGTTGCAATGGTTCCCCCCTCTGGGGGACGGTCGTCGTTGTCGTCTTCCTCGTGGGTAGTTCTACCCGTCTCCGGCTGGTTTTGGTGGTTTCGCTGTTGTCCTACGCCTTTGAATGAGAGCGAAGATGGAATGACAAAATCACAAAATTCAATTTAGTTGCTGTGACGTGGGCGGCAGCGGCAGAGAGTGAGAGAGCGAGAATGAGGGTGTGAGAGACTGAGGGAAAATCAAATGAAAATAGAGTCAACAAGGAAATCCTCTTAAGAATTCGCGTTCTCTTCGGAGGAAATTGAAAAGTTCTGCCAGAGGAGACTGAAGTCGGTCGCCTGGAAGTGCGCGGGGCGGACCTTAAATGCGGCGTTGGATTTGTTGAATGCATACATACGGAGGATTATGCAAAGTTTCTGCCGCTCGGGGAGGTGTGTGTGCTCTGCAAAATGTTTGGATTTGGCTTTGCTGTCAATGAACGACAAGAGAGACCGGAGAATGAAAATCAGATTCAGTGAAAATTTGACAACAAACTGCCGCAACTTTGATGGCGATTCTTGTGCGGCTATCATATTTATTCATATCCAAGAACAACGCCCAGAGGTTCTGAGAATTTGAGCCGATTGATTTCGCATTAGCATGCGTTGAGGTTATGAGTCATTGCGGGAAGCCCGCCGACGACTGTTGTGCTTTGGAAACATAATCGCATTCACAGACGCACAGCGATCACTTGGCTGAGTCATGCATTGATGAACTAGATCCATGCGGTGACTTGGGCTTGATAGCTGAGCGATGCGTGCAAAATTCGTGATTTTGGCGGAGCAGTGTTAGAGGAGGGAGGCATGGGCCAATGCATACGAGGCAACGTCGTGGCTAGCTGTCAATGCTATCCTCGTCCGTGCACAGGTCAAGTTGACATACAGCCTCCCCGTGACGCCCCCTGTATAACCATCACAACATCCGTTGTGTGGTAAACTAATATATGCAGCGAACTCCTCTGCCCGAGGGTTAAATAATGGGCCTGGCCTACCAGTCTGTAGGTTGTGCGTGAGGATAACTCCCTCATCACACAAAAAGAACCCAGTTCAGAGACAACACAAGGATGGATCTAATGTTGATGATCCCAACAGACGTATAAAGGACAACGATTTTCGGTTTTACAAGTGAAGTGTGGGGTCCCTTAACAGACCACGTGCAGTCGAACAACTTGCAGAGACCCTTGACTTTTACAAAGCGATGCCCACATCTCAACATCCATAAAGGAACCTGGCGATCCCCTGATCAATTAACCGTCAACGTCCCTGAAATTCTCCCAAAGTTCGACGCTGCCTGCATTGACAATAGAAGAAGAAAGGAAACGTTGGCAAGAAGCCATCAAAGAAGCTGACGCTGATGTGCTGGGTTTGACGACGAGTGCAGGCAGGCACATGCAGCTAAACAGGAGGCCTACCAGGCAATGCTGCATCGGACAACGAGAGCTGTTCGTGAGCTCTACGAACAGAAAAGAAGGGAAGAGAACCGGCTTCTCAGAAGGAAAAAGAGAGAGAGCGTGAGAAGCACGCGATCGAAGAGATGAAGAGGTGTTATGGCAGGAATGAAGTTCGAAAGTTTTACCGAAAGGTAAAACAGCTATCCGGTGGATACAGGGTTCGGACCGAAGCCTGCCGGGACCAAAACAGAAACCTTTTAGTACATTCGCAAACGTTGCTGAGAGTCTGGAAAGATCATTTCTGCAGACTTTTAAACGGCGATGACGGCCCATATCCGGCTGGACGATGATAGACAAGAATTCTGTCCTTCTGACTAAGACGAGGTCAAAATAGAAATATCGAGACCGAAGTCGAACAAAGCTGCGGGAGCGGATGAACTGTCCGCAGATCTGTTTATAGCAGCTGGAGATGACCTGATTGCCTGATGAGTGGAATCTCAGCGTCGTCTGTCCGGTCCACGAGAAAGGAAACCCCTTCGACTGCGCCAACTATCGAGGGATCAGTCTCCGCAACAACAAGTGAAGAAGAACCTCAACCAACTTGGAGTGCTCGATTGGAGGCAGCTGTCGGGAGATCGTGCTGTTTGGAAAGGCATGTTTGTTGAGGCCCAGGTCCACCCCGGACTGTAGTGTCACAGAAAGACGAAGAAGAAAAAGAAGTGTTAGAGGAGAGTCAGAGAAGAATCAGTGTACAGTCTTACTTTTTGATGCATGTTTGTCGGTAGAAGGTTGAAGAGGACAAATTCTTTATGTTCCCGAAGCAGAGGCATTCGCCGTCCTTGTTCACTAACAAAACTGACTCTTCAGGACACTTAAACACCGACATTCTCTACTCAAACCTGATTCCCTCGGAATGTGCGCAAGATACAGCGCTGCCGATTGAGTCTCCTTGAAGTTCTCAGAGAGGCCAAACCTGCCAGGCGAAACAGTCTAAGAACAATGAAACCGGTGTCATAAGACCGTCAGAGAAGCAGCCTTTGGGGTGTTAGAGTTTAAGACGGTGCCCAGAAAAAATCCTCTGGTTCGACAATGGGTACAGGCAGACTCATTCAGCTAGCGCCATATAAGGCGATGCTGGATAGCAGGATGAGAGTGGTTTCAAGTGAGCCTTTCAAACCCAGAACAAGGCTCAAAATGAAGAAAAAAGAGCAAAAGAAGCAGGCGATCGAGGAAAGGATCGAGGAGATGTCCGAAAGTTTTGCCATCGGGTGCAACAGCTCGCCAATTGGTATAAACTTCAGACAGAAGTATTGTGGGACAAAAGGGAACAACTTGCAGTCGATACTGAGAATTTGGAAGACTGTTGAATGGCGATGAGGACACAAATACCGGCTGGCAGGCAGAATGTTTCACTCTACACAGTGGACGATGATAGAAGAGGAGTCCATCCACCGAAGCTAGACGAAGGTGAGGTAGTGATATCGAGACTAAAATCGTTTAAACCCCACATTTCCCTATCAATGCCCAAATCTTCAAACTGTGACAGATCCTAAAAAACCCCCAAGAGATGCAAATTGACATTAACCACCTGTTTGTCGATTTCAAGGCTGCATATGACTGCGTTCATAGGGACGAGCTGCACAACACCATGCTTGCTTTAGACATTTCTGCCGCACTTGTCTGGTTGTGCAGTATGACAATGAACAATTCTCTCTCCGTCAAGGTCACCTTCAAACTGAAGGACACTGAAACTGCGAATGTCACAAAAAAACTATCCTGAAGCCAGTCAATACTGGAGAAACCGACAAAAATGCGGTCACCCTCCATCAGGGAGATTCAATTAGAAAGAAGTCCTAGCTGTACAATAGGCGAATGATAGGGAAACTTAACTTCGCAAGTGGGATAATACCAAATTAGGCTCTAGCAAGTGATTTTGTCTACTGGTGTTATTCCCTATCGAATTAGAAATCAGTGAAAAGAGATTTAGTAGTGCAAACTTTTGGTAAGAGCGCTTTGATTGACCGTGAAGTGTGCGGAGTATTCGAATAAACCTACTGGCCAAAGTTCTTTGATCATAAATCAAAATCTCGACCTGGCAACAAGGATCATCGAAGCCGAAGTAAATGCCGTGAGTCCTTAAAGAATCTTCTTCAAGAGATGTCACAATACATACTTGTCATAAAGCAGGCGACGTTCAGCGGTATCGTGTGATAGCAACTGGGGTACGCAAGCTGTGGCACGCAGCTGGAAACATGTTTCCACTTTCCAAGACTCTCATCCCTCTAAAACGTTCAATTTTTGCTGGAGCAAACCTGTTTTGACACCCTGTTAAGGATGCTTGACCGTGTGATGTCCCTCATCATACAAATGACGTCGATAGCGCGGTGACTTCCCGAAAGCAAAGACTCCATTGACTAAGTTTGGGTATTCGCAGGGAAAACAAACTTCTTTGTCTTCATTTTCGCCGACAGATCAGCACTTTTGGTCAAAATAAGGCGACAACCTGAAAGAGGAATGCGTGCAAAAACATTAACCTCATGAGTCAACGAGAAACACGATTTGGTCGTCGTGACGTTTTGGAAGGTGGTGCAGTAGAGGCGGTCACCACACCAAGTAAGCAGCCGTGGGTTTATAAATGGAGCCTTCGTACGGGCGTAAAGAGACAGAGAATGAAGTCCATGTTCGAGTCACAACCCCGCAACAACCGACCATGCAAGTATTTAGACGCCCTCCACATGCTAATGACCGTCTTAGGACACCCCCAGTAACTACTGATCTTCATTGCAAATCTCCCTGAATCCCCACACTTCCCACACCTGTAACCCTACAGCCAAAAGAAACTCATTTCTCCTCCCTCATCACAAAACATCATTGCCCACCCGTCGTCGTGTCTGATTACTTCACTCGTGTCGGCTTATGCTGGAATCTTGTGCACAATGGAAACGAAGCCAGGAGAAACAACACGCCATGTGCCAGCACTGCCGCCTGTGCAACGTGCACCAACAAAGCAAAACCAATCTCAAGCAAGGCCCACAATTACTCATCCGCAGCCGAGGTGAGTGATGCAACCGCAGAAAACATCCCAAGACATCCCACCAACGATTCAAGCCCACCACAGAACAAGAACATGATGTAACGGCACAGCACGGTACGACTAAGACGCAAATGAAACCGAAACTCACAGCTTGACTAGCCCCTTGAACGCAGTACAACACAGCCCCCAGTCTCTACCCTACACTTCGTCCATACGAAATGAGAAAGCGTCCAGAACCGCAACGAGAATCTGTCCGACAGTTAATAGCCGATGCGTTGCTCACTGGCATACACCGCCGCCAGTCCTATTTGCTCCCCTCAACCGCTACGCAATTAAATATGCAACACCCCGTTCTCGTAATTATTCCACAAACGTCCACGTTGACGAGCGGCGAGCGGCACTCGGGGGGCGTAACTGATTAGACGAAGTAATCCTCTTGTCTTCACAACAACAACCCAACCTCTTGGGCAATTAATCACGACCTGATAAGGCCACGAAGGCAAGAGGCAGTCGTCGGCACAAAAAAAGTCAACGAAATTACTCACTAGCCCGCGATAGCGCACAGAGGTGAACACTTCGTAACCATGTCAGCGGCGATACGAGATAATCGGCGTGCGCGCCGCACTCAGTTCATAACTTTGTGGATGTGTCGCGTTTTGCTGGTCAGACATGACTAATGCGACCGGCAAGACCTGTTTTCGCAGCCCACCCGTAAGCGTGCAGCATCATCAGAGAATGAATCTCAACGTTCTAGTGACAGCATCAAGGTCATGCCAGATTCTCCCCACCACGCGCCGAGATTGTAAACACACACAATAGCCGGGGACAAAGATATCCATATCAGGGTAATCAACTCGTTTAAGCGAACAGAACAGCACAGACAATGCTCCGGGCAGCGGAGCAAGTGCAGTGCGAAGCAAGACCACACAATCAATTGCTTCCTGCCGCCGTTCTCGTTCCCTTTTTTTTCGTCGCAACAAACGGAGGGCGTCCCACCAGCGTATTCATTTCATTTGAATCGCCAAAACTAATCTCGTATGCTTAACACTTGCGTTGTTTGCCTTCCCGAATAGATAACAACTGACTGGCTGCTTCTGCTGCCCGCCCCCCGCTCCAAATGCGAGGAGGGATGGCGATGTGCACTTGCATTTGTAATCGAACACCACTTTGCATTTGTTGATACAAAAGCATTCTTTAGGGGCTTCTGACGCACCAGCGATAAGGACACCGCATCCAGCTGTGTCCCAGAATGACTCCCCATTCTCAATCACACACACACACACCCACACGCACACAGTTGATCGAATGCAAAATATGCACAAAATTGTGTTTACCTTCAGCTCGATTCGCGTAGCTAATCCATTTTCGGGTGAGAATTGTCTGTGAAGTTCCAAAAATTTTTCCATTCACTTTCGCACTAAACACCAGAGCACTAGTGGAGGAGCACAAAGTTGTGGAAATTATCGATTTTTCTTTGAATCGGTGTGTATGTGCTGTGGGCAGAACGATAGAAGTTTTTCCTATTTTTTCTTCAAGATTTTTCTCACTGAATTTTCACATTTTTCACGATTTTCACTGCGATTTCCGTACGCATTCAGATGCACTGAACTTTCACGGACACTTTGATGGTGTTTCACAAGCGAATTTGTAAGTTTTTCCAGTGAAAATTCATGAATTTTCACGAGACACCACAATGGTTAGACCGCACAGCTAATGGAAAAAACTTAACATGAAGAGTTTTCACTGGTTTTCCTTTTTGTTACCTTTTGTTGTTCGTTTTCAGAGATGGTGAGTTTTTTCATACGCAAGCGCTGTCACTTGATTGTCAAAAACATATGACTGCGATTGTAGTAGATGGGTGTGGTGTGTGCGCGGTGGAATGGAGTAGATGGGTGATTTGTGGTGGAAATGTGGGCGCAGATGGTGTGTGGAGTGGATATCGGGTGTGTTGGAGAGAAATTTTTGCAACAGATGGAATGAAAATTGGATGGAAATGCATAATCCTGGTGGTCCCAGTCTCCGTTTGTTGTTGCTCCAGGACCAAGCAGGGATTCCTGACTCACTACGGATTCCTGACCTTCTCCTCGTGATGCCAACAGAAGTGTGTACTTGGACGGAACAGAAAGAACCAATTAGAGAGAACCAGTTCCAAAAAACTTTATTTTCCAGAGAATTTCAATCCAACGAAGAAGGTTATTCACTGCAAGCACGATGTGTATGGAGTCTTTGAAAAGATAGGCGACAGGAAATACAAGTAGGCGCAGGCGCAAATGCAGAAGGACCTCAGGAACTGCATGCAACTGGACATCCTCGACGGCAAGACCAGAAACAAGTTCATCAGCTCGCCCAGCTAAAAGCAGAAAAACCAAGTCACTTCCAAGACGCATCCACAAATCATCGATCTCACCTCATATCTCAAGCCAGCACTGACACTCTCATTGTCCGGGAAAAGGCTGCTTCGGGTTTCCCTCATCCGCATCTCCAGTCTGCAGTACGCTTGGAATACAGACAGCGCGATAATGATG
This sequence comes from Eristalinus sepulchralis, assembly GCA_944738645.1. Lineage (NCBI taxonomy): Eukaryota > Metazoa > Arthropoda > Insecta > Diptera > Syrphidae > Eristalinus > Eristalinus sepulchralis. The sequence goes on along the minus strand of OX122886.1, from coordinate 7,752,003 downwards.
CCGCAGAAAACCACCATCCAGTGGCCTTTGAGCATGTTTACAGCTTCCGCGTGGTGCATGAACACAGTCGCCGCTGCGACAGCGGTAAACTCCAGAACCCGCTTCAAACACGATCTGATCAGCGTGAGGAGAGCGAACCTGACGAGGGCTACTTCCTTCACGGATTCCATGTTTTCCTTGAGGCGAGCGCGAACGGTTTGAATGTGCCCCGCACGATGCTTCCACAGGGCAAACTCCCAGCCGAGGGGATGCATGATGCGAAGGTCAGCTTGAAGGCTTTCATTGATTCCAATCAGACAGAAGTCCAGACAGCTCAGCCAAATTCGAAGGCAGTAGAGCGTGAGGAAGAACTCCAGCATCGTTGGGAGGACGAGAGCCATCTCGGTGAGGAACTCTAGACCTTCGCAGCCTAAGGCCCAATAAGCGGGGAACTGGAGCAACACATACGTGACAAGGACTGCAAACGCCACAAAGGACGACTTCCAAGAGCGACCATATTGGCTATTGGCCATTTCGACTTGATGCAGGCACTTGTTTAGGATGTACGCGCTTGGGTCATCCCTCTCGGAAGAACTGAAGTACCTCGCGAGCGGCAAGACGATGACGACCAAGAGCTGCAGGAGGTTCTGTAGTTGTATTTCAAAAAATCCATGAATTGAGATGTGCGTGGTCCACGCCGCCAGCATGGTGAAGAGAAGTCGAACGCGGTGGCCATAGAAATCGTGGACAAACTTCTGTGCTACACTGTCGTACGAGAAATTGAAGAGACCCAGCCAGCTGAAGACTGTGAAGAGTTTGCCGGTAAACGGTCCTCGCTGGGTCATGATGAGGACGAGACTGCCAGCAAAGTCGTGGATCGATTGGGCGTAATGGAACGGGCTTATTGGGGCATTACTGCTTCATTAGGAAGAAATGGTGGACATTTGTCAAATTGATGGGATACACAAACAGAGGGGTAAGTGATTGTGGAATGGAATGTGGATTGTGAGGGGATTTGTGGAAGGGAATGGTTTCTGGTTAAGTTTAGGAGCACTGTGAGTGCGTCAGTGCTCTTAAACAATCCTGTGGTCATCGTTTCTTGCAGGAAATCCACAAAAAGGGCGAAAAATTGGTTGGTCTGTGTTGGTTTCAAATTAATTTCCCAACTTTTTGACCTTCTTAGACGATGAAAGGCAAGAATTCTGTCCCCCCTGACTTAGACGAGGTCAAAATAGAAATATCGAGACCGAAGTCGAGCAAAGCTGTTGGAGCGGATGGACTGTCCGCAGATCAGTTTAAAGCAGCTGGAGATGATCTGGTTGGGCGCATGCACCAGCTCATGGTCGGAGGAAAGCCTACCTGAAGAGTGAAGTGTCGTCTGTCCGATCCACAAGAAAGGAAACCCCTTCGACTGTGCCAACTATCGAGGGCTCAGTCTCCTTAACATCACGTACAAGATCCTCTACCGTATTGTGTGAACGTTTGAAACCATTCGTCAACAACCTGATGGGTCCTTCTCAGTGTGGTTTCAGGCCAGGGAAGTCCACCATCGACCAAATCTTCACACTATGGCAGATCCTGGAAAAGACCCAAGAAGTGCAAATCAACATTCACCACTCATTCGTCGATTTTAAGGCCGCAATTGACAGTATGCATAGAGATGAGCTGTACAGTGCATGTCTAGTTTTGACATTCCTACCAAACTCGTCAGATTGTGTAGGATGGCGATGGAGAACTGTCGCTGCTCCGTTAAGGTCGGTAACGAACTCACCCAGACCTTCAATATCGAGAAAGGTTTTAGAAAAGGCGGCGCACTGTCATGTGACTTTTTTAACATCATCCTGGAGAAGATCGTGCGTAACTCACAGGTCAACACCAGAGGTACGATCTTCCAAAAGTCAGCTCAATTGTTAGCTTACGCCGACGACATTGACGTGATTGGTCGAACACAGCGAGCCGTCAATGATGCGTTTGCTGGCATTGAAGCGCAAGCGGCTAAAATGGGTCTGGTGGTAAATGAGGGCAAAACGAAGTACATGCTGTCATCAAGGAAGGACACACAACATCGGCGTCTCGGACAGAGCGTCACACTAGGCAGCAGAAACTTCGAGGTAGTCAAGGACTTCGTCTAACTCGGCTTCACGGTAAATGGGGACAGCAACATCAGTGTCGAAATCAAACGCAGAATCCCTACTGCCAATCGCTGCTTCTATGGGTTCAAGAGGCAATTGAGTCCCTTTCTCCCTCTCTGGAAGGACTAAACTGGCTTTGTACAACAACTTGATCATTCCAGTCCTTCTTTACGGCGCAGAAACTTGGACGCTATTGAAAATGGATGAGGAAGCCTTTAGTCTCCTTGAGGGAAAAGTTCTGCGTGCGATTTTTGGCCCTGTTTGCGTTGATGGCGTTTGGAGGAGAAAATTCAACGACTACCCCACAGGCTGTACAGAGACATGCGCCTTGTCAAGCGTCTCCGGATACAACACTTAAGATGGCTAGGCCATGTAGAGCGTATGGACACCTCTGCTCCGGCCCGAAAACTCTTCGAAGCTGAGCCATTGGGACAACGCAACAGAGGACGGTTTAGGCTGAGACAGCGCACACAAGTGGTGAAGGACAATCAACTTGGAGGACGCAATTTGAGGCCGCTGGCAAGTGTTGGCAGAGGCATATTGGTTGACTACCCGCTTCGGAATGTTATGCCACTCGAGGAAAAAGAAGATCAGGGCAATGCGGTGGATGCATCAAAACTTCTTCTAAGCTGGAGTGTGCAGCACGAGGCCGGTGGCGAGAGATCGTGCTAGCTGAAGAGGCATGTTGGTTGAGGCCCAGGTTCATCTCGGACTGTGGCGCCACAAGATGAAGAAGAAGAAGAAGAACAAGGAGAAGAGGTTTGAAATTGTCATCCCTGCCGATTTCTTGCTTTTCCCCGCAAAATGGCACTTGCCTTCAACATTCAGTAAGTTCAACAGAGGCTACATTTTGAATAAGAAAAGACGCGTCCTCGTCTTAATGTTTCAACTTGCACTTTTTTCACAGCTCTTGGATCTACAGAAGATGCCATTTGTGAAGCAATTCAAAATTTAGTAAATCTCAAGAGTTTTGGTGATGGAATTGGACTCCGAAAATGACATATTCGGTTGCGACTGATATTCGCATTGAAGCGAGAGTTTGTGTCCAGATATCGGTTGAAGACATCCTTCCTTTGTTCCACAATTCCTTATGACGCAATTCACGATGCACTCCGATCCTCCAGCTAGCGATAAACATTTCCACCCTTGAAAAACTTTCAAATGTTTCACAGCCCCACTCGAATCCGTTGTCATCCCCCCCCCCCCTTCCATCGCATCATCATTCTAAAATTTAGTTCGAGGGTCGTCGATAAAAAAGGATGTGTTTAGCTTGAGTACGTTGAAGCAATTTACCTTCATAAGGAAGAACCCCTTTAATTGCATTCCCGACATTCCTGCCAGACGTCGGTTTGGGGGGGGGGGGCACAAAGCCCCCTCTCCCATACTTGCATTCACAAAAGAGAGTGAGCAGAGCATCTGATGTGGGATCGACCAAGCTATTCAAGTTTATGATGAAGTGGTCCACATAATTTGCAACTAACGACGCATCCCATGACTGGAGGGAAGACTCAAACTGGCTAACGACGGAGCAATGGCGACTTTCCCCTTGTGTGTGTGCGCAGCAAGTGTTTGACTTGGAAAATTTATGAATTTATTAGTTTTTCAAGGGGGGCGGCCCCGGGGGGAGGAGGAGAACTCGAGACTGAAAAGAGGGAAGTAATTTGCTGCATATGTTAGGGTGCCTTGAGTATCTTGGGAGTTTTTTGTGTGCACCCGTGACCTTGAGTGGCGCGAAGGGGGATAATGGAAATTTTTCTTAAGACAAAACAAAAAAATCAATGGACTCCTTGGAATGCAGATGTTGGCTTCGCCGGGAGAAGGCGGACAAAGAATCCTTTTAATGAAAAGTCTCGCGCCAGAGAAGCTTTGTGGCGGGTCTTCTGGTTGGTTGGCATGTATTGAATCCGGGATGGGGATGACGTGGGGTAGGTCACATGGGAGACAATCCTTGAGAGCCGAGCATTGATGCAGCAAGGATTTTGAATTGAGTATTTGCGTGCAGTGCAACTTGAAGTGGATGTGGTGGAATCTTGGAGCCCATACCAGTTTCGCGTGTACGTGTGCTTGTTCTAAACAATAGTTGGACGTTCCTGATCTTAATTTCTAAGGCTAGGAGGCTCCTAAACCAACCGGGGATGGAGCAAAGTAATGCTGGACTATCCACGTGTTTCCTGATTATACGCTGTGAACTTCAAACGAATGGATGTGTTGCTCCTGAGATTGTTTGCTGTAGTGTGAAGATTTGCTGTAGTGTGAATTTATGTTCAATGGTGGATTTTTCTCCCCAAGCACACTGGTGTTGACTTGGCAGTTGTTAACACAGATAAGATCCTGCACGCACTGTTCAGGACACTGATCCCTTTTTCCTCTTCTTCTGTCACTAGCGCTACAGTCTGGGTGGACCTAGGTGAACTTAGCGACACTAGCGGGGGACGCCTGAACAGCAACACAGCTAACTCACAATGGTTTTAAAAGACAAAAGGGAACTGGCCTCTCTATAGTAGGAAGCCCTTGGTCCTTTTGAGGATAAAGCTGTGCGTGCGATTTTTGGACCTATTTGAGTTGATGGAGTCTGGAGAAGAGGATTCAACGATGAGCCTTAAAGGCTATACGGCGGCATGCGCTTGGTCAAGCGTCTTCGGATACAACGTTTAAGAATGGCTGGCGTATGGATACCACTGCTCCGGCCAGAAGAGTCTTTGAATCCGAGCCATTGAGGGTGGCTTTGGTTGAAGTGGCGCACACAAGTGGAGAAGGAACTTCACTAACTTTTTTTTCAGAATCAGAATCAAAAACTGGTCCAATTTACTACCACCTTCGTTACCTTCGTTTACTGTAGTTTTTTGGTTTTCCGAAGAAAGACCAGCTGGAGCTTCTGTGACCAAAAACTTGTGTTTTCAGCTCCCAAAAGACTGGCGCCAAACAGCCGCCATCTGATACGAGCAGAGGGGGGACATTGACAGAAAGAGTTCTCTGAAGCGTCTTCACCTTCCCCACACGCATCCAAAGGATGTCTTCACTAAGCCCAAGCAGTCATAGGTGCTTACCGAAGGTGAAGTGTCCCGTTTGTACGCCGACAAGTTTTCTGCACTCTTTTCTGTCTAGAGATAGCAGCAAGGCCGCGGATTTCTTGCTGCCGTTCGGGAGCATGCACTTGGTCAGCCTTCATCGTCGAGAGTCATGTCATCAAGAAAGCGGGTAGTCCCAAGGTGGGTTCGGGCCCAACGAATGTCTCTTTAGAACCTCGCCTAGTTAGTTCATCTGCAATCTCTTTTCCCGTGATATCGTGGGGTTCCGTCTTAGCGAATTCAGTCTGCTGACCAAATTATGGGAGGACTTGCATTCCCGGACAATTTTGGAAGTTGTTAAGGGGCTGAGTAAGGCCTTAAGCACAGATTGGCTGTCGCTGCAAGCGCTCATACTTTGCCCCTTCTACCTATTCTTCACAATACAGTTGGTGGCCATTAGGATCGGAAAAGTTTCCGCCTGAAAGTCCGATGCGAAATTACCTAGAGAAGTGTGAAACCTAAGGTCGTCGATCCCTTTGTCGTCTTAGAGTCGTTTGCGACTACATTCCCTTCCTGGCTCAGTTTCTGGCCAGAGCCAGTCTTGGACGCAGTGAAAGGTGACTTTGTATAAGTTGGTGACCCTGCATCAGACGGCATGTCCATGAGACTTGTATGATAGGAGATGCTGTGCGAGAGGTCATCAAAACTCCAGTGCCATTTGAACCAAAGACCATTCCGTTTTAGTCGGGAGATAGCCTTGATTGCACAGCCCTTGATGTGGATGTCAAGGGGAGGGAGATTTAACAATGCATCAAGAGCAGAGCCAGGCATCCTGGGGAAGGCTGTTTCGATCCTTGAGTACAGACTTCAATTTACGCGCTTACAAGGTTCGAATGACGCAAGAACTGAAACCTATTGACCATTTCAAGCCAAATGGTTGGTTGAACGGACTTTACAAGCGACGAGGCACTCCTTCACCTCAGTGGACTTGTCAACAAACAGACTTGCCGGATATGTGTAAATGAGAATCCACGAGTGATTGCTGAAATGCCGTTGCATCCTCAAAGAGTGATCATCTCACCGATCATCGGACCGTACGTCTTCGAAAATGAGGTGTGACAAGGAGTTACCGTGAATGCTGTTTGGTGGTGGCCCAAGATTGAAGATATGGACTTGGACGATATGTACTCCTAGCAGGATGGTTGCACTTGCCATGCAGTCAACGACAGAATCATTCTTTTGTGCCAGAAATTCAATGGCAGTGCTATATCACGTCGTGGCGATGTTAAGTGGCAGCCACGATCATGCTGGCTTCTGCCGGATCTCCTTTTCCCTTCCTTATAATAACCAGGGGTTGCCTTCATCCATCCTTGCCATTCTTGGTGCAGCTGAACACGTCCCTATAGCACCTCTGAGCGGCTTCTGGTGATAACTTTCAGCACTCCACCTGGTATGTGATCTGGACCGGGAGGCTTCCTATTTCACATGCGATCAGTCGACATCATTATCAAATGGGGGTAACCTCCTCTTGTGTTGCGGCGTTGCTTTTGGGTGGTCTGCTTGTGTGAGTGGAATAAAATAACAATTCGTAGGCTTCTCGACGATGAAGGATTCGCAGGCTTGGGACAGCCAAAAGGCAGAAATGGGGGAATTCAAACAAACAACGATCCCTGAGCCCTTGGTCATAGAATAGACATTCGCAGGCTTGGGGCACATAGTTCCTGACCGAAATTGAGCCTCTCGACGATGAAGGATATCGTCGACGATGAAGGATATCGTCGAGAAGCTCAATTTCGGTCAGGAACTATGTGCCCAAAGCCTGCGAATGGCTATTCCATGACCAAGGCCCCAGGGATCGTTGACTTTTTGTCTCAATTCCTCCTGTTTCTGTCTTTTCCTGAAGATGATGGGCTTCTTCAGGGCAGACCGCGCGTTTCTGAATTCCGAGAAGGCAAAATCTGCTTCTCTCCGTCTTACTCTGCTGATGCGTCGTCTGCGATCTCCTTCTTCCTTCTCGCTGCACTTTCATCGTTCCACCAACATGCTGGCATCCTGGATCATCGTGGACTACTAGCCCGTAAAATTCTAGCGATGCATGCGTTGTGGATCAGGCACACAGCTGCTTTCGCTTTCAAGGATGCGTGCCCTGCATTAATTTCCCATTGTACGTCAAGAGCTAAAGGATGAAATGATTCGACACATTGACGCCGTTTAACCTCAATTATGTCGGAGAGGCACAGAATCTGAACCGCCTTTGCATCCAGATAACAAATCACGGATTCAGTTGAATGCATTCGAACCAGATTAATGAATGAATGATGATTTAATGCTCAAGGCACGCGCTCTCTATCAACAGCCACGTTGAGGCGCCGATATGACGCTTGGAGAAGAAACGGATGGCATTACTCACTTTTGACGAAAATAAAATGCTGCCAAGCTGATTAGAGGCTGTGCACGCGTCGAAGATGGAATACAAAAACTGAGCCGACTATCGCTGGTTGGGTTAGTCATTCCTGTTCACCAGTGGGATGTGTGTATTTTTGGCCCTTAATCAAATATGAGTCAAGAGACCAAACTGATACTGTGAAGAGAATGGAGGACTTGAATCTGAATTTCGCATTGTTAAGGGTTTCGAATTCTGCCCGCCTGTGTGTGCCTAAGATGCTTGTGCTGAGCGTCTTTCCGTATCGAGGGCATAACCATCGTTTTGCTTTCCCTTCCTCTCAGTCCTCTTCAATGCCGGGAAAGATCTTATTGTCGGTTTGTCAAATAACAAGGTCAAGGGCGTCTGTGTAATCCTTCCTCGCCTTCCTCTCTGTAATCGTATAAAGCCTTCCCTCCACAATCTCTCACCGCTGGCCGGGTGCCTCTTGTGAGTTTTTTTGTGACTTCCGCCCGATCTTCTACATATGACACGATATAGTCCATCTCTGGTGGTTGGTGTCGCGTCGACTTGCACTTGCAGGCCCTTTTCTATGATCTGCCACAAAGCATGAATTCCTCATCCTTAGTTCACTCCTTTGACTTAATCCCCACGACGAGGGTCTCATTGTCAACATTTTTCAAAGTGGCTGCTTGTCACAGATCTTCTTTTGAATGGGGAGCAGCTGACTTCCCAATTCCCACTCCCCTGCTGCCAGTCAGTGTCCAGGCGGACAAGAGGAGACCTCTGGTTGACTGTTTGCTTTATCACATCTCCTTCCCCAATCAATTTTATCTGCCCCCATTCCGCTTTCAAAAACCGGTGCCTCTTTTTGCAACTCACACTGCAGCCTTCCCTCGCACACTCTCGCCGCTGGCCACGTCCCAATTAGCATAAATCATAGGCTCCACCTGAGCAAGATGTTCGCCACCAGACGCACCACCAAGCCAGGAGCACCTGAAACACATGTTTTCGCGTGCAAATCGCCGCCACCCCGCCTGAATCGATAACTCATCGGCCATATGCCCCGAATCGGAGGCGAAGGAAACACACCACCATCGAAACCCGATCTCCTCTGCTCCGCCCAGATGGCATGACAGGCTGCGGCCGATGCGCCGCTCCGGTGTTCGATTAGGTGCACCTCTCAAGCACCGAAATTTACGAGCGACACGCCGTGACACAGAATTGATTCCTTGCACCGGAAAGGTGATAGCCGCCACGTGCCATGCGGACGTCGCTATCGGCTGCCGTTGACCAGCGACGTGTCGGTGATGTTTTTTTTGCGATTGATTTGACATGAACGGATGGCGCGGCGTGCAGCTGGGCGCAATCGAGAGGAAGACACGACGGATGCAGAGGTCGGCCACATCTCTCATTCGCCGACTCTCGGTGTCTGCGCTGTGCCACTGGTTCGCATCTAATTTGTTGTGCCACCCGAGGGGAGCATCTGTATTCAAGCTCCGCACGAGGAAGCGCCCGAGTGTCGTGGGCCGGCCGTTTGAAGGCCGCCGTGTGCGCAGCGGATGGACTCATTAATTTGTAATCCACGCAGCGGAAGGGTGCAATTGTGTGTGCTTGACCGTTTCCACACCGTTACCAGGCTGGAAGAAGGAAGCCCCATCCATTAGGCGACGGACGTTGGACGCGGCTAATAAATTCTTCGGGAAATGCGCGATGCCGCCACGCCACCGCTGCAGTTGGAGTTGCTTAGACGCATTTCCGGATTTGGCTGGAGCTTGAAGGGCATTGGACACGGCACTCTCTGATGAACGCATTCGGAGGGTATTAGCATATGGGCTGATGGGTAGGGAGCTGTGCCTCGGGAAGTGTTTAGGTTTTAATGTCGACGAGGCCTTGTATGGTCACACGGTTGTTAGGCACGTGGCGGCGGATGGTTTTTGGGGAGTTTTGTCTTTTTTTGGAAAGGAAGTGGATGTGGTCACGTTGGAGGAATTGGGGGTGTGGGAAGACGCCGCTTTGTGGTTAATTCTTGGAACCAAGGTTGCTTGTCATGTGTTGGTCAAACTGCATATGCAGTGATGGCGCAGGTCTTGTCGCCGAGTCCATTGCACTCTTCTTCTACAGCACTGTTTAGTTTACAGCTCGGAGAAGGAGGGCGAAGAGTTCTGTCCTCTTGAAGGAGATTGGAAAATATTTTTTTACTGGGATTCCTGAAGCATCTTCCAGCCCTGCCACCATCTCCCTTCTTGTGAGGGAAGTCCATTTTTTGCCGCTCGGAGGAGCTTAAGAATTGTGCCCACACCGTTAATGGATGTTCCAGACTGCAATGGTATCTTGAAAAAGAGAGTTTTCAAGTACCTAGTGCGTTTCTGAACATTTTTTCTACTCCTGAAACATTTAAAATTACTATAATATCGATGTATTTGAAAAATTTTTTGAAAAAAGGTTTTAACGAGGTCAAAGCCGGCAACAAGGCTTAAGGATAAAATAGTCCTTGCTGTAGAAAAAATGACTCACAGTCGCGTCGAGTAAGAATACCCTTCTGTCAAGAACCTGACTTAAGTCACTGAAGCATCCTTAAGTCGTCTCCTTATCTAAAACCATTTAAGCCGACCTAAGGCTTAAATTCTTCTCGTAATCGGCCAAAGAGTATCAGACAAGTTTTTGGCTACTGCAAAGACAGGAAAGGAAACAAAATCGTTTGTCTATGGCTTGGAATAAGCCCTGACATTCCAAGTCTCTCTTTGAGTATCGATTCAGTTTGAACATCAGTGAGAATCGATTTAAATTTACCTTGAGCCGGAAAACAGATCTTCAAAGTAATGGCCGTCTTATTGGTTAACAAACGGCTGTCAATTCCTTTGAGTCAACCTTCGGCTTAGTCCCACAAGTCTTCAGGCTTTATCTTTAAGCTTCGTCTCTGTTCTTATGCACAATTACGCCTTGTCACCACTGAAAATCGATCCAAACCTTGATTCCATATCGTTATTGGCGTGAGAATAGTTTAACAAACTTCAAGCTGACACAGAGCCTGAATGGTAGTCGCTTATCTTCGGCAGCCAAGCGACTGATGGTTCCTTTGGCCGGATATAGAATGAAGTCCCAGCTGTGTCTTCAAATCTTCCGCTATATTATTAGGCTTTCCTAAGCTAACGGGGTTGTAGTCTAGTGCTTCACCTTTTCCTTGTGCTCATTCCTTTCTTAAGCTGTTCGAAAAACTATCAAAATACGCCCAAAACGGGCTTTACGACTTCATGGTGAGAGTCCCTTCCACAGAGGAGACCATTCAGTTGCTAATATGAGAGAGAATCAAACACAACATACCCCTCCTCTGTGCAGAACTAAGCACCTTGTGCTTCTCCAGCTCTGGTCACTATCTCTGATCTCCCATTAAGTCCCTCTGGTAACTGCTCTTGAAGCCTTTTTTTGACTGCAAAGCATTGTCCCTTTCTCTGAGATTCCATAGACCTTTTCATACAAAATTTGAACCAAACACTGTTAGATAGGCCTAAGCCTGCACATCACATCCACCACCAAATGCCTGACAGTTCAGCTCAGGGATTTGAATCAACCAAGGGCTCCATTTAAAAGTATCATCCTTTCTCCGAGTTGTCCTAAGCTTCGATTTCACCCCAATGTTGGCCTGCAAACTTGCCCATTAGCCCTGATAGTTGAGCTCAGTAGAGGACTTACTATGCACCCGCTGCTGTACCAGGTCTCCTCTCAACTCTACCTCTGAAACCTTCTAGTTCACTTTAGCGAACTGAAAATACGTCTTTTGGAGTTAGGGGCTCTATTTTAAGGTATCATCCTTTTTCCGAGTTGTCCTAAGCCTCGATTTCACGCCGATTTTTACACGAAAACTTTCCCATAAGGGCTGAGCCGGTAAGGCGGCTTAAGCTGACAGCCTAGAAGACTCGTAAGACTCAAAACGAGTGCCAAACAACAGACAGATTTGATCTGTTGAGGTCTGCCTATGAGTCCCTGCTTAGTATTCCCTCAAGCCTTACCTCTTAAGCCTTCTTTGCATCACTGGTACATTAAAAATTGAGGTCTTGAATTTCCTAGTTCTTTCTTCCTATGGGACTATCTGGGACACTTGAAGCCTTCTTCCTTAGCTTAAGAGTTGTATCATAAAATTTAAGAAGAACTTTAACTCAGATTAAAGACCTGTTTCAGAGAGTTTCAGAGATGAATTCTAAGCTGGAACAGAGGCTTAAGACTGAAGTTGGATACCCACAACCAAACAAAAAGTCAAAACATACCCATTAAGCTTTAAGTGATAGACTGTGTCACTGGTATCCCCGCAATCCTTATCCCTGAGCATTTAAGTCGTTCTCATAACTTGAAAATGTGGTTTACAGAGCCCCTGGTATACCTTCCAGCGTTTCCTTTGTATCAGAGACACTCCGTGTTTACATAAGCCTTGATTTGTACTGAAAAATTTCCCCTTAAGCAATCAGACAAGCTTTAAGCCAGAACAGGGGCTTAGACGAAGAGAAGAGAAAGAAGAAGAAGAAAGAAGTTCAAAGAAATAGGCCACTTTTGAACATCCGAAGTATGCCAAAAGACTGACAGCCTCCCTATGCAGACATCGAACTTAGTTTAAATTTTTTTTCAAGCCTCTGTCTCAGTTTTGAAACCAGAAAAGTCATCCTTATGGCTTGATGATGGAAATGTTCGTGTCCTCCATGAATCTTCCGACCCTCGAACTTATCCAGGTCAACCTAAGCGTTGATATTTGTTCAAATAATGTCTGTTGTCCTTGAAAAGATTTAAGCCCCCTCAGTGGCTTCAAAGTGAAGCACACTCTTTGATAAACGCATCACCTTCAAGCCGATCACCCAGCGACTGACAGTTGACTTGCCCCAGAACTCGATCTAATAGACGTCTCCCTCCCTATTGCCTGACAAGACTTTCTTTCCTAAGCCGAGCTTAACTACGTTTTATTCAATTTCCTCCCTTCACGCCATCATCAAAGTTTCGACCATTACCACTAAACGATCTTCGACACCCCATTTAAGGGATTCCCGTGATCTAAGCGGCCCTTGAACCAGTCACACGATCGTCTCTGCCATTTACACAAATGGCCAAAGGCCCATTAACCGCCGCCCTCATTGCACGCGTTACGCCATTTTTGGACGTAGCCTCGCCGCCCAACGGGAAGAAGAACTCGTTAATCAACGTGCCCAAAGCCGTCGCTGGCGTTGTCGTCGCAGCCGCCCACCGAAGCCCTCCAGCAGCGGTGGGAGTTGTAAACATCAAACCGTGTGTCAATCAGCATCGAATTAGCCTGACGACTTCATTAACGGCCCACGACTACGACGACGATGACGATGACGCCGCACAGCTCGGCCCCATAAAAAAGCCAAAAACGACTGATTTCCATGCAGAAACGAATAAATTCCGAAATCGGCTTGCAGACGACACCACGGGGCCTACGCGCTTCCGCTGCGCTCTGCAGCCCCACCTGTCCATCGACTGCGAGCAGAGGGCGATGGAGCCGTTGACAGGAAGATGCGGCTTAGGCTGGGCAATCAATTTGTTAATGGCATGCGCTTATCGTTGCTCCAGACGCCAACCCACACACGCCACACGATTCGATCCGCTGCCGCAGGCGAGAAGATTTTGCGTCTGGATCTGGTTACGTAAACGAGCAGAACGCCCCGTCATCCGGCATTTCGTTGGAATGCAGGCGTCGTTGGAGTCGTCGTCGTCGTCGTCGTCGGCTGACCGATAGGGACGCAAGTCAGCAGTTTGATGGAAAACTACAGAACGGATGCTTTTGTGGAAGTTGACGACGACGTCAGGGGCGCCGGCGGATTTTTATCAAAGTGGTGTGGAGCTGCGGCGTGAGCTGGCGACAAGGTCTTGTGATCATTACTCACAGCGGAGTTAGCTGAAATGAACCGTTGAGCGAGCGAATTTGAAGAATGGTGCGGGATGTGGTGACAAACCGATTTGAGACGATTTGGATGCGGAGCAGCACTTTGTTGTGGCGTTTTAGGTTGATTTTGGATTCCGTGGAGACACGTCAGCGAAATGTTCCGTGGATTCAGGAACCAGGCGATGTGCGATTTTGGTGAAATGTCTGCGGTTTCCTGAATTGAAGTGAAATTGGAGTAGTTTCTGGAAACGTGACATGTGATCCGCTTGCGGGTACATTTCACGCCCCTGAGAGGCCGTGTCCACGTGCCTCAATCTGAAGCGTTGACGGCCACCTGTGCAAAAGACTCTCAGATGTCAGTCAAAAGACGCTTAGCCAGTCAACGTGCTGCTTGTGATTTGTGTCATCAAGGTGCGTGCCTTCCCACATCTCCCAACCAGGTCTTGGAACAGAACAGAAATGAAATCAGCCTTCAATGCGGGCGACCCACTTTTGCCACTCTCCATGGGTGACCACAGCTTCCTCCAACAGTAGCCCAAGAATCCCAAAACACGGCACCAACTTGTCTGATCATCTCTCCTCGGGTGGTCCGGACACGATGCCCGCCAGCTGCAGCCACTTAGCATGGAAATCACCCGCCAATCAATTTTCGATTAATCAGAACCGACGAAATCGATAGTCTTGGGCCGCAGAGAACACACCACCACCCGCCGTCTTCGCTGCCGTTCTTCAGAACGTTTGTCATCATTGCCTCCAGCGACCCCCCAAACTCTCAATCGCTTGTCACATAATCTCTCCCCCCCCCCCCCCCTCCCCAGCCAGAATATCTGTCCGCCACCATCTCTCGAGGCCGTAGTCGTAAATAAATTCAAATTAGTTCACCAGCTCGCGCCCGCATCTGCAGAGTGACAGGCGCACCCTCCATTCGATCAGCAACATGTTTCGCCATCGCACAGCGACATGTAGCTGCCGCCAACTGGTTCCACATGAGATTTACGATGCGACCGCGACTACGATGCGTTGGCGAGCAAAACAGAAACACACACGCCGAGCGGGAGAAAATCAAAAACAAAGCGTCACGCTCTCGCGGTCGCACTAAGTGGGCGTCCGGCGACATACTGGCGATTGCAAGATTTGCCTAAGACAGTCCACTTGGAGCGAGGGGGGGGGGGGCAAAATCGCTCAATTGTATCCACGACGGGGGCTCTAATTGAAATGACCTTCTCCACCTCGTCTTATCCACTCACGCGCCCTCACACAGACGAGTCGGACTCTGGACTGCGTGGTGACCTAAGACTTGCTGCTGGACAGAGGGACGAAGTCCGCTAGAAGGCTGCGGAGTATGCCCGCCTCAATTGGGCAGCAGCAGCTGTGGATTGCTTGCAGTGCGCAAATTGAAGACCGCGTATCCTCGGGCTGGAGGGCCTCCCGGAGACGTATCAATTTGAATTTATGCTGTCACGGGCGAAGATCATGACAAGTGGTGTGTGACTCACAGTGGACTGCTGGTGGTGGTGCTGCAGGCTGACGCCACTTGATGTCAATCTGGGGGCGGAATGGATGGCACTTTGGCGAGACGCGCAAAATGGGAAGATGCTGGCTGAATGGATGCCGAAACTTCGCACGGTTGTCAATGCAAACGGCGAGGTGGAGAATTGAGCTGAGATTCTGAAGTTGACGGGAAAGTGGACGGCGGGTGGAGACAGATTCGTGGGGATGTCTGAACGGAGTCACCTGCTCTCGAAGGGTTTGAAGATGTCTGAGGAGATGTCATGGAGCTCTGCAGAAGTAGAGGTGGAGTTCAGTGGAATTTTGGGATCACAACTTTGACCAAGGTGGACACTCCTCCTGGGAGGTCATCCGTGGTCCGATCACGGTTGTTCCGGGGACGCTTCAGAAGAGCTTTAAGTTCGGTGAACTTTGCAGAAGCATCAACACAAGGCAGAGGTGGACACGTATGCAAGTTTTGCATCAACATTTCGACGACGGTGGACACTCCCTTTTGGTCGTCATCTCTCGGATGTGGTGGACTTCTGTTTCTTGACCGCTGTGAGGACGAGGCTATCCGAGAGATGATTGAAGGAGAGACGTGGTCTGGACATGGTTGTTCTGGAGACACAGAATTGTACTTTAGGGGGAGGGGGCTTGGAGCCATGGACAGCAAGAGCTCTTGATGAAAGGATCACCAAGAGGTGGAAGGAATGCACGCTACTGGAATTTTTCGCCTAGAATTCGCTACCCAAGCCTTTGTGATGACATGGAAGGCGTTTAGGAACATCCACGACACTGAAGGGGACTATGGCTCGAAGAAGGGAGAAGGAGGACATCCGTGCATGTTTCCGGAGGGTAGTCTGCGCAGAATGGTGTTCTTGCGAAGACGAAGATTTGGTTTCTGTTTGATGAAGAGAAGCAACAGAAAGGAGCCGAGATAGACATCGTGGACAATATTTGACTCAGAATCTGTCGCAAGGACGATATTGATGATTTTCGATTTCGATGTCAAGTGCCTACAAGTCAGATTTTCCTTCAGTCATTCATTGATAAGCCTGAATTCGTCTTCCAGAACATCCTAAGAGTCTCCTCAGTTGTGGTAAAAATGTTGAGCTGCCACTGTTCTCCATTCTTTGTGGAATCCCTTGACGATCCCATCGTTTGGAGCCATTACGCCCATTCCCCCTTTATCAAGACACACGCTCACTGTCAAGTCAAGATAAATGTCCATCCCCTCCCCCCTTCACCACCCCTCCCCATACAAATTAAATTTATTAATTAACTTACAGAAGTGAACTCACCCTCATCACCACCCCTTGCCGCCCCATCACTGGCAAAACGTCAACTTTGCGTGATTTCCGCTTCACCGTCGAATATTTACGCAAGGCAATCTTCAGCACCATCTGCATGTCAACCCCCGTGCAATGGTTCATGACGTGGCCACCCCCAGAATGGGCGCACCCAGAAATTCCCGGGATCCCGTGCCAACACCCCCTTTCTTGGGCTGCATGCATCATGTTGGGGGTAGGTGGGGGGCTGCAGGTCGGTTTCTTGCATGACCAGCCCCTGAAATTAATTACCAAAACGTTTTTGCTGACTCGACGCTTCTGTTTGCAGTCACGTGAGTGCGATAGACGCAACTCCCTGGGGGGACGAGCGACTGCTAAATGAAGCAACCTGGGGGCGAGCAGTCATTGAACTTACAGGTGACGGTGTGTGGTTTTGTCTGCGGCCATAAGATGCGTGGCTCGGTTTGTGGTCTGAATTGATGGCACTGTGAGTGCTTACGGCAAAGGGGAAACTGCAGTCTAGATGGAGAAGTGCAGCACGTCGTGTATCGTTTGACGGAGAAACAGTTACAGAAAGATGCGTTTGATTTAGAACAAGAAGAGCTACCGTTTGAGAGTGAAATCTGAAGGAGTTCTTGTGCCTTTTGTGGTTCACACCAGTTATACACCAGAGACCAACACCAATGGCCCGGCAAACGAGCCCCGAAGATGGTGACGAATCTTCTGGTTGATGATCACCGTTTTCTGGGACTTGAAAAGTGTGATCTACATCGACTACTTGGAGAAGGGCAAAAGAGCCTCTACTATGTGGTCTCTCTACTAGGCAGATTCCCGCAGAGTTGCAGAAGGGGAGGGGAGACAAATAATTGCTATTTCATCGTTGTCACGGTGTCTACAGTCTTCAAGACTAAGCTGTCTTACGTCCGCCATGACTTCGTCCTTGCAGCGGAGACATGGTCGTCTTCTCCTACGACTCGGCTCTGAAGACTGTTCTTGCTGCAACATTGATGTTCAAGCGTTGAGAGCATCCACATCTCGGTAGAATTCGTAGAGTTTGCGCCTTCTTCACAAATAGGACTAAAGAGCCAAGAATCAACTCTGCAGTCCAAATTTTTTCCCACCTTTCACCTCCATGCACCAGACTGGTGAATTAAGTGCTTTGTAGAGCATATTTCTGGCCCTTAAGCCCATGAGTTTCGAGACTAGTTGTTTCAAGGAACCGAAGTAACACCAGTTGCCAAGTGAAATGCTCCGAAATCTTGGACCTCCAGTAGTGTCATTCATGCAGTGCACGTTTGCTCCGAGGTAGACGAACTCCTTTACTTCCGATAGATGGCTTCACTAATGTATAACTTGCGTTGTGTGCGTCCCACTAGATCAAACTTTGAACTGTATTAGAAGCAGGCTTGAATTCTTCACCTAGACTCCACAGGACTAACTTAAACGTCACTGTAAAGAAAGCAACAAGGTCCTGGATCCTTCAGCTTGGTTTCGTGTTCTACTATGTCAAGAAATGAACTAGGAACCTAGGTCCTAGGAAGGAAGTTTTTACTGGATCAAACTAAATGACATTGTCAAGAAAGAAACTACGAGACTGGATCCTTCAGCTAGATTCCACTGAATTTAATTAAATGCGGCTGCAAGGAAAGCGACAAGGGACTAGGTCGTTTAGCTACGTCCCACGTTCTACGTTGTAAAGAAGGGGATCGTTGACTTGGTTCTTTAAATAGATTCCACAGGACCTTTGTAAAGAAATGGACTATGAACTGGATCCTTCAGCTAGCCTTCACGTCGTTGCAAAAAAAGGGACCAGGGGCTAGGTCCTTCGGATAGCTTCCACTGCATTAAACTAAACACCGTTGTAAAGAAAGCGACTAAGAACTGCTATCCCACAGCAAAGTTCCACTGGGTCAAACAAGAGGGAGTACGGACTGGACTCTTCAGCTACCTTCCACGTCCTACGTTGTAAAGAAGGAGGCTTGGTTCTTAAGCCAGATTCCACAGGACCATACTGGACGCCATAGTACGGAAAGAGATAAGGGCCTGGATCCTTCAGCTTGGTTCCACGTTCTACTTTGCAAAAAATATGAACTAGGAATTGAATCCTTTAGCTGGGTTCCACTGGTCTAAACTAAGCGCCGTTGTAAAGAAAGCAGCCAAGGTCTGGCTCCTTCGGCAACTACTCATATTGTGCGTATCTTTCCTCTGAACTTAAGGGGCATGGCGGCCATTTTCTGAAAACGAAACCTTAAACAAGCACTTAGTCAGTTTCTGTTGGCTCTCATTCCCATTCTCAGGCGCTTACGTCAAAATTCTTGCACCAAGGACATCCACGTGGACAAGTAACTTAATCCCAATTCGCCGCAAGTGGGCATATCACGCCTTTCAGTACCACGTGCCGGATGTAGCAAACAATCGTTTTCTCTGTCCGCAGCCTATGCCTAGGAGAAGCGTCCCGATGCCCAATTACGTGAAATCGATGCGAAATTCGCTTACTGTGGCTTGTTTTCTTTCCAAAGTTGATTTGGGGTTAAAAATAGAATGCTCTAAGTGGGTGGGTTATATTTTTAGCTGAACAGAACCTTGTCACATCCCACAAATCCTTCTAAAACCTTGACACATCCCACAAATCACTCATAAGCCGTTAAAAGTGTAACATTGAGACCCCATTCTACCAAAATCTGATCGGAGTTGTGGGAAGAGCTGACAATTCAGTGCCCAGAAACATTCTCATCGCAGCCATCTGATTGCTTTGTTCCACATCATTGTCTCCAAGGCCCACGATTGCCATTTGATGATTCGATGTCGTGCAGGTTCTGTCCACACAGTTAGAAATTAGCAACCAACTCCATGATTTATTCAAGAGCTCCAAACCATTGATGGCTCTAACGAGCTCTTGTCCTTGGAGGCGAACCTCCAACCTCGAAATTTTTCCCAATGGCGTCTGCGTCTCCATTATGTCCTTCAGCCTCCTTCAGGTGCAAACCATCCATGACACACCACCCCGTCTATTGTTTTCAGGAAAAAACATGTCAACCCGGCGGAGGCCCACTCCAATGCATTCTCCAATCCATTAGACTGCCTCCCACGGGCCCTTAACTGGGGAAATTATTATCCCGGCGGATTATTTCGTTTGTCAGGATTTGGTCGACGCTCGGTGCCGCCATATCGCCACCACGTCACGAAACTTAATTCCTTGGGTTTCAGTGAAAGGGTGCCCAGCCAACTGTGAGCGGCTGTGAATTGGTGAATGGGTCCTTTTTGCCATGAAACAACCGAAGCGTGGGCCCAAGGCTGGGGCACATGCTAATGATACGAGCTAAACACTCCTCCCCCCACCCTCTACCCGTTGGCATGGTTGACCTTTTGACAAAGACGAGCTGTCGATAGCATCTCGAAACTCATGTGAAAAGCTGCTTCGCAAAATTGGCATCTATTGTGGCGCGCCATGGATGGGTATGAGGGAGGGGGAGGCTGCAGGGTTAAGCTCAGGGAAGTATTGAATGTCAAGTGAGTGGCTTGTGAGTGGTGAAGGGTTTGGGTTGTTTTTGTTTGGAATTTGATAGGGGGGCAGTGTTCTCTGATGTGATTTGATGGAATTCATTTGATTTTGGGGAGGTCAATGCACGCAACGAGGATGGGGATGGAAAGGGGGCCTTGAGGGATGTCAATTTTAGAAATTTTGACATGGAATGAAAAGGAGGGAAACTGACGGAAGAGATATTTTGAGAGGGAAAGGGAAATGGAGAAACAGTCCATAAGCGACGTTTGGAGCACTTAACTGATGTTAGCCAGACGGCATCTTCCCCACAACAGCGTCTGCTCTGAAGGGTCATTCTTCGTAAGGTTTGATTTTCAATCGCCTTTTTTTGACAGATCACGCGTGATTCCTATCAAACTGCTTTGTCGTTTATGTTCAGGATCGTTTGGCAAGTGTCATCAAGGAAAGACTCAAACCACAAAAGTGTCTCCAAGTGGATCAGTTTTGCTACGAGTTGGGAAATGTTTCTCGTTCGATTGAAGGATATTGCGGTACGCATGACTTTCGAAAGAAAAATATTGCATGCGATTCTTCGTCCTGTTAGCGCGGATGGCATCTGGAGGAGACTTCTATGGGCTGTGCAGTGACATGCGCCTGGTCAATCGTCTTCGGATACAACGCTTAAGATGGCTAGGCCATGTAGAGCGTATGGACACCACTGCTCCGGCCCGAAAAGTCTTCGAGTCTGAGCCATTGGGACAACGCAACAGAGGACGGCCCAGGCTAAGGTGGCGCACACAAGTGGAGAAGGACTTCAACCATCTTGGAGTGCGCAACTGGAGGCAGTTAGCGAAAGGTCGTGCTGGCTGGAGAGGCATGTTGGTTGAGGCCCAGGTCCACCCCGGTCTGTAGCGCCACAAGAAGAAGAAGAAGGAGAATGAAATTGCGTACTATTTCGATGACGTCAGTGAAATCAGTGAAGTCAACAACGGTCCCAGTGCCTGAATGTGGAACATGTCCATGTCCACACAGTGTACGTCGTTGTTCATTGCGTCCAATCTTGCGGAGTGTCAAAACTTTTTCAGTCTATTCACAAGTCAAATTGGAAGCTGCGGCCTCTAGCACGGAGGGCGGGTGAGGGAAGCTGTTTGAGACGGACCGAATGGGAAAATAAACAAATGCCACTTCAAGTCTTCTGGAACATCAGCCATTATTCCCCACTGCGGCAAATTCTGAAGAAGATGACCTATAGAGTGGCCTAGTCCAGTTTTGGCAGTCCTATCGAATTCGTCAGATGGGAGAACATTTGCCTGCTCCTTCGTCAGGGTCGATACCGACCTAACCGAAGCCCCAAATGTGAGAAAATGCTTTTGACCAGGAGCTGGGCGTGAGTTCTTTAGCATCAACACCAGAGGCATGATCTTGAAGAAGTCAGTTCAGTTGCTGACTTACGCGGAAGACATAGACTTGGATGGACGAGCTAGAGCCTTCGGTGATAACATCGTTGAGGTTATCAAGGACCACCTAAGTGGGAACAATAACATCAGTACCGAAGTCAGACACAGAACTCCTGCTTGGCGTTGTTTCTTTGCTCGCAAGAGCAGAGCAGTGTTCCCTCTCGAAAGATCGTGTTGGCCTTGTACAAATTTGATCCTTCCTAGTCTGCTCTGTGGGAAGGGGCGATTTTTGCGTGGGATTTTTTGACCACTTTTCATTGATGCCATTTGGAGGAGAAAATTCCACAAAGACCCCTGTAGACTGTTGGAAGACATGCGCCTAGTCAAGCATCGAGGGATACAACCCTTAAGATGAATAGGGCCTGCAGAGCATATGGGCAACTCAGATCTAGCCTGAAGAGCCCTCGAATGTGAGCCATTGGGAGGCATTGGGAGACAACGTAACATATGTTTACCTCATCAGAGATGGCGCACCATTGTGGAGAAGGACCTCAACCGACTCAACTGCTCACTGAAGATGGCTGTTGGTTGAGGTCAGTCACTTCCTTAATTCTAGAGGCAGACTAAAAAGAAGACGAAGAAGTTTTGATGGCAGGCTTCGGAGGACACCTCAACGTGGAAGCAGCCAATTTGAAACAACCGACACAATCTACAGATGGCAGTCTTTGGACATCAGTCTCATCCATTGCTCAGTGTTATGGAGAAGGTGGCAGCGATCAACTCGTCTCGTCCGTTGCTAAGTGTCATGAAGAAGCTATCAGCAACCGGCTAACAAACACCGGGTTAGGAGATGCTAAGGAGCATATCTAATAAGCTCTGTGACTGCCCTAGTCTGTGTCAAGCAATGGACGCTTGGAACTCATTCCATGGTTAGCCTCAGTGGAATTTTTGAAACAAACTCCTCCCTTATCCTCACAAATGTGTACGACTGGAAGATTCACTTTCCCATCCCTTCGTAGGCTCCACAATCCCCACACCTACCCACCAACTTAACGCAGCGCAGTGTACTGAAAAAAACTCAATCTTCATCGATTCGAGCCTCGATGAATCCGCACAAAATTTAAGGACGAATTGTAACACCACCAATCTACCAAATCGTGAACAACTTAAAAACCGCATCCACTGCTGGAAAAAATCCCCACAGCCTCTTCAAGAAAAAAAAAATCTAGTGTGTGTATGCCACACAGTCTGTACTGTCATTGTGCCATCTGGCACATTTCAAAGCCCACACCCCCCGCCCACCCCCTGCGCCAAGAAACGCGCAGACAATAAGGAGAACCATAAATAAAATTAAAATCCTCTCCACCAAGATACCGGGAGCTCCATCACCGGCCCCACAGCCCCAGTCACCAGCAAGACCTTGGAGCTCCGCGTATGTACACGCCAACAACGCACTTCTTCCAGATTCGAACGCCAAGCACTGTGCGGGTGTACCACCGACGTCGCCGTTGCCACTGCCACTCAGGAGGAGTCGGCCACCACGGCAGACCATAGCGCACTCGGTTGGAACCATAAAACGTTTACCGTCATGCCTCACGTAGAATAATGAAGCTCTCCACCATCGCCGCTCTCCATCATCGGCACAGCGGCTACTGCCGCCGCCGGCACGGTGAAGAACGAGAACACATTGCACCCGCGCACCTTGAGCTGCTGCCAGACGTGGAGACCGTGAAGCTGACTGGTGGCCATATGGTTGGGAGCATCGTCGCGTTGTCAGGACGCGCAGCGCTTCCCACATCTGAGCATCGTTTGCATAATCATCCATGTGTGGAACGTATGTGGGACCCGTGACATGACATATCCCCCACATGTGCTCGGCGGTGACCCCACCGTCGTTTGCATTACCGCGGGGCGCAGTGGATGCTTTTTGCGAGCCGGGATCATTAAGACGAAGCTTGACAGTGCGAATGGCCGCTTAGAGGAATTGACTTTGATCTTAATTAACGGCAGTTGTGGGCCGGCCGGAGGCTGTGTTGATGCGCTCGCTTTTTGCAGGCGGGCTTGTGGAGCAATTATGCTGCCGTTGTGAGGCGGTTTCCCGCTTAATTAGGCGCTTCGCAAGCCGTCGCGAGTTTGACTGCGGACTGATGGCTTAATTGAGACGAAAGTGTTGAGCACAACAGGAAGTGTGATCTTCTTTTTGTTCGGCTGACGGGAGTGGCCGGATGGGGGGATGACTGCAGACTGCTGCTGCAGAGTGTGGGAAGTCGAATGGAATGCGGTTTCCAGAGCGCAATGTGCCGCCAAAATGAGAACATGACTTTGTTGAGATGATGAATGATTGTAAACGGGATTGACGGGCGTGGCGTTCTGTTTCGAAAAAGGCGTCTGACATGAGGAGCAACGAAAGGAAGCACTGTACGTCATAGTGGGAGAATTTTGCATTCCCTGGATATTCTCCAGAACTTCAGGGTTCAGGCGTGGACCGAAAATTCCATCGTTTGACAGACAGATCGAGACAGAAATCAGAACTCTGAAGACTTGGAATTGACTCCAGAGATCCGTCATTTGGGCATCGACTCCAGTAATCTTTCCTTTAGGCGTCGACTCTAGAAATCCGTCATTTAGAGCCTAACTCCTCGAATGTGACGCCAAATCGACGACCCACGACCCTCGTTCCCACTTGGACTCGTAAGGTTCCTCAGATTTCCCCGCTTGAGCTGCTGCTGCCTGGCTGGGCCTATCCTCCCATTCCCGTTGACTGCTAGAATTTTCTAGACACAACCCCACGTCGCTCACTGTTGGCAAGTCATCGCCATTGTCGTCGTCGTCTTCGTCGTCGTGGTCGTCAGTTAAATGAAAATTTATTTTAACTAACATGCCTGTGACCAAGAGTGTGTGAAAGAGAGAGAGAGGGAGAGACAGGGAGTGGAAGACGAGGCTGAAGTGGGTGGCTGAAGGTGGCGGCAACCAGCACAGCAGTGTTTGCTTTTTGTGTCTGCCAAAGAAATGGAACTCTTGTGTATCTTTTACGCGTCCACTGTTGCGGAACGCGCTGAGGGTTCAATGTGCGCGCAGATGGACAAAGCCAGCCGTGTGGCAGCATCAGAAGCGGCAGCAACTCAATGCGGACATTCCATCGTCGTCGTCGCCATCGTCGACGTTGTCTTCGTCGCAGTGGCTGGACGAAAGTCAATTCATTCTGCATTCCATCGGGAAGAGGCGAGAGAGATGTGATGTTGTTGGCCATTTTTTTCCTCTGCCAGACAAAGAAGTTTTTTTTTGGCGTTTGTACTATGGACTAATGGCCAATGGTCGTTGTGGTGGGGAAATGACGGAGAATGAGATGGATGATGGGAGCTAATGAAGGAATGGGTGTTGTGGGGGAGGGGGAGGAGAGAGTTTGTACGAAATAATGTGAGGTAACCATTTTCTGAATTGTTTATAACTTTGTCAATTTTCACAGTTGGATGGAGTTCTGGGTAATTTTGGAAAAAGAACTTAATGGCAGTTTGAAGTTTTCGAGACTTCGTCAACGGCAGATGGAGGGACTTAAGCTATGGCAAGGGACTTATGGCACAAGACTCATGGTCGGGTGTGCGATGAAAAACTTTCTACAGTCTGACTAACAACTTTTGGGACTACAATTGAGACCTGCCATTCATTCAAGGACTACTGCAGAGACTATATCTGTTTCACGGGGACACAAATATGTGGAAATTGTTCATCATAGTCGAAATTCTACGAAAATTGTCAATCAAGGATTTGGGTCATTGGTTCAAGCACGCAGCCAGGTGGCATACACCCTGTTCATCAACACCCTGTTCGAGTGAAGACATCCATTTAAGGGAAATAATTGAGAATGAGAAGCGAATCAACAATCAACAATCAACAATCAACAATCAACAATCAACAATCAACAATCAACAATCAACAATCAACAATCAACAATCAACAATCAACAATCAACAATCAACAATCAACAATCAACAATCAACAATCAACAATCAACAATCAACAATCAACAATCAACAATCAACAATCAACAATCAACAATCAACAATCAACAATCAACAATCAACAATCAACAATCAACAATCAACAATCAACAATCAACAATCAACAATCAACAATCAACAATCAACAATCAACAATCAACAATCAACAATCAACAATCAACAATCAACAATCAACAATCAACAATCAACAATCAACAATCAACAATCAACAATCAACAATGCGGACTCGATTAGGGTAGGCATCTCTGTTCCTCTTTAATAGGCCTACACAATTTGCGACTGATTTGAGGATACGTCCTGCAGCAGGCACATCTGCTTCGGATTCGCAACATTTCTTCCACGTGCCTCGTTTTTATGCTGCTCTGTCGAAAATTTGATGATTTCCTCTGCTTCTCCACCCCCTCTGGAAGCCATGTGCAAATCATTTCCCACGAACAACTCACAACTCCTCCTCTGCACACTCAATTCAATCATTTCCGAAATCCATGTCGGATCGGGTTTCCTCCTCAATTTCGAGGCGCGTCGCCGGTGCATCAAATGTCAAGTGCAGTCAACGCTGTGCCTCTGCCGACAATCCCATAGAAACCTAGTTTCTCACACACCTCCACCTTCAAACGGAAATCCGCACGAGCTTCGCCCTCCCCCGAAATTGAATGATCTCATGCCACTCCAAGCCCATCTCCCACCTGCTCCCCCACATCCTCCACGCCTCCGTCACAGATGCGTCTTCATAAGCCACCAGTAGTGGCATCAGCAACTGGGTGAAACAAATTACTGTCGCGCCAACTTCCAGTTTTGTGAAATCATTGAGCTTCCCCCAAAACACCACACATACACGCACATGCGAGTGCTTTACAACCTCTTACCGCATCGCACATCAATTGGCCAAGGTGACTGGGGGACTGGCTGCCGGCCCACGCATTAAATTGGTCGCGTGCGCTGACCACACATTCGCCTCGACTCCGGGCCTACGCTTCAAAAGCACACACCGACAAAATTTATGCGCCAACGGACGGCTGGAAACTTCTTCCTTCGCAGCCGGCCCACATCAGAGAGCCGAGCCGGTAGCGGACGCAAGATAACAATAATCCGCTTGTGGGGAGCATATTAGTTGGACTGATCCCCGGGTGTGGCCGACAGATGCACTCTGGCAGGCAGAATGTGCCAGGAAATGGTGCCGGAATCAACAGCCCGTAATCCTTGAGTCGTCTGCCATGGCTGTCATCAGGCGCACTCTTGCGAGAGAGGGGAGTTTAGATATGCATATGTGCTTAATGGAACTCCGGGAAAGTTTTGCATGTCATAGAGTGGTCCGGGGGAAGGGGGACGGGGAACTGCGGACATCTGGTGTTAAGTGACGTTGAATGTAATCAAGACGGAGGCAGTGACCACACACCTCACAGCGAATCAAATTCGCATTGAAGCGTCAGGTAATTGTGAAAGTGCCGCGGTCCCAGCATGACACAGCCGAAAGCAAACGGATCCAAGAGCGGTGCCCGGGTCAAGATACTTTAATCGGTTCGTCACCGATCAGCCGCGAAAGTCACACTCACGATCGATAATCCATCGCTGGCCCCTCGGGGGCATATCCACTTCACTCGTGTTCCCACTCACATACACACGGACGTGCGCCATGATCGTGGGCAAGTCACATTGCAGCAGCAGCAGCACAAGCTCACCACAGTCCACAGACAGCAACTGAAGAGCGAGCGAGCATGTTGCCCAACTTCTCTCGGGCAACTTTGTTTATTTTGCGAAACGAGTTGTTGTCATTTTCGCCTGTCACGGATGGAGGCGTGCAATGCTGCAGCGCCCCAGCACCCTCGGAGACAAGACGGCGAGTGCAGCACGACTCTTTACTTAGCACAGGCGAAGTGAATTGACCCTGAACGACGAACAAAACATCGCTGTTGTGCTGCGGAGCTGTGGAGCAATGAGCGCACATGTGCGCTGGCTGGCGAGATCTTGGCGCTGGTTCGCAGTTTCTTTTACGCAGTTGCGACGCGTAAACAATTTGAAAAATGCCTTCAATTAGAGCGGATAACAGCGGGCTTTGCGACGAGTGTTGCGATGATCTGGAAATGGATGATTGTGGTTCAGAGAGGGGTTAAGTAGCAGTGGAATGTGTGTGATGCTGCTGTTGGCTTCGGAGAAGACCAACAGTCTGCCAATGAGATTAATTCCAAGAAGGAGGTCGAAGGGGACATGTTTTCGGGGCGGCAGCGTGTGGGTGAGTTCAACAACACTGCGGCAACTTCAACAAGAGACTCAATTGTGGAGGATTTTTAAGAAAATTTTAGGAGTTCTCAGAAGTTTTCATAAAGAACATTTTTAGGCCACTTTGATCCAAATTTGTAGCGTCAGCAGAAAGGTTGACTGATGTTAAAGTTCAAATTTTGCCTAAATTTTGTTTTAGACTTGGGCAGAATTATTGAGAGAGTTTTGATCAAAATTTTGTACATCTGTCCGAATTTATGATAAAATGGAAATGAGATGAAATTCATTTAAGTCTCCTCTTAGCTCGATGCATTTGAAGCATCGGTGTTTCAATCCATTCTGCAAATGATTTTCAGAAGGTCAGTAATGCAGGTCTGCGTGATGTCAAAAAACACACATTTGGCTTGAATTTCTGACCGGGGAGTGAATTTTTCAAGTTCGAAAGCGTAACGAAGTGACATGGACTTAAATTTGGAGAATACGGTGGATGGATTCAACCCTTAGGAGCGACAGCGGAGGTGTAAGTCGGTGCGCTGTCGTTGGGAGTAGAACCAACGACGAATCTGCCCAATAATTCGACATCGTAGACCCCTGTGACTGTCTTTCCACCTTTCTGAAATCATCTGGTGATTCATTGTGAGGTTTGATTTTCAACAGGCTTGTTTTGACAGATCACGCGTGACTCCTATCAAAGTGTCTTGTCATTTTGGTTCAGTATTGCTTGGCAAGTCATCATCGAAAGATTCACATCACTAGAGGGTTTCCAAATTGTTTGGCTGTATTACGAAATTCAGAAATGTTCTTTGTGCAAATCTAGGAACTTACATTATCGACCTTCGATTCTTCTTTCTCACAAAAACAAGCCAGCAGAGAAGTCTGCAAACCCGGATGACAAGAAGCCCGAAAAGAAGCCATCGGGCACTTCAATCAGTGGGATGCTCCATGCTCCATATCAGGTTCCGCCAAGGCAGCAGCCCCCAAAGATGTTGCTGCGAAACTAGCTGCCCCCAAGCAGGCTGCCGAAAAGAAACCAGCAGCCGGTGCAGCAAGAAAGTTCAGATCAAGAAGCCAGCTGCTGCCGCTGAGAAGAAAGGTTCAGAAAGGTGCAGCAAAGCTGCTAATGCCAAGAAGGTTGCTTCAACCAAGAAGTTTGGGGCCAAGTGCGCCATTAAGCCAAAGACAATGGATGCCAAGACCAAGAAGATTGCTCAAAAATCACAGGCAATGGTGGTAACATTGGCTGTGAAGGCCAGAGCAGAGAAGCAGAGAATGTAAAGAGGTCTTAGGCTCAGCAAATATGGAGCAAAGGCTAAAGCTGTTGCCTTGCTGAAGGCCAAGAAGGTGAATAAGGGAGCTTTTGGAACCCGCACCAGTGTGCACATCTGCTGGCCCAAGACCCAAAATTGAAGTCGGTCCCCACCACAAATCACATGGATGCCTTCAATATCATCAATCATCCACTGACAACAGAAGCCGCAATGAGGAAGATCGAAGCCAGCAAACACATTGGTGTTCGTGCCTCATCTGTAGGCAAACAAGAGCCACGATTGGGCGGTAAGTTGTACGACATCAAGGTCGACACGGTGAAGGTGAGATGTCAGACCCGATGGACAACAGTCTATGGTCGATTCTTCGGTGCGCTGGAAACTGCCAACAAGATCGGCATCATATAAACAGTTTTCATCTCCAGTAACAACTTTTTATAGTAGCGATGACGTAATAATAGAAGGAAATCATTCGAAAATCTGAGTCCCAGCTTTGATTAGTCGATGAATCTCGACCGCTAAGACCACATCCAGGACGAAGTGAGGAGACGACAGTTGCTGTCGCGGGAAGTGCACCCCAATACCATGGCGGAGATTGTACCCGAAGACCATGGCGAATGGATTCAGGATCGTTTTAAGCAGCTTGACCATGTTAAGGGACTGTGCGCTCCCTGAAGCGCAAGCACTTGGCCTCGATGAGCTCTGGTTTCAAGAAGATGGCGCCATACAGTGAGTAAAGCAATTAACTTTTTGTGAGCGTTGTGGTGAGCGTTTTTTTTTCTACCTAGATCGTCCTTTGGGGCTATTTTTCCCAAGTGATACGTATGGTTTTATATCTTCAGAAATTGGCTACGAATGACGCTTTGGAAGCCAACATTACTCGTCTTATTCGCGATAAAACAGTGATCGAACGAGTTGCCCAAAATAGGACTTTCCAAATGGACCACCTCAGACGTAGTTCTGGTCAACATTTACATGAAATTATTGCCGGAAAGTAAATGCCAAGATTTCTTCTTTGAACTGGTCATACATATTTTAAGTTTATTTTTAAATTTATTTATTCTATTTAACATTATAAATCAAACCTCATTTTGAATGACTCAAAAAAGACAAAATCCTCAACAGAATTCAAGTCCTTCCAGTCGGTGCATGTCTACAGAATAAATCCCTCAAATATATTTTCTTTAGCACATGATCCCTCCCCCCTCCCCCTCTCACAAAATTAAAAAAACAACACCCTCCATAAAACCGAAACAAATAAAACTCAATTTCATTGAAAATTTCATTTCATATTTATCTGCCCCCAAAGTCATTAACTCATTTAATCCATTCATCCCCCAGAGCCGCACACGAGATCCAATGTCTGTCGATAAGCAGCCGCTCGTGAGTGCAGCTCATCTCGTCGCGTTCGGCCGGCTGATTAATTGGACTCTTTTCCATTCTGACACCAATGAAGAGAGCAATTAAACGAACTTAATGCGCGCTTATTTTCCCGCTTTTATGGACGTCCCGTCAATATGCCACCTCGGCGACGCATGACGCGGGATGTTGTTGTTTTTATTTCTTTTCTCAGTGGCCGAGTGACCCCCGGCTGACAGGGAGCGGAAGGGTTGCACTCGGGGTGCTCGAAGATTTTGCTGTAATTTTGTAAAGTGGTCTCCTGATAGTTGTTGGGGGGACAGGGGGCGGGGGTTGATTTAATGTCGGTGGGCAGACTGCAGTGCGGTAGTTTATGGCGTGGAAATGAATTTTAATGCTGTCCGTGCGTGCGTGTGGGAGTGGGGGGATGGACGGGGTCAAGGCACGATAATGGACAGCTACCAGCAGCAGTGGGGAGTTGCTTTCACTTCTGGGATTGATGGTGGTTGTCAGAATGGCTGAGACTCGGTGACCGTATTTTCCAGGCGACCTGCAGTCTGTTCATTTGGGGCATTCCTTGAGTGTTCAGGGGCGAACTCAAATTTGGAATTGCTTGCTGACAGGATAGGTTATGAGGATCTCGAAAGATGAGGGACAACTCAAAGCTGTCTCCAATTTGAGAAATTGGATTTTTTTGCCTCTGGGATGTTGGGCAAGCACAAGAGACCGTGTTAGCTAGAGGGGCATGTTGGTTGAGACCCAGATCTATCCCAGACTGTGGTGCCAGTAACAGAAGAAGAAGACGTCAGCCTCTCTTGTTTAGGGCGCTTGCTATGATGACTGTCGAATGGACGTTTAGGGGAAGCTGCTGATTGACAAGGTTCGATGCTGGCACATCGTCAATCATTGTGTTGTGAATCAATGTAAGTAGCGATTCCCTCGATGGCCGGGCCAACCATCTGTAGGTTGTGCGTGAGGTCAACCCCCTCCCATACAGAAAAAGATTAGAGACGAGCATATACCTCCGATATGGATGAATCTACTGTTGTCGACCCCAGGAAACGTGTGAAGGAGGACGACTTTCTGTTCTGGAAGTGTAATGTGGGGCACCTTAACAGACAACACGCAGTCGATGAACATGCGGAGACCCTTGACCGACATGACCGCCATCCAGGAAGTGTGAGGGAGCCGTCCGGACGAAAAGAGGACAAGAAACTGCCGCATCTGTTCCATCGACTGATGCAGAAAGGGGGAGGGAGCAGTGCTTACGTGCTCGTAGGCCACAAGTCTTATGTTACATACCTCAAAGTGAAGGCTTCATGATATTCCACAACAAGGCTGAATTTGGGGAAATTAGAACGCTGTGCGCCCACATCCTGTCAGATGTGAAGGACGACATTAGCTAGAAACACTTCTAAGATTCAGTGTTACCAAGATCCTTCTAGGACATGTCACAGTTCGGAAGAGAAGGAATGGGACATGTCAATGCACAGCTCGGAAGAGAAGGAAGGGGACATGTTAGTGCACAGCTCGGAAGAGGAGGAAGGGGACATGTCAATGCACAGCTCGGAAGATAAGGAAGAGGAGAATGACAGAAGGAGTCATCTAGAGGACAGGAATTACTCCACCTTGGGCAATCTCTGAACCCCCAGTCAGGCTGACAATGCCATTGTCGATGACATCAGGCATTCCAACGGCATTCCCGATGTCTCATCCTTTTGTGGTGTCAAGATGGACTCAGATCAAATTTTTTGATCTAAAAACCCGGATTTCAAGAGAACATCCTGCCACCAAGCAGGCACAACAAGGAGAGTTGCTGAAATTGAAGCTGGGCCCAGGTCACTTTTGTGCCGTAGTGCCTCTCAGCTCATATGAATGACGAGATGAGTGTCAGCGTGTCAAGGACTTCCTGTGCCTCGACTCCGCAGTGCATAGGGACAACAGCATAAGGCCGAAATCAGTCGCATTACTCTTGGCAGTCCCTGATCTTGTGGGCTCAAGGGGCAATTGAGTGAAAGAGTCCTCTCCCGATAGACTAGACAACACCTAGACCACCCCTGTCCTACTCTATGACGCAGAAATATGGACGATATTAAAAGTGGATTATGAAGCCCGTCTTCTTCCCGAAAGAAGGCCATCTGGAGGACAAGATTTAACAAAGAAGCTACTGAAGCCTCTGAAACCGCTCCAGGCTGTGACTGGCTACATCATGTAGTCGTCAACACAGCTCCAGTCTGTAGAGTCTTCGAATCCAAGCCATTGGGAGACAACGCAGAGAACGTCTCCGTCTGATATGCAGCGCACAAGTAGAAGAAGGAGAAGGACCTCAAGCAAGACGTGTGGAGGCAGCTGGCGGGAGACCGTGTCACCTGGAGAGACATGTTGGGTGAGACTCAGACTGTTCTGTAGCTGCGAGGGGTGCCCAAGCGTTCCAAGATCTTTCTTTAAATCTGTCCACAAACTGCACGTCAGACCCCCGTTCAGTCCGCAGACCCCACTTCCCCCCGCGAGACCCCAAAAAAGCCAAAGGTCACACTCCCAAGCCATGCACCCCAAATGCTCATTCACTTAAGCGGGCATTTCGCACACACACACACACACACACACATCACTCGGATCATCGTCCGGCCATCAGTCAGACTTAACGAGCCGCATCGGTGACCTAGGCGCACTTCCTAAATCGCCGCTTTACTGCTTCTTTGTTCCCATTCACCTCCACGCCGCCGCCGGCAGACAGAGGGAACCACCCAAACAAAGGAACGATCGCCACGTCCGAAAGCCCAGTCAAATCGCAGCCCAGCATCGCGGAGCACGTGTAAACAAATTGTACGCAACTCTCCGCGCGGCTTTCGAAACCGATTCCCAAAGGTCGGCTGCGCAGCATCTTAATCGCCGCGATTCCGCCGATAAATCAACACTGCGCGCCGTGGAAAACTTAATTGTAGCGCTGGCAATGTGAAGCGGATCACATCCGTTACGATGGTGAGTGTCACAAGGCTTGCGTGCTCACAAGTTTCACTGACGGCCGGGACCTGATGAGCACAATGGTGGCGACGACGACGACGACGCAGATGGCTATGGCTGCATCGTGGAAAGTAGGGCTAATGACTCTGTTCGAGTGTTCGGAAAACAATGAGCGTGAGAGCGGGGACACGGAGCCCCGGCGAGGGAAACCGTGTGCAGGCACGTCGTCGTCAATTGAATTGAATCCGCGCTGATGAGGTGTTGATTTTGAAATTTCATCAAATCCACTTGGCGCTGGCTGGACCACTCTCATGCATCGCACCCACGGAACCGATGGAAACGGGGTTGGGTAATCCTCCGTGGTGGTGATTGCTGCGAGTGAAGGTGAATCCCTCATCTCAGCGACTTTCTCCGTCTCTCGGTCTCGTTTGAAAGTCTCTCCGCGGGTCACGGAGTGGCTGCGAATTGGAACCTCTTTGTCCCCGCAAAGTCACATCAACGGCCCTTTTTCCTTTTGCGATGCAGCGTCTTCATTCGCTTCTGGCACTGACCTACTTCCAGGCGCGTGTCCTGTGTTCAGTCGCTTCCTCGTCGTTGCATTGCTCCTGGCAATGGCGGGGAACAAACATGTCCCCCTTCCCTATCAATCCACCACCGCACCCATTGCTGCACTTGTCTCCCCACTCTGCGCCACGTCATCGGCCAGGGCAGGATATAATGAGCTGTGACTCTGCGATTTCCCGCATCACCAGCCACACATGTGCGCCCGTTCGTCAACGGAATTGCCTCCATTGGTGGCGCGGCAATTTGCGGCCACCGTCGATGTTGGTGCCCCTGTACCTCCTCCTCCTCCTCCCCGGGACTATGAAGTGTCAAACTGCTCCTCCTCGCCCCTGCGACTTTGATCACAGTGCCGCCACCATCGTCGTCGTCAATAGGAGGACTAGACTCTCTCTCTCTCAGATTGCAGGCCATTTGCGAATGGTAATGGCAATGGTGGGGTCGATGTGTCGGCGTGTGTCAGAGTGTAGACGACAAAGATTGTGCCGACTATGACAGCGGAGACATATTGGAGTCCGCGTTGCGTTCGGATCTAGTTTCTATTCCCTTTTGTGAGCAGGGAAACCCCCGGGTGACGGGGAAACGGAGAATGGGACTGTAATTGGTTTCGAAGCTGCAGGATTTCTCGCCGAGAGTGCACAGAAAGGATTTCAGCATTTGAATGCGAAGGATAATGGCATGCCGTGGGAGGGGGGGGGGAGGAATTCCTTCTTTCAAGCGCCGAAGGCGCAATCATTCGCGTTGGGATATTAAATCATTTTATCGCCTTGAAATGTGACCGACAAAGGATGCTCTTTTGTCAGCAAGAAGAAGGCAAGGGATTGTTGTAGAGATGAATGAGCAATCCTTTGGGTAGCTGGGAGTCTCCTTTGCTGATCAGTCGTGGACATTGTTCCACTTGAAGGGGGCTCTTGAGATGAAAATTAAATTTTGAAAATATGTCCCCAGCTGGATCTTTTCTCAACTACACGACAGGTTGGAGATCAGAGGAAGCACTCTCAAGACACGTACTCGCATTGCAGCTAGTCGCGTCCTTGGCTAGGGCTTCCACCGATAGCTGGTTCCCTCGAAAGCACATTCGTAGGTGGTCTCCTAGATGCAGACGAGGTAAAGGCATGATCCCTTATGCCTGTAAGGATTTCTGGTGCCTCTTAGGCAGCTAGCCATCCAACCACCCAGCTAACCAAACACCCAGCCAGCCAACCACCAGCCAGCGCCAGACAGAGCCAACCAGCGCCAGCCAAGAAACCCCCAGCCAGCCAGACAGAGCCAGCCAGCGCCAGCTAGTGCCAACCATCCAGCGACATCCTGCCAGTCCTACCAGCCAGCCTGCGCCAGCCAGCTAGCGACAGTCAGCTAGACAGCGCCAGACAACCAGCGCCAGCCAGCCAGCCTGCCAACTAACCCCCCAGCCAATCAGACAGAGCCAGCCTGCGCCAGCCAGCCAGTGCCAGCCAGCCATCCCGCGCAAGCCAGCCAGCGCCAGCGCTAGCGTCAGCCAGCCATTGAGGGAAACTTCTTCTAGATGTAGTCAGGGTCAGTGCATAGGGACATGAACCTCGCGAAGACTATCCACGCGTTCAAAATGTTCGCAAGTCTAAATTCAGTCAGTTTCGTCGTGGAAATACCCTCAATGCCTAACCGAGGCTTGACAGGTTCCTTCTCCAGCTCGAGGTCCTTTCCAGTCACCTATGAGACGTTCCATGTGCCTACACTCAGTCGATGCTGCAGTATGTTGAAAGCACCGGCTCCTGCATCCGCTCCTCCTCTTCTATGCCAGTAAGCCGGACCCTTACCAAGTGGCAAAGAATTGACACCAAAGAAAAGTCTTCACTCCCCTAACCCCCCCAGGACATCGTTAATTAATTCGATTCTCCCCTTAAACACTCCCGAATCTAAGACTGCATCCTGAATCCCCCGCCACCTGAAGCATCAATTAAAACCATTTTCCCATCGCCTCCTCAAACACAGACCACTTCGGGGACTCATCATGGACCCGTCCCTGAAGCCTGGCATCCAGTCAAACAACTCTGTCAAGTGAAAAATACAAATGCGACGACTCGTTCCTTGCAGGTCCATTTGCAACCTCAACTCCGCTGGGATCTGGGATGCGGAGCAGTGTTCGAATTCATTTCGGACGCCCTGTGTGTCAAGAGCGCTGCAGACGGAGTGGAAACGAAAACATCTCTCGGCCGCAATGGAAACCCAGGTGCAGCGAAGGGCGGACTGGACTGGAGATGAAAGACGATATCGTCGGAGTTCGCACACACAGAGGAATGTATTTCACTACCGGGGGAATCTGCTGCCCCCCTCGGACCACAGTCATGATGATTGTGTCCATCACTGGTAAAAGTTTTCTGGATTTCCTCGTGCATCCGATTCGGTGGTAGTGTAGCCTTCAGATTGTCACTTATGCACACTCTCTCTGTGGAGTCCATGACCAGTCTCAATGGTGTTGCGTGTGTGGGGGCATTGCCAGGTGGATTGGAGTTTAGGCGAAAAGAGGCGTTTGTTGACAAGGCACCAGAGGCATGAAATATGACAAAGAGGTGAATGGATGGGAAGGAAGATGTGAAGGGATTGGACAAAGAAGGCATGCCGCATGTAAGAGCCAGTTTCGCATGAGCGACGAGCAAAACCACCGAGCAATGAGAACGAAACTTGTGACGAGTGTTCATCAGGCCCAAGTGCAGACAGACAAGGTAACGGAGGGAGTAGCTGTAGTTAACAATAATATGGCAGACCAAGGAGCAATGTGCACAGAGGACGAATAAGCGTGGAAGCACAAACGTTTCCAAAGAGTTACAAATTCCAACGAAAACTGCGTTTGCCACCGAGCAAAACATGGAGCATGACGTAGAGCACGTCCACTGAGGTGGAAACTTTGAACAAGAAAGTTTAAGTGAGGTGGCGAGGACACAAGGGCCTTCAGCTTCAGCGGGTAGGTAACATTCAACCAGCCTGGCAACTAGCACCAGCGACGAGTTGTGCAAAAGGATAGTGGCTCTAAAACCAAAAATCGTGCCTGGGAAGCAGCGATCTTCAGTGAAAATTCACCCGATCAACGAGCAAGACCATGGATCACGACAGGATCACGACGGCGTGATCACTAAGCACCAGTAGCTGATCGGTTAAAGCCTAGTAGTGAAAAGCGGAAGCAGCTGGATGGTGAACCTATTTGACGAGAGATCTTTCAGCAACAGGGACTTAAAATTTGAAACTATACTGAGTGACGAGAAAGCAGGAATGTGGAACAGAAGGAGGTATGCAAGGAAAGAGAACAACGAGCTCGATCACCAAGCAATTGGAACTGAAACCCTGAAGCCAAGCAGTTGAACGGTGCGAATTTCAGCGTCGAGGATGTGGGAAAGTGGAACAGAAAAGCCTGTTCGAGGAGAGATATCATGAAGCCTGAAAGCGATCACTTCCATCAGGCACAAAGAACTGAAACGCAATACTGAGAACATTGAGCACGACAGCAAGCACAACCGTCGAGCAAGAGGGACAGAAAACTTCCAACGAAAGTCAAGGAGTGTGACTGACGAGGCGGCAGGAATATGGCACAGTGCGGCAGAGCACGACAGCAGGGCGTGCCCATCAAGCACCAGGAAAGGAAAACTTGAACGCCAACAGTGAGAAGGCGGAATTCGTGCAGCACGCGCACAGAGAACGACAGCGGAACACTAGGAGCACTAGGAACTAAAATCTTGAAGCTCAACAGGAGGTCGCAATAGGGAGCGACGAGCCAGCAGAAATGTGGGCTTTGGATGCGCTCTAGGGCCCACTGAACGGGCGGAAACAGTAAGCACGAAAACTCACTTAACCGTCGAGCAAGACGGACTGCAGATTAAAGCCAAACACTGCAAGTGAGGAGGTAGAAGGAATAAGACGCAGTATGACACATTGCTGCAGCAATAACTCCGAGCACCAGGAAAACTTGAACTTGAACGCACAGGGCGCCAAGAGCCGAGGAGAAAGAACACTAAGCACCAGCGGAGGTAGTCAGCGACAAGAAAACATAACAGAGAGCATGGTCAACGAGCTTGACGTCCAATAGCAGCAAAATAGAGGTCGACAATGGAACACACATGATGTACGGCAGCAATCATGGCTGCGAGCATGCCCACGGAGTCCTGGATATAGAAACTTTGAAACCCAGCTGGGAAGAAGTGACGTCAGGGAAACCAGAAGAGTGAACAAAACTCCCACAATCCTCCAACAAATTCCTTCTGGCAACTCCACACCACTGCAAAGTGCACAGCGATGAATGACATGGTCACCCCATTGAGAGATCTCAGATTCCCATCCGCTTCGGGAGCAGAGGTATTCACAAGAGAAATGGAAACGCATCGCATTCCTGCGGTTATCGGTATTCGTTGTATCCACACAGCGACCTTATACGCCCCGACATCGAACGCACTGTGGTCACCGGTCACCATTGAGTGGCACTTTTCCAGTGTCCCACATCGGGAACCGCCCCTCTCGCATCTCATCTGCCCGCCATCCCAGAGCATCGATTAATTATCGAAAATCAAGGTTAATTCAAGAGTTCAATCCGACTGCTGGCCGGTTGGTGGGCCACGGAGAAGACACGGCCGCAGGTCGGCGGTCGGGCGCGCACATAAAGACCGGTGGCATCTCGGTAATCATTGTGCCAGCGACTCAATCAGCTTCAATCGCAGCCGCTCGGCTTGCCACGATGATTGGATGCTGCGGCAAAGGTGGACGGGGGCCGGGAACAAGAAAACTCATCAAAGTCCACGGAGATCGGGCGCAGAGGGAGATACGATGAAAGTTCAAAGCGCAGCCCTGACGCATTCGCTTGATTGATGAGTTCAGGGAAATCAGACGCTGCAGCGGTCTCGGTTTGTCTGATTTATTGAAGGCACGTCCAGCTTTCTGCAGACAATTAGAGAGAGAGTTAGGCACTGATTTGTGCGCTGTGCCGCAGAAGGGAATGCGATTGTCGCCGGTGGCCTTGAAATCGAAGCAGAGGTCAGATTCTAGGGCAACGCCATAGATCACAGATGACCCACATGAGCTGCCAGATCTGGATTTATCGCCGTCGCTGCATTCACTTGGCCGAAAACTGAGTTCTCAATCCCTGGCCCATTGTTCCGCACAAAACCTCTCCGCGTGTCGACCTTCTTTCGGGTTCTATGGGAACGGCGAGATGCCGCTCGACCAGCTTCGGAGCGTCTCTGCGGAGATAATGCAAATTATCGCTGCCCTCAGACGCAGACAAAGCCGTCCAACAAAAGGCCGAATAATTGGAGGTAAAGTGGAATTCCATTCGTATTTGTTCTCAGCGTCCCTGCCTCCCCGCCCGTGGGGAGAACAATTAGATCGGACCGGCTCCCGAGCAGAGGCTGTGCCGCCAGACGTCCAGACGGGTGTGTAGGTAGCAGAAGTGGGAGGCAGGTACTTCAGACGCCTTGCCAAGAGGTACTTCTCCCGATGGTTGTTTGTGCACTTCTGCTCATTCCCCGGCAGTGGAGTGCTTCCAGAAGCCAACGCAAACTGGTTCGCGACCTGCACACACACTCGCCGCAGCGATGGACAGACAGACAGATAGACAAAGATTCGACGGGGACGCTTGTCAAAAAGTGGGATGACCTCAGAAAGGGGGACCAGGAGAATTTGGAGCACAAAGCAAGCGGTAAATGGACATCATCTCATTGAAGCATGCAACTCTAGAGAACGAGAGAGAGAGAGAGAAGAAATCTGGAGCGCGCGTACACACCGCTGCCGATAAGACGCCGCTCGGCCCGTGAGAAAGTATCGCCGGAGTTTCGAAATTATTATGTAAATCGCTGGATGCTCCAGCTCCAGCTCCAGCTCCAGCTCCAGCTCCGACTGGTGGATATGAGAAATTTATGAGCGGCGCGGTAAGGTCGGCCGGCTTCCAAAGTGGCGTTGCGCGGAACAATGGCCAGCGCCGCGATTGGGGAAGTAATTTATTCAAGCGTCCGATCGTAATGACATAATAAATGGGCAATTCCGGCTGGCTTCTAGTGGCCGCGTCGAACGATGTTGATTCAATTAATGATCCATTGTTGAGGCGGGCCTGGGGAAACAAAAGACTTGTCTGACAGTGGAGGCCTAGACGGCTGACGGCAGGCGAGGTGAGCTGGGCCACCGTCGACGAACCCCTTTGGGGATGGGTCTGGGCGCGAGAAATGAAAGTAAACTCTGACGACCTTTGAGCGGGGCAGAGGTTTGAACTGGAATTTGTCGAACGGGAGGCAGATTCAGACGTATGTCCGATTCCTGAGATTCTGACTGAGATTGAATGAAGAAAGTGCCACATTCAGGCCTGGGCCCATAGCTCAAGCCAGAGCCAAAATTAAGGCAGATTGGAGGAAGAAACGGAGTCGATTCTTAGCTGAAACTTAAGTCAAGCCAGAGCCAAGGTTCAGCCAAGCCAGAACTGGACGCACACTCTTTTAAGCCACTGCCAACCCCAATGTACAACCTAATTAAAAGACAAAGCATAAGTCAAGCCAATGCAGAATTGTAGCCACATCATTTTAAGCCAGAGACAGAGCCAAGGTTAAGCCTGATCCAAAGGCAAAGCCAAAGTCACGCTTAAGACCAGGTAAGTCCATCGAGTCAAATTCTAGTCGGAGCCAATGTTCAGCCCGAGTCAAATCCACTCGAAGTCAAAGTCAAGCTTAAGGCAATGTAAGGCCAAAGTCAAGCTTAATATTGGAGTTGCCAGAAATGGCCCATAAGCCAGACCTGTGACCAGACTCAGAAGTAGGGTCTTGCTTAGAACAGAATGCAGAATGAGAGCTTGAACCAGTTTCAGGAATAACTAAAACTTGACTCAAACCTTCTTTTGGACAAAAAACTCATGTCAGGCTCACAGTCATAGCCAGTGACTCTGAATGAGGGCCAAACAAGTACTCTTCCATGTGAAGCTAGATTTAGAACAAAAGCTGAAGTTGAAACTAATGTCGGGCTCGAAGCAGAGTCAGAGCCAGAACAGAATTTGGACACAGAGATTAGGTCAGGTGCAGTACTAGAAACGGGCCCAGAACAGGGAACAGGCTCAAAACTAAAATCAGACTTAACACTAAAACCAGACTCAAAACTAAAGTCATGCTCAGAATTTAATGCGTTTTCGGAATCAAACCTAAATTTTAACTCATAAGAGGGGTTGGAGCTTAAAATGAAACCAGGCTCAAAATCAGATTCAGGACCAGAACTTGGATCCAGAGATTAAGTCAGTTGTTGTACCAGAGGCGGGCTCAGAACTGGAACCAGGGTCATAACTAAGGCCGGGCTTAGAATTAGAACCAGACTTATAACAAAAGTCGGGCTCAGAATTTGTGCTATCGTCAGACCTGAAGCAGTATTTTAAAGTGGGGCCGACTAAAGCATCGCACTTTGAAGTAAATCCGAACTCAAAACTAGAACCAGGCTTAGATTTAACGTCTGGCTTAGAACTAGAACAGGAGACTCAAAACTACTCCCGATAAAAACTTAAATCAGACTAAGATTTTTTGTAGGCTCAGATCTTACATACATATGTCGGGCTCAGAAGTGGGACGAGAGCCAGCAGTAGAGCTAGGCTTAAGTCTTGATCAGAACTTCAGATCTGGGTGTTTCAGAATTACACCCACATTTTGATCTTATAAGAGGAATTGGAACTAAAACTAAATCCATACTGAGGTCCGGCTCAGACCTTAATGAAGACTCCGAACTAGATTCAATTTTTGAAGTGGGATCAGAAATAGCAAAACTATCGCCAGGCACAAAATTAGATTTAGGGCCAGAAGTAAAGATGCCAAAGTCAATCCAGACCCAGAGGCATACTCAACGTCAAGACAAACTAACAGCTTAATTCAAGGCGGGTGAAGAATCAAAGTCCAGTGCCAGAACCAGAGGTAACTCCAGCGCAAGTCAAGCTGATCACTTACACAGTCTTTGATCCCAATTCATTACCATTTCCCCCGGTATTCCTGGTCCACTGCTCATCGGCTTAAGAACCCCCAAACTACTCTATCTTAAGCCAGGTTTTATCACACCCAATTTGAATTCATTGAACAAGTTATGACAACGATGATTTAAGCCGAATCTACGGCTCCCCTTAAAGACCCTAAAGCCCACCAAAAAGCAGGTTTCTTCCTCCAGCCAAGAATCAGGAATCCCTTTGTCCCACATTAAAATACCCGCCGAGACAGCGATGCCCTCCATAATTCCAGCTCTCCCGTCACCACATCAAACGCACTCTCCGG
Organism: Eristalinus sepulchralis; assembly: GCA_944738645.1. Taxonomy (NCBI): domain Eukaryota; kingdom Metazoa; phylum Arthropoda; class Insecta; order Diptera; family Syrphidae; genus Eristalinus; species Eristalinus sepulchralis. Next base: position 7,710,328 of record OX122886.1, on the reverse strand, counting down.
CCTCGCGCTGCCGCTGCCGCCACCAACACCGATGGGCGGGCATATCAAACACAGCAAATTACCGTCAAACGCCTTTCACATTCCACAGCCGTCAGCACCTCCGCAGCACCGTGCACAGCGCAGTGACAACCGATGCAAGGCATCAATCGATTGACTGAACCGAAGCCGCTTCCCGCTGCCAGGGAAGGAGACGAACGAAGAGCCGACGAAAGGGATAATTACGAGAGGCAAGCGCACATAAGCGCATTCCTGACGCGATCAGGAGGAGGACAAGAGACGCAGAAACACCACCATCGACGCGATAGTTGTGATCGGTGCGGTGGAGGCGAAGACGATCGGTGTGGTGATCGGTATGATCGAAGTTATCGATGAGGCGTCCTTTTGTTGCGGGCATCTGCAGCTTTGTTGCGATTTCTTGTGACACACTGAGAGGGGAACACACAGGCGGCCGAGTGGTTTCCTGGAATTCGCAATCGATGACATCCGTTGCGTTAGCGGGAGGAATGTGATACGATCCAGGCCCTCCAGGCCCGAAAAACTGCCACAGAGGAGGGGGGAGGGTGTTGAAGTGCCCAGATGGAGGTGCGGAAGAACCAGTCACGCGATGGAGCAATGATCTCGCGGGAATTCGACTTTAAGCCAGCAGCAGCATGATTTTTCGGTTTTCCGTGAGTCTGTGAAAAGGCAGCGGACTAGGTGGGAATGTAGGTCGAATCAGTGTGCGAAATGTTCCTCTCGTTGAGCGCAAACATTGATCTTTCACGTTTGCCGGTTCATGGCAGGCTTGACATTCAATGCACGAAGTCCAGTGTCGCCTCATCTGGTGACCGATCCTTAACCAGAGCCAGTTGAACGGCATCTCTCCACTCCACGTTATACAACGCAATCGTGAGATGAAATAATGCCTTCCCGACCAATTACGGGTCATTATGAGTCGAACGCGCCGCCGCTCAATGCCAACGGTACCAACGGCCGCGCTGTTGATCATTTCACTCGAAAACTGATTTTTAATTGCGCCACAATTTCTGCCAGAATTCCCATCCGTGCTCAGCGGTTCGTGTCGTGGTGATGCGCCACGTACTGGATCGTCTTGCGGTGGCCGCTTGCATCTCTCGATCTGCTGTCGCGCCACCATCGTTTCGAGATGATCCGCCGTCTGCGCGTAAATCTCTCGCAACAAGCGTGGAGAAGTGCCACCGGCATTGTTCTACGTGCTCCCCCGCGCGACACTTTCACTTTCTCCGCGCACTAAAGGCGGACTCCGTTGAGAAGTCAACGCCGCGGTAAATGGGTCAGTGATGTGGTAAAGTTGATTAATTAAACGGATACGGGGCGGGCGCTGGGTGGTGGTGGTGGTGGAGTTCCGAAAATAGACAATTGAATGACTTTGCGATGATAGATTGCGTAAACGGTGCCTGGGAATGGAAATGGGGCAAGAAAACGTTGACAAACCTCCGTCCCCTGCCCCCCCCCCCCACGGGGGTGGAGTGAGTGTTCGTAAATTAAGCGTTTCGTCCAATTATGAGCGAGGGACTTGACTGTTTTCGATGACATAATGCGCCGATCCGCGGGCGAACGTTCACGAAATCGTGTTTGAAAATCTAACGATGTCATTGTGGAGTGGGGGAGGGGGGTGGAGGGGGGTGGGAGCGGGTGGTAGTTGCAGCTGCAGGAAGGTGTAGATGTGAGGAGTCGTTCACAAGTTTCAAAGTGACAGGGAAGATGATGAACAGCGACGAGATATTTTTAGATGTGAAACGCAGTGGATTGGGGAGTTCTTCCATTTTTGGCTGTATCCGGCACCAGAGTTACCAGCTTTTTGGGGATTCCTTCAAGAAGACTTGCCTTTAAGAGATTGAATGCAGGGGAGTACATAGTTAAACAGAGGGCAGAATGCTGCCTACCACTTCGACAATGGAATGAAATCGTTAACAATTTGAGGGGGAGTGCCACAGGGATCTGTGTTAGGTCCCCTGCTGGGGAACGGAATGTATGACAAGATTTTGCGACTACAAGCGCCCAGGGTAGCCTTTATTATAGAAGAAGGAGACCTGTTGAAATGCAGCTTTGCCAATTTTGATGGACTTGAGAGTATCGACTTCTTTTCCTTGCAGCTGTCATTCCAACCACCGAAAGGTTTGCGAGAAATTTGGTTCTGTGCAGAATTCTGGACAGACTTGTCCGCATATTCAATCTCTCGCCTCTGTTTGTGACATAAAGAGTCTTAAAGCAGACACCAGGCTGTAGGATCCTTTTTCGATAAAACCAGTCGTCCCTCTAGACCTGACTGGAAGTCCCACTCTCAGTTGATGGTCATGTTACTGCCCATTTTCACAACTGAAGCAGAGCAGACTTCCATTCTGACGACCTCAGTTTGTGCCTCTCTTTCAATCTTTCTGGACAGTGGATCGTGTCATGGCGATCAGGGAGGCGCTGTCCTGGCTAAGGACCAATTTGATTGGACTGCATTCAAATCCCTCGGTCCCAAAGCATTCTAATGTGCAGCCTGTCTCTGGGCAAGTACTGCAACACACACCTAAGGTGGTTGAAGGGACTCAGTGATGAACTTGTTAGAAGCGGCATCACCTCGACGTTGACTCCTCGCGGAGTACAACGTTTCATGCAGTGCCCCACAACAGAACTCTTCCTTTATCCGCACAAGATCTCCAACTTGAGTTGTTTATGGTCCTAAAGTGGAACTCGTCGTATCTCTAAGCTGGTTGGGGTCAGAAGTAAGTTTCGGTCACTCATCGCGTTGAAATCAGACCCGGGGGGGGTCAACGATTAGAAGACTTGTTGGTTCCATCGCCAGTCACTGAACGATTGGCAGAGTTGCCGGAAGAAGTTAGGGCTTCCCCGCAGTCGGAATGAGAAAGAAGTGGACACCGTCTCTTCTCTGAGAACCCCCCTTCAGATAATAGCCACCCGATTTGGGTTCAAATGACTTGAGTGCCCGATGTGACACTAGTCGCTCCCGTATTCCATTAAAAACTTCTATTGATGTCTATGGTCGATGGTAGATCTTCATGGCATCCTAAAGACCCAGGGCCTATCCTGGAATATGCCCTTCTCCCTCTCCTTCTCGCCGTTTTTGTTTTTCTTTTGAATTTAAGCGTTCAGTTAGATGGAAACTCTCGACTACACGTTATACAACGCGACCGTGAGATAAAATCCTGCCTTTCCGACCAATTACGGGTTGTAAAGAGTCTAAGAGTCGAATGCGCCGCCCTCATTCCCCCACGCTCCCTCCCCCTTCCCCCTCCCTCACTCTCCACACACTCACTCCCTCCACACTCATTGACTGACTCCTCCCACACCCACTCCCTATCCAAGTACCAAGCGACACTGCGACGCTCACAAAGTCCGTCATATTAGCACTGACTGCCAGCATATTGCCCCAGGCATCAAGTTGAAATTATGACCACGTCCCCATGACGCGACAACACCTTGAGGACAGCGCGAGCAGCATTTTAAAGCGCACCCCCACATGTCCCCAAATCACGCCCTTTACCGTTGCATACGCACCATTCGCCTTGGTGCCGCCGTAAATCATCGTCGCTTATAGTTCTGGGCTGCAAAAGTAGCCACCCGACTTGGGCTCGGTCTTGGGCTACGTTTTCTTCTTCGCCGTCCCACCACCCCGAAACGCAGCGAAGAACAAGAAGCAATTCATCACGCACTCTCCGATAACCGATGGTGTTGCGAGTTGGCAAGTTTTTAATTATCGCCGGCCTGGAACGCCACGGAGGAGCTCCATAGCGTTGGGTTCAGGAACCTGGCCAGGTCGAGCCGAGACGACGAGAGAGATGTGCTTCCGAATCGATTACGTGATTGGATTAATCACCTGGGTCGGGAGCAGAGCAAGCCGCATGGGCGGCTGAATGAAGATTCATGGGGTGCCGGACGGAGGCAGAGGTTGCGGCTGGACGTAGGCAATAAATCCTGCTGGCACGGCGGTGAATGCAAGCGATTAAGACGAATCGACTGTCAATGAGTTGATTATAGTTTACAGAGGAGAACGCAATGGATCTTCATGGACAGACGAGGCTTAAGCTTGCCCTTCACCACTCCAAAGAGAGCACGAGGCTTCTCCAGGACAGTGGTTCATCTCCGTCCACTTAAACTGAAACATAACTGTCAAGATGCCACACACCCAGGACATACATATTTCCGTCCTTTCATCAATCTCCCAAGCATCTGTCAATCGAGATTCCCTTCCTCATGTCACACCTGTGCCGAGCTGAAGGATCTCTTCTAAGACAAAGCCTCTACTTGAGTCTCGTCCTCATCCCAATCAATGCGACCACAGGCGTTCCACCCCCTCTCTCAGCAGCATCAGCTCTCGAGTCATTAAGGAGACTCGCCCTCCGAGGGAATCCTCATTCAATCCTCCTCGAATCCCATTATGCCCTGCCAAGTGAACACTTCCGGTCATTCAATTCGCATTCCATTCGAGTGAAGGGAGGTGCGCATCCCCGGGATGTTTTGGTTTTGACTCCTTTATGGGCAATTTGTCAGGGGAATTATGAAAAGATGACACGCAGCGAAATCGATACCGTCATCGATACCTGCTCCTGAGCCCCGCACAAAGGACAGGAAGCGAGAGAGCTGGAGGACTGCGTTGAAGGATCACTTCACAATCGAGCGGTGACCTGCCTGCCGGATCAAGTGCAATTAAACAATGCTTAAGGGAAGTGCAGTCTCCCTGCCCGCTGCGCTGTTGAGGAGTGAACAAATGCTTCTCGACTGCATCACGATCCGAGAGTCAGAGGAGGCAGCGAAAGTGAATCGATTCAGGGTCGCGTTTGAGTCTCTCGGCTGACTTTCTATCGGCGAAACTCATCATCTAATCGTCTCGCTGTGGACGTGATTACCGGTGGTCGTTGCCGGTGCTCTAATGTGCGTCTGATATGCTTTCGCTGGCAGTTTCCCCGCAATTGTCTCTGCGTGTGTGCGCACATCTGCATGTGTGACGAATGGAGGTCATTGTGTGATGAGATGTAACTACAGTCGGGTGGAGAAGTCGCGTAAGTCTCTCGTCTTAGCATATATTTTGTGGGGACTGGTGCTTGAAGGGAAAGTGGGAGAGAGAGAGAGATGCGTAGTGAGTGTAGGGACCTGAGGGATTCTCTCATTTGAGGCAGTTCTAGGACTTTTCAGTAACTTCTCCCAAATGTTCACGATGTCTTGCAATGAAGTGTAAGAGAGAGAGAGAGAGAGAGAGAGAGATCTTAAAATTAGCACATCTCGCCCAAGACTGCACATCTCTCCTAAGACTGCACATCTCGCTGAAGACTGCTCATCTAGTCTGAGCTTCACTACACCTTCCACTTACAGTCTCAAAGCCTCAAAATCACCTAATCACCTAGACTTAAACTCAAACTCTTCTCTTAATCTCTAGACGAGGCCCCAATCGCAAATTTTACGTTTGAGATCTGACTCCAGTCTGATTCTGGCGGTGGCTTCAGTCCTTAGGTCAAGCCACAATCTAGTGCCATGCGCTTGGTCTAAAGTTTTTGTCACAGATTCTAATTTAGACCTCTTTCTTCAGCGGAAGTCTAAGAATCCTCCTCCGACTTAAGTCCACAGTATCAGCTTCTATCTTTGGTCGCACCATCGCCTGAGGGACATCCTTCATTATCAGGCTTTAAGGTCCGCTTAGTCTCCAGCCTATGCCGTCGGTCTCAGATTGGAGCTCTAGCTTCAGTATTTGTTTCCAGGCTCTGTTTGATCCATGACTCTCCAACGGGGGTGTTTAGGAACAAACGAAGAAAGCTATGATGTAGTTGAGAGGCGAAGATTGGCCGATGATGCCAATAGAAAAATTCCTCCAACGATGAAACGACAATTTTTTCTACAAATTAATACATTTATTTGTTACCAATTTTGATGTGTTCTCTGCTGTGGTCACGATCCAAATGGCAGAGAAATCAGTGCATCGAAGACTCTACCAAAAAAAAAACCGCTGCACATGCCGTGATAAGCAATTACAATATTCCTTAAAATTACATTCGAGCGATAGAGATAGAACTCCAATTGCAGATAAGATTGACCTTGAAATTGCAGAGTGCTTGCTAAGTTACATTAGATGAGCGAAGCAAAAATAGGGTAAATGTACAACGTTGAGCAATATTAAGCAAATTATATAACATAAAAGGCGATCAGAGTTAATAATAATATAGAACTCAATAAGTATACAGATTTGTATGGAGTGATAAATAAATATTCTTAAACAGGGGGATTCAGTCGACTCTTGCATTTGGGAGTTTCTAGGTCTTATCCCAGGTTGTAGATTGAGACTCATGCTCGCCTTTTTATCAAACTTTCCGATCAGCTCCTACTTTAAGCCGGAGTCTCTTTATTGGCCCGTACACATAGTTTCAGAAATGTATTCCTTGGCCTGGAATAGCACTGAATAAGGTGCAGTCACCTTCAAACCTTTCATCATTTCATTTCAGTCTAATGCCAGAACTGCAGTCTCATTTCCAGTCTTCAGTTCAAATCTCTATCACAATGTTTTATCTCAGTTTCTGGCTTGGGTTCCAACTTTAGTCCTACACACGAGCTATCGTCCCAATATCCATCTTCAATGGCTGGAGATCCTCCTTCCCAGCCCCTGAACCGTCTCACACCGAATTCCATGTTCTTTTCGCAAAATATGGATCCCTCGGACTAAAAAACTACCTAAATCAATCTCACAACCTCCTCCAACGTTCCACCCGTTCCCAAACCTTCACCCGTCACTGTACTTTCATTCTCCGGCATAATTAGTTCAAGTTTACGCCGTTTACGGTCATCGTCCACCTCGTCGCCCCCGCCCCCTCCAGCGAGTCAGAACATCTCTCGATTTGACAAGAAAGCCTCAGCGGAGCAGCGAAACAAAAGCGAAATCCGAGACAACAAATTGTGATCCACGATCTGCAGCTGAGCTGACGGAAAACGCGTCCAACTGCGACGCACAATTAGTGACTTAACGACTTCTAATTACCGTACGAATTGGGGGGGCCACTGAAACTTTCCGAAAGTGGAAAAGTTTTCTTGTCCCCCCCCCCCAACTGGCCACTCGCTGGTTTCAAGTAAACAGAGGGGAAAGCAGCACTGGAGTGAGTCTCGTCTGCACCGCACCCTGAAGTGCAGTCCCTTCGACCAACCCTTGGTTTCAGAGACTGTTTACCGGAGTCCTCGTAAATGGGGCGCGACTAGGTGCGGCTGGGGCTCCTGCCGCTTCCGTGATATTGAAAGGGGGGAATGCGTCGCGTTTTCTTTTGGGAAGGGGAGCGTAATCCAGTGCGTGTTGCAACAACAGCGAGTGCAGGGGATTACGTTGATGGAGTTGGTGTTTGTTTTGTCAAATGGGGGAGTCTTACCGCCGCCGCTAGTGATTGAGTGGATTGCAAGGGGTGCGTGTGGAAATGGCGACGTCGGCGTTGTCTATTTTTAGGGCGCGGCGGTGGTTGCAAGACGACATTTTGGTGCGGTGTTGGGCAACTGTGGGGAAACAGGGCAAGGGTTTCGAGTTTCGACAGAAAATAGATAAAGCCAAAGGGAAGGCCAAGTGGAAGCCGACTGTCGAATCAGTTTTCGGGGATGACGGGGGCTTGCAAGGGCTCAAGTGGCGGCTTGCTTGTCGCGGGGAAAAGATTGATGCGGGGAGAGTTTTTTTTATCTCTCGAAGGAAGATTGAATGTGGCGCCAGAAGCCCTTAAGTCTTTGATAAGACCAAAGAACACGTGAAGGTAAGGTGGAACGTTCTGGCTTTGGCTATAGTACTTGCTGTGGCTTGAATGTAGTTGTGAGCTTGAGTTCTAATTCTGGGTCAGGCTTGGTTTTCGTCGTGGATCTAGTTTGACTTCTGGCTCCAACTCTAGCTCTGGCGTGACTTTGGCTGCGGCTCTGTCTTAATTTTGACAATGGCTTGGATGCGGCATGGATCCCGATCTTGAAACTGGTACAAGTTCTGGATCTGGCTTGACTGAAGCTGCCCTGCTCTGGCAATAGCATGAGTAAGAACGCGACTCTGGCTCTGGCTTGAATATTGCTGTAGCTTAAGTACAGCCTGTCTCAAACCTCATCTGCCTCTAGTTCTGGGTCTCGCTTGAGGTTGGATGTGACTCAGAATTGACATTCCCAGTAGCTCTATTTCTGAGCCTAGCTTGATTCCGGCCTTGGTTCTGGCTTGAATTTGGCAATGGTCCTGTGCCTTATTCTGTCTCTGGCATAACTTTAGGAGTGATCTGACTCAAGCTGATTCTAATTTTATGTCAGGCTTTACATTGAACGTGGCTTTGGCACTGGCTGCAGTTCTACATATGTCCGGATACAGATTGACTGTGCATCTGGCTATAGCTTAGGTCTTGCGAAGCCTCTAGCCCGAGTTGACGAATCTAACTTGACTTTGGCTTGACCTTGGCTTAGATTCTGGCGTGATTTTATCATATGGGCCTTGGTCTTTTTTCTATCCCTGGCAAAAATTTAGATTCGGCCTAGATCAAAATTAAACTGGTTCTAATTCTGGATCTAGCTTTACCGAAACTGCGGCTCTGGCTCTAGTTCTGGTCTTGGTTCTTTATCGGCGATGGAACGGGGTGGGCTTGAGTTCTTGTTCTGATTCTGGATTGACAGACTTTTTCTGTTACTCTGCTTCCAATTCTGGCTTTTGACAATGGCTTTGGTGCGGCCTGACTCAAGCTTTAACTGGCTCTAGTTCTAGGTCTGACTGAAACTAGGTTCTGGCTTTGGCTTTCTGGTTTCAGCTCTAACACTTATTTAGCTTTGACTGTGGCTCTGAGTCTGGATTGAATTTGGTCTAAGTTCAGACTCTGGATCTTGCCTTGGCGTTTCCCAGTTTTGCGTCTCGATTCACATTGGCTGTGGCTTTGACTCTAGCTTGACCTTTGCTTTGGCTCTGGATCTGGCTGTGACATTACGTTGGGAGCGGATTGATTTAAGCTTCGCCTAGCTATAGCTTTGAGTCTGGTTGAAGCGGAGTGAAGCCGCGGCCCTGGTTGTAGTTCTGGACCCGACTTGAGGTTGGATGTGACTTCGGCTCTGGCTTAAATTCGGCTGTTGCTCTAAATCTGTGTCTAGCTTAACTTCGGCCTTGACACTGGCTTGATTTTGGCTTGCTTTTGTCTGAATTTTGACTTGATTCTGGTAATAGCTCTGGTATGACTAAGTGCGGCCTGGCGCAAGCTTAATCCGGCTCGATTTCTGGGTCTGACTGAAATTAAGGTCTTGGCCCTAATTGTGTCTTTGGCTTTACTTCTGCAAAGGCTCTGATTTCAGTTCTAACTCTAAACCTCGTTTCTGGATTGTCTGTGGTCTTAGTTAAGTCTATGTTTTGTTCTGATGTCTGAGGCTTCTGAGGCTTGACTTCGTTTGTAGTTCCGGCTCTATGTCTGTGATTCTGGCCTTTATGCTGCCTCTAACCGACTGGGACCCTGAGTCTGAGTCTTTGCTTACTCAAGCTTGAGTTTGACCATGTTTTCAGCTCGGAATCGCATCTTTCACTATGGCTGTGGTTCTATCAGTAGATCTCGCGCTTGCTTGACTTCGACTGTGGAACTGACTTGACTTTACATGCCTCTAGACATGGCTCTGACTGAATCTGGCTTGCCTTCGGCTACCCATCTGGCTCTGATTATAGCCCTGGCTTGTCATTGGCTGAGTCTGTGGCTCCAGTTCTGGCATTCACTTAACTTTGACTGTCATTCTGGTAAAGTTCTGATTGTCGACAGATCTGTTTCTAGATCTGGCTCCAACATGACTTTATGTCTAATCTTGAGTCTGTTTCTCAATCTTCTACAAACTTGGCTATGTCTGTGTCTGTGGCTTTAGATATGGCTCTGGCTTGAGTTTGACTGTTAACTCAAAGCTAAGCCAGTTTTGCCTTTGAATTCATTTTTGTGGCGGATCTGGCTCTGACTGGGGCAGTGACTCAAATTTTATCTCTGACTCCAAAGGTGCTTTTGCCTCATTTTCTAGACTTTCTTCAAGTTGTTGCTGGTGCCCCAATTTGAGCCAGACTTGGAATTCCTCCACCTGAGTCTCAATCAGGCTCAGATCCCAAGAGAACCCAAGGTCACCGAACGTGCTTAGAATGTCACCACAATTCGATTCCGTCATCGCTGCTGAGAAAATTTCGCAATTCCCCGACTTATCTGATCAACTGAAGCGGTGGCTCCAACAAATCCCCGCTTAGACCTCAAATTACCGTCAAATCACGGCGATTTCTCACATAAATTACAGCCCGTCGCCATCTCCGACTCCAGAAGCTCCCAAAGTCCTCCGCATCCCCTCAGCACACCCGCCCGCTGTTACCCGCTAACGACAATGTTGACAATTTCTGCCGGATATCGCTGTTTAATGACCTGCCGCTTGCGCTCACTAGCTCCCACACTGCGGCTGCCAGCGCGCCGCCACCGATTAGCATTTATGAGCCAATATTTAAATATCTGCGATCGGAATCGATAATTTGTCCAGTCAACACCACAAGCGGGTCGGCGATGTTCACTGGACGGCCCTTCGCTGTGACAGAGGTGGGAAATGGGCGACAATCTGATTTTCGCAGGGAGAATTGGAATGATTAACAACCGGCTTCCGGTGTGAACATGAATGGAGACATCATTCTGCGGGAGTTCTCATGCGGTGAGGAGTGAAGCAGAGAGTGCGTCAGGGGAACCGCACACTCATCCACGAAACAGTCTGATCACGGTCAAGGTCAGCATCAGCAAGCAGCTATGATCGCCGTCATTTGTAGTCATCAGCCGCATGCATTGAGTGTCGTCAACGATCGGAATGTTCGGAATGTCGCACTCGATTGGTTTGCCAAGTGGAGTGACTCAACAGTCGCCGACTGCCGTTGGCACCTTTTCAATTGAAATGCGGTAATTTGGTCGAACTCCGAACCGGTTATGGGTTTTTCTGCCACCTCCCGACCGGGGATTCCACTGAAAGTCGTTGTGCCACACGGACAAGTGTGTCTTGTTCGCACCTGCCCGCCAACGCCACCGTCATCGGCAGGGCGATTAGCAGCACGATCACCACAGCGATCACAAACTGACCCAACAGCCGATCGATGATGGACGGAATAAATTACTGCGACGGCGCTGTGACGAGCACACAGCGGGAGGGCTTGGACTAATTGAAATGTGCCCGCTTCCGACGGAGATAAGATCTCGCTCAGGTCGGTGATCGGTGTGGCAGGCGACTTTCTCGTCGTTTCCCCATCCGTTCCGCGACATCAATCCAATGCACAGAAACTCACACCCGACATCTCAATCGTCCGACTGTGTGACATGAAGACGTTCACTTCAGAGACCATCACCCCGCCGCCACCCCACCCACGGGCATCGGAGATGGATGGCAGATTGTCGCACGGATTCACACGAGAGCACAGAGAAATCGATTGTTTCCGAGGGAGAGGCGAAGGACCCCCCCCCCCTCAGCGTTTTGATTTATCGCGTCAACGCTTATCAGGCGTGCCTCGGACATCCGTTTTGAGTGCGGTTCCTTGTTTGCGGCTCCGATAACCGAAACAATGATTTTGACAAAAGTTCCTCCGCGTCTGTAGCGCTGCATGTGTGTGTGGCTGCCTGTTTGTCCTCACCTAGATAAGGAACCGTGACTGTTTGTTCTCTGGCTTTGTGTGTGTTTTTGTTTTGTGCTGCTAAATAAATCTTGTTATCCGGACTCGCAAGAGTGTTTGTTGTTTTAGCGGCTGAGTGGCGAGGCGTTGCTCTGAAGGATGTCGAGAGGGTTTTGTTGCTGTTCAGGGCACAGATCGGGTATCTGGCGTGGTGTGGTGGATTTGTGAAATTTCCTTGGAATTCGCTGATGAAGTGACGAGCAGCTTTGTTTGATTGCTGGCAAATGGATTTTGAGCGCTGGATGAGATGAAGAGATGGAGGCTTGGAGTGAAATTGAATCTGGTCTGGTCAGGGGAATGCTTAAGAAAATATTTAAAGTTGAGAATTGCTGTCAATTTTGGCCTTTTTGGCTTTCAAGAGATGCGCGTTGTCAGGGGTTTTGCTGGAGTGAGAGTGGGGGCCTTTTGCAAGGATGACGCAAAAGTGATGCTGTCGAGGTTGGTTTTCTGCGTCCAAGTCGTGGCATAGATGAATTTTTGAAATTCAGTCCTTCTGTCTGGTTTAGGATTTAATGAAGACACTACTTAACAAACAGCGCCACGCATGAAGGTGGTTGTGGCATTGACGGATACTTATCGCACAGCTAGCGATTTTTCAAATAGTTCGGCTTATACTAATGTTCATAAGTTGGCACAGCATTGGAGTAAAGATACATATCAGCGTAACAAACTCAGGATTACCTTCCCGAGAAGTGTGTCAAGTACGACAGTCAGAGTACCTCGCATGGCATTTCAGACGTAAGGTCTAACGACTCTCTATACCAAAACGAGGGTATTTGCAGTTGACAGTCGTCCACAAGATGGTGAGGCCCACTTAGCCTTTTTTTAAACTCCACATTAACTGCGTTTTGAGTCTATCTCGGCTGTGGCGACCATTGATTGCGAGGAAACGCCATTTTCATCGCCCACTTACGGCGATTTTCTTCAAAAACTTCTCGTGTGCTCTTAAGTTCCTGGTATAACGTAAGAGTTACGATTGCCCTCTCATGTTATCCCAAGGAGTTAAGGTCAGTCCGCACAGTTGCTAGCATGCCGGGACGACATTCACTTGAGTAGCCACACACAACGAGCCGTCATTGAAGCACACTCCGGTATTGCAACGGAGGGTCCAATATGGGTTAAGCGGTGAAGGAGGCCAAAATGAAACAAATGCAGTCATCGAGGAAGGACACACAACATCGACGAATAAATCAAAATGTCACAGTAAATAGGTATAACTCCGAGGTGGTCAAGGACTTCCGCTACATCGACTCTCAAGTGAAGAGTACGAACAAGATCTTTGCCCAGATGTAACGCAGGTTAACTCTTGCGAACCGGTGGCAATCGAGAAGCAGAGCAATCCCTCGAAGGACCGAGCTGCTGCTGACGCAAGAACCCATGCTCTATGGCACAAGAATCTAGACAATCTCAAGAGCAGATAATGATGCCTTCGGTCTTTTTAAGGGACCAGTTCTGTGTTCAATCTTTGGCCCTGTTGGCGATGATGGTTTCTGAAAAAAGCTAAGCTGTATGCGAAGCTAGGTATTTACAGATTAAGCCTCCCTAGAGGGACAGGGCTCACACTGTATAAAACCTTCATTATCCCTGTCCTTCTCTGTGGCAACGGAGCATGAACAATCAGATGAGGACTCCACTTGATCGTTCCAAACAGTCTCTGGTTCGGTTCACATTAATGGCATCTCGAGAGAGGAGATCAAGAGACGGACTGTACAGGGTGGCTAGGTCATGTAGAGCGTATGAAAAACACACCTCTAGTCCAAAGAGTCTCCCAGTGGGACAACGGAATAGAGAACATCTACGAAACTGATGGTACCCACAGGTGGAGAGGAACCAACGAACTCTGTCGGCGAAATTGAGAGTTTCTGGATAAAGATTGTACCAGCTAGAAGGGCCTTTTGGTAAATTCTCTTGAACGCTCTACAAGAAGAAGAAGAATAAAAAGAAAAATGATAAAACAAGAAAGAGGAAAGAAGAAAGAAAAAAGAAGGAAGAACGAAGAACGAAGAACGAAGAACGAAGAACGAAGAACGAAGAACGAAGAACGAAGAACGAAGAACGAAGAACGAAGAACGAAGAACGAAGAACGAAGAACGAAGAACGAAGAACGAAGAACGAAGAACGAAGAACGAAGAACGAAGAAGGAAGAAGAAAGAAGAAAGAAGGAAGAGAAGAGAATAGAAGAGAAAGAGTAAGAAGAAAAAGAAGAAGAAGAAGAACTTCGTGACACTATCAAAGCCAGTGCTCAGGTGCATTCTTTCGAAAACCTAAACCAAGAGGCGCTTCGCTGTATACCTTCCGAAAAGATGTCTGTGTGTCCAAGTATGCTTATTTTTGGACTCGCAGACGCCTGTTGGTTTTGTGGGAACCCAGGACCCCATACCTCCGGTGAATGGACAGCAGTGGTGTGAAATTTTGTTGTCAATCCAAGGGAAGTATACGCTTACCAAAGTTTGTGACCCACATCCATCTGAAGCAAGGGAGAGAGGAAGGTGATGGTCATGCTTTTTATTCATGCTCCATCTAGAAGAAGGTTGCCGTAACAAGTGATAGCCAGAAATCGTCTACCCCAGTTGAAGTACTGAAGAAGTCTGAGTGGTTCCTTACTACGGTTACAAGTTGCAGTGAATCTTCTCAAAACGAAGCTTGTCACCAAGAGTCTTTTCAAGGAAGTCCCCAAATTTGATTACACTCCGAAAACTTAAGAAATTATTCACCTCTGCCGCTCATTGAAAATCCGCATCATGCTTCACATTATCTGTTCTTTGAAGCTGTATCTCGATGAAGCGTAGAACATTTGCTTTGTTTACATGGTTCAAAAGCACATGAAGTCTCCTAAGTGTTTCTTAGAAATGAACTTTCTAGGGCTTACCGTTTCGAAGAAATACGCACTCGAATGGCCTAGAGTATGCCGATTTTTTCAAATTCCCTTCGAACATCGGAAGCTTGAATTGTCAAACTCTAGAGACACACATCTTTCCCTTGCTTGAAATTCAGTTAAAGTTGTCTTAGCCTCCGGTGTGTGTAAGTCAAATTTTCGGAGTCATGTTCCCCATCACTCCGAAATCCCTAAAAATCGCAAAATCCCCAGTTATACCCTCAGGACGCATCAAAATCAAATCAAATCAAATCCATTTTCCATCTTTTCCATCACTTCCTTAAACTCGTCAAAACAGAGCGCCAACCAACTTTCTCCCCCCCCCCCTCCTCTGGAGTCAATCTGCCTCTTAATCCCTACATCGCCCCACTGAATTCCATTAAAACCCAAACATCGCCCAGTAATGCCATCTTATGACGCGTGTCTAATCCGCTTACTCTGACGTATTGTGTGAACCGCTGCAGCAGCAGCGACTGTTCTCAATCGAGCGCGGAATCGAAGTCGAAGCCCCACATTGAGGCCACAAACTTTGACCGGCTCTTGCGTCATCTCGCTCGTCGACCATCGTCCCACATATCGGGCAGCGACAGCGTTCCGACATCTGACAGTTGATTGAATTGACGAACTGCATCTCCGAAGTCGATTGCAAATTGAGGAGCGACACAATTCAGTCCCGTGCCGCAACGTCAGCACGAAATCGCAATCCACAAGCAGATACCAATACAGTCCCCGACAGAGTCGAGTCGTTTCTCGTTTTCTTGGAATCAATTCACCCGAGCGCTTGTAAATCGAATCCGCAGAGCATCCAGAGGAAATTGAATATTTCCCGAAAACCCAAGTTGGAGTTGCGAAGGAGGCGAGCGAGCGAGTGAGCGAGCGTCGGGTGTGTGCCTGCCTTCGGCTGCTGCTGTTGCTGTTCCCTTGTGTGGCAGTCTCGTGCGCGGCGGTTGATCTATTTTGGATTCCCTTACAGGTTCAAGATACTTGTCAATTGGTTCTCTGCGGTGGCGGAGGGTGAGTGGGAGCGGACGTGGCGGCTATATGTAGATTCCATGGCACTTGACATTGGTGATGCGTGTTTGTTTGGAATGAAGTCTCGTGGTGAGGCGGGTATTTTGGATGCGATACCAAAACGGATCCCTCTCGAGTGGCGTGGAGATATTTTTAGAGGGGCGAACTTCACGATGTTTGGTTTGCTGGAAGATAGATTATGACGGCGGCGATGAGGAATGGGATTTGTTTGGAGGGAGTATCTGCTGCATGCGTCCTGGAAAGTCGGTCATAGATGAGGGAATTCCTTTGGCGGGAGAGAAACTGTTTTGATTTGCAATTTGCGAGGTATTCTTGTTAATGGACGGGAATGTGATGTTGTTTGTGTGAAGAAAGAGCAGATTGTTGGGCCTTTGATGTCGCAGACATACGATGAGCTTGTGGCTTTGTACGTCACTCACTGTAGATGACATCCATGAACAGAAGGCCGACCGTGTATATCGTATAACGGTTATTTGAAATTTTGAGGAGACCTCTCTGGCGAGGGAGAGAAAGAAATGTCTCTTTGGGAGTGTCTCAAGTGACTTGTTTTAGATCCCAAATTCTAATCGTATTATTTAGAGGCAAAGAATTTTCTATGAAAGATTTTCGGAGTACTTTAGGAATGTTTTCGGAATTATTTCAGAGTGTCGAGTCTTTTTTTTTTCATTTTGTTTATATTCAAATTGCATTCAAACGTACTTTTTTACTTTCGAAGTGCGTTCGGAGTATTTTCGGAATAGTTTCACAGTCATTTTAGAATGTCAGTCTTCGTAGAATTAAGATTGCCTTAATTCAAGTGTACTATTTAATCTTATGAATAAGTCGTTCAATTTTAATATGTCACTAAATTCGTTTTTCCATAACTCCGAAATATTTCCGAAAAGCAGATTTTAACCACTGGTTGTCTAAAAGCTTACTAAGAGTCTTAAAGCTTTAAACTGAATCCTAATATATATATTTTCATACTCCGAATTAAGTCCGAAAAGCAAATTATTGCATCTGATTGTCTTCACATTTAGTCTCAGTCAGAGAAGACTCTCTTAAGCGAGGTGTATTATTCTTAGATTATATCTGTGCCTCTAAGGTGATTAATTCAACGCTGATGGAAATACTGGTCTTTATTCCGAAATTCTATCGCATTCTCTTCTTAGTAAAAACCATATAATGGGCGCCCTACTTTACAATTAACAATGAATTCTCTTCAGTAAGTCACTGATCTTTATTCGGACTATGAAATCATGAAAATTGAGGCACTCCGAAATAACTCCGAAAATGTTTCTTATCTTGTTTTGATCTCAATAAACGTTTCCTTACAGTTCAACATATGCTCTTTCGAACAAGCCATCAAACATTACCCAACTCCGAATTTAAACCCAACTTTGACGACTCCGAAAAAATATAAAAAAAAACTCAAACTAAATGCTCACACCATCAAATCACCTTCTCAATTAGTGAAGATCATTAAAAGCACGCTTCCCCTCAACCACCGTCGAAGGCCAATCACATTTTCAATTCCCGCAAGACCTTCGCTCGGCGAGCTTCAATCAAGCTCATGTCGCATCCGAAACGTTGTCAACCGACAAATTGCAGGCACTGCCACACAAGCCAAGATGTCAAAAGTATAATTGCCGGCAATCACTCCAAATGACCGCTTGTGGCTTGTGGAAATGCGTCCATCTGCGGCGCTGAGCGCTTAATGACACTTCCATTGGACTTAATTTGCATTCGACCCCGGATGCATCCGCGGCGCTAAAGATGCTGAAACTGCTTAAGTTGAATGATTGCTGCAGTTTCCTTGGGCGGATGACGGGCGAATTATTGCAGTTTAGTGTGTTTGCTGCGGATGGCGAGATTCATTTGAGTGATGGCCGCAAGGAAATTGACGATGGACCCAGTAGCCTACGCACTGCCACGAGCTATAGAACAGGAAGGGAAGCCAATGACGGAGCTTACGACGATGCCTTAGCAGCAGAACAGTCGTCAGTAGTCAGGTTCTTCGGCAGCGAGGGACAGTTGAAAGTCATTCTCAAGCCCCATGGATTGCCCTCGTCGGCTGCACGGCGAAGTGCCTGCAGAGAGTCTCCCACAATCGGTGAGTGCTTCCTCCCTGAAACGCACGACGGCTTGTCGAGGTTTTGCATTCCCGTCACGACGACGATGCCCAGGCCTTGCCAACATTGTCATATTTTATGGCCCATCCATCCACTCACACCCCGGCTGCCTCGACCAGCCGTCCAGTGCGGTGCCTCTGCCGCTGGGATGAGCGGTGAGCGCTGCTGCAAATTATTAGCATGCCGCTTGGTGTTTATGTTGCACGTGCCGGTACTCCTAATTCAATCATCGCAGCGAGCAGTTGTCCTGGACAGTTCCTATTTCATCGTTTGCGAGACAAATTGATTGGACGTGAGACTGAGTGAAGTAATGCCAAAGGGAGGGACAGACACACTCGCGCCTCGTCTTCGGCAGCTGTGGTTGTGGCGCGGTCGTGGCACGGTCGATGGTTTGCTTGACCTTGAAGAAGGTGGCACTGCCTGCCTGGTTGGCTCGTAACGACATCGATTGGTGATTAGAGCTATTGGACACGGATGTCTCACATTTGTCACGGGGAGGATAATGGCCGTCCCAGTCCTGCGTCAAGTGCCACGAGCCGTCTTCGAGCACCTTCCCAGTGACGGGGTTTCTTTTTTTGGCACACACTCCTCAAATTTTCATCATTTTCGCCCACAGCTCTCGGTGTCATGTGTCGGCTTACGGAACTTTTCCTGACACTTTCCCCATTACCGAGTCCACGTGCTGTGGTCCTTTCCCATGCCGCGCCTCCTCTGGTGGGTTGAAAAGGTTCCCTCTCGTGGCAACTCACGGAGGGACACAAATTCATCTCGCGGTGCCTGCGGCGTGGATAAACGAAATCGATGGAAAGGATATCCAATTCGTTATCAATTGGAAGACATCACATTCCGTATGCACACGACCAGGTAGCGGCTGTAAGCCGACACTCGATGCAAAGACGCCTGTCGCAAATTGTATCTTCTTCTGTTTGTTTGCCGAACCGATGACAACGGTGAGAGATGTGGGAGACGGGGACGAGGACGAGGACGAGGACAAGGAAGAGGACTCAAGAGATGCCGACGGCGGCGGTGGTGGCTCCTTGAAGCGATTGTCGTCGGTTTCAGTGGAAAGGAATTATTGAACGGACGCTCCGGGTTTGTTTATTCATCCAAATCTAATTTCACAAGTGGGTTACCGGTTACGGGACATGGGACACGGGCGAACGGATTACCTGCGGATAGGGTTGTCTGCTCGTGATTTGTGTCACGGAAATTTATGATTTCGTTTTCGGTCCCCGTTGAGTGATGCGGAGAGCAGGAATCTTTTGTTTCTTCTCTGGATCTGGATGGCGCATCACTTGGTGTTGGAACCTTCTGTGACGGGAGATTGAGGAGATTGCGTGACTCCTAATGAGATGCAGTGTCCGGCATGCCAGGGAGTGGAAGCCTTCGACAGAGCAAATTAGTGACAATTTAGGGGGAAGGAAACAGCGGGGTTGCCTGTCAGCGCAATGCACGGCATGATTTGCATAAGTGATTTACGATTGCATCTGAGAGACAATTTGAAGGAAGGATCTCACCCATGATCAGGTGATTTACGATTTCCTTGAAAGGACTTTCTTCGGAAAATTGTATTTGGGCGGTTGAGACCAACTTTTAGGGACTGATGGGGGTGGGCGCAAAAGTTGGCTTCCTTCTCAGACTCAAACTTGCTTTTAAATCTGGCTTAGGGGAAAACACTGGCTTAGGCGTGATGGTTTCGGATCTGCTTGCGATGACTTGTCACACAAGAGACCCATGAAAGGTCTGAGCCTGAGCTATAGCAGCCTTCCATTCCTGAAGGTCTCGGTCTTACGGTGCTTTTAGCTGTTGTAGCGTCCGCGATGAGTTGGTCTCCGTTCCAGAGGTTTGGCCTTCCTCTCTTTCTCGAACCCGAAGGCTGACTTTCTTAGCTGGAGAGCTGCTGTCCATTCGCTCGATGTGGCCAAACCATTGTAGATGTCGGTTTCTTGACTTCCGGACTTCATCCTTGTCTTGGTACACGCGTGACCCCATCGTGGTAAATTCGCTCTAAATAAGCCAAGATTGGGTACCTTGGAATCGAAGCCAGGTTTGGACTGTAAGACTTTATAAGACTTAGACCATTGCACTCAAACCATATTTGAGGCCGTTGTGACAACGCCCGAGGAATGTTAGCTGTCAGTGGAGCGTCCGGTGAGTTTTTTTTTATATTTATTATTCAATTTCTTAAATTTAACAGCAGAATTCATACAAGGTTACTTAATTAATTACAAGTTGAAAAAATTTAAGAAAAGAATGGGCATCATTCTTTAGTTCAGATAGAACTAGTGGCGAATGATCCTTCAATTAAAAATAAACTTTGATTATAGTAAGTAAGTGTAGGGTAAATTCAAAGATTAAGAAACAATACAATTATTTTTTTTATATATATACAGTAACAATGACGACAAAAAGTACATTTATTATTTATTATAATGTCATAACAGCGAGTTAATGAAAGGTACTGTTATATAAGAGATTTTAGTTTAATAATGATGAGCTTTCCATACTAAAAAGGAGTTTTTTTACTTCTTTTATAAAATACTTTGGTTGAACTATTTGCCTGATTTCAATTGGTAATTTATTATATAGTCTTGGTGCTGCCATTGTATAAAATTTAGAACAACATGTTTTTCTTGAGAATGGGATAGTACAAATTGACACACCATTATTTCTCAAGTAATATATGTTCGAACTTCTGAGATTATTATTGTACCCACTTCTCATGAAGAAAACCTTGAGAACCTTAAAGACATATAGGTGTCTTAGTGGAAGTATGCGTAGCATTTGGAACAATGGCCAGCTATGAGCTAACCTGTTTTTTTTACACATTATTTTTATTACATATTTTTGTGCTATATACAACGGTTCCATAGTACTATTATAGGTTCCACCCCAACTTGCAATACCGTACTGCAATTTGGAGTGAACTATTCCGTAGTAAAACATTCTTAGGATGTTAATAGAGCAGTGTTCTCTTAGAAGATACATTTTACGGGTGGCAGATAGCATATATAATTTTAAATCTTCAGCATGTGCTTTCCAAGTCATATGTTTATCCACTAAGACACCTAGATACTTAAAGGTTTCAACACCTTCTATTTTGAAACAATTTGAGCTACATATTTGTTTATCATCGAAGTTTGCACTACCACACGTATGATTAGACATTGACAATCTTGTACAGGAGCTAGAATGGAAGATGGTGTCACAGTCAAGTGGAAAAGATTCTCGTAGACTACATATCATAAGTCTAGTTTTACTGCTTATTAGTAACTCATGTTTGGCAAACCATTGTCGAAGTATGTTCAGGTCCATATTTAATTTAATTGCTGTGTTCAATATGCAGCTATTACTGTACGTCAGTGCCATATCATCAGCAAATGCTGTAATGCTACTGTTCAACTTTTGACAGAATAATGAATTTACATACACTAAGAACAACAATGGTCCTAAGACAGAGCCTTGTGGCACACCAATGTTTACTTCTTGTTTATCACTAAAAATCCCTTTAAGCTTAACCCGTTGAGTTCTATTTGTCAGATATGAAGTAAACCACTCATGAATTATACCTCTTAATCCAGCACTATACAGTTTGCTCAAGAGAATATCGTGATTTACCATATCGAATGCTTTTGTCATGTCAATGAAGAGTACTAAGTTGTGATTGTTTTTATTGAAACTGTCAAATATCTCACTGCATAATTTTAAAATAGCATCTTCAGTTGACTTGCCTTCACGAAACCCGAATTGCTCATTTCTGAAGAAATTGGTTTTATTTAAAAAGGAAATCACTCGTTTTTTTATGAGTTTTTCAAAAAGTTTGGAAAATGTCGGAAGTATAGATATTGGCCGATATTGCGTCAATAAGTGTTTGTTACCTTTTTTAAATAGTGGTATGACCTCAGCATTTTTCAAAGAAGACGGAAAATGACCACAACTTACACTTAGATTGAACAGGTGAGTTAAAACATCAATTACAAAGAATGAAATACGCTTTAAAAGGTAGTTAGTTATACCATCAGAGGTGCATGAATATTTGTTATCCAATGACATGATGCATTTATGAATTTCATTAGGTGTAATAGGTTCAAACACAAAACTGTTGCTTACAGAAGCATCGTCAATTAAGTCCGGAAATAAATTGCAATTACAACTGTATTTTGGAGGGGTGGGTTTCAATTCTTTTGCTATAGAGGTAAAGTACCAATTGAATTGATTTGCAATGTCTACAGGGTTTGATATTTTAGTCCCATTTACCTCAATATGGAGAATGTCAGTTGAACTCATGTTATTGTTTAGGATGTCATTTACCACTCTCCATTCTTTTTTTGAATTACCCCTACAATTCTGCAGTTTTCTTGTAAAGTATATATTCCGGCATATTTTGACTTCGTTCTTTCCTTCTTCATTTAGTCTATTATAATATTTTTTTAAAGATTGGTTTCCTGGATGACGTTTGCATTTCTTACGTAAATCATTTTTTTTCTTAAGTTTTTTAAGCAAGCTCACATTTATCCAAGGTCTAAGACGTTTTAGGTGTTTATAATTGTTATTTACTATAATAGTGCAGCTTTCTATGTGTTTTCTAAGCGTTATTAAGAATTTGTCATAGGCCAAACAAGGATTACTTTCTGCATATACATTATCCCAGAATTCAAACTTCAATCGTTCTATTAGGTCACTATAAATAATTTTGTTTTGCTTCTTAAAAGGAACGTATTTGTCTGGATTTCGTGTTTGTGTTTGTTCAATATTTAAATTTGTCATGCAGTGATCCGAAATTTTGTAATCTAGTACTTCAGCAGAAAGCTTGCAAGGAAATTTGGAGTCAAGTCTCAGAAAAATGTGGTCGATACAAGTCTGGGTGTTAGCTGTTATTCGGGTCGGCTCTGTAATAAGGGATTTTAGTCCAAAAGAGGACATAAGAGTCAAGTATTTATATGAATCACTGCTAGTTTTTAAAATGTCAATATTAAGGTCACCTACCACTAATAAGTTTTTTGTTTTTACGTCTTTGAGAACCTTATCCATATGTTCTATGAAAACATCTACACATAAATGACGACGATAAACACACAAGATCGTAAAACATTCATTACATACATGACAATCAATTTTAAGCATGTCGGCACTTGATAGAGAATATTTTTTAACCGAACAGATATTTTCATACTCTTTTTGAATATATACAACGACACCACCTGATCTATACGAATTATTACAACCGAAAAAAGGTATATATCCTGGAATGTTATACATAGCTTGCTCATCATCGTAAACCCAAATCTCAGATATTACAATAAAGATAGCATTAAAATTCAAAACATTTAGATGCGCTAGAAAATTATCAAAATTACTTCTTAAGCTACGAATATTTTGATGTATCAGCAAAGTCGATGACTGAGGAATAGCGTATTTTTTTGCATAAGGCGGGTTTGGGTTCATTGCTTATTTCTAAATTTTAAAACTGGTTGAGGTCATCAAAGCACCTCACTTTGAAGGCAGCCTCACCTTCATTTTTCCGCAAAAAAATTATGTTATTCCTCAGCCATATATATTTAAAATTCTTTTTTTCTTTAATTTGCTTTGCCGCTTTAAATAATGCACGATAGTGAGCAGTCAAACACTCGTTTAAAAAAATTTTTGATCCATCATTTTTGTCACCTAGCAGTTTCGTTGTGAGTCGCTGTTTCTGTTTTTTGTTTTTTTCCATAATCGCCTCCTTCGTTAGGCGCCGATTCAGATGAATGGTTATGACGTTGGTGGTGGTGGCGGCAGCATTCTTCTTTGTCACTTTTTTGACGTGAAGAGAGTCAATGTCACGTTCATCGAGTTCGTAACCAACACCATCACGAACAATTTTCAGTGCTGCTTGCATTGCAGATGAACTGTCAAAGTTCGCCTGGGTTGTCAAGGAAGCTCGTCTTTCTTCTTCCTTCGAGGTAAGAGGCAGAGTCTTTCTTCTTCTTGACAGTTACAGATGAAATCAGGAATGTTTTCAACTTCTCGTCGCTGCAGCTGCTGCCTAAGTTATTGTGGAAGACGCCAAGGCTGGAGGCAGTGACGCAGTGATCTGTGACGACACCTTTTATGCTCCAAAGACGGTCGTTGGCCTAGTTAACGAGGCAGCGAGAGAGAGAGAAAAAGAGAAAACCGGAATAAAAGAAAGTGAGCGGGAGAGAGTGAGTTAAAGAGAGGGGGAGAGAGGGCAAGGAGAGGATAAGAGATAAGAAGAAGGAAAGAGCAAGCAATAGGAGTTGAAAAGTGGCCAAATTGTTTGAGTGGGGTATGAAGGAAATCGGGTCAAAGTTAGTCAGCCGTTCACAGACATAAATGTGACACAAGGACTTCATTTGATGCTCTAGATGCAGAGCCTTGATGGGCACCTCTCCTACATCTAAGCGAAGAGGAGAGCCTTCAGAATATCAGCGATTGAGTTCTTGGGTTGCGATGCAGCGTCGTTCCTTACTGGCGCGCTGTCCCGGCACTTCTCGGGTTGAGCCAAAATTGGTGCATTAGGGAACGACGCAAGGACGTGAATGGTTCACAAGACACGCAGCTTATTCAGGGGAGCCTAGTGAAGAGAACAGTGGTCGCCGTGGTGTAGTGGGTAAGTGCGTCGACCGGCACGCAGAAGGTCCAGGTTCGATTCCCGGACGGGACACCTCGCATTTTTTCACGGCTCCACCTCTTTCGAGTTGCTGACAATACTCCAAGAGAATCAATTGCCTGTGAAGAGCTTCCCAAATCTCGCCGTTCGGAGTCGGCAAGAAACTTTGTGTCCCTTCTACTCGTGAGAGAACAGTTGCACCCACCGCACGAGTAGTTTTTGTAGAAGCTAGGCCCTGGTCCCTTGTGGGATGTAGTGCTACTCAAGTATTATTATAGTGAACAGATCACATGGTTGCTTCCATAGAAACTTCTCTTGTTGTGTGTGCTAGCGGCTTCTTATGACTTCTCACAGAGACCTCCACAATCGGAGGGATGACTTCGAACAGCTCTTGCTGAGGACACCGAATGATGGCGTTTGTGAATAAGCACCCTTTGAGTGTTGTCATGATCTTGAGAGAGGACAAAATGTGATGCTAGGTACCGTCACTTACTAACCACCTTCACGGTCACACTCCGAATCTCAGAGAAATTTCTGTGTCATCGCCTCGCTATCACTTCTCTGTGCTTGCCCAAGGCCATCGGCATAAGTGAGCGCCTGAAAGGAATCTTCTAAGATCCTCCATCTAGTCTGATCCCTTCGCATGCTGAGAGAGCCCAAAAAATGCTAAATTTGGAAGATAGGTGCCTCATTGACTGAACATTTCAAATTATTAATGACTGAAGAGTTTCCATAACTCTTGGGTCTATACGCTGTAAGGCCTTGTTGCTCGGACTTCCTCTTCTTCCGCAGAGAACTTCTCTCACCTCTTAGATCATCGTTCCGCCGTTACGTGTACTAGATCATCCGCCATGATTCACAGCACATTCGTCAAACGGTCATGACATTGACCACTTAACGCCGTGCGCAGTCATCCATCCGATTGTGCGCGATTCCGACAAAAAAAGCGAATCGCGCTCCATTAACAGCTTGTTCGAAGTTTGCCTCAATTACCCACAGACACCGCTCAGTCCGATGTGAACGCCTTGCGTGGCGAAAGAAATCGACGAGCAGTTCGCTGGCCATTAGTCCCCCCACAAGCGGGTGCATCTACCGGAAAATGAGAAGAAGTGCATAGATCTGTCCATCAACACCCGAAATCACAATTATCAACTGCGCCGTGCGGACGCGTCACCCCGCCGCGCCGCAGTCCGCCCTCAGCAGCCGCTTGTGTGTTCGGCTCGTTCTTCGATAATTATACACAAACATTCCATCGGTGCCGGTCTAGATACCACGAAAAATGTTGTAAACAAACAAACAGTCGATGGGCTCGGGTGTAGGATGCTTGAGATCACAAGGGCTACCGATGCAATTGGGAGACGACCACGATGATGATGACAACGACGACTATCCGATGCGGTGATGATGATGGAGGTGATGATGGCTGAGATCGGATTCGGGTTCGGGTTCTCCTTTCATCGGCGGGATGAGATAATTCACTTGAGGCTGCAGAGATGTCAGGAATGTGATGAGAGTCAGGTGGCGCGTGGAAGGGGGAATGTGATGCAGTAGCTTGACGTCAAGTGTCGTTGAAGGCGAACAATGGAAGAACTGACTTAGTGTGTGGATTTAAGAGATTTTTCAGATAAGGAAGAACAACGTCTTGACCTCAATCCTCTCCAGGACAACAATGAAATGGGAGCAAATTTGGACTGAAATCTGTCCGCGGGATTGACCAAGTTGACGAGGAAGTCTTTGAAAAGTCTGCGAACTCTCAAGGCAGTTGGTGGTGATTTAGAAAGTCCTACACACCAGCTTACCCGGTTGGACGAAAATGTGGCCGATGGATGGAATCTCTGCATGATTTGACTGAACCTAAAGAAAGGAGAGACCTAAACTCCCGAAACTCGCGAGTATGGAATCTGCGATCTGTTTTATCCCGTCTTGTGTCTTCTCTTGTCTTGGATGAGGATGATGATGTCTCCGAAAAAGGTTCATTAGCACCGACATCTTGGACACTTGACGTAGTTAGGGACCATTTAGGCTTTGCAGTAAGCTCCAGGAATCCCGGGACATCACGGGATCACGGCAAACCAGATCGTTAATGAACTAGCTACCAAAAGTTCTAAGGAGGCATTCGTAGCGCTCGAATCCACCTTGGGACCACCTGCTTCCTTGGTTAGGGCTTCCGTCGACGGTTGGGTCTCCCAACAGCACAATCAGAAATGGCATGACTCTTCAGGATGAAGGCTGACCAAATACATGCTCCCGAACGTCAGCAAGAAATCCGCGTCTTTTCTCTTATCTCTAGACAGAAATGAGTGCAGAAAACTCGTTGGCATACAAACGGGACCCTTCACCTTCGCTGAGCACAGAAGTCTACTTGGGCTTAGTGAAGACACCCTTTGCGACGTCTGTGGCGAAGGTGAAGACACTTCAGAGCCCTTTCTATGTCAGTGTCTCGCCTTTACCCGTATCAGGTGGGAGCTTGGCGCGGATATTGTGGGAGCTGAGAACTTAAGCTCTTTACCACAGAAGCGCCTGCTGGTCTTTCTTCAGAAAACAAGAAACTGGGGCAAGTGGAGATTACTGCCTGGTAGTACAATTAACCAGTTTTTGAGCCTGAGGCCTCTAGTGCAGAGTTTCCGAACCTCGAAAAAAAAACTCCAGGAATGGTATCCCTGCAGTGATAAGACGAAGGATAAGCCTGGCCTCTCGCTCGCTATGTTCTTGGTCTTCGAAGGACATTGAGCAAGAACTAAGATACCCCTTTTTAAGCCCTTGAGAGTCTCGGCTCTTCAGTGTGGCGCAAAAGCTTGGACACTAGCTAAAGCTAACTAGGAGATTCTTGCTTGTTTCGAAAGGAGTCCGTTTGTCCCGTGTGACATGCCTGATGGCGTTTGAATGGCGTCCCTGATGGCGTTTGGAGGAGGAGACTAAATGACGAAAGTTGGGGCTGTACAGCGACATCGATCTTATCTCAAACAAGTTCCAGTCTCTCGTCTCAGATGGCTAGGTCATGTAGAGTGAAGGGACATTAGATTCTTTGACTCCAACCCACCGGGACATCGGGGTTAAGGAAGACCACGTCTCGGCAGCAAAAACAGCTGGGAAGGAACCTCATTATGTTGACGGTGAGCGGCTGTAAGCAACTAGCAAGAGACCGGGCTAGATGGAGAGGCATGTTGGCTGAGGCCCAGATCCCGGACTGTAATGCCAACCAATGAAGAAAAAATATGAACAAGGTCTTTGGTATAGAGAGATTCTGTAAAGTCACAGCCAATTGGGGGACAATCTGATCCCCGTGTAGGCTGGTATCGAGATAACCAGCTTGGTACAATGTCTTGTCAGTGCTTCTTCCCAGGCAACCTTCCTTAGTATCCTCGGAAGAGACTGTAACTTGCTCTATGTGTTGAAGTTTCCCAGTCTTAAAATAAATTCAAAGACCCCTGACAACTCCAGAAGTTGAGTAAACTGCTTACTGTCCACATTCTGTGAGGATCTCTAGGCGGATCCCATCAGGATGTAGGGCAAAGTGCCAGACAGGGCCAGTGCCTAGACAGTCAGTTTGCATAACGAGGGCTTTCCGAAAACAAAAGCAACATTCAAAGAATGTTGAAGTTTCACAGGCATCAATTCTACGCCAAAAGACAAAAGTCCCAAATACCGACTGAGCTCTGGAACATAAGAATCAAAGGCCACATCAAATAGAACTCCCACAGCCACTCGAACGTCACGAAATCTCGTCAGCAACTTCTAATCACTCGAAAACGCATCAAATCCCCCCGAGAATCCATCAAATTAACAACAAATTGAAGCTCCCATCACTGCACTCAATCTGAGAGGTCAAGCGGGCCAACAGATAAGCAGGCGGCTGTCGTAATCTAGCTGCCTCACGGGCACCAAGTCGGCACGTCACCTCAATCTGATGCCAATTGAAAATGATCTAAGACTTCACACCCCGTGAGCCAATGTCAAACAAAGACTCGAAGATCTAGAAGATTCTTGTTAGGCCCACGTAAGTACCTCAGATCAAGCCAGAGTCACGTCACTTCAGCCACAAATGCCTTAATCAAACCCTGGAGCTCGAGTTGTCCCGCGTTTGAAGGCCTGCGTAGGCAGAGCGGAAGACAATAGAAGTCCGCTCCATTGTGGCTGCGACGCACCGCGGCTATCTTAAGTCAATAGAGAAACATTTGAATTCATTATCGGAGCCGACAATGTGGACTATTTAAATATTGAGCACCCGCACGGCACACAAAATCGATGGCCACATGATGCCAACCGCAGAAACATGTTGCAAGCGACAACCCACATGTTGCCCAGCGCCCACAAAATACATTCCACACGATGGCGAAACCACTCAATCGCTCCGTCACTCACTCAATGTGTCTCGAATCGGAGTCGGAGTCGGAGAAGCCGGTAACTAACGCAGAGCAACACTGAAGCCGAAGGAATGTTGCTCGACCAGTCGCTGTGCGCTGTTTGTATACATATACGACGACCCGCCGCCGCTGTTGCTGTCAACCTACGACGACGTACATGCACTGAATGCCCTCTGCGGCAGCGGGACACAGCCATGCCGCCGCAACCAGTCCACCACTCATCAGCGCGGCAGCAGCGACCATTGCATTCCATAGAGTGGCCGTTCGATATACACGATCGCTATCAACATACAGCCGCTCAGTCTGTACTGAACGTACGTCGAGTGAGGATGGATGTGTACTTTTGAAGTGAACGATATTTCGCTTCCGTGAGCTGCCGTCTCGTTTCGCCCTCGCTTTCTGCTCTCATACTTCGGCCGATGTGTGTTTTTGTGCGCCGCGTTCTGTGGAGAAAAACGACAATTTGATGAAAATATTTCGCACGAGTGCGTTCGCGAGTATCTGACCGAATTTCGAGGCAAAAAAAAGAGAAAAACCCGAAAAAAAAATTTTATAAACGATTACGTGTGCGTATTTTTTTGAATCGAGTGAAGTGCTGTCTGGAATACCGATTCGAAGGCGAAGTGCACCTGTGAAGAACAGTGATTAGTGCGATTATCTGCTCGCTGAGGGGCTCTCGGTCTCGCGCAGCAGAAGAGGCAGACAACGACCTTTTTTCTTCTTGCTCTTCAACCGGATTTGTTGGATAAAACAAGTGGAGAAAAAAATCAGAGAAAAATAAAAGCAACGAGAAAATCGTAGTGACAGTGGATTACAAGTGCAAGTGCATCTGAGCATTCCTGAGGAGAGTGTCGCTCGCTCTCTCTCCCTCTCCGTCTAGCCTTACGGATTAAGTACGACCTTGTGGATTATATTTGAAACTGCATTACAAATACGGTAAGTCTGCAAATTGTCAGTTTTTGCATGTGCTTGATGGCCGATAGCCATCGGCGATCGTTTGGCGACACCCACAAATGGATTTGCATGAATATTCGAATTTTTTTTCAAGTCGGGCTTAAGAAAAAACGTAGGCTTAGGCAGTGAAAAGTAGGTGCTTGGTATCTGCGCGTCACAGAAATTCATGCAAACCGAGCTTTGAGTGGGTAATTGAAAGTTAAAGTCAGGTTTGAACGCTAAAACTTAATGGCAGTTTAAGAGTTGCTCGTTAAACAGGATTTTCGACATCATTTCGGTGAACTAGACAGCATGGGATGGATCTCATGTGACTGGGAAGATGGTTCAAGTCCAGCTTGGAAATGTGTGTCATCAAAATTTGGCCATTAAATTTTATGCGCGATTTTATGTGGATCCGCATGAATAGGAAGCTCACAAGAAATCAATTCACAATCGTTTAACGAAATAAATTCAGTGGGCAAATGTTGAAGACAATTTTGAAAACCAGAAGACAGTTGCATTGAACATTGTATGCTTTACCTGTTGATAGGTTATGTAAAGCGTGACTCAAAGCCTGTCTTTAATCACAACTTCGATGTATTAAGGTTCAATCTTGACTACAGGTCATTTGACATGGAAAACCATGAGAAAAATTAAAGTCTAAGTTTACAGACCTATTAAGCCAGGCTTAAGACTTCAAGGTAGGACTAAAAATGCAGTCTTGTGAAGATTTTTCCTCTCCTCAGTACACAGTCTGAATAAAAATTGCGTAAGCCTGTCTTAAACTCAAAAATTCGAAACCTTAAGCCAGACTTAGATCATCAATACACTCACTTGTCCCAAAGTTCGCATCTGTCTAGCTTAGAGTGGTCTGAAAAACTGAAAGAAATATCTAATATACTGCTTTGTAGGCCTAAGCCTGACTTTAAGCTTTAAAAATTAAAATACTCTTGAAGCCCTAGATAGCTTAAACTTAACCATTTCGATCCTACGTAAATCGGAAAAGCACTACTTCTTCTAAAGCTTCTGATCTCAATGAAATTTCAGTCATTTTCTCTTGAGTCAATCTTAGATTAAATTTGAAGCCAGGATTAAACCTGTTACACCTTCGATAGCGACATACTTCACATACACAAAGAAAACTGCCTTCGAATGAGACATCAGATTGAAATGTAAGAAAAACATTCCCCCAAGCCCATCTCAGAACGTGCCACTAGTCCCCACATCGGCGAATGATTCACCGCTTACTTCAATTCGAAAACATTTGACTCACACACTTCGACACTATTTCCATCCAAAGTGCACCCAAGCATCACCAAACTTCCTCAAACCGAAGCCCGGCTTAGAATGGCCAGAAAGCAATAAGGATGCAATTAGACCACCAATGACGCTAATTAAACTCAATTCCCGACACCATTTGGGTATCTCCCCCCATCTGGGGTTTCATTCTAAGCCTAGCTTAGATTATCTCAATCACGTTTGTTTTCCGTACTCGTAATTAAATGCGTGCTTACCTACTTTTCGGCGTCCAGCCGCATCGAGAACGTGCAGCGTCTCACATCTGGACGCGATTTGATGAGCGGGGATTGCTTTGAATCTGTGAAAACTTCCTAAGCTTCGCTTACCTCGCTTCTCCCCCCGCTCTCGTGCCGCATCGCAGATTTCTTGGGAATAGTTTAACGTCTCAGATGTGTCTGATTTATAAGGAATTTGTTGACTGTGCAGCATCTGTGCGCGCCTAAGCTCGGCTTGGAATCGATAAAATTTGCATTCCACCGCTGCCGGAGGGAATGTCATTTGCATTGGCTAATGGCAGGGTTCAGCGTCAATAAATGCTTAATCTGTGCGCAAAATATCTCAAACAATCGGTATGCAAATTCAAGCCGCTGTTATCCCTGCCCAGGCGGCTGCTGTAGGCGCGTGGTCTGCCATTTATTTACGGTGACAATTCACTCTGCTGCGCGGATAGGTGCGACTTGAACGCCCTGTCCGCGATTTACCGATTGTTTCGATACTATTTCACGGTTGGGGGGTGGGTGGCCATTCACCTTGATTGGTTGAAAATATCTCGTTGTTTGAATGGGATGCCAAACAAATGGGCGACTGACGCCCGGCGTAAGCGAGCATAAGCGCACTTCACCACAAGTGCGCCTGTGTGCACTGTTGAGCCGCGATACGCCGCGTATTCATTGCATGACTAAGTGCCACTGACACCGGAGTGCGGAGTGGATAGACGATAGTCATCATTTTTTTTTGTTTCTGTGGACATCAGCGACAACGTACGGAATACGGAATTTTAATTACAATTAAGCGATGTTTTCGAGTTGTTTGCTCTGACAGTTGACGGATGAAATAACGAGGGATTTGTTTCGTGTGTGCGCGATGGCATAAGCAATTTATTTTTTTTTTTCGCTGAATTTTTATGTGAGTGGAGAGTTGGGGGTGGGCGGGGTCACTCTTCTCTTTAGGACTCTTGTGCGATGATGAGTGGGAGTAATGCATTGTTTGTGTTACACTGATTAATGGCGAACTTAGAGTGGAATACGTTTTTTTTTCAGTTAACGAAAGAGCATAGGCCCAACAATAGTTACTTGTGGGACTCCATTGGCGTTAAGTGTGCTTGTCGCAAGAGGGTGAGCGATGCAATTATTCTGGGCTTGTAGCTAGTCAAATAGTTGCTGATTGCGGGCTTTGATGAGCGCAAATAGGGGGCTCAGTGGTGACTGCCGGATATAGTATCAATGTTGTTTGTGCTCTCTACAACTGGAAGCAGTGGAAGGTCATTTTCAGACTTTTGAATGAATGCTGGCTTGACACGTAGGTTAGATTGGCCACAGATTGACTTAGATGTATTCTTAAAGTAACAGTCATGAGGATCAGTTCAAATTTGTTTTCGTAGGATTGTCTCAGGACTCAGAATACAAAAAAAATGTGGGGCTCACAAAACTTCATACACACCGACCCAAAACGATAGGTTCTCTACCGAAATATGGGTCCAAAGCTTAGTAGATGCATCTAGAAACAAGTTTCAAGCAACATTCACGCTGTTGGGCAAACACTCCTTTTAAAATATCATTTAGTTCAAGTCCGGCTTAGAAAAAAAGAGCGACTTTGATACTAAAACTTCAATATTTTGCATAACTGAAAGTAAATAATTCAAAAAACGGAGCTTAGGATATCCCAGACGACGTTTCTTGAGCTAGGCTTACAAAAAAAATTTAAATTTTTAAGGAAAACAAAGAAACTTTTGCATCTTAGGATGATACATTGAGAGAAACTGACGACAGTCTCTTTTAAGATGAAGTTCTTCAAGCCGGGCTAAAAAACAAATAAAATAGAACGACTTTGATACTGAAACTTCAATATTTTGCATCAATGAAAGTAAACCATTAAAAAAAGCGGAGTTCAGGATATCCCAGATGACATTTCTCAAGTCTGGCTTACAGAAAATTTAGCATTTTAAAGAAAAACGAAAGAACATTTGCATGTTAGGTTGATACATTCAAAGAAATTTTGAACAGGATCTTTCAACAGGAATACTTTAAAGCCAGGCTTACAAAAAAAAATAAAAAATAATGACTTTGATGCTAAAACCTCAAAATTTTGCATCACTCAAAGCAAACCGTTCAGAAAAACAGAGCTTAAGACATCCCAGATGGTGTTTCTGAAGCTAGGCTTATACGAAATTGAGAATTTTCAAGGAAAACAAAGCAAAATTTGCATCTTAGGACGATACATTGAGAGAAACTGATGACGGACTCTTTGAAGCTGAAGTCCTATAAGCCGGGCTTAGAAAATAAAATAAAATAGAACGACTTTGATAATAAAACTTAAACATTTTGCATCACTAAAAGCAAACCGTTCAGAAGAACAGAGCTTAGGATATTCCAGATGATAGTTCTCAAGTCAGGCTTAAACAAATTAAAAGTTTTTAAGAAGAACCAGGCAACATGTGCATCTTAGGTTGATACATTCAAAGAAATTAAAAACAAAGGCTCCTTTAAGTGGAAGACTTTTAAGCCGGGCTAAAAAAAAATTTAAACTTAACGAAGGCTTAAATGTCTTCTCTATGTTTTTCAACCGCCGAACACACACATTACACTCCTGAAGTATTTGCGCTTTTGATTTGTCAAATCCATATTCGATAAGGGGTTGAGATTCAACAGAGAATCGCCTTAGTCATACATACGCCAGCCACTTGCACGTGAAGCAACTTCGATTACCCATTTCTCAGAAATGTTATTTGCTTGGGGAGAAATATGACGATACATGTTTTCAGAAGCATCTGGGGACATATCGTATTAAGCTTTGCCAGAAAGAAACCCCTTTCCGCGTCAGATTTATTTCAGATTCCTACAAAGTTGAAACTCAGATAGTATCTTAAGCAAACAGTCTCCACCTTGTCCCCCAATATCCCATCACAAGAATTTTTTTTTCTTTATCTCAGTCCTTATCTCCTCCTTAACAATTGATATCCGAACGATGTGTCCCCACACCACTGATCATTGCTCTCCCTTCACGTCTCAGCGTTAAGCAAATACAAACAAGAAACGCGTCCTCTTCCCTGAAAGTTCTGAAAGTTCTCCGAAAAGGAAAGAAAAAAAAATTAAATCAATTTCCGCGCACAATGCCTGCCTTTCATCTTGATTTCGTTTTCTTATCGCCTCCTCCTCCATCTGCTCGCAGATACAAGGGATATCTTCAATCTGCAAAGAAAACGCACAACAATCTACCACACATCCCATTACCGCTGGCACATCGCCGAAATGAATGCAGCGCTTTGAGGGAAATCTTTCGGATACTCTCTGCCATCACAGCGTATTCGGATTAATGACAAACAATTAACATCTATTTAACGATTCAGTTACGATGAACGACGGCGATGGCGACGGCGACGGCGACGATGCGATGAATGAGCGAACGAGATTGAATGAATGAAATGCGGCGATTGCGGTCGCCATCGGAAATGGTCAATGTGCCGAGTGACCTCCATGCTTATTGGCTCACATGTATCTGTTAGATTTGATATTTGTGAATTATGTAAATCGGACGATGGATTTTCGGGGGGAAATGGATCAATGTCGGAAGATTTTCACATGCCTTGTAACTGGCTACTGATTTCAATTCACTGCGCCGAGATCCGTTGGATGATATCTGAGGTATGCGTGTGCTGTGGTGGTGATAATTTAATTAAAATTATGAAATACGCCCCGTGAAGTGTAGCAGGTTGCGCAGAGCCGGGGAAATTTCTCAAGCGAAGCGAAAGAGAGGAAACGAAACGAAACGTTTATGCTAATTGACTTACAACCGCGGTGGGACGCCTGCGGGAGGGCTGCTAAGCTAAGACGTTCGGCAAAGGTAATTCCACAGATTGTGGCTAATTATTTGGCACTGTTCACATATCTGTATGGGGTCGACGGAGGGCTTCTGAGATGGAGAAGAATGCGAAAACATGAGAAATCTTTGGGAAGTTCTGTTAATGAGCCTGTCAGTGGGAGTTTTTTTTTTGGGAAGCACACAGATTGATGAGAAGATAAAAGATTGAGTATCTTTTACTGGGAACGAGGTCTCATTAGGGTGGGGACAGTTTTGATAACCGAAAAGAAGTGCACAGCCTCGTGGCACTTACCCATCCCTGGTGTGTGTTGGTGCCCGAGGCACGTCTTTCATCAGAAATTCGATTACGCATTATTTATGGATAAACAAGGTGGGTCCAACACCGCTACCCTATGGCACACCATTCCTCTTCATAAATAACATCTCCCGGTCAACGATATCAAAAGGGTTTGCCGTTTCAGATCACTATCATGTATCTTATCTCCACAACACCAAGACACACAGACCTTCCCCATGGTCCATTGTGTGGGCATCTGATTGCATTGGTATCACGTTTTCACTCCTCCACCTACACCGTTCATCTGCCTCGACGAAGATGACAAAAACTACAAGGAATGTAGAAGAGAGAGAGAGAAGCGTTTACACCCTCCTCCATCTATCGACTACCTGCTGTTCTAGAACCTGACTGACTGACAACAGAGCAAACAAAAAAGAAGGTGACACCAAAACAGTTCATATCCTTAAACGAATCCCAATCGATAGATGATGTTGATCATCATCCCTTTTCGACAGGAATACCATTCCGGTTGGTTATTTACGATACTCAGAACAGAGATCACGTATTGTCTGTGCCAGCCAAACGCATATTTCTCTCGATATCACAGCATAGAACGATGTCAAAAGGGAAACCGTGAGAAGATGCCTGCCGTCCATTTCAGTTGTGTCGTCACAATTCCCTCTGCAATGTCATGCTGACGCAGAAGTCTTCACTGTATGCGATGACTTTCAATTGAACTCTAATTGATGTCATTGCTGGCTAATGGTTCATTTTGATCTTCTCTCAATAAATGCTTTGAGAGGCAATCGCGAATGGGGACAAATTGGATATTTGTGTCATTTGTCATTGGCAAAAGGACTCGACGGAATCAAAAGTTTGGAAAAATCCTTGAAAATGCAAAACAATGTTTCAATGGAATTGAAAGTATTTTTAATGACTTGGAGGCCCAAAGGGAATTGAATTTGGTTTTCATTAAATTTTGATCGAAATTGAAAAGTATTGGACAGAACTGGCTTCCATGTGGGACACCTGTGAATGTCGCTTAGATTGAATCTTTTGTGCAGTTCCTTGAATTCTGTTAGAGGCTGGGAATTTAGGGGTTTAACTCTATAGAAGTATCTAGATAATGTATATTTGTTTAAGAATTCACCAGAAATGACAATTTTTGTAATTGGGAGCTACAACTTGTTGCATCCTTGATAGATTGCTGGGGTCTGGGCATTGAAAAGGTGGCCATTTTGTATTTTTCTAGAGTTCTATTTTTCTTTTTTTCATAAAATTACCCATAAATCATGTGAAGAGATGAAATCTATTCAAAAATTTTGAAATCGTGGTTTCTTAGACTCAAAAGATACATACAAAGATGAAGTATCTCAACATATCTGATCTATTTCGATGAACGTTTACAGTCAAGCTGTATGTGTTCAAAAATTGAGACATTACCTTCTCGTGATCAATTGAATATTCTCAATTTTAAAACTCACAATCTTGTAGTATTCCAAAAATTGTATCTTTTCCACGATGCCCAGACAAATTTTTCAAGGGAATGTCTTAAAAACACTCGGAACAAGAAAAAATGTTGTTATTTTACAAATTTTACTCAAAAGATACATCCACAGATAAAGTATCTATAGGTGTTTGTTTATTTTTATATCATATCTAAGTTCAAGATGTATGCATACACTCAAATCACCTATAGTTTCCGTGTAAAAATCAATAAAAGTCAATAAATTTAAACATGCTCAGCCCTGTGGTACTCCATAAATTTTGCCTCCATCGATATCTTTATCGATTCTCTTTCAGAATATCGTTTCAATATTGTCTATGAATGCTAGGTATGTTTCAAAACTCAGCAGTAAGTAAATTACAACAAAAAGATACTTTCACAGATAAAGTATCTCAAAGTATCTGATGGATTTGACGGTTAACCCATAATTTCGCGCCTCATACGACTGAAGAAAAGGGTTGAGAAACTGCCTATGTTAGTAGATCTGAACTCTTTTGCCTAATCTCTACATTCTCAACCCTGTGGTAATTCATGAATATCACTTTTTGGGATGATTTCTGTGACTTTACTTCATAAAATCGTCTTCAACTTATCTAAGAAGTCAAAGTAGGTGCCAAGAACTCAAAACTCAGTCTACCAAATCCGAAAGATACGTTCACAGATAAAGTATCTTAATATTTTCAGGTGATTTCACATAATTTTTTCTTCAAATTTTTTGAGAAATAACGTACGGACTCAAATGTATCCACAAATATCGAATCTTAATGTTCCAAGAAACGAAAGATACTTTTGTATCTTAAAGTTTTTAAAGACTTTTTGAATTTATGTAACGGCGAAGTCAAAGTAAGATATTTTTTCAAAGAAAGCGTCATAGAAAAAAATTGGAAAGAGTACCGGACAGCATTTTCAACCCAGCGGCACTCCAAAACTATCACTCCAAGATCGTTCCTTCCACATGTTTTTCAAGCAAATCACTTCGGTATCATCTTAGGAGGAGAAATACTTTTAAAATTGTTGAAATTTTAGCTCGTAGCACTTAAAAGATACATCTCTAGATAAAGTATCTCAAAAATTTCGAGACGTTTTTAAGACTTAATCGAAAATGACAAAGATTAACAGTTCTATCCAACCCACTCAATCTTCTGATATCCCACAAAGAATATAATTTATCTCTGAAATGTCCAATCTCCTCCTTGTAAGCAACAAACACGCGTCTTCAAAAAAACAACATCTCACTCAACCCACAGGTTGCATCGAAACGGAATTCTCCCACCCGTGAGATAAACACCTCATCAGCACCGCTAAAGAATTTCCTCCACCTCCTGCTGATGTCGTAATAGATACAAATTCCGTAGCCAACTGCCAAGTACTTGTACTCCACTTTTTTTACCTCGGTCTGCGCACTGCTCTATCTAAATAAATTATGTGTATCAACTCACCGGACGACGTCGACGAGCGTCCGACGGATATTACATCCGCTTCTTAAGACGGCCGTTGGTTTCTTCTAGCGAAAGCATGCGGTCAGACGACTTTTTTTCCGAAGTTGCTGTGTTTGGTTTTTGCAGTTTTTTTTTCTGTGGTGTCTCTCATTTTCGTGGAACCCTGTGACTTGCCAGCGTGGTGTTGTAAAGGTATTCACACTCGTTGCATGTAACCTGGCGCTCAGTCCTGTGCGACGGTGGGGGGAAAGTTTGCAACTTAAATCAAAGTCAAGTCGTTTGGGCACAGAATTTGTGGTCTACATGAATGCAGATGCCATCGGTTCGGTTTGTTGTTCTTTCTGGCGCTGAGCGCGGAACCGAGAGCACCGAAGGCGGAAATGCGGTTATGCAATGGAAAGATCTGGTTTGGAATTAAGTTTTTTTCTTTCTGCTCTCCGTGCGTCAACGGATGCGGGCAATGGATTAACTTCTTGCTAATGCGCCAAAGACACACGAAAATAATCAAATTCTCGAGTGGAAGATGGTAGTCACTTTTATTGCTAATTAGTTGAATCACATCTAATGCCGACCGTTCGAAGAATTGAATTGTCGGAGTAGTCACCTGCTTTATAAATAAGAAAATGCGTCATGCCTTGAATGTGAGCATTGAGTGATGATGTGCCTCTGCGGGAGGGGTTGGCGGAAGGGGGGGGGGGGGGGAGGTGGTTCCATGCGGCACAAGTAGTTAGCAGTTTATTGCGTGCGAATTACTAGATGTTCCTGTGCTGGCATGTTAATGCGATGCCACGGTGTTTGGCCGCGGCGCTGCTGTTCGGGGGAAGACATAAATTTTATGCGTTGAAGTTTCTATTTCTCGGCGCGGCACTTTTTCTTCGGGCTTTCTGGTTTGGTTGGCTGTGAAGTCATTGACGAGTAATTAAGTGGAAGGTCATGCCCTAACCGAGGCAGGATGGAAAAAAACACACAATCACGGAGGGGGTAGGGTACTGGCAGGCAATGTTAGATTGTGAACATCTGGGGAACTGGATTGTTGTAGAGATTGTTGTTCGGAATTGGAAGACAGATTGTTCTATGGGTTGCAGATTGTGGAAGGATGGCCTATAGGCAAAAAAAAGGATTGGAATGTATGAAGGACTGCAACGGACTGTCTGATGCATTGAAGAGTCTGGTGCACCGGACTGTCTGACGTAGCAAACTGTGTGATGCACCGGGCTGTCTGATGCATCGGACTGTCTGATGCATTGGACTGTCTGATGCATTGGACTGTCTGATGCACCGGGCTGTCTGTCTGATGCACCGGCTTGTCTGATGTATCGGACTGCGTGATGTACTAGACTGAGCGATTTTAAATATTCATAATTTCTTATTAAAATTTGTCACCGCTTGGAGGATGCCTTGTAGGAGCTGTCTTCAGCTGCATTCGAAACCACTCGGTTCTCAACAGAAGTTAACCCAATCTAAGCCATGAATCCGTCCAATCAAAGGGGTACCAGCATTAAAGCAAGTCCCCCGGTTCCACATTCTTCTTCACTCATCATCTCCAGATGACATTAAACGACCTCCAAAAGAATTCTCTCCCTCCCCCCCCCCCCCCCCCACTCCACCCTCCTCACCATCAACCAACCGAATCACATCCAATTAGTGTTAATTCGAATCCAACAAAGAATTAATCGCTCTATGAATATGCAATCCACCGACTAAACACAGAAATTCATCCGTCGTCGGTGTAGCCACCACAACCACAACCAACCCAATTAGCATACGAAAATCAATGAAAATCAACGAAAAAATATTTGGTACGTATCTTGATTGAAATAATCACCATTTCACATGCACGCCGAAACAATGGAGCGCAGGCTCACGAAACTTTCAACGGCTGTCGGCGAGCGGTGAGAAAGACTTTGGCGGTTGGGCGTTTGTTTCTTTCACTCGCCACTAATCTGGGTCAAGTACATTTTCCTCTGGGCGGTGCGCGGAGATGCGCGTAAGCTAGAGGGATTAGACGAAACTCCCAGGCTATTGCCTGGGACTCCCGTGGGGAAGAGTAATTATCACGCAAACACCCGGCAGTATCGCCGCGGCAATGTTTGCTTGAGACTTTGATTCAATTACGTCAATCCGAGGGGGCCTAAGCTGCTCGGCGAGACGCAGAGATGCCAGGAACACATCAAATCTTTCAGGCTTCCGGTGGCTTCCTTCTGCGATTTAATTCTGTTTATCGTGGCAATATTTATCAACTTCCCCGCGAGTGGGAATGGAAAAAAATTCGCCTGGCGCCCGACAAAAGTGACGAATGGCGCCCGGCCGAAGACTCGATTTGCTGTGATTAATATCCGCGCTCAGTTGTCAGCGATTAATCATCGATCGACCTGAAATCCGGTTGTTGTTTGACTATCGCGTGTCCATGGCGTTCGCTTACAATCTCATAAGTCAATGGCGCGCGATTAGCTGACCACCTACTCACTGCCAGCAGCAAGTGAGTGAGTGAGTGAGTGACTGCCCGGTGGGTGTGTCCTCGTGGACACGTTAGAATTCCGAATGGAATGCGTCAATTTAACGATTAGAACGTATCTCTGAATTACCGTATGCGTCGCGGCTGCTACGATGAATTTCAAATTGAAGGAAGGCCCCGAAATTAAAGACACTTCGGAAGATGATACGCGCCACGAGACTGGCACGGGGTTTACGACGACGACGCCTCACCATTGTTGTCAGAGTTGCCCATTCAAATGCAAATCAACAGTTGTGTCTCCCACACACTGTCGCTGCTGCCGTTGATTGTGACTGCCTGCTCAATCGGTGGGTGCATGCTCTGTGAAATCAAGGCTCCGGATCGGATGTGGTGCAGTATCTGCTGGTGGGTGAGATACTTAATTCGATTTGATAATCAATTTCTGTTGGCGGATATATAGCCACTTAGCCAGTGCGATGTGCTTGCGTGTGTGCGTGTGTGTGTCAGTGTGGCTTGTTGTGAAAGAGGAAATGCTGGCGATGAAGAGTGAAACTGGTCGCTGGTGATATTTTCACTCCGAATGTGGGTGACTTCATTGGAAAGACTTTTGTGTGGCATTTACTTTATTTTCTTCGGCGAGATAACAACTTGTTTTGATTGAGCTGTTATCGAAATGACGCGAGTTTGTGTCAGAAATAAATGCGTTCCCGGTGGGTTGAGGGCGTTTGTAGCTTCGGTGGTATGCATAATGATTTCCTAATGGCTGCGGCAGTTGCAGAGGCGAGATTATGGAGGTTTAGGTGTTTTGTGAATGAGGGAAATGACAACTTTGCGTTGAATTTTCACAGGGGGGCTTTGGTAGTCTTGTGTGTTTTGCTTTAAGCTCAGTATTCAGTCTTGCAACCTTTAAAATGAAACATCGGGAACATAGAGATTCCATCATTTGAACCGCCTAACAGTTTCCACTTCCTTCCCATCAGACAGACTGCGAACTCAAAGGGTCTCCAAATCACCATCTACGTCATGCCACCCCCATAAATCACCCTTACAGTAAATTGTGAAGAAACTCCTTCAAAACATCTACATCATCCCTGCACACTTACAAAATGTACACCTGTTCACACGCTCATTTCAAACGCCACCCGTCTCCTTTCGGGCGCCATTTTTTTTTGCCCCCCCAGATATCTCCTTACGGCGGCGTTCCATTCAATTTGATCAACAAGCACTCGAGAAAAAATGAAAAAAGAAAAAAATTGTCGAAAAAATCGCCTTGAAAGTGAACATTTCATTCACTCAATTACCCAAGTGCCTTGGCACTTCCTCGTTCGGTGAGAGTATCATTTCGTATTCCTGTCGAGCGTTCGAGTGCTAATTCGCAGCCCTTCGCCTCCGGTTCGAATTCCTGTTTCACTGTGCGAGCGGCAGAATGTCTCACCAGTGGGC
Source organism: Eristalinus sepulchralis (assembly GCA_944738645.1). NCBI lineage: Eukaryota > Metazoa > Arthropoda > Insecta > Diptera > Syrphidae > Eristalinus > Eristalinus sepulchralis. Next base: position 7,668,298 of record OX122886.1, on the reverse strand, counting down.
GTGGGAGAGTGACTGTGAAACTTACAAGTTATGTTTTAATACCAGTTAAACGGGTGAACAAAAAAAAAGTGTCGCTTCCTGTCTGTGTGTAGCTGTGGGAATGGATGAGTCCTGGGAGCTATCTTGGTGGCGGCATAAATCACAGCCGACAAGTTCTGCAATTGATAAGTTTTTGCGGCTGTGTGATGTGCACGAGATACGAGTGAACGCCGCCGGTGCTCGGTGAACTGTTGCAACGGGAATGATTTATCGTGTGAAAATTAGACACTTTCATTTGGCATCCATCCAGGAGAGTGTCACTGCGATTAGGGGGAAGGTCGCGCACGGAATGAGAGAAAAGGGCTGCGGATAGGCGTTCACCTGCTGCGGATCATCTCGTCTCGCATTCGGGATGCCATGTGTGCGCCTAGTGATGTGCATCTGCAGTGTGCATCGCCATCTGTGTGCGAATCTGCATGTTGCCTGTCACTCAGTGTGGGAATTCGCTCCTAAGAGCCTTCTCTCCGGGCAACTGTAACAGGTAGCATGAATCGGATTTACTTAATAGATACATTTCCTCTTCCCCACTCTCTCTCTCGGAACCAATTAAGATTAATCCAAGACGATAGTGCCAGTGCTCCGGAAGTGTACATCTGTGAGAGACGTCAGCAACAAGTGACCGATGTCGGGGGCATATGCTGCCAGGAGGTGTGAACTGCTGGTGTATTCCCAGATCGAGGAGACGAATTGAATTCGATAAGATTAACGAGAACCTGCGTGGCTGACCATATGCCCTCTGCTCTCTGTCGATTCCCTTGAATGCGTCGTCGTCTCCGCATTCGGCGTTTTTTTTCTCACAGGATATGTGAACATGTGTGTCCTGAGTACACACAGCCGATTCGATAGAAATTCGATATGCCGCCGATGCTGTTGCTGCTGCTGTGGCGGTGCGAGTTTCAATGTTTGGCTACGTATGCGCGGGGAAATTTGATTATTTGGATGGAAATTCAGTGGAAAAGCGAACGATTCTTATGCAATTCATCCACCAAGCGCGACTGGAGGTGCCCTAATGGAGGCGAAGAATTGTGTATGCAGGGGACGATGCGAGGGGATTGATTGTTCAATTAATGAGCGTGTCTGTATGCCAAGGATGCAGGATTGAATTTAAATTGAATTCGATTTACTGGCCGGGGGTGGGGGAGACTTCAAAGAATCGGTCGGGGGATGGATAATGTCTGTTTGGCCAGACGGCGAGGTGGATGGGGAATGGCGACGAGGGGAAATTTTGGTTTCGATTTCCAAGTTGAGTGGACTGAGGAAATGACTTTTTCCCCACAGTCTTTGCGGGGGGAAGTCGGTGTGTTTGGCATTGTGATTTGACCGGATGGTCAGTGTGGCGGGATTGGCGCCGGCTGCCACTTCATTTGACATCAGAAGATTCCGATTCATCTGCTCTTGTTGAAATTTGACCACAAAATCGATTGTCCATTGAAGAACTTACAGATGTCCTTTGATAGAAGAGATCATCGGGGGAGCTGAACGAGGTGCAGGCGCCAACGGAAGGCATGGAATAGTGCAAGGGCCTTAAAGTTCGAAGGAACTTCAGTCTGAAGTGTACAAAAGATTAACCCAAAGAGACTTTCCGAGCAATGAGATGAACGCGGGGTCTTAAATAAATCTTCCTGCAGTCACCAAGAGATGGCGCCACAAACGTTTTCAATGTTGCTACAGACAACAGTCCAGTTGGTTGCGAGCTGAATGAACAATAGGCTCCGATATAAGTTTTCAACACACACAGGACCAACTTTCCATCCCTCAAACAACAGAAGTTGACATCCCCTCAGGACCAGGTTCAACAGGAACAACAGGAAGTAAGAGATTAAGTTCTTATTGTCCTGTCTTCATAATCCACTTCCCATTCCCCTCTCCCCACCGTCCTTCAAAAGATAAATGCACACTGAAGCATCGCATTGCATCACATCACATCATAAAGTTAAAAGACAAACACACGCTTGAATGGCAAACTTTCCTCCTCCCCCTGCCACTCCCCCAATCGATTCCTCATTTCCTTTCATAAACTGAAAGGATTTCCCACTTAGCGATCGACTTAAGTGAAGAAAAAGCAAAAAACTGAGCACACAAGGCCCCATTCTGAAGTATCTATCGAACTTCCTGTGCTAACGACAACGACACTTCCCCCTCGTCATCCGGTGCAATTTAAACTTAATTACAGTTTACCTTAATATGCGATCAAAGGGTACTCGGATCTGGGTATCAACAGGCTTCCCCGCCCCTCGGGTGTCATCCTCCTCCTCCTCCTCCCCGAGTGTAATGCTTGCCTGTGCTCGGTGTGTGTCGTCAAGATCCGGCCGCTTTGCTCCATCAGGAGGAAGCGCCGGCCGGTCCGTTTGTTTACCGGTTCATTCGTGTGATAATTACCACCGGTGATGTGCATTTACGCACGCAACGGCAGGAAGTTCAAATTCTACCACGAGTACTCGAAGGAATTCTTTGACTTCCGAGGGGCGGTTGACGGTTGAACTATTAAACCAGATTCCGCGTCCGGTTTGCGTATGCGCGACGCTGATGCAGCCGGGGAAGGAAATAGGAAAATGTCATTAATTTTCTCCGAGAATGTATTCAAAACTACGCTCGACGTCAAGCCACATCCGCGACAAGAGAGCGCCAGCGGGGCACCGCCAGCAGTCGCAGCAGGATGTGAATGTGAAGATTCCTGCAGGCGAAAATTCTTTTCTATCTTTTTCGCTTCACATTCGTGTTCGTGGATGTGTGGGATATATTTGAGAGCCATGTGTTCCGCAGTCAGTGCAACAGATTGCACAGATGCAGAGAGATACAGGCAGTGGGAAGGATGTCTGAGGATGCTGACGGTTTGAGGGACAATATGATGCTGGGAAATTGTTTCAGAAACGTTTTCGTGTTCTCGTGTTTTTATTTCAATTCAGCAGGTGCAGGTGGAGGAGTTGCGCGCTTGGGTTTTGAATGGAATTTGAGATGGAGACGCAGGCACATACATTTACAAGAGTAGAGAGTTGGAATTTGGGTTTTGAAGCAGGGTGCAGCATGACAATGAACTCAGGAAAGGAATTGAGGCTAAAATGTTTTTTTCTCATTTGAGCAGTGATTCAAGGCTCGACTGGGATTTCTTGATTGAATTCCTTCTGTCAGATTTGACGGTTCCTTCAGTGTCGGTTATTGGAATTCAAAAGCCCACTGAAGCACTTCTGTTTTTCTTTTCCGAGATGCACTAGACATTGAAATCCTAAAAAGGAAGCACATGTGGCGCCATCTGTTGAAAGCGAAACTTAATCAAATTTACTAATTTTTACGAACTCTGTCCAAAAATGCTGCAAAAGATTCGCTAAACATCAAAACCTTCAAAAGAGATCGTATGTGGCGCCATCTACATAGGAACTTATAGCTTTGTTTCAAGTTTAAAATATATTTGAAGCTCAAAATTAAGATTGCAAATAATTAGAAAATTGATTGAAGCATAGAATTAATAAGGGAGACTCCGTGGACCCCATTTCGTTAACGGTAGTAAATTTGAATTTGTGCCCATTTAAAATTTAATCGAAGTTTTATGTAAATTTCTCTTCCAACAGACAAACAAATTAGAAAAAAAATCTCTACCATAGCAGAGGTAAGGAGAAATGCGTATGTGGCGCCATCTGTCACACAATTTCATGTTCCCTTACACATTATGACTGGAGTTGTCTTCATGAAGCACAAATTTGTCCGCCAATTGTTTCTTTTCGAAGTGTAATCACTGATTATGCATAAATTGTGCGTAAGTAGCGCCATCTATTGAAGAGTTCCAAATCTTAGATCATGTATCAAGGGAAATTTATGACATTTTGAAGGGACCTAACTTGAAATATGCTTGAAAACCGCGAAAAAATGCATCTAACGTCACAAATGTGAATCAAAAAACGTATGTGGCGCCACCTACTGTAAGTTTGAGCTCTTATTTGTTTTACTTAATCTCCACTCATGCAAAGCGCAACATCTGTCTCAACCTCTTTGAACTCAAATCAAACATCATTTCATTGCTCCATCGCACACACCTCTTCACGAGAAAACCCACTCAACCGCGTCACTTGCATCATCATTTAAGATGCACCACGAAATAAACGGTACTTAACGACTCTCATAAAGTTCACTTTCTCTCACCGCCTCTCAGCTTGTTTTACCCGACTCCACGCTCACGTCTCCCTCCTGGCGAACCAACAATCCACCACCAACGTCAGCACTTATCGGATTTCATCAAACGGACACACATGGCCGGCCATACCTGGCTGACTTTCCGATCCATAGCTCAGCAAATCAACGGGAAAGGGACCCTGCCCTTTGCCATGCATGGCTGCCAATCTTCGATGGGAAATGACTTCGCTCCCCGACATCGAATCCGCATCGAAGCCAAGGCCGGATGTGGTGTCTTTTGTTGCACTGTCTTTCGGGCTGATTGCATAAATTAAAAGACAAACTTTGTAGCAAACTTTAGGGTGGCCTCGTGTGCCAGACTTTAGTTGCAATCAAAATTAAAAGAACAGCCAATCCGCCAGCCCTCCATGCGAGTGTAATTACAAAAGTAGACGTCGTCGTCCTCGAACTGCAACCGTATCTATGGCTACGTGAGGATAAAGTCTTTACGACGACTTACAGCAGCGGAGGCGGAAAACGCGACAAATCTACACCCAGCCGGTGATCCACGCGAAGGGGTGGTACATGGAGAGGATGTGTGAACAAGTTGACTTTTCGGTGAACATTATGCAGGTGCGCCGGTGGGCGACAACAGGGTGGGGGATTTATGAAGCGATTCAAGCTGGATAATGCAACACTTAATGTTGGCATCGTTTTAGGGCTGATCTCTGCACCCCACCGGGGGTGGTGCGGCAATTATTTCTTCTTCATGCGAAATGGCGGTGCTCAGGGTGATTTATGCGCCGTGGCTGAGCACCGCGGCACACGTACACGGAGTTGAATTGTCGCCCTGCAGAAGGGCAGCCATTAACAGACGCGCGTTTAATTGGACGGGATGCCATATAAAGCTGGAATAAAATGTGAGTCAGCGAGAAGCCGGAGTTAAAGAGTCATGAGTCCATGGCTCATGTGCCTGCGAAGGATGGGATATCTGGCGGAATAAGTGGCCGTTGGAGCGACCCAGTCGGGCAACTCGCGAGATGTACGTGTTAATCGAGTCGGGAGGGCGATAAATTTAATTGTGAAGAGTCTGCGTGAGTTCACGGGGACAAAGAGGTGCAGAGAGGGGCTTACACTTTTTGCAAGTATTTCGAGGGAGATTTTGTTGGATTTACTACTGTTGTTGATGGTCGTGGCATGGGATGCCAGGGGGGTGGCACAAATTGCTTTCAGAAACTGTGGATTATGCATGAGCTTGTCGCATGAAGGCGTCACCAGTGACAGATGAAATAGACGAGCTCAGCGAGCTACAAAGTCTTGCTGCCACGTAGGTGATGGAAGGATATTAATCGACTGTGCGAAAGGATTGCAGAGATCAGTGGCCTAAGGACACTTTCGACTGAGAATGTTGTCGAACCTCCAAAAAATGGAAAAAAATATTTTGACTGCTGTTGGAAACGACAGGGAATGAGTGTAAATTCGGGTTGAGGGGAGGAGAGAGAGGATGGGTGGACATTTCTCTGTGAGAAGAAGCAGACCAGGTGAAAGAACTTCGTCGAAGACATATCCTGGACCTTCAACAGTAACTCTTGAGGGCTATGCCTTGCGATTTGGCAAGAGACCTCCTGCCGGCGATCAGACTGGATAACTACGCTGGACTCCTGAGCCCTCAGCCAAACATTAAACCGCGAAGAGTTCGAATGAGAGGGCGTCACGACCTCATAGAGAAGCTTTGAATTTAAGGATCCCAACAGAGAGAGCTCACTTCCTCTTTTACCGAGCCGTTGAGGACGTCCTTAGTCTTTTGTGTGCGATTCTGGCATCTGGAGGAGAAGATTGAACGACGAACCTTATGGGTTGTACGACGGAATGCGCCTGATCAAGCGTCTTCGGATACAACGTTTAAGTTGGCTGGGCCAGGCAGAGCGTACGGACACCACTGCTCCCGCCTAACAAGTCTTTGAATCCCAGCCATTGGGACAACGCAACAACGGCTGACATGGCGGTCACAAATGGAGATGGATCTCAACCCACTGGGAGTGGGCAACTGGAGGTAACTGGCGAGGGATAATGCCCAGGAAGAAGATGAAGAACCAAGAAGGCCCTGCTACCTTATGGGCTAAAAATCCAGGAGGTCGGTGGTTATGACTGGAATGATGCACCTGGGAATCTGAATCTTGACAAATCTAAATCGGTGACAAGGCAAGAGCAAGGACTGATGATATTCCTGCCGAGGTATGGGCAGAGAAGAATCGTAAATCCAAGGGCAGCCAGACACCACTTCTTTGGTTGTTCAATAGCTCAGTCAATATCCGTGCAATTTGGGACAAGCTTCCATCATCTGTTCGCAGGGTTGCGACTAGTCAGGTCAAGATAGTCGACGTCAAGAGGGTCAGACATCTCAGAGGACGACTGGAGGCGAAGGGGAACAGTCTGCCAAAGCCAGTACCAGTTGTCAGATCTGGTTGAGAGGTTGGTTCGGCGGTTGAAAATCTGAGAAAAAAAAAGGCAAATCTGACGGAAAATTGTCCAAATTGACAGAAAATTTTTCGGAAGATTGTTAAAGTCGAAGGAAGTGACTACAAAGTGCTTGGAAATTCATTCAAACACTGTAGAGAGCCAGCTAAAAATGATTGTAAGCCAAATAGCCCCAGATTTTCGTCCAACTTTATCTTGGATAAATCGAAGAACTACAGTGTCATCCAATTACTGGCATAAAAGTGTCTCAAATTGCTTAAAACTCTCATCTTAACCCAAACCTTTAAACTGGCGCCCAACACAATCCCTCCCGGACTTCCCATACCCCATTCAATCCATCACACCCATTTACTCGTATTCCCCCTATCGCCACAATCTCAAGACCACTTAGCGTAATCTTCAAATTTAAGGACCAACGCCTGCCTTAACGGCTCAGCCTCATTATTCACTTCAAATGCCCCTCCGGTCGTGGCAAAGGTCGACACACTCCACCACAGAATTCGTCCACCAACCACTTACTGGTCTCTCTGCGAGAGAGAGAAAAAATTAATCGAAACCAAATTGTATCGGCTGCTAACCCCCGAGGCGTACACGACAACAACGCTGGTCGCTGTAGACACAATTATATCTAATTGCCGCAATCCATTACGCGTCGTCCCGCATACTAAGCTGCCCCCCCCCCTGTATCTTATCGTCGATTCGATTTGAATTCAAATTGAATTCACTGGTAAATGTATCTAAATCCTGATGCCCCGTCGAATTTCAGTTCAAGTTCAGTTTCAACAATAAAAAACCACACCCTGGCATAATTGCCGACCCCTGCTGCTGCCGCCGACGACGGATGGAAGCCAAATCACGGGGCCGCTGTCAAAGCGAGATGCACCAGCGAGCAGCAAAGTCCACGCGCGGAAAATTATCGCACAGGAACCCTAGTCCGTCCGGCTGGGGGGTGAGAATGCCCGTCATGGGCCTCATTTGTGGTGGACAATTATTAGGATTGTAGCCATGAACTGCGACAGCACTTCGTGGTCACTGGGCCAGAAGACTGCTGCTGCTGCTGATGCTGCCGGGATGACGCTCATTAAATGCACACGGCATGCGTGGGGTGTGGGTGCGCAACAGAAAAACCGTCGAATTTGTTTGTTCCGGTGCGGAAGTCAGAATTAGTGACATATGACGTTTCACGGAGAAAGGGGTCAGGAAGTGACCGAGGGTGTCTCGCCTTGATGCATCGCTGGGTACTTGTTGCTGCAAAACATCCGGAAGGGGACTCTAACTGACTGACCACCACTGTCAGGGTGTGGAAATTTATGATGCATACCGAGGGTGCTGATTTTATGAGCCGAAAAGTATGCAATTTTGAGATTTTGTGTTGTGACGGATGTGACTGGCATGCGACAGATTGTCACAGAACTGCAAACTGGTTGATTGTTTTTGGAATGACAATTAGGTGTGACAGTTAAGTGGCAGATGATTGTGTAATGTGACAAGTAGCCGTTTGGATAATCCAATTTTGACAGATGGTGGCAGAGGACAGGTGACAGAGGAGCATAATGCTGGACACGCGTCAATCGGCGCTTAAGTCGTACTGTCAACTGTCAAGTTGCCCACAAAAGGAGGACTTCCTCATCAAAGGAGAGAAGGACACTTCATCCAACTTTCTGACTTTGAATCATCAGCGACCACTTCAAACCACCGCCAAGCAGTTCAAGAAACTTTCACTGAGAAAACCCACTAGAGCCGAACAATCAAACGCCACGTTGTCTCTGTCATTTCTCACAGAAACTTCTGCGTCACCATTTGACACTGATTGGTGGACTTTTTCCAAGGAATTTTCTTTGTTGCAACTCCGCTCAAGGACGGGCTATGTAATCCAAAGCCACATGTAAGATATCCAGTTTCTGGCAGAACTTGCAGTTCACTTCTCCCACGAAGTCGACGAAGAACACAAACCGAAGGAATTTCGCAATAACACATGAAAAAGGGGGAGATACGCTTCGATGCATGCGCCTTCGAACAATTAGCATGTGGACGACGCTCACACACACACACACACACACCACCACCACCACCAACATCTTGAATTCACATCACATTCGGATATCCGATAATGGTGGGTATCTTGTGTGAATCTCCGACGTCACCAGCATGCAGGTAGGCAAAGGATTCTCAGTTTGTGTGTCAATCTTCAAGGAAAAGCGCGTGGTTGAGGATCAACGCGCCACGCAGTCTGTTATGTTGGCTGTTGACTTGTACCTGGCTGGTGGCCAAACTGAAGGATGAGACAATAAATCCTGCAACTAAATGGTTTTCTCGCCGTCTCTCCAGCCGAAGCGGCATCGGATCGCCGCCGACGTGCCTGCATTCGAGCAGACAAGACACCAAGAGCTTGGCGGTTTCGTGTGATTAATCGATCAAACGTGTGGTCCTCTCTGGGGAGCGGTGAAACATGTAAATTTACACAAGTCACCCCACCCCCCTCCCTCCCTCCCTCCAACATCACAAGCACTCACAAAGCGGGACTCGATTTCAGTCGCTGCGCACAGATCCCTTGGGGCAATTAGTGTCTCCGGCTGTGGGATAACAAATGTTCAGCAAACATAATCGTTTCCAGAGCGCATTATATCTCTCGAGTGAAAATTGCATAAATCAAACCGAAAAGAGGGATCCCTCTTCAACGGGGTGAGGTGGGGATGGGTGACTGGAATTTTATGCAGCAGTCACGAATGCGAATGCGAACGGCACATGAAATTAGCGCGCACACCAAGCCGTGGGAAAAAATGCGCACAAAACAGAGAAAAACTAGAAACACTTATAATTGCATGCACGGATAGATGCTCGAGCACACAGATACAAGATACAATTCTTTCAGGGCGATCATGGTGCAAATGAGTTGTTTCGGATTTGGTTTGGGCAAGAGGAGGGGGCGGGCGTTGGTTTTTTCTTTTTTTACAAATATTTCAAGTATCTTTGAGATACCGAGAAAATTATGTGTATCTTGTGGATTGTTGTAGCGGTATTCTCATCGTCATTGTATAGTTTTTTGTGGCGGAATTTTTTGGTTTTCTTTCTTTTATTAATTTGTGAATGGTTTGGGGTCGGTGGGGGGGAGGGGGTTTCTCTGTGAAGTACCCGATGGAGGAAAGTCCCCTTTCACTTTACAGATAGACATCGTGCTGATTGAGAAACTTTGTCAAAATTGAATTTGAAGGAAATCAACGGAAGGGGTTGATGGACTTCGGCGTCTTGCCATCTCAGTACCGTGCATCTGAAAGATCCTTAAGACCACAAGGCAATCCCTAAGGTCACTGCAAATGATTCAACTTCAAAAATCTCCCCTCAAGCAAAGCCAATCGCCCCAAAGTTCAATCAAAGTCAAAGACATAAGGGCAGCGCCTTAATTTTCCACCACAAGCAACGACCGATCCACAGCTAGACAAAGCCGGCGTCGCAGACTTCCAGAAGAAAAAGATATCTCCAGTCTGCCGATTTTTTCTCAACTGATTTATGACATTCGCTCGACGTGTTGAACACTTCAAACGAGTCTGCCCGATTCACTGCCTAAACGCATCCCTCCTTACACATCCCTCTATGATAACGCTTCACATGTGAACCCTCCTGCAGACAAACGCTCCCAAAGATAAGCACATGAAAATTGCCAAAAATTGAATCCTCCATCTCCATCTCCCTGCTGAGACTTTTCGCCGCTCCTTGGCAAGCCAAGGATACGACGCCGGCGACAACGACAGCGGCGACGTCCAATACGTGTTGCTCCGCAGGCAGACATAGGAAAAGTTTGAAAGAGAGTCGCCGGCGATGGAAGAGGAGCTGTTGTGGAAGAGATTTCAAAGTTTGAGCGCGGTTGGGAGGAGTGAAAACTTCATTGCGTTGCAATTACAGTGCACGCGGTGAGGAGGCGACGGTTGGCTCTGGGTGAGGAGTGCTTGGACGCGGTGGTGAGGAATTTGTGTCCAGCTCCAGGAAACTGTTGTTGTGTGAGGAGGAAACTCAAGTAATTAACTGGAAATCGAACGCTTTTGCAAATTTAATTGAAAATCGTATCCGGCTCGCAGGACAAGGGAGAGATGGAAGACGCGGGAAATTTGAACGAATGGAGGCAATTTTTGTGCTTGTTGGCTAGCGGGGCTGATGGTACAGGAGCAGGACGAGGAGGGGATGCCTCTTGCTTGTGATGAAAATTAAAATGAAATCTTTAAGGGGACGAAAACGAAGAGAGTCGCATCGAGTTCCTTTGAAGCTTTGGGGACGGGGATATGATTATGGGCCCATGCTCTCGACGCATTGACGTCCTTGGAAGAGGACTGGGACAACGACTTTGAAGAGGTCATGGGGACACGGATAAGAGCTTGGGAATCGGTTTGAAGGAGGTCGTCGATATGCACTTGAACGAGTTTTTGAAACATATTTCGAAAAAAGAACTTAACGAGATCTTAGGCGAGGACTTTTACGATGCCCTTGAAGAGAACTTGGTCAACGTCTCGGACGAGGACGTGAGCGAGGACTTATGTGAGAAATTCCGTGAAGCCTTAAATGGGGGAATGGAGAAGAACTTAGGCGTGAAGTAAGACAAAGCTTCGGATAAGGGCTTGTGTTCAAAACTTAAAAGAGCGAGGTTTTGAAGTTGAAGGCGAATGAGTTCCTGACTTAAGGCTTTGACAAGGTCTTGATTGAGAAGGAGACAAGGTTTTAAACAAGGTTATGAATCAGATTTTCGATGACGTCTTTGACTACACCTTCGACGGGGACTTAATTTGGATCTAAGAGGAAGCATTTGAAGAGCATTTGAACGAGGTCTCCGAAAAGGTCTTGAATGAGGTCTCGCGGGAGATCTTGGAAAAGAACCAGGACGAGGACTTAATTAAAGGCGGGGAATTGGATATTTTCTTGGAAGAAGATTAGGACGAAAACAGGACTAGAGCGAGGGCCACGAATTGGACAGGGGCATGGACGAAGACTTCGATTATCAAGGGATTTCAAGATTTCAAGGGAGAAGTTGATGAGACTTTAGACGAAGGCAGATGGGGGATTTTTATAAGAACTTGGGCAGTGGACCTTAACGAGATTTTGTAAGAGATCTTGAAAGCAGACTTCAGAGAGGTCTTGTTCGGGAATTTGGACCAGGATTTGAACGATGTTTGGGACTGGATCTTCAATCGGGACGAAGATTTGAACAAGGTCTTGGAAAAACGGAAATAGGAAAGGTTTTCGGCGAGGTCTTGCATAAGCACTTAAGCGAGATCTTGGAAAAGGACTCAACGAGGTCTTGAGCGAAGTCTTAAACCAGGTTTTCGCTAGGTCTTGGGCGACGACTTCAATTGGGTTTTAGACGAGGCCAGCGTTTGGATGAGATTTTAAGAAAGCTACTGGAATGAGATCTTGGAAGAAATCTTGAAAACAGACTCACCGGTGTCAAAGATGAGGTTTTGCAACAAGTCTTTGATAATAACGTTGGTCAAGATTGGAAGCAAATTTGAACAACGATAACGACTTGAAGGGGTCTTGCACGAGGCTTCGGATGGGGTCTTAGCCGAGGTCTTTGAAAGGAAAGGAGAAGTATGTCCATAATAATTATTTGAATAAGACAGTGGAATAGATGGTGGATGCGGATTTGGACGAGGACTTGCATGAGGAGTTAGACGAGGTCTAGACTGAAGTTGGGGTGAGAATTTGGGCGAGGTCTTGAATGTGATAAGTATGAGGACCATACCGAAGTCTTGCACGTGCCCTTGAATGACGATTTGCACGAAGACTTGGAAGGGAACTTAGACAGAGACTCGAACACAGATATTGATGTGGATTTGGACTAAGAAGTCGATGAGGAGTTATACCAGAAACTGGGCGAGAGCTTGAGCAGGGACTTAAAGGAGGTCTTTGATGAGAACTTGGACCACGGCACCTTGAGACTTGAGCTCGTGCTGAAGACTTGAGCAAGTGGATTTGAATGATGATTGGGAGAAAGATTTGAACTAAGAGCTATACCTTGAAGAGAAGGGACAAAAATGAGCTGGCTCTGGGGTTTGAACGAGCATTCGGTGGGAATGATGAATGGCAACAAGTTCCGAAGAGTGTCATTTAGGAGGAGGAGTGAGGACGGTGGAGGGTTTGTGGCAACTCAGGTCATTTCTTCTGGGGCACTAAGAACTAGAGGGATCGTTCATTAAAAAGCGCCTTGGACTGAAGACTAAATTTTGCGTAACCCCCAAGGCTTAGGAAGTCATAGTCAAGGATTAAGACTTCTTCTCTTCTTCATCGGATGGCGCTATAAACTGGGGTGGACCTGGGCCTCAACCAGACTAGCAAGCCTTAAGGCTTGGGACTAGATTCTTAAAAAAGACAAAAAAGTCCTGGTTTCACTGCAAAAGACATCAGCTTCAAGTCTGTACTGGTGGCTATCTTTATTTAATCTTATGTATAGGATGCTGACATACTCTCCCTGTCAAATGGAAGTTCTTTAGAATAGCTTCTGCTTAAGACTGGATTACGATTCAAAGATGAGGACAAAGACATTTTTTGGGATGGACCAGACTCCCTTCAAAAAAGAAACCACTAGGAAGACCGCTCTTTGGGATGGACCTCGACTGAAAAGTTTTAATAGACTTTCTCATCAAAAGCCACAAAAACGAAGTCACCATTATGACAACGACATCCCCCATCTGTGGGAAACTCATTCCCCCCAAGTCCCTTTGCTCCATCTGCTTCTCCCCATCCAGCCATCTGTTTACAATGTTCACCGAAAACATAAGCTTCCACCCTTTTGTTAGGGGGGGGACGGGGGTTCCTTTGGTTCTTTTGTCATTTCGAAAAATCCACCAAACAACCCATTAGTGTGAGGGGAAGAATAATCACATCCAAACCTCACCCCACAGCACAACATACAAAGTCACTTAACCTCCACTCTGACTCCCCCGCCAACCCCTTCAATAAAAGTGCAATAAATTCATTTCATTCCTTCATTTTCCCATTCTCATCCCGCATGCATTTCGAGTATCTAATTCAAGCAAGCGGTCACAGTCCCTCCCAGTCGGCGGTGAGGGCGCGGAAGAGAATGCAGGAAATGAAAAGAAACAAATGAATAGTCATACGCGACAGAACGCTTAAATATTCCACATACGTAAAGTCCCGGTAGTGGCCTCGCGGACTCTAAGTCAAACCATTCCCGGTTTGGATTTACTGCACTGCCTCTCTCTCCTTTCTCTCCCCCTCCGACGGCAATTCACACTCACCAGTGGGAGGAGTGGAGTTTATGAATTTAATATGATGACATCCGGCTAAAACGACAACCGTGTCACATGTGCGTTGTGTGCATCCGCACGCGGCGTGTCAGCTCTCCCATCACACTGGCGTGTGCGGCAGTGCGTCCGGGGTGTATGACGACTGACTGGCTGATGGGTGCTCTGTGCAGGAGTAGGTGCGAAGTGATAGCAAATTTTCGCTGCCGATTTGCCGCGGGAATTGTTTATAAAACGACTGGTGAGGTGATGGATGGGATGGGGGGAGTGATGGGGATGTTGTTCTTGATGGCTTCAAGATTTCTGTCTGATCTGTTTTTCCAACGATTGTTCAGCATTGAGGGTAAAAGCAAGCACCAAGGGATGGAAAATGTTGTCAGCCCCATGATAGACAAATGAAGACATGAGGGACAGAGCCAAGTGCCGAGGGATATGCCTTCAGATCGTATTTTCAGTCATCAATGGGCATGCAACCCCTAACAGAATCATCCTCATTTTCATGCCAAACGTCTCCAGCTATCTGACCCCCAAAAAGTTCCCTTAAGCCCAAACCCCCCATCCACCCACTTTGTTATATTTCATTAAATTTACCAACTCTTGTCATATTTCCGTTGCAGATGTTGAAACACGTTCAAATCTCCCCGCTGAGGAATCGATCCGATTCGGTGTCATTGCGCTCGTCGACATCGTGCTCGTCGTCGATATGTGGAAGTCCGGAGCCGCCAACGGAAATCCAGCGAACCCCATCACGGGCGTCCAGCTACTCCAGTTTGAATGAACAATTGCCTCAGGTGAGTGTGTGTTTGTTTGTTTGCCTGTGTGAGGGGGACGGTCTATTTGTGAATTTATGACTTGTGTGGCCAAGTTGTTGGGGGGGGGATTCATATGTGCTGCTGAATGAGTGTTGGAATTAATCTCCGGTGCACCTGGAGTGTAATAAATTGAAACATGATTTGACTGCGCGAATGAATGCGGACTTTGCTGGGTGAGGGGGGGGGGGGGGGGGCACACTAGAATTTCCGCCGAAAAATCTATCCAGAGGCCTACACGTGACATTCCCTGAACTCACAACCCGATGAGAAACAGAAAATCGATTTTATTCGACAACATCCCTCGACTTCCTCCTTGAAAGGTTCCACCGTTCGATGCTGCCTTTGACCCAGTGCGTGTCCCCATCCCTCACCACTTGAAGACACTTCTCCATGCCTCGCTGCTCTCCCACCGTGTCAAAGACTCCCTCACCCTCCACAAAAGCCGCTTAAAATCCGCTCCTCTCCTACACCCATTCACTCCCAGACCCTCAAATAAAAAATTCAGCAAAAAAAAAAGAAACTCGTATCCATCGACACGCTTCGCCGCTCGTAATCCTTTCCCTGTTCAGTCGTCCTTGAAAAAATATGATTCTTTGTCTCTAGGATGAGGAGGCCCATAGGCGAGGGGGAGGTTTCAATAAATCAATCTCTTAAAGCAGCCTCATCCGAGGAAAAAGGAAGTTTGGTCTATCTTCAGTACGCAACACAGCACAACAAGCCGCCACCGCCGCCATCACCACGGCTATCGAAGGGAATTTAATTTTACACAGCACAAGCATGTGCTGCGTTTTGAGGAATTCACATAGCCTCTGGGACATCTAAGGATTCCCCTACACTCGCTGTACAGAACGATGTCAGACGAAACAGAGACCCAGAGACGAGAGAGAACGTGATAGTAGAGAAATGCTTTTGACACATCCTCTCGAAAGAGAGAGCGAGCCCTGCTCAACATTTGAACCTTTTTCCCCCCTCCGACGACGAGAGTCCCTTTGACGGAGGGCAATTAAATCCTCGTTTGCAGTCGCAGGAATGAAGAACACGTGCGATATGTACTCTACTCGCCTGTCAAATAGACAGGAGAAGGATTGCGTTGCTTCCTTTGAGAGATTGGTTGCTGGGCTGGGCATTTGTTTGTGAAATTTTTTGGAAGAGCGCACGTGCTCAATGGAGATGATGAATTCAACAATGAGGATGTAACTCCTTCCGTTCGCCTCGCTTTTGTACGCGTTCTTATGCGTCTCAAGTTCGGTTAACCTCTCCGCTGGGGATTTGTGTGACAATGGGACGAGGGCTTGTGAATGACAATGAGCCGCACAAATTGAATTTGTTTGTTCAGCTAAGGGATGAGGATTCATTTGAAATTCTAGAGATTTTTCGGAGAGCGACTTGAGCTGAGGTTTTGTGGGGTAAGTAGGTAGACAACGACCTGAGGACTTTGCTTCAAAATTTTGATTGACAGCAGTTTAAGATGGCAGCCGGAGTGATTGAGAAGTCCATGGAATGGGGACTTCAGTCGCAATTTGATTGACAGTAGAATAGGCGAAGTGGCGACTTGATTCAAACTTTTACTGTAGTCCTTGACGGGCTTCAGTCAAAATTTGATTGTCAGCAGTCATAGATGACTGTTCGTTGATCGTCGAAGTGGGGAACTCACGAACTCACTCAAAACTTGACTGATGGCAAAACAAGACGGCAGTCGGTAGAATGAGAGCCGCGTCAAAGTAGCGACTTCAGTCAAACCTTTTCCATAGTTCTCGATGGACTTCAGTCAAAATTCGATTGACGGTAGCCCTAGATGCCGTAGATGACTGCCCGTTGTAATCCGTGGACTGACGGCAACTCTCGATGGCAGTGAGGGAGACTAGGGGTTCATCTAAGTCGCTACTTCAGTCAAAGATTTGCGATAGTCCCCTATAGGCTTCAGTCAAAATTTGAATGACAGCAGCTGTAGATGATTTGGACCTCTTCGGAGTGGGGACTTCGTTCAAAACTTGACTGTAAGATCAGGTCCTCAAAGAAGAAGCGACTTCAGTCAAATCCTTCCGATAGTCTCCTACGAGCTTCAGTCAAAATTTGATTGACATTAGCCCCAGATGCTTAAGACGACTGTCCAGGGATAAGAAATGTGACTGACGGCAAAATTAGATGACAGTTACGGAGACTAGGGGCTCATCGAAGTGGCTACTTCAGTCAAATCTTTCCGTTAGTCCTGTACGGGCTTCAGTCATCAGAGTGAGGACTTCATTCTAAACTTGACAGACAACAAAACTCAACGGCAGTCGGTAGGATTATGAGCTCTCTGATGTGCCCCAGATGTCCACGACTATTACCAGCAGCCCTAGGTACCTAGGTAACAGTCGTAGACATAGGAGATGCCGACGTCTAACCTTTAGTAATGGCAGGTCCAGAGGACAGCCAGTGGACTTTAATCAAAATTTGATTGCCGGCGGTTCTAGATCAGTGTCCTTGGACATCAAAACATGACTGGATGCAATTGTTGATGGCAATCGGGCCGAAATGGAGACTTCATTCAAAGAAGGTGGCTGCCAAAGCTTCATTGCCAGAAGTTACTGGGGATGTTTGGTAGAGTTTTAAGTTCCTCGACCGGATTGAAGGCAACTGTGGCCAAGACGGAGCTATAGCCTTATCGGGAGGTAACGCCACTTACTTTGAAGACAACTTGAAACACAAAATTTAAACCTCAGCCAGATCTTGATGAAATGAGAACCTGATTGACTTCAAACAGGAAATTCACTCAATGTCCTCCAAATCCCAAACTATAGTTCCAGTTGTTGGTTGCATGGCCCTCAGAGCGACTTCTCGTCGAAATACATCTCAAAACCTGACCCCAAGTGAACACTATATCACTCAGTCTTGCTGTACTGCGTCGCGTGTTTTCCCTCCTCCCACCACCGATCTCTCTCTCTCTCTCTCGCAATTCACAAGACAAACCTCGTTTTCTTCGACGAAACCCTCATTAAAAGTTGATTTTTTTACGATGACAAATTTGTATTCAATCTGAATCGTGTAACAACTTCGTTAGGTCGTCGTCTTCACATCAATTTCCAGCCACCATCCCACACATCGTCTTCACCTGCACGCAACCAAACAAATTGCCTGCCAACCACTTCCCACACTATTCCCATGCGCCGCCCACACACTGGCACCGGCGACAGACAAGGGAAACGACGAAAACATTCCGATGCCTCGATATTTCGTCCTTCGTCCTTCAACGTGCCCCGACAATGAATAAAGAACAGAAACTACGACCGAGGGGACTACTCACCATTCGGAAGCACTTGCCCCTATCTCGATCGGTTGTTCCGGTGGCATCCGCTTTAAGGCGCAGCGCAACGAGGTCCTTTTGCAGAGAAAAAAATTCAATTTCAAAACTGATAAATAATTCTCTCCGGTCGGGTCATGGATGGCCCGGTCGCTGCTGCTGGAGCGATGGAGAACAACCCCAGACGTGGCAGTCTACTCGTGTATCTTAAGTCGATGTTGATGTCGATTTCGATTTCGGTTTCGTTTTCGATTTTTGTGCTCGAAGGATGATTATCTCCTCCTGTTGGATATCGACTAATTGCTTGAGTGCGGCTGAGTAATTAATTGTACCATCGAATTCGAATCCTCCCCCCCCACCCCTCCGACACGCGCATTGGGGGTGGTTCGCGTTTAGCTTTAATTGGAATCGATAGTGGGGTGCCTCCCTCTGGTTGGCAGAGTCAATATTGTCAGTGCCGTCACTGCGGTTGACATTCAATTTGTGGCGGGAAAGATGTATAGAGGGGAGGTGGTGGTGGTGGTGGTGGTGGGGACGGCTCAAATATGTGATTTTTGGATGCAATTGCTTTTTAATGGACTCACGTGGTGACACAGTGTGAAGTGATTGGATGGGATAGTGGGGTGGAAAAAATTGCGGACACAAATGAATTGGATGATTCTAGGTGGTTTAAATTTAATTAAAGTGTGTGTGTGGGTGTTAACGATGTGCAGTTAGACAATTTCGTTTGGTCAAAAATGGGATGACATCGAAATTTTGTTAATCTGGTAGCATGACTCCCGCAACTGATTGACAAATTAATCGCGAAGACAGGAAATGAGAAAAATAATTGATCTAAAATTTGAAATTCATGTTATTCATTCATGTCAAAATTTGGTACAGAATATTTTTATGCCTCTGGATAAGACTTTTCAGAAATAAGATGGAGATAGAGAGAGGTATCAAAATATTGCTGCAAATCTCTTTAAAATTTTGTACCAATATTAAAAATTTGGTACAGAATATTTAGACAGAGGTACGAGACTTCTTGGAGAAAAGATGGAGATAGTGAGATCTAACCTTTCTGCAAATCTTTTAAAAAATGTCAAAATTTGGTACAGAGTTTTTAGAAATGTTTGCATATTAGAGTTTCCGAATATGGTGTCGCGATATAGACACAGCGAGACCAATAATTTCAATTGTTTTACAAATTTTTGAAAATGTCTTGAAAATGTTGTTCCAAATTCCAAATTTTGGTACAAAATTTTAAGAAACTGATAATTCAGTGGCGATCGAGGGACATTTTACAAACTTCAGTAGTTTTACACTTTTATTAGATTTTGTTCCAAATTTCAAAATTTAGTACAAAATGTTAACTTTTCCAAAGACCGATCAAAGCATTGCTCAGTCGACTTTATCTGCTTTTTCTAATTGTAGCAAATTCAACTCCCAATTTAGACTGACATAGGAAAACATTTTTACGAATCTTAAGAAATTTGTACCTGCGTCAGAAATTTAACTGCATAAATTTATCTGTACAGAAGTTCAAAATTTAGAAACAAAATATCACATTTTGTATAATTTTAAGCAAGAGTCCTCGTGCCAGAAACTCAAAGAATGCAATATTTCCATACTGTCCCACACATCATTTTCATCACCTCTGCCTAAATTCTGACAAACTTGTCCAAATTTCGATCAACTCATAGGGACATTGATTAATTTCAGTTCTGATGAATGTTTCATTGGCGATTTTAAACTGGCTAGAGGTTTTTAGTTCAGACAAAATTTTGGTCAAACGCATAATCAGTGGAGAAAAAATTTGGTACAAAGATCCAAAATTGAGTGCTTAACTCTAACGATTCCTAAATGCATCCAGATAATGACCAAAGCATTCCTATAGGAAGAACTTACCTTTTAGTCAAAATGTACAAAATTTTGATGAAACTTTTTGTCAAAATTGTTTGAATCCTATTGAAATTCAGAGAAAATTTTCGGAAATAAAGGAAGACAAGGCTATGTGTGGATATAACAGAGATAAAGATAAAATTTTGTACGAAATTTTAGAATTTGGTACAACATTTTTCATGATTTGTTGAATAGAGGTAAAACAGCTTACAAAGGGTTTGCATGTTTAAGAAGCGAGAAGTTCTTAATTTTGTTTGTGAGCCAAATTTGGATCAACATTTTTGGCCAGGTCTCAATTTGACCTTGTGGACACAGAAACAAAACAGACGCAACAGCTTCTTACACTTAATGACAAACACAAATTTAAAAAATGTCCGACATCTAATAACTTCTTTTTTATGATCAAAACCACACCAAAATTCTCTCCACTCGTCAGTCATCTTTCACACCCTACTCTGTGCGAATCACTTTGCGTAATGACAAGCTCACAAGTTTCTTGTGTCTGCGACATCCTTCCTCGCACATCATCAGCTACCAATTCATATCGACCCTCATACACTACTGACACACACCCACAGAGTGGCTTCCTTCCTCCAATCCGTGTGCTGTATGCATAAAATTTCAGTGCCGAGTAAAATGTTTAACTATCGAAATTTAATGGTTCTGCAAGGACGACCGTCTACGACATCTTCAATGTCGTCCTCCTCCATGCCTCGCTTCATCATCACTGCCTGGGCTATGTGAGAGGAGCAGTCTTTTGCAAACACTAATTGAAATTACTAAATAAACGTGTCTACACGATCCATTATGTGGGTGGGTTGGCAGTTCCCCTGGTGCCGGTGGTGCACATCTTCACTTCCTAGTCCACAGCCGGAGGGGATATCGGAAATTGCGTGCTCTACAAATATTTTCGAGTTAAAAGCGAAAAAGGTAACCACATGGGCACACACAAATCCCCAGTGTCGCCCCCTTTGGCGTGGGATGCGCCCCCTCGTTTTGCAGAATCGTATGTAAATGGTTGTTGGTTTTAAAATATGAACAAACCGCACGAAAATCACATCCTGAATTTTTGATAAGGATAATGAACGTTCCAAAGATGCCTATCATCGATGAATTATGCAAGCGGGGGGATGATGGGATGAAGGGTTTCCCTGTGAGTTGAGAGTAAAGTAAATTTTACGGCAGTCCTAGTGATGAGGCGATGGGGAAGCAGTTAATTTTTGGAAGTTCGATCTAGGAAGTGGGAACTGCTTGTCTGGGTGATGTGTGTAGTGGTGGGTGGAAGGCGACTAATTTAAGGGGGAATTTAAGGCCGGTTTTTTGGGGCATTTTAAATATGTGATTTTGACTTCTGGTGGATGTACCCAATTTTGAACTATGCTTCAGGGGCTTAGATTTTTGAAACATTGTTTGACAACATTTTTGGAGCATTCACAAGGAGTGAGAAAATTGTTCAAATATTGTTCCAAATTTTGAACAGATTTTCGAATGAATAAAACTTTTAAGAACAATATCAGAAAATGTTCTCTTAAACTTCATCCAGGCATTATAGACTTCAAGCATGATCCAAATTTGTGGCCAAAAGTTGTACCAAATTCAAATTCGATCTATGATCTTAATTTTGAAAAAGGAAGCTATGTCGGCGGGCATGTCGATTGAATCGTTCTAAATCCGTGGAAGAAGGACAAGGAAGAATTTGTACCAAATTTCGACTCCAAAATGTTAAGTTCAAGAAAAGAAATCAGTGTTTGTATTGATTTGATATATGGATGCGGGAATGACCAATTTTTTCAGATCCTGATTGAATTTTGAACTTGTTCCAAATTGTTCAAAATTTCAAATCAGTGGTTAAAAAACATTTATACAGCTTGACTCATTGGCAATGGACTTAGATCAAACTTCAATAGCCTCTACGGAATATCTAGAAAACAACAAATTTCTGAACTTGTACCAAAATTTGGAACTGACAGCATTAACAATGTCTTAGCGATGTGACTTGTGGCAAAATTAAATTCGCATCGATGGAATATTTCAACACTGGGATTTTTCAAATTCAAGCCAAAAGTTTGATCTAAATTTTGATCAGAAGAATAAAAAACTTGAGTGTCTTATGTGATTAACAGTCCTACACATTTTACGGAAATTCCAATTTTACCAACACATTGTGTATGAATATCAATCTGGTCCCAAAACTTTGTTTTTCCCGTCATCAGAACATTTCTGAACTTGTACTTAAATTATATTTGTGGCCATAAATTTGTCTTAACTTACAGAGGAGTGAAAGTATGCGATATTTGGATTTGGTCGAAAGTTCAACGGCATGTAGCGACATTATTCTGACCTCCTTGCGCTCACAAAATTTTAAGGCCTAAATTCTTATATTTTCAACTTTTATGAGCAGAGAGTGAAATATTTTAAAACTGTGATCAGTTCAAACTGTGTCATTGTCAACCAAGTGAAAGAAAGTTCACACCACACTCTGATCGAAATTCCTCTGTTCAGAAAAGGTCAGAAACCCTTTTCAATTTCAATTTGATTTTAAAAGTTTTTTCACGCTATTCATTAACACCCTGCAGTCGTCATAAAGCTGTTGTCAGATTTCCCAGTTAAGTCACCGACGTCATCCCATAAATCATCATGTAATCCAAAGGCCAATAAAAGTATCGAAGAAATTCAATCACAGACCCCTAGTTGCCCGTGTACAACTTATGCACATAATGCCGCTTATTGAACTTGAACCTGTTACCACTCCTTATGCAAGGACGCAGTCACTTTATGCTGCCGCCCACAAAACTTACGCAATGCAAACAGAAATTTCAATGTCACTCCAAAGCTACGCGGAGCACCTAACCCCAGCCAGTGTGGCGTCGCAGCCGTCTCCGTCGCCGACGTCGTCGCCGTCAAGGAATTTTTCAATTTTAGAAATTCACAAAGTTTTGATGGATTCAATTTGAGGAAGAAAGGCAAAACTATAAAAGGCGCACACACAACACGGTAACGTCACGTTGCGAGTGCCCGCACGAAATGTGTTTCAATATCAAGCGGAACAAGGTCAGGAGGGTCGGCGGTCCCTACCCCTTTGTCGGAGCATCACAAGTCTGTGAAGAAATGCAAGATATGTGTGTGTACTTGAAAGGGGGGACTATAAGGCTCGAAGCATGCCTCGAGGACAATTAATGGTTCGCAGCGGGGAATATATGGCAGCCATCGGTTTTTTTTTTCCGTTTTAGAAACGCACGTAGATCACGTAAAGGAGATCAATGCCGAACAATGGATGGGAGAAAGTTTGGTACTTTCAGACCCTAGCCTCGGATTCAATTGAATGGAAAATTACGAGAGGAACGCGTGCACCGACGGCAACGTAATGATCATTCATTTTCCGTTCAAGCGATTTTCGGTTTCCTCTCGCTGCCTCGGTTAATAAGGATGTGCTGAGGTTTAGAATTACCATACGAAATTTTGAATTACACACGCCACACAACCACGCGCATCCCTCGGCACGTGTTGGGGGTGTTTTCTTTCACTTTTTTCGGGGGATTTGTGGTGGCACGGCGAAATTGGGGAATTATCTCATGCCTTTGGTGGAAGGAGTCGAATGGAGTGCATGGGCATCCTTTGGGGTGGTTGAAGATGCAGCAGGAGGGAAGTGGCCAGGATTGACAGATTTGGGGGATGGTATGACCTTCAGAGAGACTTTCTGTTGACTCGCGAGACTTTCTGCTGACACTCTCACTTGGGTCTAGTTTGAGTCTCACTCTGCCTTGACTTTGGCTTGATGCTCACTCTGACTTGACTCCCACTCTAGCTTGAACCCATAAGGCTCGAATCATGCCTCACTCTAGCTTGAACTTCACTCTGGCTTAAGTTTCGCTGCAGCTTGATGCTTACCCTGGCTTGAATCTTTTGCGCGAGTCTCGCTCTCGCTTGATTTTCGGTCAAATTTAATCTTGACCTGGTTTGACTCTGGCTCTGTATTAACCCTGAAACGCTTCTAGTTGTGGCTTGACTTGACTCTCGCTCTGGCTTGACTGTGTCTCTGTGGCTTGACTGTGACTCTGGCTTAACTGTGGCTCTAGTTTTACTGTGTCTCTGGCTTGACTCTCGCTTTGGCTTGATCTTGGCTCTGGCTTGAGTGTGGCTCTTGCTTGACTCTGGCTCTGGCTCTGGCTTGACTCTGGCTCTGGTTTGACTCCCGATTTGGCTTGACTCTTGCTCTGGCTTGACTGTGGCTCCGGCTTGACTGTGGCTCTGGCTTGACTGTGACTCTGGCTGGACTGTGGCTGTGTTTCGACACTAGCTCTGGCTTGACTGTGGTTCTAGCTTGACTCTGGCTCTGGTTCTGGTTAGACTTTGGTTCTGGTTTGACTTTGGCTCTGGTGTGACTGAAGCTCTGGCGTGACTCTGGCTCTGGCTTGATTGTGGCTCTGGCTCGACTCTGGCTCAGGCTTGACTGTGGCTCCGGCTTGACTGTGGCTCTGGTTTGACTGGAGCTCTGGCTTGGCTCTGGCTTTGGTTTGACTTTGGCTGTGGTTTGACTGTGGCTCTGGCTTTGACTGACGCTCTCGCTTGGCTCTGGCTTTGGTTTGACTCTGGCTCTGTCTTGACTTTGGCTCTGGTTTGACTGGAGCTCTGGCTTGGCTTTGGCTTTGGTTTGACTCTGGATCTGTCTTGACTTTGGCTCTGGCGTGACTCTCACTCTGGCTTGACTGTAACTCTGGCTTGACACCCCTCTTGGCTTGTTTCTAGAAATCCCTTGACTTTAACTCTATTTTCACACGTGGTCCACTCTGGCTCTCGCTCTGTCTTGAATCTCAGCCGCAAGTCATACGCACCTGTTGCATAAGTCCGCTAGAAAAACAAAATCGTTGAAAAGCCTTCACTCGGAATAAACTTCCCCTCCCCACCACATCATCCCGTCATTTCCAGACTTCTATTGGCTTACTTATGGAAATTTTCCACTCGATTGATTTCAAATTCATTCATCCCCTGCTCAGGGGCCACCCCTCTGCCCAGAAACAGGTGCCTCAAAAACAACACCAATGAGCCGATTTCATTCAAGTTCCGATGGAAGCCTACCCGTGCGACTGCACGACGACAGCGTAGACGCTGACAAAGGATTGCTGTCGCATCCTTTTCCCTGTTTCGGTTTTGTCTTGTTTCCCCCGGCTCGTCGGCGGTGCGTGTGAAATTGCGCTCTCATCCGTGTAAGTGAAGCGTGAAGGTAGGCTGGGTAGGGGTAGGGAGTGAGTTTTATTTTTGGAGAGGAACCCTTGTTTTGATGCGGTTTTGAAGGGTTTTTTTTGGGGGAGGAATGGGAATGTTTTTGAAATGAAATGAAGATATCATCGCTAAGCTGTGTGGTTTCTTTTTTTTTTTTTGTCTGATTTAAATTTTGATGAGTTCTGGATGGTATTTGAGGCTACGCTGTCATATTCACATCCTTGGACGTTGCGTCATCAGATCGCCATCTTCTGCCTTTTCTCCGCCGAGGGAGGATTCCACAAAGTCATTGAATGCCTTCAGACATCCGAACGGAAACCTTCCCAAGATGACCGAACAGCTCGTGTATAGAGGAAACGTGATTTTTCTGCCGGAAGCGTGCCATCCAGGGGAGAAAGGAGAAAAATTATTTTGACATGACGTTTGTGTTCCATTTCCGACTGCAAAACAGAAACTATTCTGCAGACGAAGTCACAGCGAAACGAATTGGAATTCAATTGGCAAACAATAAACTTCTATTAGCCATGCACCATGAAGGACTTCTGTGTCCCCACCCCCCGCGCGCTCCCCCCCATTCTTGGTGTGATGTGTGGGACACTCGAAAGAGTGGACGTGTGCATGGATTATTCATGAGCACCGCACACCCAGCCTCAGTCTTAAGTTATTCACGTTGTTTTTAGCGCGCCTCCCACTCGCCTCTCGTCGCCGTCGGTGTCCTTTGGCAGTCACGTCCTGAAGTTTGCATCAGAAAGAGGATGCATACGTTGGCCGGGGTGTATTCCGGTAAATTTTCTTTTTCTGCTCGTTGGACTGAGATTAAAAATGCATTTGCATAGGGGAGCAGAAGTATGGTGGCGCACTTAAAATGCACATATCCCCCCTCACGCCCCTCACCACTCACATATTCGTACCACGAAGGGAATCCTGGAAGGTGCTCCTCGTTGTCGACCACAGGGCCACCGCTGAGTTGCAGTTGGTTATCCTTGTAATTACATTAGAATTCACTTCACCGGCAGGAGGGGCGGAGAAATTTGCTATTCATGTCCTTAAAGGAGTTTCGTCGGCGCTTTGAAAAACAAAAACAGACTTCTCGTCAGTTGTTGACTCTCGTTTCTTGGCCTAGGCGTGACTGGAATGCCACCCCACGGGAGTTTGTCTATGAATCTCCATTTTCACGCAACGCTGAGACGCAAAAGGCCTGATTTTGAGGCGCACATGCCGCGCCATTCCGTCATCCTCAAGGACAAAACGTGTGTGTTTCCACATAAGTGGCATAAAAGGCCGGAACGGGGGGATGGGTTCTCTGTCTCATACGTCAAGTGTATGAACACCGAAATACATCCTGATAAATGGCAAAGGATCACGAATCCATCTAGGGTGCGAAACACCGGCGAAAAAGGTGGGAAAGTGGATGTGGCAGTTGTTTCATGGTCGCAGGGATTTTCGTCTGGGTTCGGTTCAAGGTGACAGCGTCCCTTATTACAGTCACTTCCTGGAGAGAGCTATTCCGGTCCTTCGTCCTTGTGATGCTAAAAGCCGATAATCGAAGACAGACAGAGGGGATTTTGGCAAATGAAGAGGAGACAAGGTTCAAGGATATGTTTGTTCACTTCTCGATAAGTTTTTACACCGTCAGAAGTTCTTTGTCAGGAAGTGGCTTTTGCCGGAAGTTCTCAAATGACTTTTTGACTTTCAGTTCACCCCCGGGATGAGGGGAGTAATTGAACCCTTGGGTGCCTTTGGGGATGTCTCATGAGGGAGAGAGTCGGTGGTCTAGGATTTCTGTACCTCACAAACTTAAAGGCAGGTTTGGGCTATATTTTGACCTAGTTTTCGGCTCAGGCTTTAACTCTAGATGTAGGCTGAGACACAGTTAAAGGTAGAGAACAAGTCCAGCTAAAACCAAAGCCAGGGATAGAGCCAAGATACAGTGACGCATACATTGAGAGTTAGGGCCAGAAGTAAGCCAGAGTCAGAGGTGAGACAGAGCCAGGAGAGGGCCAGAGCAGGTGGTGAGACAAAACCAGACGTAAGCCAGATCTAAAGGTGAGCCAAAGACAGAGGCGAGCTAGAGCCAAAGGAGAGTCAGAGACAGGCGTGAGCCAAAGCTAGAGGAGGGCCAGATCCAAAGGGCAGATCCAGAGGGCAGCCAGAGGTGAGCTTGGGCAGGAGGTGGGCCAAAGCCAGACAAGAGCTAGAGCCAGAAGGGCGCCAGAGACAGTCGTGAGCCGGAGATAGTCGTGAGCTAGAGCTAGAAGTGAAACCTAGAGGAGGGCTAGAGCCAGAGATGAGCCAGGAACAGAGGAGAGATAGAGCCAGAGGGGAGCCAGAGCCAGAGCCAGGGTGAGCTTGAGGAGAAGGTGAGACAAAGCCAGACGAGATCTAGAGCCAGTGAGGCGCCAGCGACAGTCGTGAGCCAGAGACAGGCGTGAGCTAAAGCTAGAAATGAGCCAAACCCGGAGGGGGCCAGGGGTGAACTTAAGATAGAAGTGAGTTGAGAGCCAGAACTAGAGTTGCAGCTGAGCTAAGCTAGAACCAGAGGGCCAAAGTTATGTAAGAACTGAGCCCGAAAGCAGACACCAAAGTGCCACGGAAGTGAGAAAATGACCAGAAGCCTTGGACTAGAATTAGGGTAAGGGCCAAAATGAAGGGACACAGTCCCTAAAGTCCCCTTAAGTCGATTCGAAGACCGAGATAAAGTCAGGACCGGAAAGCAGCTGCTACCAAACTTGAAGTCAAAGCCACAGTCAAAGGGAAAGCGACGCCAAACTCGCGGCACAAACCTAAAAAATACTCGTTCCAGAGCCAGAGTAAGAACCGAAACCGCGAACATGGTTGAGTCCGTGCTTAAGAAAGAGTCATTGGCAGGGCTACAGTCACTCCAGAGTCAGTGTTATAAACGGTGTCTGGGCCAGAGGCAAGAAAGAGGAGGAATTGAGGCCAAAGCTGGGGACAGAGTCGAGGCAGAGTTAAGAATAAAGTCAGATTCGGACTTGTGTCAAAATCAAAGAATGGGCTAGAGCCAGACTCAGGCTCTGTGGGACCTTGTCTGCAATCAGATGTAGAACTCAAGTCAGGGCAGACTTGAAGAAGATCAAAGCCAAAGACACAGTCAAGTGAGAGTCAGAGCAAAATGCAAACAATGGTCAGAGCCGAGGTAGAACCAGATTTGTCAGAGACAGGGTCGGGAAATGCAGCCAAAGCCAGGCTCAGAGTTGAGCTTAAATTTGAATTGAAATTTGAAACAAACCCAAAGTCTGTAGCTTTTGCATGAACCAACTCTAGAGCCTTGGCCGGAGAAGGAACCTGACAAAACTAGCGGAACTCAGAGTCAAAGTCTCAATGACAGCTAGAGTCCGAGGAGCAGCTAGATTTCCTTCCTGAGCCAAATTCAGGGACAAAGTCTGACTTAGCACAGATCATACCGAGAGTTCAGCTTTCAGCCAGAGCCCGGTGTCCAAAAGAAGTCTTAACCACCACCCAAGGACAGACAGCCATAGCTCTCGTCCAACTTTCGCCTCCTCTCACAACCTTCCCCAGAATCCCCTCAATACCTCTCGCCCAACATGACTTTCACTCCACTCATCAAACAATGAAACAAAATCCCATCCACGAGCAGCTCCGCATTTCACATCTCATCACCGTTCGTCTGATTGAATGTGTGCCGCTCAGTCAGCCCTTCCTTTCGTCTATAATTAGGGAAATGGAATGCCAGTTGTATCGTGTCCTCTAGACACTTCCTGATATCTGAACGGTTTGTTGGCGTGACACCGCATCATCATCATCGTTTCGTGCTGTCGCATGCAAACCGGTTCAACGTCCTTCCTCACGTGATCCTTGCCGGTGGAGGGAGGAAAAATTTAAATTTCGCCCCCGAAAAAAAAACTGTCGTTTCCAATTTTGAGCACCAGCCCCACCGTGCACCGAATTTGATTGGCAATCTACGCTCAAATGGGATTTCCAGGTCGCCTGCATCCACATGCAGTGCTCTCGGTGCACAGTCACAGATACTCGTAGATTCTCGCAGCTACGCCTTCCGGGTTCAATTACCGTTGGTTCTGTGTCTTTGGCTGTGATTAGATGTGACGTCTTCCTGTAATTTGAGTGGGATCGCGGACGCTGCGGGATCAATTTAGACACGGACTGGATGGAAGATTGCAGGAGGAAGCGTTCAATTAGCGGAGTGTGTGTGTGTTGTGTGTTGGTGGAGGGGTGTGGGTCTTTGTGAGCGGAAGGTGTCGCTTTAGATGATTGTAGACGGGGTTTTCATAGTTTTTCTTTGTTTTGTCCTCTTTTCAGACGACCATCAAGGTGTTCACGAGCTGCCTGAAAATCGATATCGAGTACAAGACGCTGGGAATTCAATGGGACACAACCAGCAAGGAGGTCATTGGACAGTTGTTGAGAAGGTAAGTGGAGGGGATGTTTTTTGGGGATGTCAAATAAGACACATGTAGTGAGAGTTGAGTGATCCAAGCATCAGATTGTTGCAGGCAACGAACAATACGTTTCCTGCAGCTGAACACGCGTCAGGCAACTTGTGTTTTGGTGGTACACCTGTTGCGTGACGCGTGATGTACGTATATGTATATGTATTCGCCAAAAAAGCCTCAATTCTTGAAAAAAATAAAAAAAAACATCAATAAAATCACACTTCATTGTGATGCGTAACGAAAAATGTCACTTTCGTCACAAAATTGTACCGATTGTTTGCTGTCCCAAACTATCTGGATTCACTTTAAAAATTGCGTCAATAAAATTACCATAGTTTCTGATGTAGAAACGCGTTGCTAATAATGTGACGCGTAACGAAAAAATTCGTTTCGATGTCGATTTGAACGAATATTTTTCAAATAACAAGTAGAGACATGTAAGGGATCACTTAAGTGTAACTTCCCAGTTGCTGTTGGCAAAAAGAATCACAACTCAACGTGATGCGTAACGAAAATATATTATTTGTCAGGAATTTTGTAACGGCATGTTCTCCCATAAAAAGGAAACTTACGCCTATTGGGAACATTTCATGGAATTAATGGAAGATCTTAGTACAATATAACTTATGCACAACGTGACGCGTAACGAAAAAAACTACAAAATTTGTTATAAACCGTCAAAAGAGCTTGTTTTTAACAAAAGAAGAAAAGTAAAATAGAAAACAATCAACTTTTTCAAATTACTGATGGAAAATAGAAAAAAGTGACGCATAACGAAAAAATTTAGATCATCATAAATCTTAACAGTCTTGTTTGCTACAAAGCAAACAGCATTAAAGTACATCGAGCATTGAATTTGAACTCCAAATTACTGGTAAGATTACCGTCATGTCATCGTAATGCGTAACGAAAAAATATTGATTTATCACGAAACTAAAAATAAATTGTCGACCTGTAAAACCTTAATAAACTGGGAATAAGAATTATGGGAAAATCTTGATACAAAATAGACAATAAAAAACGTTACGCGTAACGACAAAGAAACAAACTCCGTGATAAGCTCTTGAAAAAGTTTGTTGTGTACAACAGAAAAATTAAACTAGGGTAGGACCTAAGAAGTTACTTAAGTTTCCTATGGAAGAAGGGAAAAAGTGACGCGTAACGAAGAGTAACATCTAGCATCATGTTCTAACATTTGCTTTGTCAAAACTAATACGAACACGTGCAAAATTGACACTAGTATCAATACAATTCACGTGGGAAAACCGCATAACGTTATAAAAATGTGACGCGTAACCAAAAAAAAATCTCCAAATTCATTATTAAGACAAAATAGGGAGATCGATAATGCTTCGAAAATTCGGGTCGATTTTAGAGAAAAAAAGTCTTAAAGTGGTAGCGAATAAGCGTTCACTCTACCGTGATGCGTCACACAACGAAATCTTCGTCTCCCCAAAAATAAGCAAATTCACGTTTTCATGCTTTAAAAAACGTCTCATCTACACTACAAGCCCATTGTCTTCTCGTGAGGGCGGCAAACTTTCCCTCTGTCGTGACGCGTCACATCCCTTCCTTCAAATGTTTGCTTCCACAAATTTAAGCACATTCATGTTTTCGTAATGAATGACTTAAAAAACTTTTTCATCTTCATGACAGCCTGCATGCAGACGACACGCTGTCAAAAAATGTCACATAATTAATTCGACGACAAAATCTCAGGTTCAACAACCTCGTCACGGCATTTTGCAACCCCTCCGACAGACCTTTACGACCTCAAGCACCTTAAAAAGTGCCATCAGAGCGTTGCAAAAATTCCTTTTGACAATTAAACTTATTCACGGTCGTCGTCATTGCCGTTGTCGTGTCGTGTGTGACGTTAACCAAATTAGGGATGTCATCGTCGTCTCCCCCTGCACCCCGTGGCTCAGAGCATCTCAAGAAGACATAAACGAGCCCCGAAAAAGGATGTGTAATGAAATATCCTTCAGCGACAAAAAAAATGTTCACGGTAAATGAACCGCACGGATACACCATCTGCGAGCGTCGAGATATGAAAACTGGCAACAAAGTCAATTTCCTCCTCAAAGGATGAATGAAGAGCCCTGCAGTTGCCGAGCACATTGTTCGGCTAAACGAAAACGTCTGGGGCTCATGTGTGGGTGCTGGGAGTGATGGGTTGGGAAATGATTTGTTCCGCCACTCTAACCTCAAATTTCGTCCTCTTTTCAGACTCAAAATGCGCCACCGTGACCCACGTCTCTTCTACCTCTCGATGGAGGTCAGTGTCCGTCGGGCTGGAGTGAAGACAATCCTCGTCCTGGACGACGATACTCGTCCAGCCATCCTGCAGGCATGTCACCCCAAGGGCGAATCAAGGTAGGTCCAAAAATTCACTCCAAATTCCTTGCAAATTGCTTACGGTACGGTGTCGTTGCAGATTCTGCCTCCAACTGCGGCCAGGTGGACTTATTCGCGTCCACACATCCGCCTTGCAGCCGACGTCGCAGTACAAGTCCCTGGTCATCTCGGAAGGAACCACCTCCGATGAGCTGCTGTCCCTCCTGCTGTCCTGCTACAACTCCCTGGAGCCCGTCGAGCAGTTCTCCATCTATGAGGTGAGTACCCGCACTGCAGAGGTCATGCAGACCACTTACCCTCTGTCTCTCTGTAGGTCTGCCCTGGTCAGGAGTATCAACGAAAACTGCATCCCGATGATTTACCTCTACGGGCGCAGGCTGAGCGCATGAAGCGCGGTGAAACCTGCCATTTCCTGGTGCGCCGCAACCCGAACTATCCCCGCCGCCGACAACTGCTCACCTCCCTGAGCGAGTACACAACGAACGACGCCGACTGCAGCGCCGACAGTGACCAGCTTCAGCTCCTGGACATGTCCACAGACTCCATTCCCGAGGCGGGCGACGATAAAACAACAAAAACCACACCATCCACCGCTACATCGTCGACATCGACAGCAGCCAACCAACGAGCGAGCACAAAAGCCCAGAAGGACATCGACGCGCACTCGATAACCAGCTCGTCCAGCAAGTCATCCATCTCGTCGTCATCCTCATCCGCCTCCAGCTCATCCTCGTCGTCGTCATCGACCTCCTCCTCCTCCTCGTCGCAAATCGACTGCAAAAAGTGCCGCAACAGCTTTAAGTCGTGCGAGTTTTGTCACAAAAACACCGCACTGATTCAGGCGCACCGCCAGCTCCAGCTGCAGACCTACAGTCCCGTCTACAACATTCGTGAGATCCGCACCGTCGGCCATTCGTTCTCGTCGCTCGGCAACGACAAGAAACTGCTCGACATTCATCTGAATGGAGGTTTCGAGACGCGTCTGCCGCCGCCACCGGTGCCAAAGAAGCCGCAAGGCATCCGACCGCAGAGCATGCATCTACGGCATTCGACAACGAGGAGTGACACCAGTGACACCACCAACTCTGGCAGCAGCAACAGCAGTAGCAGCGTGACCCCCCTGGGCGAGGAGGTTGTAAATAATGATCCACCCAAGGGGTTGGGACACTTTGTTTACATCTAAATCGAGAGAGTGACCCGCCCACTGCCGACACTGGCCGACCAGGGGATGTGGTGTCTCCTGCGGCTGTGGGGGGGGTTCTTCCCTTTTTTTTCGTTTGGTGTGACTAGTCAGGCTTTCACAATATTGATGTTTGTTTGTTGTTGCTGTTGTTGTTTTAGTTGCACAGCCTTGCTCTGGAATGTTAAGTTGGCGTTGGGAGTGGGAGTGAAGTGGGCGTGGGGAAAGGGTGGTGTGGATGGTGGCTTAAAGAGATTTGCACTGAAATTTGGGGAGATTGCAGGCGGATTCAATTTGGATTTGGAGAGAGATTTTTTGACACCAAATGCACTACATATTGATGCAGTGAATGATTGGGGGTTCTGGGGAGGATTTCGACATTTAACACAGCTTTTGACTTTGGGTTGATATCTGCCTGAAAGAAGGTCAATCTTGTATGCTAATTGTTGGTCACTCAGGAGCACAGAGCTAAGCGCCTAACGTCACCACAAATCAGTTTCCTTGGACCAGATCAATTTAATTGAAGTAGGAGACAACTGCCGTCACGCAAAGGCTTCAGTTCACGGACAGCCAAGTGCTACGACGAGTTTGTCGTGATCTAAGACTCCATTGGGGCTCATGTGGAACTGGAACTCAATCAACATGCCCCTCCAAGAATCATGGTTTTGAAGCGCCTCCAGTACAGTCCCCAGAGATCAAAAATTTGTCTCAATCACTTCATCAATTGACAACATTGTGTGGGCAGATCCAAGACGGACACAATTTTGGATCAAAATCTGCCAATTTAGGCCCGAAGGAATTTCGACGTCCCTACAGGAGTAGCAACAAGCGAATCAAGCGTCATTTTTACACATGTCGCCGACCAACAAGGTGTCGACCTGAACACAAGTTTTGGCCGTATATTGGTCTAAGTTCAGAAAGGTAGAAATTTTCTGACCAAAAATTTGTCAAATTTGGTCCACAATCGTAGTGTTCACACTAGAGACTCTGTGAATGTCCAACTTAGCCGTTCTGGCTCAATCAATTTCTCAAAAGTGTTGCCAGATCCCGAGGTGTTCCGGGTGTTACATAAAATCTGCCTCACAATGAACTCTAATCAGAAGTTGACAAGTTTGGGCACATCAGTCTCTCACGACTCCATCAAAAAAAAAGAAGAAAAACCGTCGTTGAAGGCCATACTTGTTTTATTGTAGAACTAGAACGGACTGGAAAGTGGATTCTGGATAAGCGGACTGTAAGACCGAAGTGTGTCCAATTTCAAAACGGAGATCCAACTATAGGGCAAACATTTCACTTCTGCCCCATCACTTCGTCGAGAAAGATTTGGAGTTGAAAACGATCGTAAATTGATCTAAGACCTCAGATAGATGAGGTTGCAGCTGAACTTCTGCTTTTTCTTCTTGTGGCGCTACATGACTCTCCCACCAGCTGCTTAAAATTATCCTTGATCCAGAGGGCCGTACAAGAAATTTAGGATCTGGTCAAGAAAGTGTAATTTTTTGACATTTGTCAAATCTGAGGTGAATGGAGATCGATACAATTTGGATGAGCGAGATCTGAGATCGAAACGTAGACAATTGTCACTTGAAACTGGAGCTGAGACATTGCAACATCCAGGCACTGCCCAAAAAGCGTCCTCCATTTCACCGCTTCGACTGCAAAGATGCCAAAATTAAGGTCAAACGATCTTCGCCCCTGAGTGATGATCCCAAATCATGGACAGGCATCGAACTCAAAGTGGGAGAAAATGTAGCAAACATCAATGACTGTCCAAAAAGTGACCAAGAATGTAGATTATTCCTTTTCATCTGACGGATTTCGACGTGGATGGAAACACAGAGGACATCCTTTGTTACAGCCTAAAGAAGATCACCAGTGTGTCAGTTTCAAAGGAAAGGTGTGACAATGCAGTTTTTTCAGTCAAATTTTAAAAGGGGCTTGAGTCACTCTTCACCATAGAATGATCGTGGAGCAGGACCAGTGGATCAGAATTTGTTCAAATTTTGCAGAAAAATTTTAAAAAAAGTACACGAAGTCCTGAAAATTGTCAGACAGACAGATGCCGTACAGACACCCCAAAATGTGCAGATGACAACGAAAAAGGCAATATGCAGTAGACAGCACATTGACAAGCTTTTCGATCAAATTTTCCCCACATCTTCGTTGATTGGATTCGCACGCTCTATGATAGAGCTAGATACTTCCTTGTGAATTTGTTACCCAGAGTAGTGGAACGATTGAGATTGAAGCTGGAAATTAAACTAGGCGATCACCAACAGCAAGATTTTCGACCAAAATCTGGCCTAAAAGATCCAAAATATTATCAAAAGCAGATCAAAAGACCAAAAGTCAAAAGGACTTCCTCCATTGCGTTGACCAGAGGAAATTCGACGTCGCGCGGTGATTGGAGATCAGATCAGACAACGCGTGCCAAAATCTCAGCTTAAATTTGGATCAAGGATAAAAACCTGACTTTCCTCGACTTTCATCCATTATATCATCCAGAACGACGTCAAAGTGATTATAGCTTCAAAGGGAATGCCTGTTCCATCAAAATCTTTACTTCTGTGGCATAAAACTTGTCTGGAGGTCAAATTGTCCGACAACCCGACAACAATCCACCGAACTGCAGTCAACCAAGATCCGCGACGCACACAGCGAACTTCCAACCGGATCAATTTCTAACACCCCCATCAACAGCATCTTCACAACGAATGTGTCGCCATCTCACAGCAAAAAACCCCACCGTAGCACCACCCTTGCTTCAAACCACTGCATCACTTCCCCACACACAACGCTCACTCCAAGCTCCAAACCCACTAAGAAAACAAA
The DNA here is from genome assembly GCA_944738645.1 of Eristalinus sepulchralis. Taxonomy (NCBI): domain Eukaryota; kingdom Metazoa; phylum Arthropoda; class Insecta; order Diptera; family Syrphidae; genus Eristalinus; species Eristalinus sepulchralis. The sequence continues at coordinate 7,632,425 of OX122886.1, read as the reverse complement.
AAAAAAGTGCACAATCCAAAAGATCTGAAAATAGAAGAAAAGAAAAATTGTATCTATGTATCTATTCCCTGTTAAATTGCTTTGTAAATACTTCACCGTTGTACATACGCTTGTATATTTATTTCTTTTTTAATTTTTGATTATCCTTAAGTTTACATTTTGTATAAATCCAAAAAATCGTCTTGTATCCTTAGACCGGGTCCAGACCCACAAAGTACCAAAGAGAAAGAAATTCTTTAAAGCACCTCCTGTATTGTTTCGCTTGCGAGTCCTTGCACATTGTAAGCCTCTCACAAAACAAATTGGCAATTGATCCTTAAATGTCCTTCTTATACACTGTATTTTTTATCAAATAAAAATATCCATTCAAATCTCGTATCCGTTGTGTTTTCTTTTGAAAAAAAAAAAATTTAAGATATCCCTTTAAGGCTCAAGGATACACCCGCAGTTGGCGGCTCGGCAATAACTCAACGATAACAATTTTCGCTCGCTCATCCTGAATCCGTTTTATTGCATTGCACAGCGACATTAATGTGATTTGTGTGGGTGCCTCGGTGACGGCTTGATGGCTGCTCTTGAGGATAATAAAATGGCAGAGGTGCTGGTTACCTGAAGTATTTCCATAAATTCACCGCAGGAGTCACCACCCTGATGGTGGTTGCCGTGTAATTAGGATGCCTTCGCGTTACTCTAGCCAAGTGTGTTGATTAAGAATGGAATTAAAGGCAAAAACTTCGCACACACGCACAGAGTTTGGTGGCGAGGGCACTCTCATTATGCGCATGGAAGCGTGCATTAGGAAAATTAATATTTATCGTGTCACATTTTCAACACATCGATGATGGATGCCCGTCCGCCAGCGATTGACAAGATGTCCTTGGCAGGGAACAGACTTGTGTGTGTCTCGCGATTTGATGAATGATGTCTTTGGCGGGTTCATCGGGTGCCAGGGATTCGGATCTGGAGCCTGTTAATTAGCACGACGACAAAGTACGAACAGGATTCGTTATGCCAGTGAAAGGTGCATCAACGTGGTGGGATCGTGGGCAGATATTCCATCCCTTACCTCTGTAACACTCTTTTTATATGTCCTGGACCATTGTAGCCATTTTTCACAGAGCTTTGAGTACACATCTATGGACAAACGAACTGAAGCACTTCTCTAGAGAACACCAAAATGGCTTGTGAGGACACTCTGATAAGGAAAATGCTTGAAAATGAATAAGGACATTTTTGGGGGAAGTGGCCGATTATTTACTAGCTTTCAGCCAGGTTCTGGAACCCGTTTTCTGGTTGCCTGCTATCTGAACCTTCTCCCTTCCTCCATTCATCACCTCCAACCCTCATCACCTCCTCCTCTCATCAGCTCCTTCCCTCCTCCCTTCCTTTCACACCGATTCCCGCGCTCCAATTTCTGCCCAGCGACACGGGGGGGCAAATTTGGTGAACACGTTGGACGTCGAGGAAAGATTCTTTCGTGACGCGAGTAACTGCCGCCTCTATACCGTGATAGGCTCCTGTGCGGGGGAACCTCGATGATGAGCAGACACTTCTTTCGACTGAAACGCATTACATCGATGGTTGGGACGTGATCCCCTTCATCATCGGCCTGCCTTCGATGCAATGCCAATAACCACTCGTCAGACCCAAGATGAGGTCGCTGGTTGTAGTCTGTGAAGTCGCCCGTCTGCGCTTAAGATGAGAAGAGATGCTGCTGACGCCTTAGAGGCGATGGTGGAGGATCGATCGGCCTGGAGGTCATTCCTTTAGTGGTACATATGTACTCGTACGTCTCACTGAAATGTTTGTTTTATAACTGGGCGGGGATTAGTTGTCATTATTACCCTAGAAGGGTTTAGACACTTTGTTTAGATCTTAATCGAGAGAGTGATCTGGCCACGGCCTTCTGGCCCACCTATGGATGTAGCGTCTCCTGCAGCTGTGGGGTGTCCCCTGCGGCTATGGGGTGTCTCCTGCGGCTGCGACGTGGCGGTTCTTCCGATCCCTAACGTGGCCGAAAATAAGTCACAACACAAGTCGAAGGTGAAGAGGAAGAAAGGTAGAGGAGGTTCCAGTGCAGATTAATTTTGTTTGCGGATTGTAAAGAGGTAGAAAGTTGAAGCTGGAAAGAACAAATTCGTGTGGTGCGGATAAAGGACAAGTCTCTCATCTCAAACTGTTTCTCCAAAGGAAGGCTTAAATTGGATGACGATGTTGCAATATTTTCTTCTCCAAACCTGGTCGTTGTTTCTGCAATTCGGTATCGTCATGTGATCACTTTGCGCTCCCGTGGTAGTGAACGTCGATGTCACACCTTGTGACGCCTAGGAAACCGTCGCCATCACCCGGGACAATCTTCGCCTTCTTGGGAACGCGGTCCCTGGGTGAAGTCCACTGCTTCAACTGTCCCTTCAGCTCCAGATGATGTGACTGGATTTATAAATCTTCTTCTTCTTCTTCTTCTTGTGGCGCTACAGTCCGGGGTGGACCTAGGCCTCAACCAACATGCCTCTCCAGCCAGCACGATCTTTCGCCAGCTGCCGCCAGTTGCGCACTCCAAGTTGATTGAGGTCCTTCTCCACTTGTGTGCGCCACCTTAGCCTGGGCCGTCCTCTGTTGCGTTGTCCTAAATTATGAATCACTTGATTCAAAATCACATCCATAACACCACTGCTAGTGTGTACAGAATCACTTGGCGGCAACTAGACCCAGGTGTTGAATGAACCTGACTGGTAGTGACGGCTTGAGCAGAGGCTATAGTCAGGTGCCACGGGAGGCTAGGAGCCCCTGTGACTTCGGTTTCAGACTGACCGTGCAGTAGGCCCGAGAAAGTATCATGGCGGGTGTGCTGTAAGACCCAATATCTTGTGCAGAGTGGAGGTTATTGGACCGTGCCGACTGGTTTGAGTCATTCCAGGCGGTTAGGGGACTTGTCCCTCAAGCATAATCTCAATTAGTACTTGAGTAACAAAGGCGTCTAGTCTGGTATTATCCCTTGGGAAAATTGACCCCATGATGTAAGGTAGGTGATCGCATAGAACCAAATCCCATATCTGTCCCTTCATCTCTGGTTCTTACGTTCATTAGGAAATGATATGGATGTGCCTTCAAATTGATCTGACACAGCTTCAGACACTGGTATCAAGGCCGTGCTTGCAGTCTGAATCATACAGACAGTCTTCTCATGACCCAGGCAGTGCTTTGAAATGCCTACTATCTCAACTATCACGTGAGACTTTAATCGGCGGTCGACCAATGTGAAATCCTGACGCTGTCCACCGTGGTCTGTGGTCGCCGTGGTGTAGTGGGTAAGGGCGGCGGCTCACACGCTGACGGTCCCAGGTTTCTGAACCTGGAAAGTGCTTGACTTTGTTCACGCCATCATCCTTTCGATTCGCCGACAACACTCAGAGACTATGGACTGTGAATAAAAATTTCCGCAAGTTTCGTAGTCCCTCTGGCGAGAGAACAACTGCTCGCTACGACAAGCGGTGGCTTAAGAAGATAGACCCTTGGACCCTTGTGAGCCGTAGTGACACCCCGTCGTGGTAGTTTTCGGGCAACTCAACAAAAGGACAGAACGGCCGAGGACTGCCGACTTCAGAAAAAATTGACTGACTCCTAACATCCGAACCCAAGACCCGATTCATCGACCGATATTTTTGAGAGTCCGCTGCCATGCCTGCTTCCACTTGCTGTCAAAGCGAACGAGTCTGAGGCTCACATTTTCACAGTGCACGTGTATGAGGTGGTTCATGATGGTGGCCATGCGATGAAAATGCTTATCAGACTGCCCTAGCGTTCTTTCGTCTAGTGGAGCACTGAGTTAGTGACCGCCAAGTTCATCTTTTGCCATAGCCTGCGCAGGGTTCTGAACTATGTCCAGCTGGCAATCTGTGGAACGATGTAAAGCATGTGGATGGATTCAGGCATCCAGGCAATTAAGGAGAGTTTTGAAAAGAAAATAATCAAATGAAGGAATAGGTGGGAAATGTTGCTGGTTGCCTGTTCAACGCCGTATACCCCACGGAAACGAGAAGCACTGGTGGCAGTCTAAGCCCACGTTTTTCACCCCCTTTTCCAGCTCCAAGAGTTTACTGAATCTTGCTCCCAAATCTGACTGCATTCAGATGAGATTTGATTGCGTCTAGAGGAGGTTCCAACATAAAATAAGTTGGGAGCCACAAAACATTGTCCACTCCAAGATTCAAACTGGGGGTCCCTTTCCCAACCTCAAGCTCCACTGGCGGGAACCACCAATTCTAGAAACACCCAAATCTTGACCCTAGACGGAACCAATCTTCAGTGTTCCGTCTTAAGCCAAGGGTTCTACAATCAATTGCCCCCTTAATTGAGTGTGCCACCCTCAGCGCAATAGTTGCAATTCAGTCGACCAAAAATTGCTCCGCAATTGATTCCGTTTCCTTGGGCAATCGGTTCCATGGGACGATTTCGTAGGGAGACCACGTATTTAATTTCGAAAGCTCTCACAGAGCGGCAAGGTCAGAAATGAATGTTCCCCACTCCTGATGCAGAAGTTTAATGACCAATTACAGAGGACGATGCACACCCTCTGGTGAGTGGCTGGAGAGGAGAGGGGGAGCGGATTGCAATCGTTGCAATTGTCCTTTATGGCTTTATGAAGTGAACCGAAACGTGAGTTGGGAACTTTGTTCAAGTCTACGGCCATCTGATTGTCGTTCCTGTGGAGCAATGAAGAGGCTAAGTCTGAAATTAATCAGCTCCTGAGCTCCTTAAAAGCAAAAGCAACCCTTCAACGAGACCAAAGTCCTTGAGGACTCTTGCAAAACAATATTCATGCGTCTGATGAACTCAGATTGTGGTCAACCTCACCAACCCACAGACAGGCATTCATTTCAAAATTCCCCACCCAGTTGTGTGTGTGCTCATCGGTGCGTTCGCGGATGCATCGTGGAATAACCGAATCCATTGGATTGTGAAGTCAATCGATTTGTTCCACTAACCGTATTCCCTCAGGCGTTGCGAATCGCGTCGGGTCAGACAGGCACTGGGTCAGGAGTGACAGCGCATCGATTTAATCTGCGACACGACACTCCCAGTCGATGTTCCGTGAGGTCTCCAGAGGGGGAAAGGTTAGTGTATGATTTGTGCAGACATGTGTAGACGATGTGTTCGGCGGGGGAGGGGGCTTCTATGCTGGCATAATGCGACTCTGTACGTGAACGATGCCCGATGGGAGATTGTCGATGGAATGAAAACAAACACAGGGTTGTGCACTGTGCGGAGTTCCTCAGGGAGGAGTGTGGAGGGGGATGGGATGTTTGCATTGATGCTGTATCCTTATATGCTTTTCCTGGCGTCTTTAAATTCTTCTTACACCCTTCGTCTGTTGATTTGCTTGATCTCCAACATATCGCTCAGACTGAGGACTAGAATTGGAGGCAGTTGGGTGCCCTGTGGGACTCCAGAGACTGAGGACTAGAATTGGGAGGAGTTGGGTGCTCTGTGACCTTCCCTTTAACAACTTCTCAGAAGAAACTCACAAGTAAGTCCAAAAAGGGATCCAATGGGAGCATTTCACTCCTACTTACAGTCATGTCCTTTTCTCGCTCCCACCGCTGTACAACGATCGCACCCACAAGACACTGACCACAGTGTCAAGCTCCTAAATATTCACTTATTGTCCAACTGAACCTGAGGTGAAAACGTTCCTTTTTGTGGCGTCCCTGCAACGACATCCTGCATGGCATTGTGTGGACAGAATCCCTTATTCATCTCCCCTTCATGGCTGTTGCATCCTTGTCTTCCATGCTTGCCGGTTAATTGCATCAAAGGATTCGATTGAAACTCGTTTTCCTCTTTTTCCCTCCTCTTGCCTCCCTTACTCTACCCTCCTTCCACGCTCTTCGGCACTTCCTCCCTCTCCACCATCCTTCCAGTCCTATCTTCGTCGTCGCTATTCGTGGTAGTCGCTGATGATGACAACGACTATCGACGACCACGACAACGAAAATCGACATCGACGCCAACCACGTACCGCACCGCACAGCACGCCACGCTTTACAATCAATTCATTCGATTTGCGGTTAGGATGCGAATTCGGATACTGATTCGCATTCGTGTGGGGGGTATCATAGCGGAAGTGGTTGCAATGCCAACCGACGTCGCTGATAATGGCAGCTGGCGTGTATGCTTGAGTGTGTGTGTGTGTGTTCACCTTCCGCCGGATACCAGAATCGTTATCCGAAGAAGTTCGACGCCCATACAGATCCCATTTCGTCGAAGGGAATGTGGAGTGCCTTCTTCTCGGGCGTATCCTGTAACTCGATCTGATGTAAGTTACCACCCCCTCCCCCCACAACCCCTCACTGAGTGGGTCGATGCATTTTTTCACATCAACTACTGGTGTACTTTTTGAATGTTTTATTTATGAGGTACATGGTGTGTGTGTGAGAGCGCTGTTGGACGGAATTTTTTTTCCTGACCCCCAACCCTCTGTCCACCCTCTCATCCCGGTGGGTCTGGTTTGGAAGATTTATGAGACTCATAACATATTTATTAGGCTGCGGGATTTCAGTCGGGTAATGTTTCACTTTACGGGCATAAACTATCGAAGCTCTGAAGCTGAAGCTGAAGCTGCAACTACAGCGAGTCCTCCCGCCCCCACCCACTCCTCGCCGGCTGCTCGCGTTTATTTATTTACATTGAAAGTGTTGTTTTTTTTCGCCATGTTTTAAACCGAATAGCGGCACGGCGTGGTGGTGGCGGTGAGCTTTTTTTTGTCCACCATGTCCTGACATGTCCTTTGTTCGAAGGGAATTTATGACCTCTGTATCATACGACAGTATATTTATTCCGTCATGTCCCTTTTTTGGCTGTCCCAGAGAGACGGACTTTTTTAACGTTTGGATGATTATGCGAAATTATGAAGCTCCGGAATAGAGGTTTCTAGAGTGGGTGTGGGAAGTGACAGAGTTCCTGGAGTGACTGGGAGGGGTACAAAGAATTGGATGAAGAGATGTTGAAACGACATTTCGGCGTCCTAAAGGTTAGTAAAGCGGAGTGCCAAGGGTATACAAGGTGAGACGGGAAAAAAAATCTTAAGCGCGGTTCCACCTCCTTTTGGAGCCATTTTAAAAAGAGGAGTGAACTGTGGAACCAACCAAAACGGAGGAGGGAATGTTCCAACTGATTTCAAAGTCGTTATAAGGAATGATGTTGTCAGCGTGCCTTGGTATCTTTGCCTCTTGAAGATTTGGCCTGTGTCCAAATTTTCCATGACATTTTCGGAAAACTGCCCTTTTTACAATTGTTGCCTCTTCTAAAATTTGGCCTTTTCGGAAATTTGGGCTTTTCAGAAATTTTGACTTTTCGGAAATAAGGCCTTTTAGGAAATTAGGTCTTTCCGAAAATTTCACCTCTTCGGAAATTCGGCCTTTTGGAAAATTGGGTCTTTTCGGAAATTTGGCCTTTTTGCAATTTTGGCCTTTTCATGAATTTGGTCATTTGAGAAATTTTGCCTTTTCGGGGATTAAGCCTTTTCCGGATATTTGGCCTTTTCTGAAATTTGGCCTTTTCAGAAATTTTGACTTTTCAGAAATTTTGACTTTTCGAAAATCTCACCTTTTCGGAAATTTGGACTTTTCAGAAATTTGCCCTTTTCGGAAATTTGGCCTTTCCGCAAATTTGGCCGTTTCGGAAATTTAACATCTTCGGAAATTTGGGCTTTTCGGAAATTTGGCGTTTCCGGAAATTTGGTCTTTTTAGAAATTTTGTCTTTTCGGAAATATGGCCTTTTCAGAAATGTTGCCTTTTCTAAAGTTAGCCTTTTGGCAATTTGGCGTCTTCGGAAATTTGGCCCTTTTCAGAAATTTGGCCTTTTCGGAAATATGGCACTTTCTGTAATTTGGCCTTTTCGGAAAAAAGGCCTTTTCTGAAATTTGGCCTTTCCGGAAATTTGGTCTTTTCGGATATTTGTCCTTTTCGGGGATTAGGTCTTTTTGAAAAATTAGATTTTTCGCAAGGTTGGTCCTTGACAAAGGAAACTGTTTGATGGGGTGTTCCAAAAGGAAATTGCATACTTCGCTTTTCAAATTCCCAATTTAGGCTTTCTAACCCTTGCCGCCTTTCAATTCACTAATCCTGTGAATCGCTTGCAGGAAACCATTTTATTTTTTCAAACCTCTCTAAACAGCTACCCAGCGTTATAAATTGATAACCAAACCCATTACCCGCACCACACACACTGGACGGATATCCTGCGCTCGCCGGTGAAATTTTGCAAAAATTGTTTCAGAATTTCATTTAAAAGCATCCTCCCGACTGCTGCACTGCTGCAATGCGTCCCCGTCGGCCGCATAATCCTGCGTGTCCTGAATAAATTCATTACGTTCCGCGTGTGTCCACACCGTCCGTCAATGGCGTAATTTACACCACCACCAGCGGTGCTCATTTCCTGTGTACTTAACCGCACCGAGTGTCCGCGTTAAATAATTCACACAAATGACCACCGCGGCGGCGGAGCCATCCGAAGCAGTGAAGGGCCGCATGTATAGAATTCATTCTGTCACCTCAACCTCAAATTAATAAAATTTCCCGCACCACCACCATGAATCCCATTTCATCAGTCAGTTGTGAGGGCTTGTGGCACGACGTCAAGGATGTGCGGGCTGCTGTTGTTAATTAGAAAAACAAACCAAAAAGGACGGGATTCCTTCATTGTGGGCGGCTCTTTGGACCGCCGTGCACGTTTGAGGATTAAATTATCGCGCTCCACTTGCGTCTGAGGCGGCCAGCCCAGGTCCTTTGCAGGTCCCACAGGAAGCGCTGGCGTAAAGCGAGGGAAAGTAATTAATTTCGAAAGTACACGCTTCAGCACAGAAGATGTAGACTTGCAGCGGAAGTCATACAAGTAAGGTGGTGGTGGCGGCTGGAGGGAGGGGATGGGGGGTTTGATCATACAGAAAAGCGCATTGTTCGGTGCTAGGGAATTAGGAACTTGTGACGGGGAAATGGCAAACGGATGACAGCAAGTACGCCGCGCAAAGGAGCACCGAGCATAGTGGTGCGGCGTGTTGAACAAAAGAGGGATTTTGCAAACAATGGTGGGGAATAGTTGGTGGGGAGTGGGTGGGGCTTAGTGCAGCGAATTGATTGAAAGCTGCTGGAAACTGATATGCTGACGTTGGTTGTCTAAGATTTTGGATGAGCAGGCGTTGAACCACTTGGGGAGGGGTTGGCTTTGGGGATTAGTCAACTTCTGGACGGTTGCGATGGTGAGGAGGTGGACACAGAAGGCGATTGGAAGGTGGTGATGGTGTCTTTGGAAGAATTCAAGGTTTGAATTTGAAATGAGTTGGACGGCAACTTCTGCTGTTTTCCAGGCTTCGTGCATCTTCTCACCACGGAAGAAGACTGCGTGTCAGTCAGCTGTGCTCGTGGTACATGGCTGGATGTGAGTGGTCAACAGAGTCATGGACCCAAGGATAATTTGGTGCGATGGCAGCTACCAGACTCAGAAACTGAGGCTACTTGTGACAGCTCCACCAGTGCCACGTTAAGGCAAAATCCTCTGAAATTTGTCAGGTGTCTGCGGACCGTAGTTGACGCCACTGCAACGTTGAAACGCACACCTTCAGACACCGGCTTAACTCACAATGTCTTCTGCTGGAGCTCCAGGGACAAGGAGGATGGAGAATCCATTTCGCAACTCCTCTGCGACTGTCGACCTCGTGTAAGAAGAGGGAAGAAACACCTAGGGCCACACTTCTTTGACAACCTCGGTAAGCAGCTACGTACCCAGCTCCCATGTTTGACGAACAACAGGGCACTATCCGGGCACCGTCCAATGGGCCAGAAGACTGCCTCAGTGCGGTGGCTCTAAATTGACCTAACCTCACTCTGTGGGATCACCGTAGGGGATGTGGTTTTGGCGATAGCAGAGGTTTGTACGCATGCTGACTGGTCTGATGCAGTTTTCTTCCCCCCCCCCCACTGACTCAGGCCAGGCGGTTGTGGGGACTTACTCGGCTCAGAGTGGTATGCCATTGCAATGGGGAGCGCCAATGGGGAGGAGGAGCAGAAGTGCTTGAAAGGCGTCGCTCCTTGCCAAGGAGAAGTGGAGAAGTACTTGGAATGGCTTTCAAGGTGCAAATCACAGTTTTCCCGAATGTGGGTGAACAGAAGCGTTGACAAGAAGCCTTACCGCTAGGACCTCCAACTTTTCACCTCGTTCAAAAAAAGCCTCAGCAGCAGGTTAGCTTGATCGACCCGCCTCCAACTTGCCAAATCATCCAAAATTCGACCCCATCTGCAACCAGTGTGGATATAAAATCAAACCACACCATCTGGCACTTCCTTCCTTCCTGAATATAATTTCATACACCCCCCCTCCAACGCGCCTACATTTTCAGAAAATCTCTCACTGGTCCTTTGTTCCCCGTCATGACCAAATATCCTCGCTGCCATTAGTCTCAACCGCCCGCGCGCCTCCCCCACAACATCACGGGCTAGCAAAAAGCCCTCCTCAAGGCCTTCTCTAGCGGGGAGATCCTTTAAAATTTAGTTACCACCATCAATTCACACCGAATTACAGAACATAACGCCGCTTCCCCGCGAATTTACGACTCATCGCCGCGCCATTAATTTCGCTCGTCTACAAGCACATCCGCGAAGCCACACACCCACCCACACACACACCGCCAGTGCCAGGAATATAGTCCCATTACCATTCGTACGAAATTCAAACGGCGAAAGAAACGATGACGTTGATCCTGCAACTGAGGCCATTTATTGTGTGCGCTGCCGCCTCGCTGTTCCGGGCCAATAACCCGCTGCTGGTACACCGCCTGGGAAGCATCAGGCCTGGTTGTGCTCCGTGTGGCGGCGCAAGAGGAAGGACCAATGCATGACTTCGGGCGGACTGAGGGGGCGGAAAGGATGTGCCGGCCGCCGTCTGCAGATAAAATGGAATTCGTTCGCTTTATTGACAGATAGTGGGTGTGCATACGACGGCTACACACACGCTAAGCGGAGCACAGCACGGGACGTGATCATCAGTCGGGGTGGGCGTGGAGTGAAGTGCACTTGGCTGAAGAAACACGGGGAGGCGATTTAAAATTCAGACCAACGTGAGGAAGAGAACAGTTGGGAAGTTTTTGGAGACGTTCCTTGGGAGAGATCAGGATTGAGAAGAGAGGTAAGCGGCGATAGCCGCATTTAGGTTAAGCTCGGGTCGATTTATTTTTGTAACCACTTGGGATTCCTTGCAACTGAGCACGTTGGCTGACGACAGTTTCACTAAGTACTCCCAACAGGCGACCGAGTGACATTTTCTACGGCTGGAGAGGCCTTAAGATGGAAAGAGGACTCAAACGAGGTCCGATATCTTTGCACCCCTTTGGAGAAGACCAGCCAGCCACTGTGTCATACAGAAGGTACGTTGGTGGAAAACATTTTGTCGATGATGACAGGAGTTGGTATGTGAGAGTGTCCGAATGGGAGATTCTTCGAATTGAAAATCCTTCCACCAGTGAAGCCATACAAGTCGAACTACTGTCCTGGTCATATTTGGCCGACCGTCTACACCAAGAGCAGGCAGGCAACGAGGTGCAGAAGATACACGGTCGGGCATCTAGGATGCGGCGAAAATGATTGCCGATTGATTTCCTTCCAACTTCTTAAAACCGCGGGCAGCTTCCTGGGTAATGGAGACTTCTCTTGAAAATAGTTCTGTTGCCGTAGCAGATGGCAAGCTGAGACCTCTTGATTGGGTAACAATGCCATTCATTATTGGGACGTAGAGTTGCCTCATGCAAGTTGCCCTTGCCCTTGCTCTATCGTTCACTGACTCATTTGAAATTTTTTTGACCCCACCCCTTCATGGGATCTAGTCGAATGTGCCCCATTATGCGTCCTGCTCTTTCTACGCTCGGCACCCTGCCTCTTCGGTTTGTTGCTCGATGGTCGTGATCTGTGGTCGCATTGGGTGCTACTGCTCGTTGTGCTATGATCGGTGGTCGGTTATCATAGTCTTGCGGGGTGGTTCTGTTCGGTGGTCCCGTGCGGTGGTCGGCTCGGTGGTTGTGCTCTATGGTCGTCCTAGATTTTCGTGCTGGGTGCCTGTGCCTTATATCCATAGAATTGATTGCATTCTGCTTCCTGCTTCTTCTTCTCTTGCGCTCTGCCTTTTCAGTTTTAATTTTTTATTTCACGATGGTAGTAAGAGGTGGTCTAGTGCTCGATGCTTGCGCTCGGTTGTCATTGTCGGTGTTCATGCTGAATGGTCGTGCTCGGTGGTTGCCCTCGTCGGTCGTGCTCGGTGGTCGTGCTCAGTGGTCGTGCTCGGTGGTCGTACTCGGTGATCATACTCAGTAGTCAGCTCGGTGGTCGTGCTCAGTAGTCGTGCTCGGTGGTCATACTGAGCGGTCGGCTCGGTGGTCGTGCTCAGTGGTCATACTGAGTAGTCGGCTCGGTGGTCGTGCAGGCTTATCGTGCTGGGTGGCTGTGTCTTATATCGAATGGATCGCATTATGCGTCTAAGGCCTATTCACACTATACGACCAGGTTTGCCTGACTATTGAAATTTTCCCTCACGAATTGGTGACCCTCTCATTTTTTCTCGATTAGAAAAGTAGGATGCTCGGACAGGGAGTTCGGTCTCTCTGAGCGGTAGCTTAGGTGCAGAAGTGTGTACAGTACAGGAGTTCTCGAAACTTGGTTTAATGGCATTTTTTTCCTTTTGCCAGATTTTTCCTTTTTTCGGCCTGCACTCTTTATTCTTCTGTTCTCACCCCACGGGCAACATCAAGTGGACAAGGATGTTTTCAAGACCGCCGACAGCATATTATGCAGTTTTCGACCGAAGGATGTGAACGGGGAAACACCATACTCGGGGAAGGGTCTCTAAGATCGCACATCCAGGCACTCGCTTGGTCCCCTTCACGCGCTTAAGCGACTGCCAGAAATGGAACTGCCCCTTTTCTGTATCACTCTCTGTCGCATGCAACGAGGATAAGGTCATTCTCATGTGAAGGTTGCCCTACGCAGCTTGGTCCACTGACGGAACGGTTTAAAAAGTTTAGCTGCAGCTTCGAAAGACCGCTCCATGTTAGCTGGTTGTGAAGAACTATGCTGACGTTCCCACATGTGACGGATCTCGACCGTAGACGCTTCAAGAGAACAGTTCGCCGCCAGTTGTTGTTGCCATGAAATGGTTGGTTGGATGATTTTTAGACGAATTGTTGTCTACAATATAGGCCTCTCCCGTGAAGCGCCAAGGACGCCAAGGAACCCAAATTTAAAGGCGCTCCTGTCCTTTTCTCTTTCCTCCCTTTAGTCTCATCTCTCTTGACATTTTGGTGGACCAATTCATTCAGTGCTCGTTCGACATTCAGTCACTCACCGCATCTATGTGTCTTCTCAGTGTCCGAGGGCAGGTTCCTAGACAATGAGAAAAGGTGTCTGTCCTCTCGGCATTCCCCCACAGTAGTCATTTTATGGGATGTCCATCTTTTTGGCAAGCTGTATGCAGTAACTACGTCTACTGTCAAATGCACGTCAGTTTCCCTTGTGGACTGAGGACCATTGTCCATCTCAGACTGAGTTTTGGCCAACCACTGTCCTGATGTGACATCAATGTCTTTTTGCTTTTCATTGCGTCTGTGAGCAGTTTTGTCTTAAATTGGGAGGAAGGATGTTTCCTTCCACGTCTCCTGACTTGTCAATCGGCTTTTGCATTGCCCAGGATTCCATTATGACCAAAGGTCCAGGAGGGATAGCTTGCGACTGCAAGCTGGTAGAGAAGTGGGTGGTAAGCTTTGTATTCTGTCACTTTAAGAGCAGCTTGACTATCTGTGTGTGAGCACGGCAAATCAAGCATCCCACGGACAACTGTCCTTTCTGCCTGCAAAACACTGCACACACGTAGAAGGCGGTGTGCTAAGCATATGAGTCTGAAATTCCTCCTCCCGAGCCCTCTGTCTGGAGTTCGTCTCGTATTAAGCTCAAGGATCACGGTGATTGATGGGGATTGTCGATAGAAATCGAATATTTGTTGAATCCACCACGGAACGAATGGAAGGACGAAAATGTCCTCGTCCAAAATTCAGTCGAGACAGAAATGCGACTCCCAGCAGCAGTCGCTAAGTTAATGAACGGCAAATGCTGGAATGGAGGCCCGTCTCCAGATACGTGAGTCCCTCCCTCTGATTTATTGCGTGCCCGAATTCATGCGACGGCTCATCAATCCAAAACTTATATCTCGCGTCTTCCCAAGGAATGAGCAATCTTCTGTCTGCTTCCCTCTCTCGCCAGTTTTGGGAACAACGGGCAGGGTGTCTCATCTCGAATGAGGATTAATTGCCCCGAACAGTGTTGAATTATCTTTTCAAGAAATTCAAACCGCAACAAAATTCAGGACACCCCCCCCCCCCCCTCTCCCGCACACAAGAGAATTCACATCGCAAAAGCCAAGAAAGAACCGCAACCCCATCAATCAATGACAAGCCCTTTGTATCATCCATTTGTTCTGCTCACCGATGGGTGGTGGAGAGGGTGATCTCCGGTTAAGGAAGCGGAAGGATATTGAGAAGTTCATGTTGAAGTGTGAAAACTTGACTCATGGAACAGGTCAGCAGGAGATGGGCGGCCAGGTAGAGTTTGACAGGACTACTGGGGCGCTAGTGGACGGTGCGGAGGGGGTGGGGGATCCATCTTCATTACAGGAAGGGATTTCAAAAGTATCCTCGTTGTTGTTTTCAAAAGTCATTGAAATGGATGGGGGAGTCCCACATACGAGGTCAACAAAAGCTCTGGCGCTCATGTTCAATTTAAGAGAACACAGCCGGTCCTCCCACAACGCCTCATTGTCGTCGTCGGGCCCGTCAAACACATGCTCACCTAGACGATGGCCAAAATTCTGTCGAGTCATGAATATAAGCCCCCAGCCGTTCATCTAGGATTTATACGTCTCCCACCCCATTCATCGAAGGATTCACGAGTGAGCAGAGTTAAAGGCGAAGTCATCACAATTGTGTACACAGCTCGGTAAGGAGCAGGGATCTTGAACGGAGACAAGACGGAGCGCCTACAACACCCATTTCCATGTCCTTTTGATGATAATTCGATTGTGTTCCATCTGAATTCAATCTACTGCCTGCCTGCTTGCCTGCCTGCGTTGGTGGCGACTGAAGGGGATTGAGTGTGTCCTTGAGAGGCTGACTTTAATTTGAAGGATGGTCGGACTTGAATGGAAATGCGACAACAGATGGTCGGCTAATGAATTCTGATGAGAGAAGACGTTATTTCCAGATTAACTGCCTCATTTCCTTGCAACTTGTGGAGTGGCATGGGTGGGGAAAGTTGAACGGGGACAATCTGTGGCTTAATGGATGTCATTGATGTGGGATTTTGGTGTGATTTTGTTTGTCCGGAATTAGAGGAGACAGATTATTCTTGCGTGTGTGTGTGTGTGTGAGTGTACGTGTGTGCATCAAATGCACAAGTTTCAGTGAATGTTCATCAGCGATGCACAAGTCAGAAAGAGTTTACTTACTGTCCGTGTTTCTCCACTCATGTGCACCCCCATGAGCTCACGTAGTATTTTTACAGCGCATCCTACACATGTTAGCGCCATCCTTCACGTTCTACACGTGTTCCCGGAAACTTCTTGCAGTTTGCCCTCAGAATAGTTTCCAAACAAACTTGAAAGAAAGTCACACCAAAAAACAGCAAATGGCCCAACAAATCAATGCCTTGTCCCCAATGAACCAGCCATCCGCTCACCCTCCTCGCAAGGTCACACAGTGTGTGAAAATTTCGTCCACAATTCTTGGCATTCAGCCAACTCCCGGCCTGGAGAGCTCTGTAATTAAATGCTTTTCGAACATAAAATCCTTTCAGTTACAGATGTGTGTGTGTGTTTGTGTGTGTGTGTTTGTGTGTGTATGGGTGGGTGTGTGTCTGCCTAAGGATTATGGTCATGGTGGGAGATTGTAAACTTCTTGTTCCGGTGTTGATGACGTTGCTATCTTCCCGGCGACTGTGGGGATGGTTGGTAGTGGTGCTTCAGCCTCAGATGCAAGCATGTCCTTAAGAGGCTTATCACATACACCGACCTTGGTCAAATAGCGATGCAAAGCAAAGGCCCTTTTCAGTCTTCGTCTTCTTCTTTCAATGATGCTACAGCGAGTAGTGGGGCGGGACATCAATCAACACGCCTGTTTCTCACCAGCTGCCTCCAGTTGTGCACACCAGCATAGTCGAGAAGTTGTGATGCATCCACCGTTCAGTCCTGATCTTCGTCTTCCTTGAGTGGCAAAGCATTCCAAGGTGGACTTGACAGTCAATTAATAGGCCTCTGCCAACTCCTGCCAGCTGCCTCACTTACACCCCAAGTTGGTTGAGGTCCTGCTGCGCACCATCTCAACCAAGGCCGTCCTCTGTTGCGTTGTCCCAATGGTTCGGATTTTAAGACTTTTCGGGCGCCCATACGGTCTGCATGGCTTACCCATCTTCAGCTTTGTATCCGAACACACTTGACCAAGTGAATGCCGCCGTACAGCCTATAGAGTTCGTCTATGAATCTTCTCCAGTATATTCGACGCATATTTTGCGTCGACAAGTTCGTGATCGATTTGGTTAGCCGTTGACCATCCAGAGATATGCAGGTTGCCGCGTGGATCCTGGTGCGAGAAAACCTTGTGCTACTGAACACCATTTCACAAGTTCTCGCGAAGTCCATGATCCGACTCATGGTCGCCATTATACGTTGTCGTGTCGCGGAGGATGTGCTTGCCAATCACTCCTTACTGACCTTTTCATTGAAGTCCCCCGAGTATGATTTTGCCATCTTACCCCGGACAGGCTCCATAGGCACCGTCCAAGAAATCATAAAAGTCCTCTTTGATGGGATCTTCAGAGGCGTCGGTTGGGGCGTTGGCACATATCAGGCTGATGTTGTAGAATTTGCCTTGGATGCGGATGACAGCCAAATTTGACCGAAGTCTCTGTACCACAACGCATTGGCAGCCTTATACCCGCCACCTTTCGTGGCAACTGCAATATATGTCGCAATCCTTTATGCCTTGTCCTGTCCAGCATATTTCCTGGATCGCAGTAAGGCCACTCATCAACTGGGCCCGCCTCATAATGCGTGCGGATTTGTCCCATTGATGAGTGGCTCCTGGAAAGTTGGCAGATCTCAAATTCCAGGAGCACACTCGTAAGTCCTTGTACTTTGTCACGGCATGTCGCCGTCGTGGTTCTATCCGAAGATCCGAAGGCATCTTGTTCTCTCATGACAATTTCGTTTTTCTTATGTGGGCGGGTCGTTAACCCTCCGCACAGTTGCCGGCTGGTGGTCCGGGAGCAGATCCTGAAGACCTCTTGAAAGCTTTGGTCTGGAAGCACATGTTGAGACCTCTTGCCTAGGACGATCACTGCATACCATCCGTTCAGCACCCAATGGGGGTGCCAGGGGTGGCTAACCAGTGACTGCCACTAAGGGGCTGTATGTCAGTTTGACTCATGAACTTATAGGGATCGCTTTGGCATCCGTCAAGTTGGGTGTAATCAAGAGCCAAGAGACCATGTCGATTAGTCTGTAGGAGCTATCGAGTACGGCGTGTTGTGAATCGTGGGTGCTGGGAACGCGGGCTATCAGCGCACTCACACACCATCTCATTCGAAGTTCTGTAACCTGTGCTTGAATTCTCTATCCAAGGCACTCCCAAGGCAAAACTAAATTCCCCTTCCACTGTCCTGTGCCACTCTTGCCTAGGGCTGCCAATGCTGCTCTGCCTTCCTGGATAAAAGCATGCCACTGATGTCCGCTTTCTTGAAGCTATCAAAAGTTTTCTCGCAGTGGATGCACAGACGATGTAGCGGAGACCTAGCAGTCGATTCAAAAGGATTCAGCCAGAAATTCCAAAAAAAACTCAATTCAAGTCAATTTCCTTGCAGCATTTATTTTTATTTAAAATAGTTTTAATTTTAGTAAAATAGACGATATACATATACACACATCGGCGAGATCGCAGGACGTTCCGCAACAGTACGGCGTCTTAAAAATGTCTCCTATGTACAGTACAAACCCTAAGTCTTGGAAAAAAAACAACAAAAACAAAAACAGAGTGATCCTTTGTCGTCCTCTGACTTAAAGTACATCTCCACTCAACACAAGCACATGCAGTTGCGGTGTCGCAAGGAGATACATCTAGATGAGCTTATTCTTGTAATGCCTAATATAGGAATTGTGTGGATTTGTTTTTGCTAAAAAATAACGGTACTCTCAGTTACACTTGAGATACAACATTTTTATGCTTGTCCTATTTATTTACAAATGAAAACGAAGAGGCCACCTCCTGACAGATGGTCGGTGGCTCTCGTAAACCCCCCCTCTTTATGGCTGCCCACCAAATATATCCCATAGATACAAAACAACAAAAAAAATCTCCCCCTTGGCCACGAGGTACTCGTAAGTTGTGCTCTCACAAATTGCACCAAGGACAGTAAATTCTTCAGTTGATGGCATGGAAGGGAGCCACGCCGCCGCCGTTCGTTCGTTCATCAGTCTTGACATTGAAACAATCCTTGAGTTACTCGTTGTCGTTGTCGGTTGGGAAATTCATAAAATTCTGTTTGGTTTCGGTTTTTCTTTTGTCTTTCAGGATATCGTTGGTTTCGGGGCTTCGAGGCAATTGAACAATTATTCAGATGAAATTCCACTTTCGAGGGCCCGTCAACAGAGATGTCCTCTCTCCACTCGCCTTCTTCTTCTTCTTCTTCTTCTTCAGCATTGTGCACAACAATCAAGGACATCCCATCGTCCTTCGTCCGTTTCGTTCATCTTTCAATTAAGTTGAATTTCTGCGGCAATCGCCATCATAGCTGCTCGTTCCCAATGTGTGTGGAGTCCGTCGGCAAGGAGTGCGTCTGCAAGGATAGATTTCAGGAAAAGGATCAGTCCGGAAATCAATTAAAATCAATCGATTGAGAATGTGAGAGGTGAATGAAGGGATGTGAGAGAGGTGAGGTGAAACTTATTTTCTACGTCTCTACATGCATGAGTGTCCTGGTGCTCGAGGTCGGCCACCCGTCTGCGCCCTGTGTGGTCGATGCAATCGCTTGTCTATGAACGAGAAGGATTAATCAAAAAGGATATATATTCTTAAGGTAAAAACTAAAATGGAATTCAATTTGATTTGATTCGAGAGTGGGTGGCGGTGGTGGGTGGGCTTGCGTGTGTGTATGACTTTGGCGAAGGCAGGCAAACAATCTGTGCGTGGAGTGGAAGGGGAAATCTGGGGGGGGGGGAGGTGAATTTCCGGATCGAAAATGAAATTTATTTTCCATTGAATTAAGATTGAAATTTTGAAAACCCCTGGGATGGTGTTTTGAAGTCCTGGACCAGGGCGTCGGACAGATGCTGAAGTGACTGATGGATTAGGGGGGTTCCGGCAGATTTGTTCAGAATTAGATTTAACTTCATCGAAGTCAGGTATGGTGACTGTTGGTTGAATCACTCGGGTCCTGACCTCAGGTTTCCTCTGATTCTCCCTCATCCTTACTAGAGCGTCATCACGTTTGTTCAATAGTTTGGAAGGAACTACCGTCTGTCTAATTTTGCGTGACAACTTGAATCTCCATCAGTACAAGTTTCAATATGAACGTTAAGCTAAGGACCATAGGTGAGGTCTCCTTAGGCCTCGAAAGGGATAGGAGACAGACAGACAGAGAGAGAGAGCCCGCCTTTGAACGGCAAAACTGTCCTCGTAGGACAATTATTAATAAGCCACTTCTAACATTCTTCTTCTCCTTCTTCTTTTATTGGCGCTTCAGTCCGGGATGGACCAACATGCCTCTCCAGCTGGCACGATCTCTCGCCAGCTGCCTCCAATTGCGCCCTCCAAGTTGGTTGAGGTCCTTCTCCGCTTGTGTACTCCTCCGCCCTCTGTTGCGTTGTTCCAATGGCTCGGAGTCAAAGACCACAATAGTGAGTAAAAAATTGGGACCACGGACTAGCTCATTCAGAGGAGGCCTTCTATCCCGTGAGCTGAGGGAAGCTTAAGTTTATTAGATGACTTAGGACGACGATTCCTGCAGTGTCGTCTCGGTAAGCCTTGCAGGTGACCCTCGGTAAGCAAGCTTTATGGAAAAAGAGAGTTTAAGGGTGATTACGGGCAGATCCTAGAAAAGACCCAGGAAGTACAGACCGACATACACCACCTATTCGTGAATTTAAAGGTCACATATGACAGCGTGCATAGAGACGAGCTATACAGTGCCAAGTCTAGTTTTGGCATTCCTTTCAACCTCGTCAGATTATGTAGGATGGCGACAGGGAACGCTCTCTGCTCCGTCAAGGACAGTAAGGGAACTCACGGAGAGTCAAAAAAGGTTTAAGACGAGGCGACGCGCTGTCATGTGCTTCTTCAGCATCTTTCTTGAGAAGATCGAGCGTAACTCACAAGACACAGGTCAGAGGCGCGATCTTCTAAAAGTCCGTTCAACTGCTAGCTTCCGTCGACGACATTGACGTGATTGGACGAACACAGCGAGCCGTCAATGAGGCGGCATTGAAGCAGAAGCGGCTAAAATGGATTTGATGGTTAATGAGGGCAAAACGAAGTACATTCTGTCATCAAGGAAGTACACACGACATCAACGTCTCGTACAGAACGTCACATTAGGCAGCAGAAACTTCAGAAATGAACTTTACATGATGGACGGCGGCATGCGTCTGGTCAAGCCTCTTCAGATACAACGCTTAAGATGGTTAGACCATATAGAGCATATGGACACCACTGTCCCGACCCGAAAAGTTTCCGAATCCGTGCCATTGGAACAACGCAACAGAGGACGGCCTACGGAGCAAGACTTCCCCCAACTTAAGGTAGAGGCAGCTGCCAAGTGTTTGCAGGGGCGTATTGTCACGTTCAACTCGGAATGTCACTTAGGGAAGAAGAAGATCAGGGCTACACTGTGGATGCATCAAAACTTCTAAACTATGCTGAAGAAGTGCAAGCTGTCGCGAGATCGTGCTAGCCGGAGGTGAATGAGCAGCGCCAGTTAAGGGAGAAAAAGGGCGGTAAACTCGAGAAAGCATCAACTGATGACAAACAACGTATCGAAGGAAGTGTAGGACATCCAGTGGGGACCCCTTTAAGGAGGATGAAATGAGTTAAGAAGAATGGATAAAGTTTTTGTGTTGACAAATGCAAGCACAAGCTCTCATTGATCTCGGCTTAAATTGCTTACGATGATGTAAAGCCTCCATTCTCCATCTTAGAAACTGAAGGAAGCCGTTGTAGATGATGAAATGGTGGATACTTA
Organism: Eristalinus sepulchralis; assembly: GCA_944738645.1. Taxonomy (NCBI): domain Eukaryota; kingdom Metazoa; phylum Arthropoda; class Insecta; order Diptera; family Syrphidae; genus Eristalinus; species Eristalinus sepulchralis. The sequence goes on along the minus strand of OX122886.1, from coordinate 7,611,110 downwards.
TGAGATCCTCTCCTGGCTAATATAAAACGTGATAAATAGTGGGAAGGTGAATCGACTTTAACGACACAGATTTAAACTTCCATGCCGGGCTTAGTCATGTCTTAGTTTTTTCCCCTCCTTGACTTTTTTGAATTACTGTCCACCACTCGCGGAGAACTCAATGTCTATACGAGCTTCTCAAATTGAGTCGATCGAAGTTCGACAACTCCCTGGCCGTGGAAGAACAATAGCAAACCCAGCCCTTGTTGTTTAACTCACATGGTAAGTCCAAGAATCAATTCAAGACAAAATCAACTGAAATCTAGGAAATTAACAGGCAGGTTCCCGCTCACATAGAAGTTGCGCAGACAAAGCCAACACTGTGCCCGTAATAGCTCAGAAATCTCTAGAATGGCGTACACCTCTATAATTGCTGATTTTTGATTTTAAGAGGAGAGAGACACCACCAGGTGTAGGTGATGGTCTCCTGGTCAGCTGCACTCATCGTCAAGGGGTTTCATTCCTCTGCTGTTGCTAGACAAGAGATTTTCGAGAGTCAGTATGGAGAGCACTAACTAAAAAATTACTCCCCCCACTCCTCGCCATCAGTTACTCTTTCACAAACAATGACGGGAGTCAGGCAAGGTTACCCACTCTCACCTCAACTGTTCGCAATTCTACTAGACGAAAGTATGAGAAAGGCCTGCGGAGAAGAGACGTGGAACAACTTTGAGTCTCACACACAATCTATGCGGACGGCATTTGTCACCTATCCCAAATGCGCAGCCATATCTAGGAGACGGCGGCCCAGAGGCCGCTACTGATAAGAGACTTCCACCCAATAAGGCCCCGATTTTCAGAAACTTGAAGCTCAGACTATTCAACTCATGTGTTACGACACAACTGATATGTGGCAGCGAAAGCTGATTGAATCTTGTCTCTGAACCATGTATCGGATATGCTGGCCATATTGTACGGCGACAGGAAGCTAAAGAAAAGGAATCAGCTGCGGTTGAGAGGTTCGGACATGTCAACAGCACGACCAGCTAAGCATAAGAGTGTAAATCTCAAGGCAAAGGAGCCACGAACACCTGGAGAAGATTGATATTCCTGGGCATTACAAATCACTTGCAACCGTGAGTTCACTGCAACCAACTGCGTGGGATGGTGATGCCAAGTTGAAGCCATATGCTTCCAAGTGAAGTAAGGACATTTGAAACGTGCTGTCTGCCTCTTACAAGATAGCCCAACATTCACCTCATGTGGGTGCTGAGACACTGGGGAGTTTTGGGAAACTGCATAGTCGATGATCTCCCTAAGAAATGGCACCACCCCTCTACACGCTGTCCACTGAGCCTTACTCATCGCGTCATAGTCTTCAACTAAGCACATGCTTCAGCTGAGTACAAAGATTAGATGGTCCCTATGGCTGAGGTCTGATCCAATCAAAGTTTTGGGACATGCTCAATCAGATTCGGCAGCACAGGAAGGGGAATACATTGCTGTTCATCATCGGGTAGGGCAGCAGACAACATTTCCCCCACGACCACTTCTGTCTTAGGTGCAGGGCCAAGGACGAGAATCTCATACCCTCTAGACAAGAACAACCCACCTATGAGCGTATTTTTCCGACACCTTCAGTAAACTCAATGAGGTCTGGAATGAGTTCAGTAGATGTGAGAGGATGTGAGCTTAAAATATGCCCAAGATTGCCACCAGTATGAGCTCACTTTAAAGACGGAATTCCATTTGCTTTCAGGCAAGGTTTAGGGGTCGAAATGTTCGTAGCTTGGTCTGAAGGGGGGCAGGTTGTCTTTGCAGAGATCATCGCTTTAGTTACCACGACTTTTGAAACTTCCAACTCACTCCCACTGAATTATCTGTCTCTTAGGACATCCCATCCCAGTCCTTCTCATCACTTTCCATTATACACCCACCAGTTACCCCGCCCCCTCGAAAACATCATTATTCATCATCATTTCTCAAAATGGGCGCCCTACTCCCTGCCTCGCATCCGCCATTGTTGCGCCCCCGAAACATAATTGAACCGAAACATCTGCTTTAAAACTTGCCAACTTCCATCTTCCAACTTCACCCCCCCCGCCGCTCCCTCTCAATGAAGAAATAATTAAATTTCTGGCCACGGGCCGCATCCGCCTGCACAAATGCGAAACATCAGATTAATGAATTATTTATGATTGTTAAAACGTTTGTCAAAGGTCGCCGCCACCACCATCAGCGCCACTTCCATCGATTTCCGGCTGTCTTAGGCCCCCCGGGGAGGGTGTACGATGCTCGTGGGTATCGTCTAAGCGTCGTGGAGTTGCCTTTATTGGCCGTTAAAGAAATTATTTAATTGAATGCCGAGGGACGTCGTTGTGACGTGATTTCTGCTCAAAAGTGTGACGGGTCCTAGAGTCCCTGGCACCATGCAGGGGACACACATATGTCCCAAGTCTCCTTCTGAATACAAATGTCTGGATGGAAGAAGAAGTCACGCTTAAGCAGGCTTGCAGCCTATCCTCCGAATGTGAAATAATTGATCCCTCCCCGGGGAGGCAAATCGAATCCTATTTGAATCAGTCCATCAATCGCTTCCCACGCTTACCCATCACACCACACAGAAGAGACGCCACCACAGTCGAAATGGCAGCCATCCCACCGACGAAGGACGTGACCGGAAGCCGAAATTTGCCCCGTAGCATGGCAAAAATGAAGCAAAGGATTATGCGCAAGATTCCGGCTATTTATACGGGGTCCTGCGGAAATGGATAGCAAAACGCTGATGCCTGGGAAAATTGCTAGATGAATGAAATGGCTGGAAAAGAAGAGCAACACGAGTATCATAAGACATGCACTTACACTCACCTGCAAGGCGGCCCTCTTGTGGTGCACCGACGACGACAGGGACTTGCTCTTGCCCTTCTTCAGGGAGCACATCAGCAGCTCCTTCATGCCCTTGCGGAAGTTCCGACTGAGGAACGCGTAGAGGAGGGGATTCACGCCTGAGTTGAAGTACGTGACGAGGAATGTGAGCGGCGTCAGGAGGGCGTTGAAGTTCGTATCGCCTCGATATGAGTGTGACCTGAAAGGCAGATGGAGACATTTAAATTTGAATAAAATATGCCTGGGCGGGGGGAGGATGGGGGGCTGGAAACTTATTGATCGACTGACAAGGCAAGTGGCCAGTGAAAAATTGCTGCAAGCCATAATGATGAGTTCTTAGGGGGGGTCGGGGGACGTGATGCCCGAACAAAACCGAATCACAAGGAATCGGTGGTGACGGCGCTGAAGGTGACTAGCCCTCGGGAGACGAGATGCAGACAACAGTGAGTTTCTTTTTGGAAAAATTCATTTTCCGGATGCTCCGACATCGACGTGATGGGACTTTGAAATACACTTCGCTTTTGATTGTGTGGGGACTGCTGGGATACAGACTTTTGGATGTTTGAGGGTGATGGTGGGTTCTGTAGCGCCGCCGGGGACCATGAACTACCTTCGAAATTCATGCCTTTGTTCACGATTTTTGCTTTCTTCATACGCCCCAGGGGGAATGGGAGCATTTATATTTTTCTGGTGAAAAGCTGGTGCCTCAGGGTCAGGTGGTGGATGTGGTAGATTCGTGTGCAGAAGTTAGAATGTCCTGGTTTGTGGTGGTGGTTGGAAGGACGTCCTCTATCACATGAAGGTTCACAGTCGTTTGTTCCAAATGAGTGTAAATTTTAAAGAGCTGTCATGTCTGGTCAATTTGTTGTTTTCGAAGTCCGTCACTAGTCCCATTTGCTTGCCGATCGTGGCGAGTCTTTGAACAACTTCAGTGTTCCTTGGCAACAGGTTCCTTTCTTCAAAATTTCGACAAAATTTCCGGCGACTGGCTTGACTGATTTACCCACTTGCATATTTTCATTTTTATCCTTTAGCCAGCTTCATCCGTTTTGGCCGTTATTCGCCCCAGAAACACACAACAGCAGCCCTTCAATCGTCCTTTTAAACCGTCCTTCCTTGAGGCAGAAACTTACGATGATTGCATGGTTGCCTGGTAGTTAGCCCTTTTTAGACTTTAAGTTCAAAGCCTTCTGTACCCTAGGAGTTTAGAGTGGCTTCATATTTTTTTTAAATTTAACAATATGTCAGAACTCATCGTGGAATACTTTCACTCGCTTATGGCGGGATGTGACGTGTTCTCCTCTCCTGCCAGTCTGAGTACGAGTTCATCCTCTTCTTCAATGAGAAGACCTTCTCTCTTCGAGTTTGCAGTCGAATTAAAGGCTCAAAGCACGTAAACATCTGAAGCTGAAGACTGAAAAGTGTTTGGAATGAAATCCAAACATGTCCCAAATTCCGAAATGCTTAGAATTTGAAAAAGGTAGAAATCGTAAAAGTCCATAATCTTGAAGAGGACTAAGTATGGAAGCATGCTGCTCCCTCCTGGAACCCTCGTATGGGGTTGCCTGAGAACCTTGCTTCAAGATTTTAGATATGTACCGTCAACGGAAGCTTCCATCAGAAGAATTTTCGGCAGACCATCCATCGCATCAGGGCTGCCTCTAAATTCACACTTCAAGTTGGTGAAGGTGCATCTCCACTTCTCCCGAGGTCGTCTTCTGTTTTATTTGCCCGGCTTGAAGAACTCTTCAGGCCCAAACAGATGTATCCATCCACTCCTTGATGAACTTAAAGGTTGTGCTGCCCATTGTGACTCTCTGTCTGAGTCGTCTAAGACGTCGATCGCCCTTCCTCAATGACGGCACATACTCCCACCTTGGGCTTTCGTTTACAGCCTGGCTCATTTGCTCTGACTCCGCATCAAACCCTGAGTCCACTCCATCAACACAATGTCACCCGCGTGAGGCAGCAACTGACGAGACTTTTTGAAATTCATGCCTCTTGCGTTGACTTGTGAGTTTCTCACGATCTTCTCAAGATGATGTCGGAGATTTCACATGACTGTGGGGTGTCTGGTCTCAGGCGGGAGATCAAATTTGTATGTCTCGGCACGACCGCAGATAAGCTCAGAATCATTCAGAGCACAAGAGCCTCTCTGCCTCCTTTCGAAAAATTCTTCAAGATCAGACTGAAAGTTCTACTAGATTGGCCAGATCACCTGTGGTCTGTCTTTTTGGGAATCCTTCACCTTTAAGACAGAGTCTACTTATCAGAGGTTTCGACAAACGTCCATCTCCAATTCGTAGAAGAATCTTAAGTTTCCTCGACTAACCCTCAAGACGTATGAAAACTCATCGCCTCCACCGGATCTTTACCTTCTCGTCCAACATCAAGCCTTCTGACCCCTTTGCAAAGACACAACCTCTGACGTTGGATATCATCATCATCGTCTTCTCTTCTTCTTCTTCGCCTTCTTCTTCTGTTTCTTCTTCTTCTTGTCTTACTGGCGCTACAGTTTAGGGTGGACCTGGGCCTTAAAAAACAGGCCTCTCCTGCTAGTCAGCCAACGTACCTCTCTTGCCAGCTTCCTTCTTTGGGCACTCAGGTCTTTGGAGAGGGCTTAGTGACCTTCAGTTGTCTCTATCAAGACCATGCGATCGGTTAATCTGCTTCCTGGAGAATCATGCCACCTCCAGTTGCGCTCAGAGTTAAGTTTGAATGTTTGGCACTGTGCTCGGCAGAGGTTCCTAATCCTTGCTCCATCCTCCGTCCTTTTGGATTCTCATTCCTCCTCTCGTCTAATCTTAAACCTAAACCCGAGGTTTCAATCTTGACTAGTCTTTGCATCGTCATCACTCACCTCCACCGCAACACTTTTCCCTATTATCCTTTCAGCCACCATCCCCCCCCCCCCCCCCCTTTCCCCCGCACATCTTCCACCACAACTTACCAATATTGCCACATTTTCCGTGCATGATATGGTAGATTGCACAAAGCGAACGTCAGGACGAATATGATCAACATCCTGACGACACCACGTCTCGCCCGCAGGACATTGTTGGACGAGTGTGACATGTGCGACACGCGTTGTGTTCCATGCCGCTGATGGTGGTAGAAGCTCGTCTTGTTGCGACACGTCGTCACAATCGGTCGATCCGACTCCAAGGACACCTAGAAGAACAAGAAAACATCCTTAAATTCAAGTCCGCAACAATGTGGCGAAGATAAACTAAGCTAAGCGCAAGGATTTCGCAGGAAAGGACTCGTGCATTGGTGTGACTGTGGTTTTGATGATGATGTGTGTGTGTGAGTACACCCCAACGCCCACCCCCGCACCAAGTTCAGTCACAGCCTGAGATTTTGCAGCACTCTTGTGGTTTCTCGTCCTCCGCTCGCATACATTCTCGTCCTAATCAGCGAGCGATGGCGACGCGGCGTGGGACGTGTGGAAAATTTAATTTTAACCACACCACTGCAGTTGTAATCACCATCACCGTCACCATCAACTACCATTTGGTTCCATCCCCCTCCCCAGCCCGACTGAACTCTGTGCGGCGGCGGCGGCGGCGGCGGTGAACTGACTGGGAAACGCGCCTTCAATGGACTTAAGCAAGCGAATTACGAGAAAAGCAAGCAAAATGCAAAACAGGGTGACAGCGTGGAGAAGACGAAACAAATGAAATAAGTTCTCAAACAGCAGCCCACCTTGTAGTGATCGGCCTAGAGGAGGACGCAGTTGTTGTGGTTTTGTTTTGTGTCGTTGGTTGTGTGCATGAAATTAAGAGAGAGAGAGAGAGAGAGAGAAAGAAAACAAAAAAGATGAGTAGAAGGAAAACTCTTGACAGGGTGCTGCAGCAGATAGGCTGAAAAGTTTTGCGGAATTTTTTTGAGTTTTGTCACGGGATTCTGTTGGGGTTTGAAGACGTTTTCGAGATTGACTTGAAAGCAGATCCTTTATGACGACTTTCTGTAAATGGGGACACCAGCATCAGTTCCGAGATCAAATGGAGAATCCCGCCCGACATTCGCTCTTTCTTTGGGCCAAGGAGGCAGCTGAGTTGTAGGTTCTTCTCACGAAAGACCAGCTTGCTTTGTAAAGGATGGTCCTTAACGTCAAGTTCTTATGCGCAACTGCTTCTTATGTCCAACCGTGCTTCAGTAAACACTGAACGCTGACATGGTCAACCATGAAGAGAAACACAATTCAGCAGGGCGTTGAAATCGTTGAAGACTCTTGGACGTTCAAATCACAAGGCATTCGTGTTTTTTTGGCCAGCGGCGAGGCACAGTTTCACCTCAGTGGGTCCTTTAACAATGAGAATTTCCGCGAATGAGGACCCACGACTGATTAATGAAAAGCTGATTCATCCACAAGGAGTGCTCATCTGACCGATCATAGGGCATACTTCTTCGAAAATGAGGTCGGCCAAGCAGTTACCGTGAATGGTCTTTGGTGGTGACCCAGTTTTGAAGATATGGACCTGGACGATATGTGCTTCCAGCAGGATGGTTTCACTTGCCACGCAGCCAACGAAACAAGTTCTCTTTTGGGCCATCTCACGTCGTGGCGATGTTAAGTGGCCGCAACGATCATGCTGGACTTCCTCCCGGATTTCGTTTTTCCTTCCTTCTTTGAACCAGGCGTTGGCTTCATTCATCCTTGCCATTCCTTGATGCAGCTGTTACAAACGTCCCTATAGCGCCTCTCAGTGCCTTCTGGTGAACCTTCAGCACGTCATCTGGTTTGCCATCTAGGACGGTAGGCTTTCTATTTTGTCTGTTTGAAGAAGCAGGGATCTGTCGGTCGACAGCGAATGGGGGAACCTCCTCTTGTGTTGCGGCGTCGTTTTCGAGCCGTCTGGTTGTGTGACGCAGATTCACGCTCCTTCTTTGGCCTCACGAGGCAATTGAATAATGAAGCCCTCTCTCGAAGGACGAAGCTGGCCTTGTGCAACAGCTTGATCATCCCAGTCCTCATTTATGGCGCAATAGCTGGGACGCTACTAAAAGCGGATAAGGAAGGCTTTGTGAGAGAAAAGTTCTGCGAGCGATTTTTGGTCCTGTTTGCGTTGATGGCGTCTGGATGAGAAGAATCAACGACGAAGTCTAAAGGCTGAGTGGCGGCTTGCGCCTTGTCGTCTTCATCTTCGATGGCTAGGCCACCTAGAGCTGAACACCACTGCGCCGAACCGAAAAGTCTCTGAATCCCAGCCATTCGGACAAGGCAACAGAGGACGGCCCAGGTTGAGATGGTGTACACAAGTGGAGGGGTGGGGATCTCAATCAGTTTGGGGTAGAGGCAACTGGCAAGAGTTGGCAGAGGCCTATTGGTCGACTGTTAGGTCCACTTCGGAATGTTGTGCCACTCATGGATGAAAAAGATCAGGGCGGCGTGGTGGATGCGTAAAAACTTCTCAACTAAACTGGAGTGCGCAATGGGAGGCAGCTGGAGAGGCATGTTGGTTGAGGCCCAGGTCCATCCCGGACTGTAACGCCGTTAAAACAAGAAGAAAGTTGTGTGACTGGGAATCGTTGACACTCTAGATATCCTTCCTCGTCGAGAAGCTCAATTTTGGGCAGGAGCTCTGTGCGCCAAGTCTGCGAATGGCTATTTTTTGCCCAAGACCCCAGTCATTGCTGCTGACTTCTTGTCTGAATTCTACCCATTTCCTGATGATGAAGGGCTTCTCCAGAGCAGACGATGCTTGTCTGGACTCTGCCAAGTCAAAATCCATTGCTTCTGCTTCTCCTTGTCTTCCTCTGTGACCCTGGTGACACATGGTCTGAGGTGTGAGCGTCTTCTTCTTAGCGCTGCAATTTCATCGTTCCACCAATGTGCTGGTATTCTGAATCCTCGTGTAGCCATATAGCCCGTTGAATTAAGGTGCTGTATGCGTTGTGTACAGCTGCTTTCACTTTGAAGGATGCGAGTCCTGCTATTTAAATTATTTCCTATTGTACGTTAAGTTCTAAAGAATGACATAATTCGGCACATTGACTACATTGAACTTCAATTCAGTCTCAGAATTATTGAAAATATGAATCATCGGGTAGAGGTGCAAAATCAAAGCCGTGGCAAGGATGTGGCCAATATTTTGCTTCCCAACAGTCGAAGTTCCCCGAGGAGAAGACCTTCCCAATAGGCATCTGGGGACCTTCAACAAGGGTAGCTGACATCCCTCGCAGTGGGGACTGTTCACGGCAGCCCTCTCAGAAAGTGGGCAGACCTCAGTGATTCTCAATGACTTCAAAAATCCTTGCCTCGACTTGCTTGTCCTTCCATTTGGCAGCGCCATTCACAGAATTTCCTTCCGGTACAACTTTTGTTTTCCTTTCAGATGCCTGGCTGCCACCTTTCTAATTAATCATTCAACTTGTTTTCTTCTGCCTGCCAAGCACTCCCACTTACCGTCACGACCACTGGATTACCGCTTCAATAACCAAACAAACAGCTCTCTCTCTCTGCACCCTCCACGACCAAGACCATCTGGTCATCTCACACCCCTGTTGATGGCAAGCAGTGAGAGGAGCATTTGTCACCCTCCAAGCACCCAACGTAACCGAGATGTTGATGTCCCCTGTTGCCATCGAGCTAAGTGTGTGCCGCCATCACATTGAAGGCTAATTTAAATTTTGGGAAGCCCTTGACCTTGGGCGCCTTAAAACTCAATAAATGATTTTCGTCATACTGCTGCCACCCCTCTGTTGCCACCTCATCGCCTTGAGAAGAGTCCTGAAAAGCGAGGAAAGGGGTTGAGAAGAGCAAGCGGAGTCCATTCAAGAAGTATAGAAGAATAATGAAATTCTTGTGGAACTCCTTAGACCCACCTCCTCCCACTCCTGTCCCCCAACAGGGTGGCGCTCGTTCTCACGCCGGGATGCGCGTGGATGGGATCGCGATTCAATTTCAAGCCGAAGGCGTGTGTGTTTCGTCGCGTGGAGGTGTTGGAGGGAAACTTTTCGCCTTCTCGGATTTCTGAAGCGACAGGATGCCGCGGAATTCAATTTAATACTGCGACTGACATATGCTTCGGTTTATCTACTCAAGAGACTGCCGCAGCTGCCAGTGGAAGCTCACAGAGTGGAATCGATTTTCGGGATCGAGATGATTGCGGCTGGTGAGGTGTAGGATGGAGTTTTCGTAGTTTAATGGTGTCGTCTCGTCGTGGGTTGCTTTGTCATTTTTGATGAGGATCAAGGAAATCGCACGAAGCTGCACCAAGTCTATGAACTGAAGGTACTTGCAGCAGTCGTCTAGAATTTTCGAATTCCTGTCAGTCGATACTTCTACCGTAACAGCCCCTAACTCAGCCTGCTTTTTACCCGTTGGCCCTCCATCTTCTAAGATCTGCCTCGGGCTGCCTCTGGTTAGACCTGCCTTATGAACCGCATGTGCAATGGACATCTAGGTCAGTCAGCCTCTCGCTCAGTCTGCCTCTGACTCAGTCTGCCTTAAGCTCAGTCTGCCTCTAGCTCAGTTTGCCTCTGGCTCAGTCTGCCTCTGACTCAGTCTGCCTCTGGCTCAGTCTGCCTCTGGCCCAATCTGCCTGTGGCTCAGTCTGCCTCTGGCTCAGTCTGCCTCTGACTCAGTCCGCCATTGGCTCTGGAGATATCGAAGTTGAACTTAGTTTCCACTGTCGGGCGCCAATTTTGCGATCCGTAGCGATCATAGATTTCCCTGAAGAATCCTGTAACCCCCACTCATCGATTGAGTTCAGCAATCGAACAGCGATGAAAAATGTTTCCCCCGACACCTCTCTGGACCCACATGCGCCTGCAATCAACGCCTTTCCGCTTGTTTCATATTGAACCCCAACCACCAACGCTCCGTCCACAATTGATTGCCGTTCATGAAGCGCTGCATCCCGGTATCCTGCCTGGGCCTTGAACTTTGCTCTGGAAATAATTGTTTTCATTCTCACCACCCCCTCCCACGGGGTCCTGCGCAGCGATAACAGTGTAATAAAACATTTCAAAGGATTCCCGTGCAAAAACAAAGCAAAATCCTGGAAAAGAAGAAATGTGGGCTTCTCTCATCCTCTGCAGCACACTTTTTTTTTTGCTCCGCGTCGTCCTTTTTCGTGTTCCACTTCCGGTGAATTGTGCAACTCGACACTTGTTCGGACTTGTTCACAAGGACAAAACTCAAAAAAATTGCTGGAAGAGGATCTGCACTCGAGCACAAGCACACACACACACAGCCACACTTACCTGACTGTCCGTTGCGGTGACGCCACGCTTGTCGTATTTGCTGCTCTGCTTGCGGGCCAGCAGAGTCGTTGAGTTGTTGGCCGACGGGCACATACTGCTGCCGACATTGTTGTCCTGTTGAGCGATATGATGGCTTAAGCCTCTGGAACTGCGCCACAGAGCGATTGCAATTTTGCTGTAGAGCACCTGTAAAGAGGGGCACAGAGCGGCACGACCGCAGCCAGTGGCACAATTAAATTGAAGTTAACACTGCACGAGGTGTGAGCTGTCAGGCGTGTGAAAATGGAAAGGATAACGTTTGCGTTGGACTGCGTCAGCGGCGGAAAATGACTCGAATTGCATCCCCGGGGGACTTTTGATTGTTGTCGTCTGGCAATTTGTTGCAGCGCAGGCGACGAGATATTAAATCCTTTGTCCGACGAGCTCAGCGCTAGACAATGGTGGAGAGTAAATTAAATTAAGGATTTCTGCGTTCTGCAGATGACGGCAATGAGTTCGGGGACACTCGCTTTGTGCCACGGCGGCGACCGTTGACGGGTGAGTCGCCGTCAATTGCAGCGCACCGTATCCTGGCCGGTGATGAGTTTATTGAGTTCCGCCCGGAAATTCAATGATTGACGAGCGTGTTATCTCAATCCATGGATTGAATTGTGTTCGCTTAATTGAATGTGTGAGGAGTTGTGAGAGGAGGCGGGAGAGAGAGAGAGATGAGAAAACGAGTCGAATTTTTTTGGGCGTCAATTAAATTTAAATCTGCGTCTGAAGGACAGAGTGAGGGCCACATCTGTATACTTTGGGAGAAAACTCTAGGAATTTGGGGTGATTTCGGCTAAGAAATGAGAGAATTTGCGAAAAGGAGCTTAAATTGTTTAAAGGAAGCCCCGTTGAAACGAAGAAAGGGCGTGAGGGGTTTCAGTTTGAAGGACCTGCATACCCTTGACCATACTTGTGGTATGATGAAGTTGGTTAATAGCCTAAGCGCACGATGCACGTTTCTTCGTGAACTAGTTTCTGCTGGAAGAGTCCTTCGTTGGGCGCCATAGCAGAAGGCTTTCATACGAAAAACGCTTTCATTCCCAGAATTTCGACGCAACCGCTTGCATCCTGGATCTTAAGGAAACCTCTAAGTCCACTTGGATTCCTTAGCATATTTTTTCTGGATAGCATTAAACTTCGCTGAAAAAGCCATTCAAGGACTTCAGCGTTGTAGAGGGCGCTTATTTCAAAAATGTGGACACAAGTGTAGTGCCATGGACCTTCAGAGGAACGTCAAAACCGCTTAAGTGAACATACGCAAATTCAGGTGCAAGGCGCGTTCTTTTCGGAAAATCGGAACATGAGACCGATCTGAGAAGCCTCTTGTAGGGCGCCAATTCTGCAAAAGCGTCAAAAATGTTGATTTTTGAAATTATGCAACAAAAGCCTCTGGGACATTCAGAAGGCTATGAAGAAAATACTCGAGTGAATCACGGCCTACTTCGATAGCGGATCCTAATTCAAAAAGCCATTGAAAGGCTTCTTTGTTGAAGGAGGAGTTCTGAGCACGCTTAAGGCACATGCTACATGTGGCCTCTCAATGAACATTCAAAAATGAGTCGAAAAAGCAAGTTAAAAGTCACTGTCTTTAAAGGAGTCTTAGCCCCAGAGATCACCCATAAGACCAACCCACCGTTGGGCGCCAATTTTATAAATTTTATCTGAAAGGCTCATTTTCAAAGTGTTGGCACATGTTTCCAAGGGGCCTTCGAAAAAGCATCAAATATACACGGGATTGTACAAAAATACATACTTTCGGTGTATCCTGTACAGTAGCGGAACACTTGAGTCTAGCTCAGAAACCCTTTAAAGACCGTCTGCTTGGAAAATACCCTCTTTTTCAATAACTTTCTCTCAAATTCTTGCTTGAAGGACCTTCAGAATAACCCCGAAAATGCTAGCGCTTCCTTTTATGAAATTTAGAAACACGAGCCGCCTTTAGAAAACCACCGTAAAACGCCAAGATCTTCAACCTGCATTTATTTCTAAAATTTTAACACTTGTGCCAGCTTCAGAGACTTCTAGAAGAGTTTCGAAGTCTCACGCACTAAGCGCACGTAAGGCGAGAATTTCAATACAAGACCTTGCCTGAAAAGCCTCTCGTTGGGCGCCAATATTGCACAAAACATGCTCACCGCGTTCATTTAAGAAATTTGCAAACAGGACGCTGCCAAAGGAAACTATTGCTGGGAATCAGTCAGCTAGCGAGCCCGCGAAGCAATTTCCATCACAGAATGACATTTGTTAAGTGGCAACTCAAGGCTCCTTTGAGTTGTCAGGACTTGAAAAAAATCACTTCTTCTCATTGCCAAACATATTTCGTCTATTTAACAAAATTTCTCCTAATTAGGACTGCAGAGAGCTTCTCAAAAGTTTGTGTAATACAAGAGTTCCCTAAGAATGCTCTTGAAATCACCCATCCACCCAAGATAGACAGACTACATCGTTGTCGGCCACAATAAAACCCACAGAGAGCCTCTCTCCATAATGGGATCCCACACCCCACTAATCTGAAGTCCTTCAGTGCCTCCACATCGTCAGCAAGTCTATTTCCGTTTCACTAGCCACGAGACGCCACGCCAACAACTTGCTGCATTCCCAATCGATGTCGGCACGTTTATCCACCCCAACACGATGCCGCGTGACGATAAATGAAGCAAAAACAAAAAAAAAACAACGACTGCCCGGCAACTACGGAATGCCTTTTATTTGGCAATAAAGCGTCCGAAGAAAAGCCCCTTGCGAGGGACTGTCAGCAGCTAAATTTAGTTAATGTCCATTCCGCCCCCACGACACGCGACACAGGATTCCGAAGGAAGAGCGTTTCGCAACTTCGCACCCTCGCCACGCGCCCAGTGATCGGCGAAAACATTTAAATTTAGTTCACAGCCAGTGGGACGTATTTAGCATCCATAACGGTAAATGAATCGAAAAGTACTCTATTTTGGATTTCCCCCGATACGCCGGATCCTTGGCCAATGGTGAGAGGCTTGTGTTCTTTGGGGAGGAAGGAATTTATGGCGACTTTCGCTGGGAATGTGAACAACTGCGGATTGAGAGCAATTTTTTTTTGTTGATGTTCATTGAAGTGTCCTTGAGGGGAGTGGGTGGGGGCGTTGGGGGATTGGGACATTTCTAAGAAATTGACTGGAGATTTGGTTCTGGAGATTTGATTGATCTCATAATTGGAATTCGCTGTAAGAGTGAAACTTCAAAAGTGGTTAAGGACTTGAATGTCCTCGAAATTGATCAAAGTTCTCAATCCTAGGCATTCTTAAGCTACTTAGTGCTTGGTATTTGTCTCAAATCATCGAAGAGGAGCTACAGGGCTGTGGATTTGCGACAGTTAGCCATTCAAGTCTCAAAGTCCCTTTGCACCACTTAATCGACTGCTGTCGCCACTCCCAGCAAATCAGTACCTCTCCCCGGGCGTGTCGCTCCTCCCGTAAATCACGTCCAAATCAACACGAATCCTCGTTTAGTTCGCACATTAGACTTGACTTATAGTCCCTCAGCAATCATTGGACCCTCGCCCAGCCCTCGAATCCTTCGCAATAAATCGCCTCCAGGACGACGACTCACAGACAACTTGCAGTCGATTTTCTCAAAGCGCTTCGAGATTTATAGCCTCAGCCTTTGTGCCAAGCCGCCATTTGCCGTACAACGAACTCCCACTGCCTGCAGGCGGGTCTCTCCCGCGCGTCACTCACCCAAATCGATTTGGGAAGCGGCCATGCAATCAAATCATCGTCAGAGCCACCGTCGTCGTTCAGTCCAAGCGCGCCGCTACTACTTACCGTCATCACCAGCAACGGCGTCACATATAACAGACCAAAATTAATCATGTCGAGCAGCTTGGAGTTGAACATTTTCCTATCCAGCACACAGATGTCCTCCTCGACGCCGTCGCTGGTGTGCACGTTCCGAATTGTTTTGCTGAACACAAACTTTGGCGTCGAGTAGACCGCTGACGTTATCCAAACCGTCAAAATGACCATCTGCAAGGGGGAGAGAATGAAAAAGAGAGAGAGAGAGAGATGATGTTTTAGTTAAATTACATTTTAAGAGTTTCAACAGAGAGAGAGAGGGGGGGAGTCTGTTTGACTGTATCAAGGTCAGGGAGAGAAAGTGTTGCGAACGCCCTTCGAATGTCTGATGGCTTTGTCATTTTGCTGAAGAGGGTCTGCCCCGGGGGGAGCACGCATAACCTGATGGAATGGGGAATGTTCATTGGTTTCACAACTCGCAAGGTCATAAATCACATTTGTATGCTATTCCGATGGAATTTTCATTGTCTAGTGTCTCTGGTTGTTTTCAGGGAGTTTTCGAATCGAACAACATGGACTGGGAGAAACACTTGAGTTGATGTATGTAGTCCTTGCCTAAGTCAAAGTCTGTCAGATGTCACAGTGAATACTCTGTAGTCCTGGGTGCAAATAGTTCCCACGAAAGTGTATTCCAAGGATGAAACAAAGGGCTACAACGTGGGAGTCGGTGTCTTCACACTGATTGAGGTCTTTCGGAACCCTTTTGTTCCCACTGTGCGTGACTCCTCTCCCCACCCCCACTATCCCATAAGTATATCTTACATCTGAAGAATATTTTCGTCAATCTCCACCACTCACCAACACGCCTCGACATCGAAATTTCCCTTTGAAACATTCCTCAGACTATGCAGTAGAGTTTCCTCAAACGCATACCACTTTTTGATTCTCATGAAATCTACAGAGGTGAACCTTAAACGGAGCAACACAACCACTCTGCCCCCAGTTCAACTGGGCAGTGAATATTTTCCCAGAATTAATTGACACATTCTGACAAAGGCCGAGGTATTCGAATGATTTCGGCAATTCCTGGGAAGATTCTGCTGCAGCACGTGGTGGCACAGAGCTCACCACGACGCACTTAGGGATTCTTCAAACTGAGCTAAACACCATTATTCACGTTCATCACGGGAATTTCCGGGAACACATGTATTCAAACCGGCAAATGTGTCTGATCCCTTTAAGGGGGCGAGATGGAATTCCTCCAGCCAGTCAATGATGTTCCCAGCTCCGAGGCTAAGTCGTCGAATTCAAACATTTCAAAGCTCTCTTGGGACAATCTGAATGTACGGCCACCAGTTGTCCATCATCATTACCCACAAGACTCCCACACCCTGCTCCCTCAAAGCTTAATCCCTCGTAATGCATGCACAAGTGTGGGACGGTGTAGGAAAAAAAAGGAGTCTATAGTCCAGTGGGAAGCCAGTCGTTGCTCTGGCAAAGGATTGCCTCCGTTTCATTATTCATCGTGGCGAAGGGAAAAAAATGCCATCAACAACACAAGCCGCTGATGGAGGTGGGGCGAACCGCAGAGCACCCCGATCTCTTGTCTGTGTTAGAAAATAACCCGCCTCACGAGTGGGCAACATCCACAGAAGCCCAGCTTGTGCGAGGAGCCACGAAGAGTTTTCCCGTCCACCTCCACCTGACTGCCTGAGAGGCAGTTCGGTTGCAGGGTTTTTCCATTTTACTTCAGCTCTTTATGGACTTCATTAAAATTATGCAAATGAATGCAATGTGGGGTGACGAGTGCCGAAGGAGGGGATTGAATTAAGATTTGCCAACTGTAATATCTGTTAAATTTTCATCGATAACATCGATTATTCTCATGATATTTTGTTGATTTCAAGTAATGTTTTGTTAATAAAATTGATCACATTAAAATATCATTGAAATAATTTTTTTATCGATTCATTTCGATAATCGATAACATGGTAAGTGTTTTATAAAATTCCAGTCAAATACATGCACTTCCATAGAATTTGATACCATTTTGCTAGAAATTAGCAACACTTTAAGAGTTATACTGAATATATCGATGTTTCATTATGTTATCGAAAGATATATTAAAGTTATACATCCTCATGACAAGGAACATTGAAAATAAATCGTCCATCATGTATTTATTTCTATAGATTTTTAGATGTGCTTGACAAGCTGAAACATTTTCATCGTTTTTCGATAACAATCGATAACATAGAGAATATCAGGCATCGAATAATATGTAGGTATTGCAATAATACTTCTTAATCAAACTGAAGTTAAAAAAAATATTTGAATCATCGTGATCCCTAAAATTACTTTCGATAACATTGACTATTCTTCGATTACATGAAATTTATAGTCACTAGACTCGGCGAAAGAAAACTTCATTAAGCCTCTTTCGGGCACAGATTTCAATCCCATGTGAGACACAAAATTCTAGAAAAGTTGCATTGAAATGCATTTCGATAACATTCGCAAAATAATCAATATAACACAATGTGTCTTCAGTCGTAATATCTGAATTTTCTATAAGCGCATAGATCACTTAATTAGAAAGCTTAGAAACTTTTCGATGACCTATCGATAACATACCTAAATATCGATAACTTGATTTGTAAAGAAGGCAGCATAGTTTCAGCGCCATCTATGATTTTAAATTCTACAGGAAATTCAAGTTTGCCAGCCGCTCCTGGAAGCGCAGCATCACAAAAAGGTGGCACGTTGCAGTGATGTATCGCGCTTCGTTAACATATCTCGGCATTCACTGGCAACTGCTCCACGCCCCCCTTCCCCTTTGCGCGTAATTTATTCTAGCCTGCATTTCATGTTTCATGTGTCGCACACATCCATAAAGTTGTTTATCTCAGACGATAAAAGTCCCGCTCGACCGCTTAAGTATCTCAATTTAGAAGCAAACAGCATACGTCCAGTTTGCTACTTTTTTTGCTTCGCGGCGCTTTGCTTTCTCATCGTTGCTGGCGTTTACCGCTAAATGGTCGCTCAATCGGTGGCATTTTCCGGATCACAAGAGCACTCAAAGATATGCAAATGGGGATGGTTGTGGTGTGAATTAGGTGACAATCAAGACTAGCACTGATATGGGACAATTTAGGAGGAGAACTCGCAGAATGGCACCGTGTGTCCTGCTGGAGCATTTCAAGGCACATTCGAAGGCGTTTATGGGTGGTAACAAGTCGATGGAGAAATCTGGGGAGAACTCCTCTAACAGGCGGGCCGCCTGGACTCATTCAATTGCCTCCACCGCAGCGAACAGACCCGCTAAATCCACAAAATTCCACTTGACTTCACGGCCTGACACAACAGCGCTGAGCACCGATGCGTTGGCGGTGTGCATAATTATCCCGACAATTACCCCACCCGCGCCTTGTCACCACACCGTCACAAGGACACGCCAAATGAGATGCCTACGTGCCGGCAGATGAACAATTTGCATGTTGGTCTGCATGGATCTGAGCACATCGCCACCAAGGCCGAGGGTTCCGTGGATGCGTGTAATTTCTCAGAATTGTGCTCTGATGGGGTCCAGACTGCGGGGGGTGAAATAAATTCAAATTTTTGTGGTAAATACGAGTAAATCGCGAGTAAGGCGTTGAAGGCGTTGAAGTCTGTGTTTGGTGCTAGACGACGTGTGATGAGAGTTAATTTCGCGGGGCGCAGCCTGCAAGGATATTTGAACCGTGTGGGCATGGAAAAGTGTGAAAATTTGTAAATAGGTCTCGTGGCTTGGGGTGAGGTGTGAGCATGGAAATGTGCGTGGGGACGGGGAATGACTTTGAGAGCTAGGGAATAATTTGCGACTCACAATGGCAGTGTTGATCCTCAGCTTACCTACATTTGTTTCGTTTGCCTCCTCGTCCACAAGAAGGGACTCCTACGATTGTGCCAACTATCGAGGAGTCAGTTTGCTTAACAGAGCACGGAAGGTCTTCCTTGCCGCTTTGTGTGAATGTCTGAGATCGTTCGTAGGCAAACTGATAGGTCCCCCTTGGTGTAGTTTCTGGGCATGGAAGCTCAGGATTGATACAATTTTTAAACTGCAGAAGATCCTGAAGAAGACCCAGGAAAAGCAGATCAAGGTGCACAACGCATATGACAGACGGCGGGTCATGGGCCGTTTGTACTACATACGTGGTAAAGTTACACACTACACACAACTTGGAAGGATGCCAACGCGATCCTTGCTTGCATAAGTAAAGTTGACATGTAGCCACTTCGTGGCACCCACTGGTAGCCACTAAAACATTTGTTGTGTGCTGAATCAATGTACATATGCAGCGATCCCCCTTCGCTCGACGGTTTAAGTAATGGGCCTGACCTGCCCGTAACAGCTTGTGCGTGATGTTAACTCCCTCAGCACACTCCGACAGAGGAATAGGAAGACAACAGTAAGGATGACTTCTATGATCTCCTAGAAAGAATTTACGAACAAAACCCTGACACCGAGATCGTTCAAGGAGATTTCAACGTTCAGCTGGTACAGGAGAGGACATCTCTTCTGGAGTCATCGAGAAACGCCGTCTGCACGACATCACATTTGAAAACGGACTTTGGCTCTGGG
Organism: Eristalinus sepulchralis; assembly: GCA_944738645.1. Classification (NCBI taxonomy): domain Eukaryota; kingdom Metazoa; phylum Arthropoda; class Insecta; order Diptera; family Syrphidae; genus Eristalinus; species Eristalinus sepulchralis. Next base: position 7,591,610 of record OX122886.1, on the reverse strand, counting down.
TGGGCCTGGCCTCGAGGCGAAACCTCTCTGTGATGAGCACTCGGTTCCCGCACCTCAGCATGCGTAAATGGACCAATCGGTCACCGGTTCAATCAACCGACAACCAGATTGATCGACGTCAACCACTACTCCAGTATTCTTGATGTCAAAACGATCTGAGGAGCCAACATCGACTCTGATCATTTCCTTGTTGTGGCGAAGGTAAGGTTGAGGATATCGAGATGATCTGGTTGAGGGCGTGCACCAGCTCCCATCAACGTTTCAGACAAGGGAGCGCAACGGGCAGCAAACGCTTTAAGACAGTAAAGGACTTCATCTACATCGGCACAACGACATATGGATCAAAATAGAGCGCAGACTCATTATCACTGCTTTTTGGGCTCAGTAGACAATTTGGATAGTCCCCGTACAACACCTTGATCACTCTTACCCTGCTCTATGACGTACCCTTCTCAAAAAAAGATGAAGTACCCGAGAGTTAAGCTTTATGTGATTTTTGATCCTGTTTGCATTGATGGCGTCTGGAGGAGAAGATTCAGTGACGAATTTTATAGGCTGTATGGCGGCAAGAAGCCGGTCAAGCGTCTTCAAATACAATGCTGAAGATGGCTAGGACACACAGAGCATATGGACACTAGTGCTCCGGCCCGAAAAGTCTTCGAATCCCAGCCATTAGGACAACGCAACCGAGGACGGCCTGGGCTAAAATGGCGCACACAAGCGGAGAAGGACCTGAACCAACTTGGGATGTTAAATAAGAGGTATCTGGCAAGAGTTAATAATAAAAATAATTGAGTGGCACTACAGCCCTCAACGGACCAGGGCCTAGCTTCTCCAAAAACTACTCATGTTGTGCGTGCTACTGTTCTCTCACGAGAAGAAGCGACCTACAGTTATTGCCGACTCCGAACAGCGAGATTTGAGAAGCTTTTCATGGACAATTAGGAGTCTTTGAGTGTTGTCAGCAACTCGAAAGAGGTAGTGCCGTGAAAAAATTCGGCAATCGAACCCAGACTTTCTGCGCTGCGGCCAACGCACTTACCACTACCCCACGGCGACCACAGCTGACAAGAGTTGACAGAGTAAAGTTATTGACTGCCAGGTCCACCACGGAATGTTATGCCACTCAAGAAAGAAGAAGATTAGGGCTGCACGGTGGATGCATCACAACCTCTCAACTAAGCTGGAGGTCGCAAATGGAGGCAGCTGGGGAGAGATCGTGTTAGCTGGAGGGGCATGTTGGTTAAGGCCCTTGTCCACCCCGGACTGTAGAACCAGTAAAAGTAGAGGAAGAAGAAGAAGAGACCTACAATGTCATACGTCTGCAGTGACCAGTTAGGAAGCCCGTTTGGACACGAGTGCTGTTCTTGCTCAATTTATGGCACCCTTCAAATCTTCTTCCACTATATTGAGTCTATTGCAGTCTTTTCCCATGTCTCACACCTCGAGCATTAATCCAGATATCTGCACGGATGCTTGTTTTCATTCTTCTGAATTCGTTTTTGAGGATGTCACCTCTTGGGGACCAATGGGACTTTTAAGCTAGCCAACTATCACAATGTGACCAAGATCAAGACGGGAATAGAAGTAGCCCATGATCTTGACAGACAATGACGTAGGAGGAGAAAAGATTAGAGGTGAAGCAGGGACATCTTCTTCTTCTTCTTCTTCTTCTTCTTCTTCTAGCGGCGCTACAGTCCTGAGTGAATCTGGGCCTCAATCAACATGCCTCTCCAGCCAGCACTATCTTTCGCCAGCTGTCGCCAGTTGCGTACTCCAAGCTGTTTAAGGTTCTTCTCCACTTGCGTTGTCCCAATGGCTCATAGCGTTGTATCCGAAGACGCTTGACTAGGCGCATGTCGCTGCACAGCCCATAGAGTTCGTTGTTGAATCTTCTTCTCCAGATGCCATCAACGCAAACAGGACCAAAAATCTCACGCAAAACTTTTTGTTGTACAAAGCAAGCTTAGTCCTTCGAAAGAGGGCTTTATTACTCAATTGCCTCTTGAGCCCAAAGACACAGCGATTGACAAGAGTGGTCCTGCTTTTGATTTCGAGGTAGACGAAGTCATTGACTACCTCGAAGTTTCTGCTGCCTAGTGTGACGGAGATCTGTCCGAGATGTCAATGTTGTCTTTTGATGGCAGCATGTACTTCGTTTTGCCATTAACCACCAGATATTCCAATCAGGGACATCAGCAGTTATCAAAGGAGGAAAAAGAACCCAAGGAGGACCAAGGGCCCAGAAAAATAATCTCAGGACACTGACCGTCTGGCCCTCCATCGATTGTTGGGCCTCTTGAGAACATCCATGATGGCATAACCCTCCAGAACGCATGCAAATCAAGCGCACTCCCTCAAACGTCTGTAAAATCGTCAGTAATCGGCGGCATTCCCATTATGTCTTAAGAGAAATGACTTCAGACAGCTTATCAACGTACAAACGGGTCACTTCACCTTCGTCAAAGTGTGCTTCGGCTGTCAACACCTGTGGACAGGACTAGCACTAGGACTGTAGAGCACACTCTCCGTCATTGTGGCGGCATTACTTGGATCAGATGGGAGACTTATGGGCGATGAGAGAGAGTGATTAGAGCTGATGCAGGCACCCTGTCATCTAAGTGACAGCTAGAGCTCCTTCGGAAGAAGAAGAAATTTTGTCAAGAATAGGTATTACCTTGCAAAAGCTAGACCTTGGTCCTTTGTGGGCTGTAGTGCCACTCAATTGTTATTATTACGCAATACCCTGGCAGCACAGTGGACGAGTAGAGGTCCAAAATTAAAGTCAAAAATTCTTCCACTCCCTTAAAGTAAGGTGTACACAGGATATCATACCAATGGCCTTCTCTAGCATTCGTCCCCCTCGAAGGTCCCAAAAAACTCCACCACCGTTGGTGAGATTTTTTCGCATAACCACTAATTTATTGCCTCGTTAAGGTAATTAAATTTTATTCCTCGATTCCATTTCATAAATCCGAGCATTCGTCCGCCCTTGTGGCTTACCCTCATTTAAACCTCATTGAAGGTGCCCCTTAATCACGTTAAATGCGACCGCACGTGTGAACACTGGCACAACAATTGACACATCTCCTGTGGGGGTCAGCTTTATTTTGTGCCACTTCCTCCAGCCAACGTGCTTAATTAAAAGTCAACCCTCAGGTCAGTCAGTCACGACCGGGGGAAGGGGGGAGGGAGAGAAAAATAGCAAAAACTGATCGCAATCACGTCCCAATCCAGCTGCCAGTCCTGGTACTTAACGAATTATTTATCGCTAATTAAAATTGAATAACTAAAAAAAAAATGGCGTGTGTGCATATTTCAAGCGCTTAACGGTTATCTATGACATCGGTGGCGGCGGCTTTGGCCACACCACAAATGTGTGAATAAATCATATGCTCACGTTGTTCACCTTGTTGGTAGGGGGAGGGGGGTGTGTGTGTTGGGGGAGGGCAGCCGGTGTCCGGATGAGTGGATTATAAATGGCACACTCTTAAGTTGATGCGAACGTACATTTTGACACGACAATACTCAGTTGGGCAGTCTTCCTGTCAACAGGAGATGACAACAGGAGAGAGGATGTCTTGTTTTTGATTTGCGATGATGATTCAGTGTGTGTGACCCTCCCAAGTGTCATTCGGCAACAGGGGACGGTCAAACTAGAGCCGGGACGGAAATTGTCACTCAGCTGATCTTAACAGTGCCATCTGCAGCTTCGTCGAAAGTTGGCGTTACTCTCCCTTGTGGGCATGAGCCTCAACCAAGATGCCCCTGCAGTTAGCACAGTCTCTCGCTAATCTTCCCTACTTGTGCCCCAATGGTATTAATCTGGACATTCTATGGGCCGAAACCTTGTTGTCCATTCGCCCTACAAAACCTAGCCATCTGTATATGTACAATAGGGCTTTCGCTTGCTGCCTTCTAATTTCCACACCAAGCCAGCTGCGGGCCTTCTCTACTTACGTCCTAATCGCATTGTTCCTCAGCAGATCTTCGTCGAAAGTTGGCGACACTGTCCTGAGTGGACCACAGAGGCCTAACCAAGATGTCGCCTCAGTTAGCACAGTCTCTCGCTAGCTGTTCGCCAATTTTGCTCATCAAGTCAGTTGCGGGCGTTCGCTACTTGTGTCCCAATGGCATCGATTCGGGCATTTTATGGGCCGAAGCTTTGTTGCCCAGTCGCTCTACATGAGCTTGTCATCTATACTTCTCTATAAACGCTTCATTAGGCTCACTGTAGAGGCTACAATGCTTGTTGCTTAAAGTCATCATCAAGGCCTTCTTCTTCTTCTTTTACTGGAGCTGCATTCCAGGGTGGATCTGGACCTCAACCAACACACCTTTTCAGTTAGCACGATCTCTCGCTAACTGCCTCCAGTTGCGCACTCCAGCCTAGCTTAGAAGTTTTGATGCATCCACCGTGCAGCCCTGATCTTCTTCTTCCTTGAATGGCATAACATTCCAAGGTGGACCTGGCAGTCAATCAATAGGCCTCTGCCAACTCTTGTCAGCTGCCTCTAATTTCAGACCCCAAGTTGGTGTGGGTTCTTTTCCACTTGTGTGCGCCATCTCAACCTAGGCCGTCCTCTGTTGCGTGGTCCTAATGGCTCGGAGAAGTGGCAGACGCTCTATGTTGCCTAACCATCTTAAGCGTTGCTTGACCAGGAGCATGTCGCCGTACATCTTTATAGGCTGTACATATACATAGTTAAGGATATGCATCTTTTTGCCTATACATATATATGTATAGGCAAAAAGATGCATATCCTTAACTTTCTGAAAACCGCTTCATAAGTTCAGGAGATATGAAGAATGTGACATAACACCCCTCTTCTTGGCCACAGACAGGACTCGGGGAAGATGCAAAGTTGGACGTATTCCCTGCAGTCTAAGTTTCCTCTTTGAACTGGTGTCAAAAAAGAAACAGACGCCCACACCGACACCCACCGAAAACCATGTATATGAAGCTTTGCTTTGAGGACTTTTGTCGCTGCACCGCCTGCAACACATCACTTGGTCAGATGACCCCCTTCTTCGACTATGAACTACTGATACCACCATCTTTGAAAAAATTACTAAGGTAGCAAGCAAGCTTCCGTGTGGAACCACCCCTAACTCAAGTCTTCACCCCGAGATGTCCAAACACAATTTCATTTCCTCCTAGTGAATGTCCGCCATAAATTGTCACTCCTTTTCAATAACAGAGCCTCCGCAGTGCGGACTGTGGACCGAAATACGACTCAAACCAGGCAAAGCCCCACCAATGTGTCGCATAAATCCACGACACAAACCAGCGCTGTCGAGGATTTGGTAAAATTAATTTTTTCCCCCATCAATCCTCACAGAAAGGACTTCCGTCCACCCCTCCTCCCACTCCACCCAAATATTGCAATTTTTTTGGAAAATTAAAAAAGCACTGTTCTCATACTCACCCTTAGTCTGGCAGCAGTGAGGATCTGTTTGCACGTTATCGGGTGAACAATCGCGAAGTAGCGCTCCATGCAAATTACAACCAGGATAAATATTGACGCCGTGTAGCTGAGCGAGTGAACAAATTGATACATCCGGCAGAGGAACTCGCCAAAGACCCAGCTGAAAGGGAGAGGGGAGACGGTATGAAATTAAAAAATCGCAAATATCCGTTTACATGGTGAAAATAAAGCGGTGGGGGGGGGGGGCGTTTGTGACGAATTGTGTCGGTCGTAAAACTGTTTGGTAAATATTTGCGTCGCTGTCGGTGCCGCTTGTCCTTGGTTGGCGCTGAATGAATTCTTGATTTAATCGAAAAATTCTATTCTCTGTGTTACAGTTGTCTGGGTGATGGATGGCTGGGAGCGGGGAGGATGGGGGGGGGGTGGCGCTTTCGATGTATCTTCTAATTGGCGGCGTCTTGGTGGGTGGTGTGTGCAATTTAAGTTAACGACTGCAGCTCGTGGTGGTTAACGGTGGAGACATGAAATCGGATTTAATGCGATATTTTCGAGGACTCAAATTACGCTTCTAATGTGACAGGGGTGATGGGGCGGAAAATCTTATTTTCGCCGCTGTTATGTGCGGTGAGGGTAGACAGTCGAGTTACAGTGTTTTATGCGGTCATTGCTAAATTCAGCGGCTTTCATGATTTCTTTGGAGTTTTTTGTCAGTCGACAGCTGTTGTTTCACACGTTGCCTCACTGTTTTCTTCTTGACTTTCCAGGTCTCCAATACGGGTAGGTCCCTCCTTCATTTCGTTTATCGATTGAGGCCTCATGCCCCTCTGTCAGTCTACATCAGAATTGATTTCACATGAAATTCCGCGATCTGTCGCATAAATCGGCAAGAATTCAAAATCCATGTGAATCAGCAAGGATTCTAGGATCTTTTTCTGTTTTCTTTGTGTGGATAAGGGCATTAAATTGTGACATCTCTCAGGGTGGAGAAATGTATGAGGCCGAGTGTCCACTTGTGGCAGAGTCATAGTTCTCACCTTATGTGCACGTACAGCTCTCAATACTCTGTCCATTACCAAGTTTCTGCAAATGGTGAGGAATCTGCCTCCTCATCTGCCATTTTGCTCACTGTTGTGTTAAGGAACTAGGCTGACTTCATTGTGCCTGCCCCGACCTTTCGGCTGAGGACGCCATAACGTTCAAGGGATGCCTCCATATTGAGACCACAGTAATGATACACATGTGTGGCTTCATTCATTTTGTCGTTTCAATTTGGCAGAACTGTCATGTGACACCTACTAAACGTATCCGTCACTTGAGGCATCAATCTATAAGCTGAATGTTTGCCATTTACGAAAGTGGATCATTTAACTCTTGAACAATGTGTTAGCATTTTTTAAATTTCTTACAAAGGTGGTGATTAAAACATACCCTCTTTTCGTCCATCACGATGATCATGGTTGCCAAAAACGACCGACTGAACACGCAGTCGATAAAACTGTGTATAAATTTAAAGGGAATGGAAACGTTATTAATGTCGTCAGGCATGTGTGCATCAACGTAGCGAGCGGTCAGTTGAAAATATAGCCGCAGGGGTTTCTGAAGATCCGAATTTATCGGTTTATCGGCGTAACATCCGATCCTAAAAGAAGCCAATCTGGCGGGGATCATGACCACCAAGGAAGTCCTTTCTTTTTCCGTATACAGTTCCACATCTAAGAAGAATATCGTCACCTACCGCAACAGCCAGACAAATGGAAATCTTTCCTTGATGCCGGTCCTTATGACTGATAATACCTTCATTAGAGAGACTGTGCTTCAGACTCTTTTTCAAACAAATGAGAATCTTTCCCTGCCGCCAGTCCCTATAACAACTTCCTCCCCCATTAGCACTTACAGAAAGACTGCGCCACAGCCTCGAACACCAAGCTTTTAGGGCCAAAAATTCGATTGATCACTTTATCTAGTCAAATTAAGCAAGGACCTCATTCGGAAGCTAAATGACATCATCATAGAAAACTGCACCATTTGCCTTTAAACTGGCCTTCCGTCCCGGAAACAACTTCTGCCAAGAGGGATTTGAATGAAGTTGAATGCCTTCACCACATTCTCTGTTCCCCGAGCCTCCTTGCTACAGGACAAGATTTCATTTAAGTGATTGATACAGAAACAACAAACATCTTCTCCGGTTCGTCAGAACCTCTGGCTGGTTGACTTGTGAGTTAGGAATCAATCATCCGCGTGGAAACACAAGGAGCGTTTTCTGGCCTTATTGCTCCCACTGTCTACCGACCTTTTGTACCTTAGATTGCTTGGCGCTACAATCTACAACGACCTGGGGTCTGGCATCTCCATGTTGTGTGCCATATGGTTCTTCGAATCAGAGGGAGCCTACAGTTTAATACTTTCTTAGGATTTTGAAGTTTGAGAATCTGTTTTCTAGCCACCTAGGACTTACAAAGTTCAGTCCAATCCTGAGCGGCGCACGTAGAAGCCGATGCACTTCCCACCTATGAGAAGGCGCACGTTTTCATTTCTTAATTTTTTAACAGCCCCGCTAGAACTAGACCAAATCTGTCTCGGATTTCCTTGTTTCCTAAACCACTTCTTATCCTGGACTACCTCCTGTCCAATTGCACCTCCTATCCTGCACCAAATCCTGACATGAACTACCTCCTGGCCTTGACCACCTCCTGTCCTGAGACACATCTTGTCTTGAACCACCTCCTGGCCTGGACCATCTTTTGTCCTAAATCACCACCTGCTCTAGATCACCTCCTGTCCTGGACCACCTCCTGGTCTGAACCTCCTCCTAGCTTGGACCACCTTCTGTTCAAGTTTACCTCCTGGCCTGGACCACCTCCTATTCTGAGCCACATTCTGTCCTGGACCACCTCCTGGCCCGGATCACCTTCTGGCATGTACCATCTTTTGCCCTATAGCACCTCCTGCCCAACTCCACCTCCTGCCCTGGCCTATCTTCCTGTCCTGGGCCACCTTCTGGCTTGGACCACATATTGTCCTGGGCCACTTCGTGTCCTGGATTACCTCCTGTCCTGAACCAACCTGTATCCTGAACCACCTCCTGCCCGAACCACCTCCTGGCCTTGACCATCTCCTTCCCAAGTCAACCTCCACTTCTACACCACCACTTGGTGTGGACCATTTCTTGGCTTGGACCACCTCCTGTCATAGTCCACCTATCTTTCTCTCCGTACATTTGAAAGTGAGTCTGTCGAGAATCGCTTCACATCGCACTAAGGGAGCCAGACTGAGTTTCAAATTGTATTACAAGTCTATGGAAAGTTGCGACTCTCTGTAAGGATGCTTTGTGCTACTGAGAAGGTCCTTAAAAACGCAAGATCCTAGTAACCATTAACCAAGAATAGAATTCAGAATATGAAATCCCAAAGACAGACACCTCGAAGGACTAGATATGTGTGGGGGGGTCGACTGCATTCAGCCCTAGGATGAGTCTTAAGGACCTTTTGTTTTAAAAAGAGAAATTTCGTTTTCTTTTGGGTACCCTCTTGTAAATAGAGACAAATGCAAGGCCATAAGTAAGGCGCCAGGAATTGGAAATCTTCAATCTCTCTCCCAGGTCCTTTGAATTCTCATTACAGGCGTCACTCCTTCGCAATCAATCACACAGGTCCCCCAGCCACGCACGCCCTCCATTTTCATCGTCTTTTGGTGTTTCCTCCTCGCTCCTCCCCATCACCCCGCAACGACAAATGTAATTTTAACTTCAATTAACCCTGACCATTGGTTGGCCCACGCATTCTCCTTCCTGGTGACAAGGTTTCCTTTTTTGGCGAAGAAATCATTTCACAAATTACAGCCGCATTCCACTCCGCGCTGTATTCCCAGCCAAAGGATGCGGACAATGTCACACCACCGCCACACGCCGCCCCCGAAAGGACATAAATTGTAAAAAGCAATTTTCAGTGAAATTCTCCGTCTCTTCCTTTCTCTGTCCCTTTCTGGAGGGAAATCCATTTTTGATCGAAATCTTTTGCGAGTGCGATTCCCACGCAGCACATTCCACCGCTCTGCAAACAGTGTCGTCCTCCTCCATATCTTCGCCATCTGTTTGCCGTACTCGCTCGAGAACTCTGCAAACACAGAGCGCCATTAATCATCGGCGACACTCCCTGCATGGCTGGCTAGTTGGCCTGACTGGCGGCGAAGGGGAGGGACTGTACAAAAATCAGTTCGTAATTATCCTTTATCAGGCAGTTCAGTTAAACTGTATGTCCTTTGCATGCAAGCAGCCATTTAGTCACTTGTTGGCACGCTAAATGGCTGTTTCCTGATTGGAGCTCATCGGGCGTCGTCCCTGTTTCGACGAGGACGAACTGAAATGAAAGGACACACACACAACTAGTCACACTTACCTGTCGATTAGGTAGATTGATAGATTCTGCATGACACAGAAGAGTCCAACGCAGAAGTCGGCCAGTGCCAGGTTCGCCAGGAAGAAGTTCGTTATCGATCGCAGCCGACGTGAAAGGGTCACAACAAGGATGACAAGGAGATTGCCTGCAAGGAGTAAAGCAAAACAGAAAAAAAAATCAGTAAGAGGTGGTCTGTTGGGGAGAGGGACAAAATTGAGACATGAGACAGACATGGACAAGGTCGAGAGGGGATCGTGGGAATGGGGACGGACGACGTTGAGTGCACTTTCGTCTCCCCCCACCCGGGGCCTAAGTGACGATAATTGCTGTTTGTCATGTCACGTGTGGATGAGGCTTGAGTTACATGTGTCAAGTGAGTGAAGGACCAGACGATAGGAGATCCTTACAGTCGCTGCTTCAGAAAGACGCCTCATTACCGTTCGATTCACAAAAGTCCCCATCAGACGGCGGGGGAATCATTGCAACGTTGTCCTGGATACAGACAGAAACTCCCAAAGGACACTGCTTTGTGTCTATTTTCTTCATTTTGTGTCTATTTTCGCCCCTCGTCAAGAGGACGTGACGTAGCAGCACCTCTCGACGTGCTGTCGACCGCATCCTGAGGCAGTGTCAATTGCAGAACAATTCACAGAATGGAAGCATACGTCCCGTGGGAATCCTCACTGAAGGACACTTCTTGGCTTTGTCCCCGTCAAGGGCTCAATTTCTGTCAGATTGTGACAATTTCTCAGAATTCGACACTTGAGAGGTTGTCACATTTTCTTGTCATTGACCCCCTTCCAGGTCCACACCCCCTCTCATGAGTAATTCGCTTGAAACCCACGTCTATCTGGCCCAGGAATCGACTCTCTCTCACATCGAGATCTCGAAATAATTAGATTGTCGCAACTTTCATGGTCGCCCACTGAAGCTTATCTGGCGCCCACATCGCGCGCAACAATCTCCCAAGTAGGATCCTTGTGGCATCCAAGCCCTCATGAGATTCCCATTAAATTGAAGAGCACATTCAACGTAGCGCTCTATTCAATTTATCGACTCCTCAAGGACATCCTCACCACCCATGTAGTCCACCTGAAGCATGATAATCCACAGCCCCACCCTCTACCCCCTCCTGGCAATGTGAATGCTTCTGTTGGATGGACTTTATGTCCTTTCTTCGACTTGACGCAGAATCATACCCAAATCCGTCTAGATTGTGTCCATCCACTCCCCTCCCCGTTCTGTCTCTTCGATCGGGCTTATCTTTTGACATTTTAATTAGCATCCCCTCCGGTTGACGACAATTGAATAAAAAATGGGAAAAACATCGCACGTGGCATGCTAATTATGGCTACACGCTGTCACGTCAATCGAGATAGACTCCGCTGACAACCGCTGGAAGAGGAGGAGGTTCCTTCAGACTTTGAATTCAAGGCTCGCCCAATTTTATTTTATGTCCCATGAGAACTGTCAGGTGCTGTGTGAGGACAAAAGCAAATTGACGCAGGTACACGGCGAGTTGGTGACGCGTATCTAAAAATGGTCATCGCTTATGAATCCTTGCCTTTGCCTGCGCGTAGGTAGGTCAAAGGAAAAGACATTCCTTGTTTACCTCGCCTTCGTCAGCTTCAATTGGACGATGAATTATTGATGGGGACAGCCGAAGTCGAGGGTAATGAGAGAGTGCCTACTTAAGAGATAATGTCTTACGCCACGACGCATGTCAAACCCTGACATTAAGGACCGTGACGTCAGTTGTGGATATTCATGGACCTTCAAGGTAATGCTTGCGATTGAGGGCATCACGACATCAAACATCCTCTTCCACGTCCTGCTCAGAGAATAGCCGGAAGACGCCGTTTAGGGATTACCGTTAGAGACTTCAGGCAACATTTGAAATTTTGAGAAGTTAAAAACGCAGAGTTTCCAATTTTTATTTAAATTAATTTACAATCCATTGGAAGCTCAGATTTCTTTGTCCTTCTTTTTCTAGTTTTGAAAGTACTTTCTACAGAAGTGAAATTTATTGTGAACGTTTTAAGGTTTCGTTTCCATTTTCAAAATTTTTCAAATATTCCCAGTTTGGCCTATTTTTTGCGATCAAAAATGTTTGTTTATTGAAAAACGTACAAAATGCATGACTCAAATTATTGTCTGTCGAAAGTGGCTTCTTTACTGCATCTCTCTGGTAATTTTCGAGTACCATCTCTGAAAAATGAGTCCTCTCTGACATTGATCCCATCCTCGAGTCATTCTTTGATTTCTTAAAAAGACTTAAACAGGTGACCCCCAAATCGTGTTGCATCCATCAAAAGGGCCCGCAGTTGAAAGGAGCAAGATCACGAGTGTGCGGCGGGTGATGTAAGACCCCCCATTTCAGTGCTTTCAAATAGTCTTTGACCACTACAGCCACGTGGGGCTGAGTGTTATCGTGTGACAAAATCATCTTGTCATGCGTTTCGGTCTTTTTTGGTCCTTTTTCCCGCAATGCACAGCTCAAACGCCTTAGTTGTGGTCGGTTACGTGCCCCATCATACAGTTTTTTTTTGAGGAGGTTGGAGGTTGGTATACACTGCACTGGAGCGCTCAGACTCAAAAACTGGTCCATTGTGCTACCAGGCGGTAACCTTCCTTAACAGTAGTTTTCTGGCTTTCCGAAGAAAGATCAGCAGGCGCTTCTGTGATAAAGAGTTTTAAGAGTGTTTCGGTCCCACCATATCGGCGCCAAACAGCCGCCACCTGATACAAGTAAAGGCGGGACATTGACAGCCAAAGTGCTCAGAAGTGTCTTCACCTTCTCCAGAGGCGTCGCAAAGGGTGCCATCGCTAAGCCCAAGTAGACTTTGGTGCTTAGTGGAGGTGAAGTGTTCCGTTTGTACGTTTCTGTCCAGACATACCAGAAAAGTCGCGGCTTTCTTGCTGACGTTCGGGAGCGAGCATTCGGGAGAGTCATGCCATCTCTGGTTGTGCAGTCGGGAGTAACAACCGTCGACGGAAGGCCTAACTAAGGAAGCGGGTGGTCAAAAGTTCGGTTCGGTTGTGCTGTTGGAAGACCCAAACGTCGACGGAGGCCCTAACCAAGGAAGCGGGTGGTCCCAAGGTTCATTCGGGCCCAACGAATGCCTCTTTAGAACCTTGCCTGGCTTGTTCATCAGCAATCTCGTTTCGCGTGATCCCGTGATGTTCCGGGACCCAGACACGTCTAGCGAATTCAGTCTACCGAGCAAATTAAGGGATTACTTGCATTCCAGGACTATCTTTGTAGTGGTTTAAGGGTTGAGTAAGTCCTTAAGCACAGATTGGCTGTCGCTGCAGGCGCCAGATAGTTCGCCCCTTCCACCTCTTCTTCACAATATATGTAGTTGGTGGCCAATAGGATCGCAGAGGTTTCCGCCTGGAAGGCCGATGCAAAGTCTAATGTTGTCGTCTTCCACGAAAGCACCGACCCCAGATCCCTCCGTCGTCTTGGAGCCCTCCATGAAAATCCGACTATATACCCTTCCCGGTTCAATTTCTGGCCGCAGCCAGTCTTGAACGCAGGGAGTCTCCTTTATATAAGCGACGCAGCTGGATTATTGGTGATCCTTCATCAGACGGCATGTCCATGGGACTTGTGTCAAAGGAGATGCTGTGCGCGAGGTCATCAAAACTGAAAGAACGATTTGAAGCAAAGATCATTCCTTTTTAGTCGGAAAATAGATGATAAATGGCCTTGATTAGACAGCCCATGATGTGAATGTAAAGGGGAGGAAGATTCAACAATGCGTCAAGAGCAGAGCCAGGCGTGCTGGGGAAGGCCCCCATTGCAGCCAAGACATACGGGTTCTTGAAACATGGTGAAAGCAACAGTCACGGATTTTTTGTTCCACCAAATGACTGATGCACAGAAGAGAAGAGTCCTTATCATTGCCAAATAGATGCACACAGATCTTTTTGATGATAGGCCCCAGGTTTTACCAAAAAAACTCAATGAACTCAATGAAAAACTCAACTCGTCTCAATGTGTCTTTTCCGAAGAAGTCGTTTTTATCCAGGATAACACCTTGGTATATCGTTTCGTTGGAAAATGGATTGCTGGCACCGTCGAGTCGGTGACTGGTTGAGTCAGACCAGTCAGGTTTCTCCTTCTCTCGGTTTTGAGAGGATTGACTGAAAGCCCGTTTCTAGTAATCATCGATCATGTCAAGGGCCGTCTGTCCAGTTGCACACACGGCCGCAACTACATCATTCACGTAAGCCTGGGCGATGATACATTGTACATCACATCCGCCTAGTCCCACCATATGCAGACCATGACCTTTGAAACGTGAACGTTCTTGTTTGGCGACGAGGTGGACAATGATGGAACGGGTTGATCAGGCTTTGAGTAGTAGTTTTTCTTCTTGGGCTTGTCGCAGTACTCGTATATCCATTTTTCATCTCCTTTCACGATCCGGTGCAAAAATCCCTTTCTTTGATGTCTTTAAAGAAGCAGTTTAGAAATAAAAAAGTCGACATCTCTCATACAGCATTCCTTGCTTTTGGATAGATTTAAAATTCGATCAAACTCAAACTGTTTGCTGAGTCACTTCCAACGATTCTTCCTACGATTCACTTTGCATTTGGCACTGATCGTGATCCAGTTAAGCCTCCGATTCCCTTATTTTTAGACTTTATGAACTGGACCAGACGCTATTTATCTTTGACGCTAAGGGCACCAAAATTTCTCTCTGCTTGAATTATCGGTTGTAGCAGATTTACTATAAATGGGCTTTAGCAGCAAATTGCTTCCATATTAACAATGAAATCAAAACTTCCCGCAGTTGCTGATTTTTCAAGACAAATGTGGACAGAAGCAAAAAGCAATGTTGTTGCCTAAAACAAACGCTGATGCACACTAGTTATTGCTGACAAATGTCATACCTTTCCAGTGAATTAGGTAATCGCTTCCAGGACCAGCCACAATTTGCAGCTGACGCCATCTTTTGAAAATGGACGGAATTTATTTGTACACCCAGTCCAATTTATTTTACCTTACCCTTCATCCTTCCAACGATCCTTGTGTCAGATGCCAGACAACAAATGAAAATCTCCAATCTACCACAAATCACGCCCCTTTCTCTTACAGCAGTCCTTTCCAGCGATGAAAGTTCCATTCAACGGTGGCTGGTTCTTCTGAAGGCCGTCTAGGGATGAGGCACAAACAAAAAATCACAGACAATCAAATATTCCCCACCATGCAGCCCGTGGAATTAATTTCCTCCGAGAATTCATCCAATTGTCCCCGCGGCGCACCCCAAGAGAACCCGTCTGCTTCGACTGATTAGCATTTAAACAGCCACCACTTGTGGTCTGAATATTAATTCTTCATCCAAAATCCCAGTGGTCCCCCTTTTTTGTCGATCGCACACCCCATTAGACATCGATGTCCTTTGAGACTACCAATCGCCGTCGCCGTCGTTCACTTAAGACAATTGATGCCGCAAGCGGCAAAAAAGAGAAAACCGACAAGAACCCTGCTTAGTCATCTGTGAGAGATCAAAACCTTCTCCGCTGTCCCTAGACCAAATTCAATCAATTACCATCAATCTTGTGCTTCAATTTGAATATTTTGTGAATACAAGGACATCCCCCCCCGCCTCCCTTCCAAACCACACCCAAGTGGATTCAAAATTTAAATTTAAACCCTTATCGGGTGGAGCAATTCATTTCTCTTCAGCTCGAGAGCGGATATCCTGGCGCACCTTGAACTCATGTCATCTGTCTCGGATGTCCTTGTGCTGCTCTATCAAGCTGTCGTCGATTTTTCTTGTCATCGTTGAATGATTTTCGAGGATCTGTGGAAGAGCGGGGTGTGGGAGGGAGGAGGGAGTATGCTGTCAAAGTGACACCTGTGAAGCTGTTTAATGTGAGGCATCTGAAAGGCTCTTAAGGGTAATTAATTTGTATGAAGGCGGGAGGATGGGTTCTTTCATCTTACTTCTTACCACCTCTGTAATGAAAAAAGGGGGTTGGGGCAACCTAATTTTATTGATTACCTGAAATTTAAACGGAGTACCACAAGGTTGCTAATGGGATCCAAGACTTTTTCATTCATCATCAAGTTCCCGCTAAAGAAGAGGCCTGTTCCAAAATTAGCCCATCACCACAAATTGACTCCCCAGACGCTCCAGGAGTCTCCTGAACCGTTAACAATTTGAACAGATTGTCGTTGCTTCCTGACAACCCATTCCAGGACATCAAGCGACGAATCCACGTGACGTGGATTTATTTCTCCATCCCCTCCACACGACAGTCATTCAATTAATCCGTTCATTGCCCCTACACCCCCTCCCCCGCCCCTATGTCATCACATGCCACCAGCGGAATTCTTCGAGGAGCAACAGATTTTCAATTAAATTAGAACAAAGTCTTTGATTTGGCTGGATCCACTGTTTTCGGAGGGCGTGGGACCACTTCACTCTCGACGGCCTCTTACCTGCTCCCGCCTTTACGTAATTGCGAGAAGTTTGGTGCGGCTGCGGCGGCGGCGTTTTGTCGTTCGTGCGGCAGATTATGTCTGCGCGAACGATTTGTGTGTGGTGGCTTGGGTGACGAATTTTAAGCGCTTGTGGGTGCGCAGATCCTTAGGTCGTTGGATAAGCTGATTTAGGCACACGACAGGATTACAATTAATGACGATTAGAAGCTTAACTTGGCGGCTTATGTGGTGTTTGAGGATAATTAAGTCGTGAGTGGAGGAAACAGCATGAAATCGGATGTCTAATTGAGTGTCAGGGAGGACAAGTGAAGGAGCGTCAAGTCGCCTTTTCTTGAAGGACGTGAGGGATTCAAAATCAAAATCTCGACACAAACTCCATCCCTTGTGACCGCATCCCCTACGTGACCATAAACACTTGAGCACGACGACATGACACGTGTCCCTGATTGAAAGCAAACAATTTACACGGGACGGCACTTGACACGTCTCTCCTTGTGGCATCCTCGCGACATCCATGAAAACACTATCAAGAGGGACGTCCTTGTGGGCAGGATATCCTCACGCACTGCTGGCGGTGTCATTATCGCTTGAAAATTGAAAAACGACAATTTCCTTGGGGGACAATACACCACGTCCGCTGCACCTCTGCGGGCATGATTTGCTCTGTGCTTCGTGTGTCACGTATCATGGCGTTCATCAGAGAGCGGAGTAGTGATGGAGGCGTTCGGAGTAATTGGGTGGTGGACATAATTATATGCACGTCACGACGACGTAGTGATAGGGAATTGTCATTGATTTCCTGCGCCTCTATGTCTCAGACAATAGCTTCATCAATTGTTTCAACGAGCA
This sequence comes from Eristalinus sepulchralis, assembly GCA_944738645.1. NCBI lineage: Eukaryota > Metazoa > Arthropoda > Insecta > Diptera > Syrphidae > Eristalinus > Eristalinus sepulchralis. The sequence continues at coordinate 7,574,478 of OX122886.1, read as the reverse complement.
TGTGGAAGGGGATCCAGCAGAAAGTCAATCGACTGACGTTTGTTTCTTCATTCGCCTGCATCTGTTGGCACCCTTTCTTCAGCACGCATTAGTCACCACTGTCTAGGAAATCTTTCAAACACACACACATCCCTCTATCGTTTGTGATGGTTGTTTAATGGTGTCCTTTCCCTGTGTCCAAGTGAGTTGTCTTTCCATCCATTCTCCTCTAAATCCCACTTTAGCGTGATTCCTTCACTTTTACAGATCTTCTAGGTCGACTGGCGCTACAGTCTCGGCTAAGCCTATGCCTCAGCCAATATGTCCCTCCATCTAGCTCAGTCTGGTGGCAGTTACTTTCAGCCACGTACGTTGAACTGATTGAGATCCCTTTTCAGTAACGAACGCCACTGAAGGTGTCGTCTTCCTTTGTCCCTCCGGATGGGGTCGAGCATTAGTGGCCAATGTCTATTCGCTCTACTTCGAGAGACTTGAACTCCTTTCGATGTCGCTTTCCAGCACGTTCAGTTCACCACTGAGTCTCTTAACTCCGTCAGTACCTACAGGAACAAAGACAATTCGAAGAACTCTCCTTTCAAAGCGACTTCGTCCGCTTTAGTTAGTGTCCATGTTTCTGCCCAATGTAGCAGGATTGGCCACGTGATATCCCCCTAAATCCCCACCCACCAGGGTACCCAATTAACTCAGCATTGGTAAGTTGAAGGCCGAGAGCAACAGCATTGTCCCCAAAACCACTGTTAATTAAATGTTGCCCCTAAATGTATGCAACTCGATCCAAACGCATTAACACCAACCATCACCAGGCAGACACTGCAAATCAAGTTTCATATCAAAAGACAACAGAATCGACGGCAAACTGAAGCAGAAACAGCTGCCGAGCATAGCTGCCATCACATCACATCCGACATCGTCTGCTCAGCATTCATCGCAGTCCGGCACCTCGTCTCCTCCTCTGGGATAATCGACGCTGCCGCCTGAATGAGGGACGACAATGGACTCCAATTAATACCCAACCATGTGTGAGTGGTGTCCTGGAAATAATTAAAGACCAAATTGATTCCCCTACGGACTCCCATCATGTTTCATAGCACCCCCAGGGCGTCAGTCGAGTACGCCGGCAACAGACTGACGATGGAGCAGATGAAGGGTTGGGAGGGAGCACTTTGGAAGGCAAACATTCGCAAAAGGAAACCATTTACCATCATCGAAGGATTTCCCGCCACTCACGCGCGTAAATATCCCTCGCACAATGACCGAGATAACGTGCCCTTCCATTTCAGGTCCCGGCGAATGAGCGATTAGGATCTTCTGAGCACTGGACTGGGACCAGGAAATCCGTGATAATCGGCTGTCGGTAAACCCTCAAAAAAAAGGGGGGGAGGCATCACTGAAGGAGATCTTTTGTTTTTCATTGCGATGCGACTGGGGATGGATGAGACCAGCTGGGCTGGAACGAAAGATAGGCGACGACATCGCTTTGTGTGTCAAGTGGCCGCTTTTTTTGCGTTTCACTGATGGGGTTGCTTTGAGAACGGATCAGAAGTGGCTGCAAGCGCTTCCCTTTTGCGATAAGGAGCGATGTGGGTGGTTGCTGAGGGGGATACGCTTTACGCAGCTTACGTCTGTTGATGTTACAAGTGCATGGCGGTGATGGAGATTTTCATGAATCCCCCTGGGAACGGTAGGAACGACGAATGGGCTTGACAATGAACTAAGTTCCAGCGCTTGAGGGTGAATCTCGGAGTAATTCGCTTGTTGAGAGTCGCTTGTGAGCGCGTTTAGTTGAATCGGTTCATTTAAGTGACTCGCTGATGGGGTTGAAGTCATTTTCCAGAGACGTCAAGTAGATTTTTGGAGTTTGAATGGGGCTTGGGTTACTGTCGGAGCGGAGGATGTATATTCATGGTTGATGGCATTTTCAAATGGCACCTACTTTCGTTTGGTTGACAGTTTACCTCTCTTGGTCGTACAGGTTTCGTATGCTCAACAAATGCCAAACCAAAAAAACTCATCAAAAAGTGGATGTCCTACACCTACACTCACTGACTGGGCAGACACTTCATCTGGAACTTGATGATTGTCTTGACCTCATCAAACCTCCAGTGGGAGAGGAGTCAACGAAATATATCAAGTCATGTCAGCATCTTCAGAGGCACACATCTTCAGTGCCTCGTCCCCTCACCTTGTGCGAACAAATAAATCTTTGGGCGAGGAGTGCCCCACAATTTGAATAATCATTCCTCTTCCATACGACTCAGAGTTCCACGGTTTCTAAGAAGCCTTCCTCTTCGAGTGCATTGAATGCCAAATAGAGGGTATGACAGGCCACCATTAGGAGAGGCTTCAAGGCAGCTTGGTCATCCAAGGGAGGGCTCTGCTACTTAATAGCCTTCTGAGCTCAAAGCAACAGCGGTTGGCAGGAGAAATTCTCCGCCAAATTTGGCAACTTTTGATATCTCTGCCCTGGCGAAGTTGATGAAGTCTTTGCAGCCCATTGTGATGCTCTACTCGAGTCGCCGATGTTGGAAGTCCTTCTTTGATGACAACATTTACTTTTTGGCCCCCTTTTACCGCCAAACCCATTTCAGCCGCATCTGTGCCAGCAAACGCCCATATTGTCGGATGGCTGTCTTCGTCCAATCACGACAATCCAGAGTAAGTCAGCTGCTGAAGGAACATTTGGAGGAAGAGACTTGGAGCTAAAGAGACTCTAGTGTTGACTTTTGAGTTTCGCACGATATTCCCAAGAATGATGTTAAAGACTTCACATGGCAGCACGACGCCTTGTCTGTTTTAACAGAGAAGGTCTTTTGTGACCTCATCACTGACTTGGACGGAGCGAAGCGAGTTCTCCATCTCTGTCACCCTACACAGCTCTGACGTATTTGGTAGGACTGTCAAAACTGAACGTGCCACTGTGTAGCTCGTCTCTATGCGACCTCTGTCTTATTTGGTTTTGAAGGCGACGAATGGGTGCTGAGTGTCGATCCACGTTTCTTTGGGTCCTCTCCAGCATCAGCCCCAGCCTGAAAATTTGATCCAGCAGGCACTAGGGGCCGACGACGAGAACGATTTGAGGCGTTCACACAAAAGGACAGATAGGACCATACACGAGATGTTAAGGAGACAGATTCCACGGTAGTTGCTGCAGTTAAGGGGATTTCCCACCTTGTGGGATTGGCCAACGACACTGCAACACCATTCGCCGGTGATGCTTTCTCTCTTTGCCTCTGAACATGTCCCAGAGATGAGTTGGGACGCCCAACAAAGTCATCTGCAGCCCTGCGCTAAAGGAATTATTTAGAACCCTTAAGTCACAGCACGAGTCGAAGGTACAGAGGAAGCGATGGAAAGGAGGTACCGGTGCACATGGTTACAAATGGCTGTGGATTGTAATGAGGGGGGAAATTTGAGCCGGGAAGTGCATACCATATTGGTGTGGTGTGGCTAAAGAACGAGTCTCTAAGGTTGCACGCGTGGGCTTTCCTAGCGAGGCTCGTGTTGCGGGTAAATTCTTGAAGGGAAGGAATGCAACTGCCTTATTCATTAGATCATTTTTTGTTATATTAACGGAGGGGAGCTCTGGGGATAGTTCGTCAGCTAGATGTGAGCTGGTCCGCTTGTCAACGTCATCCACAGCTGCTTTAAGGAGCTCCGATAAGCTTTCAGATCCAGCAGCATTATTCGACTTAAGTCTCCACATCGGTATATTGGCTCGTCCAAGTCAAGGGGATAGGTGGTGGCCGTGGCGTAGTGGTAAGTGCGTCGACTACCGCTCAGAAAGTCTGGGTTCGACTCCCAGTCGGGACACAGCACCAGCTCTTTCGAGTTGCTGACAACACTCAAAGAGTACCAATTGTCTATGAAAAGCTTCCCAAATCTCGCCGTTCGGAATCGGCAAAAAACTGTAGGTCCCACACAACACGAGTAGTTGCTGTAGAAGCTAGGCCCTGGTCCCTTGTAGGCTGTAGTGCCACTCAATTATTATTATTAAGTCAAGGGGACGGAAGCCACCATCATTCACCATTGCCCATGTGCGACATTTTGCCTGCCGACGGTATTTGGGTCCTCATCGCCTTTTTACCATCTGGAGAAGTGTTCCTTCGAACATATCATCGTCGATAGCGACTCTACCGCAAGTTGCCCATTTTTGTCCCGCCACTTAGTATGTTCAACGGAACTCTTTTCAGCGAAAAAGCCTTCTAGTGTCCTCGACCGCTTTTTCCTTTTCCCTCTGGGAACCCGGAGCTCTTCCCTTCTCCTCAGTGCCTAGAGCTCTAAGCAGCTTTTGCCTTTCGGTGGCGCATTGCTTTGAAGGCCTTGAGTTTGGCTTTATGCGCCAGCCTGCACTCGTTTCTTGTGGATGGTCTCATAAAATGCAAGACATCAGTGGCATCTTGACAACGTGTTCTATTCTATTGCAGACAGCGTCGAATTTGCAGGGATTTTCATGGAGACTCGGATGGTAAACTTTCTAGCGATTGAAGCTCTCCGACATTAAACCGTGCTGACCAGTCTTAACCCCGCTGTTCTCTCTAGCATTCCTGTCATAGGGCTCTTCCATCCTTTCCTCACTTTTCAATTTCTTTCTTTTTCTCTCTTGGAAGCGGTTGCTTTTTCCTTCTTTAAAGTTTACAGAGCTCATGAACTGATCACGAACTGGTCACGAACAGCTCTCGTCTTTCGCCATAAAGTAGTCTTGTTCGGCTGTAAGCGCCTGTCTGCATTCGTAGTCCCACCAAAGGGTTCTTGATTATTTTCTAGACGTAATCTCTGCATTTTTAGTTGGCGGACTTAGTTGTCCTGCAGTTCTTTAGCGGCTTTCAAAAAGAAAGAAGGGAATGGAAAGCTATTTTTCACCCTTGGAGGCTGCAAAGGCATTAACAGGCATTATCGGAGCGAATAAGTAATGTGAAATTGGTCACAGGACAACTATAATTGGTAAAGCAACAGAGAAAAGCCAATGCATGCCACAAGGACCTCCCAAACAATGACTGCTCTTGCAGTCTTAGAATGACGAGAAAAAATGTAAATCAAAATCGATGAATTTCTGTTCTTGCTCCTTATCTCTCTCTCTCTCCCCTCTCTTTCCCACTCTTTCTCAACATCAGGTCTCAAAAATCATCTGGATTCAAATGACGAACTAAATCACATCCGCCTACTGTTTTTTTTTTTTAGTTTAAAGGACATTTTTTTTATTATTTATCTAATGGTATGTCCGCCTACTGTCGTCAGCACAGCATGAACGGTTGCAAGAATGGGAGTTCTAAGACACCGCCCCAAGCGTGGCTGGAATCTTATACCCGACCGTTCAATCCTATTCAATCCCCTTCAATTTCCTAGACTAGATGGTAACTTGAATTTGAATCAAACTTTCCTCAGAACAGTTTCCAACACTCTTCACCGCCCCCCCCCCCCTCCCTTCCTCGTAAGTGTAACCCCTTCAACAGCAAATCCCTTTTTTCTTCACAACACCCACCAAGAAACCCTTTGACCAATTTCCGCTGACGTCCCAACTCACTTTAAATTTCTTCCAAAATGTCATATCCCTGTCTGCGAATCAAATTTAATCTCTCTTCTGCCCCCCCCCCCCCCTTCCCCCGTGAACCATAAATTTCATAAAAATCCACCACCTACGCGCTCCCCCCTCCCAGCAGTGGCGCGGCGTGTGCAGCACCATTCAGCTCTCGTTCGTCAAAGGCATTCCCAAATTCATTACGGGTAATAAGTCAGAAAAATGATGCGCTCCGCCCTCTGTCTGGGTGACTGCTCGCGCGGCGGCTGAGAAGAAAAAGAAGTCGCGTCGAAATTCAAATCGCTCAAACGGTTCTATTCTTGGAACCGCCCTTCAGCTCCGCTGATTGAAGATTTGCTCATTTGCCTGCGCTGAAAGGATTCACGTAATATCCTGCGAATTGGATTATTCACTCCGGGGACTCTGGAAGCTGGAATTGATTTTCGCCATGAGTCGTAATCGGGCATGATTTGCCCTGAAATGTGGGTGGAAGTGGGCGGTTTCGAGAGATATGTGACTTGGCGATGGCTCCTGTTTGGGTTCGTCTGTATCCGGTGTTAGGCGGGCGATGCCTTGGCTGTAACTGGAGTGAGGAGTCGGTTCTTGATTTCGAGTTCGATTTCGACTTCAAACCGTCTATTTGAGTTCTTCTGAATTTGGTCTTGCCTTGGGCTGGACTCTGCATCCGGCTTAAGGTCTGTGGTCGCTGTAAATTCGACTTACGACATGACTTGGTCCAGTTTTGACCTTGAGCTTTGGCTGTCTAGGGCGCTGACTGTCTAGGGCTATGGCTGACAAGAGCTTTGTCTGTCTAGAGCTTTGGCTGTCTATGGCTCTGGCTGTCTAGCGCTCTGGCTGTCTAGGGCTTTGGCTGTGTGGGGCTCTGGCTGTCTAGGGCTTTGGCTGTCCAGGACTCTGACTGACAAGAGCTTTGGCTGACTAGGCCTCTGATTGTCTTGGACTTTGGCTGTCTAGGGCCCTTGCTGTCTAGAGATCTGCCTGTCTAGGGCGATGACTGTCTAAGACTCTAGCGTTAGTCCCTCTTTAGCTTGCCTGAGGGAGCAAGATCGGGAAGGTGGAAAGGGGGAAGGGAGAAAGATGAAAAGGATGCACACAAAGTAAGGAGTACTTACCGAAAAAGCAGCAACAAAAGACTAACGTATACAGGGTTATGAATATCACACGGACGTCCGTCCGATCGAATATGTACTCGCCCGTGGGCTCGTCCAGATCCAGCATGCCCACGGTGGTGCCGAGGCCGGTAGTGATGGTCTGGTTCGACAGGAACGACGCGTTGCCAGGATCCAGCTGCGTGAACATTCTGTCGTCGGTGAAGTTTCGTCCAGATGGCGGCTGCGTCACAGCTGTCGCCGTTGTTGTTGTGGCTTTGAGTAAAATCGAGGTAAGGTTTCCCAACGGGCTGGAGTTCCTCGCGGCCAGGAACTCAAAGGGCCGTGCTCTCAGCACTGTGTCCACGTCCAAAGGCGAGGCGGTCGTCGTCCTATGGAACGCCATGCCTGTGTGGATGCCAGTGCTGGGATTCGTTGTTGTCGCTGTTTGGGTTGGGCTGGTGGGCATGGCCGCAGGCAATGGAAGACTTGTGCTCGTGCGTGGGGTGTGTCGTCACTAGAAATGCGCGTTTGTCATGGCTGACAGCTTCGTTGGTTTGTGTGAAATGTGCTGCTTCGTCGTCAAAGAACACTCTCTCTGTTTCCTATCCCTGCCGGGCTGCCTTTTCATTGTCCACCCCCACGCCTGAAACAGCTTTAGTCGGAGTGCAGTCGCTGTTAGCGGCGAAGATAGCCCTCCAGTCGCCAATTAAGTGCAAGTTACTGGAGCTGCTGATTGGTAAGTTGGCCGGCACTCAGATGAAATCCTAAAGGAGAAGAGAGAGAGAGGAAAAGAGGCTGAATTAGTTTAATCGAATCCTTTGACGAAGTTATGCGATAGTTTTGAGGGTTTCAACTCACGAATGGAGCGAAGTTCGAGAGCAATCCTCTCATCAAGAGGAACAAAGTTTTACTGGGAATGGCAACTAAAAGGATTTCGTTGAAGTTGTCGTGGAGAGAGAGAGTGAACGAAGAGATTCAACTGAAAGTGTACGTAGAGAACTGCTTAAGGCTGGACAGTGGGTTGAGGAGTCCCTCCATTCACGACCAAGGAGTCTTAAGGACAATTTGCAAGATATTGGTTTAAGATTTGAACCTCGTCAACAGGTTTCCCAGAATCGAGGTCACCATACGTTGCGGCTTAACTCAGCAACTTGTTGCAGCTGCTACGACTCTCATATCTTATCCCACATCGCCCACATTTCTGCTGTGACACTCGGGAACCCTTCACTTCGACTGTTTCGCATACAAATTCGTTACTTGTGCGAAATTTGCGGAGAAGAGTAATTTAACACATTTTCAGGACACGCTTACAGCCACACGAAGGATTTTGTGGGAAACACTTTCTGCGGGAAGGAAACAAGTTTGCAGCTTGATATGCGTTCTTGGAAAACACTTTTTAGCAAGGGCTCAGTCAGGCATTAGGAATTCGAGGAATTGAGTGTGATATCGGCACGTGTGCAGTTGCTAAGGACGAAGAAAGAAATATTGAAAAGCTGAGAAGAGTTTTGAGTTTCAGGCACTTCATGATCTGGGCGTTGAGAGGCTGCCTGCCCGACATAGAGCTCCATGAACAGAGTTCAGGTTTGACTTCAAATTTTTTCCTGCCTTCAGGCTTCACAAATAGTTTTTCCGTGATCGGAACCAGATCGAGGTTTGACTTGAACATCGGCTTTAGTAGTAGCTTCAAGGCCCGCTTGGACTCTAAGATTAAGAATGATTTCGTCAGGCAGACTTCTGGAACCGACTCTAAAGTTGGATGCGGTCATAGGGCCAACTTGTAAGCCAGGTTTGATTCTGAGGCTTGTTTTGACTCTAAGACTGATTCCATCTTTAATACTGGTGTTAGTTCAACGTTAGCCTTAACTTTTAGGCAGGCTTCTGGGATCTAACCTAATGATGGCTTCAGTTCTGAGACCAAGTTGAGAACAGACTTCGAATCGAAGGCTGGTTTTGGGTCTAAGGCTGGTTTCATATCCCATACTGGCATTGGCTCTAGGCAGGCTCTAGGTCGACTTCTAGGCAGGCTTCAGAAACGTACTCTAATGATGTCTTCAGTTGTAAGCAGGGTCTAACTCTAAAGCTGGTTGTGGCCCTAAGGCTGGTTAAGGCTGACACCGACATAAGCCGGCTATATGGCTTTCTTTAACTTTTAGGCTTTGGGTAGCTACTCTAGTGATGTCTTCTGCCCTGAGACCAAGTTGAAAGCCGACTTCGACTCTAAAGCTGGCTTTGGCTCTAAGGCTTGTTTCGCCACTGTCTGCCTTCGACTTTAAGATAGGCATCTGATACCAACTCTCATGACGGATGCAGTTATAAGAGTTTCGAGTCTATGGCTGGTTCCGTCTCTCATACTAGCACATGCTCTAAAGCTAGCTTCAACTTCAAGAGGACTTTGTTTCTAAAAATCCTTTTCACTCGAAAGCTGGCTTCAACCACAAGTTTGGCTCTCAGTCTGTATTCAATATTCGGCCGATTAGTACTCGAAGGCAGGGTTTACCTTATAAGCCAGTTTACACTCTAAAGTTTGTCGTTTCTCTAAGCTTGGACTCAGTCCTATACAAGCAATCCAGACTTGATAGAGAATCTTGTTCTAAATTCATCTCTGCTAGCTTAGGCTGCAGATGTGTCATGCTATAGGCTCCCAAGTTAGATTCCAAGTCTCAGTTTAAGCTGCTCTCAATGGTGACTTTATTAAACCGTACTTCTCATCTCTAGACTACAAGCGCTGTTTGTAGTACCAATTCTAAGTCAACCTCCATTACGTTTAAGGTTGTCTTAAAATTTATGTTCGTGTCTAGCTTTAATTCTCCGACTCTACTTTTACGTTCTGCTGTTCTTCAAAGTCTAACCGCAGTTCCAAGTTCAAAATCAAGCTTTAATTGAGAAAACCCTTAAAGCGTTCTAAATCTGACTCTAGTTCTCATGTCAAGTCTCTACCTAGAGTCTAGTGCTGAAATAAGGCCCAAACTATGACTCTTATTGAAAGTCAAACTCTAGTCAAAATTTTGACAGTACTCTCAAGTCAGAGTTTTGTCCTAAACCTTGCCCCGAATGTAGTTTCGAATTCAAGCCCTGACTGAAGCTTCCATCGCTTACTCTGGCCTTACAGTAAGTTCAGAGTCTTCTTCTGTAACTGATGAGTTCGGCTAGAATTCTAAGCCTGATTCGATTACAGTCTAGCTCTAGTCTAGACGTTACTAGAAATCTCACTTCAGTCAGAAGTTTGGTTTCAGTCCTAGGTCTGACCCTTTTTTCAAGCCTGGATTTGATAAAGTCCAGCTTTGATCACAAAGCGGGCTTCAGGCCTGAGTTCACATGATTAAGTTTTAAATTTATCTCTGTTCTACATTTGGATTGAGAAAAAGGCCAGCTTTGGTTGCATTTTACAAAACGGGCTTCAGTCTTGGCTTCAATTCTTTTTCGAATTAAGAAACTTCAAGTCGCAGATTCCAAGCAGGCTTGAGCCCTGAGTCTAGCTCGTTTTCGAAGTAAGACTTAGGTCTAGCTCTGGTCCTAAGTCTGGTTCTAATCCCATCATTGGTCATGGGTCATAAGTTTGGCATCAGTCACAAATTGGACTCTTTTTCGAAGCAAAATAATTCAAATCTATCTCTGGTCTCAAGTCTGGATCTAACTGAAAGTCCAGCTTTTCCCGCAGGTTACAAGTCGGGCTTCAGTCACAAGTCCCATCCTTTCGAAGAAGACTAATAGTGTGAAGTCTACTTCTGGTCCCAAGTCTGGTTCTGAATCCAAATTCTCCTTAAGTTCCATTTCTGACTCTAGCCCTAGAAATCTATTGTAGTCCCGAGTCAGACTTGAGTCTCAATTTTGGTTCCAACTCAGACGTTGGTTCGAGGCCGATCTCTGAATCCAGTCCCTTTGCTGATTCTGTCTCTGGTCCAAGTGACAAATCAGTTTTCATCTCTGTTTCAGCCTTAAATTCTGTCTCCAGCCCTGTCTCTTGTTCATATTCCAACTTTGACTTTAAGTCTGAATTCAAAATATGACCTAAGCTTACGTCGAGGCTCTGAATTTGATCTCGTCTTCGCCTTGGGAACAGAGCTGACCATTATTGCGCGATTGCCGTACACACAGACAGCCGAAAATGAGCACCATTTAAGTGACGTTCCACTTGCTACCCCAATGCACTGCCCCTTGATAGATGCTCCTCCTCAGTTGACGTCACCCTCCACAAACTGACCCCGCGACACGCGTCCCACATCAGCAATGAATAAATTGCGAGTACAAAACGAATTTCCTTCTCACGGCTCACTCACTGGCCATCGCCAATCAATGTCCGCTCAATTGCAGCGCCAGTCTTTGATGATTTTCCCAGCCGGCTGCCTTCGAATGGCGCATTACTTCCCCCCCACTGACTCTTCATAGCTGTCAGTCGTGCCCCGGTCATGGAACGAAATCGAATGCAAATTGTTCACAAGGGACACCCACACCCACACCCACACCCGACAACCCGGGCGTAATAAGTTCACTTCACATTCGGTTGACGTTCGCCGTCGCAAATTAATATTCACACGGAGGCGATGTCCTTGCGCATGGCCCACAAGGAGAAAAAAAAACTTCCAAACAATCGCCACTCATCAAGTTCGCATCGATCGGAGAAAGTTTCGTCGCCAGCCTACTCAGGGGTCGACCACGAGTGTGCATGGAGGAGATCAGGCTCGTGCCTAATTGCGTTACAGGATGTCACAAGGGGCCCCCGAATCAAAGGCGCTGAAGAACTTCTATCAGATGTAAACAGCGTCATTAGTCCTGGAGGGGGCTTGTGTCGGGCGCCCGACCTGAGATGCACGTACCTGCCTCGTGCAGATAAATCAGTGCGTCATGAGGGCCATCTGAGGGGTGTCGTTGCTCCTGGCACGACAAGGCGATGGCCACTTGAGCGCGAGGACAGTGCAATTGCCTGGTTGAAGGCTAATCAGAAGTGTGAGGCGTCCATGAATTGGCCGCGGCAGTCCGAATTGGGATCACATTCCATAAATGCTTCCTTTCACGAAAACACATTTTGACTACTGCGGGGGAAAGTAATTAAATTCCAAACCAATTACAGCCCCCGCCCTTCGTCAGCCATGTTTTCTTTTCCGGCGAAACAGAGGCTGCCAAGCAGCGCCGGCTAATTGAATTCCTGCTGCCGCCGATACTCCAGAAATAATTATGAAAGTTGTTAAAAGAAAATTAAACATCCCCTCGCCCGTGAGGGACGGCAATTACGAGGATATCGCAGCGCCCACATTCCCCCGAATGGATTTTTTTTCGTCACGCCGCGTAATCGCTGTATCGTCGCGCCGCCGCCAAGTCACCGTCAAATAATCGTCATTCCGGGGATTAGCGAGAGCGCACTTCAGCCCGAGTTATGCATTCCCATTCGAAGCGGTGCGTGTGTGCGGCTGAGAGGCCGTAATCCAGATTCGAGGCTATAAGCGAGAGATTTGTGGGAAGGATTTCGTGTCTGCCTGGCAGGCTGGCAGGCGGGCAGAATCCATCCAGAGAAGTGTTGGGCTTTAAATTGAATGTGTTGACAGGTGGCTGGGGGATGATCTCAGTGAGAATGGATATAGCATGGATTTTGAAGGTTGTCTGCGGGGGTGGAGGGGGGGAGTTGCTTGATTTTGTGAAAGAAAGCCGTTGAGCCGGCTCTCTGTCAGGTGGATTTTGAGAGCTCGTTTCAGTCAGATTGCAGATACAATAAATTTTTGAAAGCTTTCTAAGGAAAAAAGGAAGAGACACCGTGTGAGGAGTGATTTTGAACGATTCTGATGTCCTGACGACTGATGTGTGAGCGGTTGCGGAGACAATCTTTGATTTCTGATTCTGAGTGGAAGAGGATTTTGGCCTGGTATTGCAGAACGACCGCAAATCTTCATGACTTTCATCAGACAGACGCAAGATTTCAAAGGAAAACAGCTGCCAGTAACGATTCTGAAGGGTCTTTAGATCCTTATTAACAACAACATAACAACACTCAGTTGCCATCTATGCCTTGTGATGGGGTGCAATTTGAAGGTCTACAGCCCTTCTTGCAGCAGTTAAACAGTGACTGGCAGTTGCAGTGTATTCTGCCACAAGTCAGGCAAGCAACCCTGAACCTATCTCAAATCCTAGCCTAGTCAAGCAATTTCTCATGTTTTTTAAACTTGAGCAACTGGAGGACAGCCTAGGTTGGGTATGAGGGGCCAGTGGACAACCGCAGTTAGGCCTCCATTGGGCCCGCCCTGACGCCGTGCGGAAAGTGGCTCTGTTGTCCTATTAGGTCCTTACCCAAGGCCAAGCAGTTTCTCTTCTTTTTTTAAATTGTAGCAACTAAAGGGAAGGCTAGGTTAGGTTTGAGCGTCCAGGAGACAATCGCAGTTAGGCCTCCACTGGGGCCGTTCTGACGCCGTGCGGATAGTGCCCCTGTTGTCCTATAAGGCCTTTGTGGGCTAACTATGAAGCTGAAGATGCTATAAAGATACCCCACGCAAGTGTCGTTGAGTTCACCTAGGTTGTCAAAAAAGAATCGAGTGATTCACCGTAAGGTTCGATCTTCAAAAGACTATTTTTGACAGATCACAAGGGACTTCTGCCAAACTGTTCTGTCATTTTTGTTCAATATTGTTTGGCAAGTCATCGTGGAAAGACTCACGCCACAATCACGTTCCCAAATCGTTCCCCCGTGTTATGAAAATCAGCGTTTAGTGAGAGAGGTGTTTACTTTACGAACTACCTTCTTCTTCTTGCGGCGCTACAGTCCGGAATGGACCTGGCCCTCAACCAACATGCCTCTCCAGCCAGCACGGTCTTTTGCCAGCTGCCGCCAGTTGCGCACTCCAAGTTGGTTGAGGTCCTTCTCCACTTGTGTGCGCCACCTTATCCTGGGTCGTCCTCTGTTGCGTTGTCCCAATGGCTCAGATTCGAAGACTTTTCGGGCCGGAGCAGTGGTGTCCATACGCTCTACATGGCCTTGCCATCTTAAGCGTTGTATCCGTAGACGCTTGACTAGGCTCATGCTTTACGAACTACCAGCATTCGCAAGTTTGAGTCCCAGTTGAAATTAGGGAATGACACTTGACCGGATAGACCACATCTAGCACATAGTGAAGAGACTGTGGCACCTGTAGGTGCGAGTGTAAGCGAGAACCCTGTCGGGTCGATTTGTCGTCGTTCTTAGCAGCTTGACCATGTCAATGGACTATGAGCTTCTGAAAAATAAGGCAGCTGGCCTCAGTGAACTCTAGTTTCAAGAAAACTTCCCCACGAGCCACACAGCACATGAAAAAATAGACATGCTAAGAAATCATCGCACAGTAGGGTAAATTAGCGCCTTTGTCGTGCGATTTTACATCTTTGGACTGGGGATGTCTTCGTTCCTCATGAAGTCTCCGCTCCTCAGAAAGTCGCTGTTCCTCAGGAAGTCTCCGTTCTTCAGGAGTAAGCTGCAAGGCCAACTCTGCTCATGTCATGCACAAAATAGCAGTCGTAATATTCAGAGGAGTTGCTCAAAATTGGACCTTAAAATTGGACCGCCTCAGGGGTGGTCTTGGTCAAAATTTACATGATTCCGTCTTCGAATCGTAAATGCCATGAATTGTCCTTTCAACTGGTAATACAAATCTTAAGCTCATTTTCAAATTTTTGTGTTTTATCTTACATTGTAAACCAAACCTCACAATGGACCAATCTTAATTGCCCTTGGTGTTTCTTCTTTCTTCCTGGAAGAGCTTGATAGTTGTAGAGGAGGTAAGAAATGGATTCTGCCTCTTTCTTGTCTTTGTGTTTCCTGCAGAAGCCACTGTGATCGATTGTGAGCTTAAGGACGCAGTTGCCTCCTCTCGTACTGCAGAAGGCGCGTTAGAGACTTGACGTATGGTGAGGCAGAGGGTGCGTTAAGAACTTGCGCTGTCTTACAACCAACGAAATCGGAGGTTCTCTGGCCATTTCAGTTCGCTCGGTATTTGTGTTTTGAGTAGGTCTGTCATTTAAGTCGTAAGTTCATCAGCTTCACAGTTCCCCTGGATATCGCTGTACCCCGGAACCCATGTCATGTGGATTTTCAAGGACTTGGCCGACTCCCTTAGAGATAGACGGCAACTGAGGGAGCTGAATGGGAGGGAGCTGAATGCCAATTGTGATCTCCTACGGGATTTGATTGCAGCCTGGCTGTCTGAATAGATGAATCTATTCCTTTTGGATATAACATGGTTCCTTGGCCAAGATAGTGCCTCTTTGATTTGTAATCTCTGCCTGAAAGACACAAACAGGGTGACGGTACGTTGAATTAAAGACGAATAAGGAGAGCAACTTCGATATAACCCACCGTCCACAGAGGAGCGCTATTGACACAAGCGTTTCATGGCCCCAATTTGAGGATAGCCTCGAAAGGTACAGGGTGGGCACTAGATGTGGCACTGACAGAAATCCCAAACCGTCTGCACAGATGGTATGAAGGACCGGAGATGGCCAACTCCCTGGCACGAAGAGGGCCTTTCGAACCCTTCATTGATCCTAAACCATTCTGTGCTGTAGGAGATCAGAAGATAGAAGAATTCAGGAGATGTGAGATAAGCATTTGGGCAGAAATCTGAAGCAATGTTGAAGGTATGAGACATGCAAGAAGATTCACAGGTCAATATAAGCGAAAAAGAGTTGAAGAAGGAAGTGGTCGTCGTAACGTAGTGGGCAAGTGCGTCGAATCACACACCGATGTCCCAGATTCGATTCTGCACAACTCCCATTTTTTTCCCGGCCCACCTCCTTCGAGTTGCTGACAACATTCAAGCAGTTTTGATTGTCTACAAACAGCTTCTCAAATCTCACCGTTCGGAGTCGGCAACAAACTGAAGGTTCCCACCCAAAGAAATGTGGATAAATTTTCAGCAACGGACACGAACATTTGAAGTCAAGTGCCTCCTTCACACACATAATTGTGACTCGATTTCTTAAGAAGAAGAAGAAGAAATTCTGTGGAGATCACACTCAGCTTCACATCTCCAAAACAAACAATTCGTCCACTCATCTGCTGTTCGGTCAGTGTCAGTCAGTCGCTGACTGCACTGGACATCCTCTTCAATAAAAGCTCATCTCTTAAAATTCCTCAAACTCCCGCACACAGCTACACACCATCAACTGAAGTTGAAGAAGCATTCGGAAGGACACTCGGAAGTCATCGACTTAAGTGGGAAGACATTAAGTCCTTCCTCAGTGTTTGCGTGGAAGAAACAATTTGCTTGAAATTTATCCTCAAGCCATCATCATCGATATTCAGCTCCCCCTCCACCCCCCCCCCTAGACGGATGTGGCTTAAGATGGCCGATATCTCCCTGGTCATCTGTCACGGAGACAGCACCCAGTCACCGTCTAATCCCACAGGGAACTGCAGCATTTCATCTTCAATGGATGTCCCTGCCACTGACACGTCAACTGAATGAAAGTCTATTGTGACCATTATTTCCCTTCCCCACGCTCCCCCTCATAGCTGCCACGACGATGGAGAAGATAGATGTACCACATCACTCAATTCGTCATACAACCGATATGGGGGGAATGGGACTGCCTGTCATTGTGTCACACATTTGCTTGCCACCGCGTCACGCGCACCTGAACAAACGACAAAAGATTTGTTTTTCAGCGGAACTACGCCGCCGCCCACCACCGTGTGGGAGTCGGAATGGTGGCGTTGCATGTCTGACTTCTGATTCACAGAGAGTGGATACCCCCCCCCCTCCCACCCACTTGAGCTAGGTTATCGAACTTCTCCCGTCACCGTACCTCGTCCGTGTGACTAACGACGCGTATTGGCACCGCTTGTCACACAACAAGCAGAACCGAAAACAAACAAACAGTCGATGAAATTCGGCGTCAAAGACTGAGGTTCGTAGTCAATCAAAGTGCTTCCCGACACATGCCTGACTTCTCTGGAAACTCGCGACGTCAGGTGAGCTCCGCACAATGGCCGGGGGGCGCCTGCGAGTGGGCGGGCGGGATATTGATCGGTTGAACTTATACGACTTCCCAGGGCGAGAGGCTGAGACGCAAATTCACATTTCGCATACTTTTCGCATAAAACGCACAGCCACGTCGATTATCCTTTGTTCCCGGCCATTTGTGGCCGGCCATCAACATTAATAATCCGCTCGACCATCAGCCGATCGCCTTCCCTATGAACACGTCCTTGACTGGAGGGGGGGACTCAGAACACCCTGAGCACACCCGCACCGCTGACTGCCGTTAAGCGCCGTCTAATAGCCACTCAAGGCCATTCAGGGCGTTACTTCGAATTGTTATGCGGACAAAAGCGCTCCGGAGGGCACGTGAATTCATGTATTTTTAAGGACTGCTACATTTGTTTGATTGCTCCGTGGGGGGGGGGGGCTTCATTGCGAATTCTATGGGAATTGTTCGGAGGTTGCTAGGGACACCAGAAATTAATTTTCGCATGAAAATGCACAATCCACCCCACAACACCCACCCACTCACCTCTGCACACGCGCCACAATCAAATTCATTATCAGGAGACATGGCCCACCATCCGCCTTCGCACATACGCAGACTTACAGCCAAATAAGGGGGGGGGGGGAGAGCGCCATTCCACCACCCTGCAGACGAGCTCATTTTTGCATAACTTCCATTCAGTGCGGAGAACGTGGCCCAAATTGGCGTCCACATGCGTTGCATAACTTTAACCACTTCAAGCACAGGGTGCTGCAGCAGCGGTCTGGTGTTTGGGAGCGACCCTTATCTCTTTCGTGGCAGGGTATCCCTCGATTTAATCCCTTAATCCAATTAGCCAGCAAAGCCGGTCCTTTCCCTGTTGAATGTGGCAACGAGGGAACTACTTTTCGAAGAAGCGCCCCCTCCCGCCCACTCTTTGATTGTCATCACGGGACATTGGAAGAGGTACGTCTCGGTGTTTGGTGTGGGAGGATGGATGCCGCAGACGTCATCCAGATCCAGGCATCGGTGACGGCGTGACAATGATTCCATTTGAAATAATCCTTTCGCACTTTCCACTGTGTCTACAGAGTGCTACAGTGTTTTCCTGGCTTTCTCCATTCACCGCACATCCCTCCGATGGATCCTTGTTTCAATTTGAAGAAGTCTCCTGCTCGTGTGACACATGTCCCAAAGCCGCCTTCCTTCCTAAGCGCCACTTAATTCATTGGTTTTGCGAAAAATATCTCCTCCTCGGGGTGGTACACCCCCTCTCCCCAAGGAGATCTCTTTGCATGTCTGAAGGACTCTGTATTTGTCATGTGCATGCGAATTACAGCGAAGCCGACTCACCGGCATCCTTCCGTCTCACATGAAGCCGGCATGCATGATTAACGACAAGCAAAGGAGGGGTTCTGAGCCGCTTGCAAATGGGAGAATTGAAGTCCTGGGCGACGGCGTCATTTCGATTCGGCATGACAATCGGTGTGCAAACTAAGCATCTCATCCCCCATTCCGAGCAATGTTTGAATTTCTAGCAAACAGTGTGCAGGGATGGTTGTTGGGGGGTGGTGTGCGTGTCCAATTTCCATGCTTAACCAGGCTTGGAATTGCAAGCTGGCTGCTGTGTTGCAATTTAATGGGTTTTGTTCTGGCTTCTAGGGAAAGAGATTCGATTTTGGGAGCTTTGATGGCTTGTTGTCTCCAGTATGAGTGTTAGGTGGTTGAAGGACGTTCAGCAACTGGAGACTTTGTAGGTGGAAACATGACGAGAGAACTTTCAAGGTCACATTTTTTGAATCAGGCAAACATTTGGTGGCGTTACAGTCCACTGGGGACCAGGGCCTAGCTCTCTCAGAACTAGGCCTCTCACTCTCATGTTCTGTGCGCTTTTGTTGGATGAAGGAAACTACAGATTGAGGACATCTCTGAACAATTGCCTTGACAGTTGAGAACTGCTGCAACTGCTTGGTGCGATAAAAACTGCCAAGTGAACATAAGTCGAGGAAACGATTCAGACGGTGGATATACGCACTTCGCCACGAGACATAGTGAAAGAGACCTGCTCGAGCATCACATTCACTATTCATTTGAATGTCCACTCCCCCTTTGATGGCACATCCTGGAAGCGTTCATGCTTCACACGCGTTAAGTACACAGGCCTCCTGTTTCACTGTATGGCCCTTCCGAGGTGGCAACATTCATTCAGATCATTTTCGTTTTCGTAGTCAAGTTAAGAACCTGGATATCGAAAGAGCAGCGTAGTCAAGACAGGCCATCATGGTTTGTTTGGAAATCTTCAATTGCTTGGAAGTTTGCCAACCGAGTCTCTCTGAAAATTTCTGTAAACTAGACGCTGTCTCCACCTACAATGGAAGACGTTGTCAAGATGCCACTGATGTGTTGGGCTTTAGACGCCATCCATAAGAAACGAGTGTAGACTGGCGCTTAAAGCCAAACTAAAGCCCTTCAAAGCAATGCGCCACCGAAAGACAAATGCTTCTCATGAGCTCTTCGCATTGTGGAGAAGGGAAGAGCTCCGGATTCCCAGAGGGAAAGGGCGAACGAGGAGACTAGAAGGCTATTTCGTAGGAAAGAGGTCCGTTGAACATACTAAGAGGTTGGACAAAAAATTGACATCTTGTCGTAGTGTCGCCGTTGACACAGAAAATTTGAAATAAAACGTTTCTCCAGATGGTTAAATGGCGATGAGGACCCAAATACCACCGGCAGGCAAAATGTCCCACTTGGGCGATGATGAATGATGGTGTCTTCCGTCTCCTTGACTTGGACGAGCCAATATACCAATATGGAGACTTAAGTCGAATAATGCTGCTGGATCTGAAAGCTTATTAGTAGAGCTAGTAACATCTAGCTGACGAACTATCCCCAGAGCTCCCCTCCTTTATTATAACAAAGAATGATCTAATGAATTAGGCAGTTGCATTCTTTCCATTCAAGAGTTTACCCGCAACACGCGCCTCGCTAGGAAAGCCCAGGCGTGCAACCTTAGAGACTCGTTCTTCAGCCGCACCACACCAACATGGTATGCACTTCTCAGCTCAAAGTTTCCCCCTCATTACAATCCACAAGAATTTAAAACCAATGTGCACCGGTACCTCCTTTCCATCTCTTCCTCTATACCTCGACTTGTGCTGTGACTTAATTCCGGTCACTAAAGGGTTCTTAATAATCCCTTTACTGCGGGCCAATAAAAAAAAGTAACTGCAGATGACTTTGTTAGGCGCCCTAGCCCATCTCTGGGACATGTTCAGAGGCAAAGAGAGAAAGCATCGCCGGGGAATGGTGTCGCAGTGTCGTTTGCCAATCCCACAAGGTAGGAGACCCTCTCAACTGCACCAACTACCGAGGAATCTGTCTCCTTAACATCTAGTGTATGGTCCTATCTGTAATTTTGCGTGAACGCCTCACATCACACATTTTAAGACTGGGGCTGATGCCGGAGAGGACCCAAAGAAACGTGGATCGACACTCAGCACCCATTCGTCGCCTTCAAGACCACATAAGACAGAGGTCGCATAGAGACGAGCTACACAGTGGTACGTTCAGTTTTGATGGATGTCCTTCATGGGACAAAAATTAAAAAAAACGGGTGACTCCACAGCAAACAAAGGACCAAGCTTCCTCAGCAACAACTCTTGAGTGTTGTCAGTCAAGTAGAAGGTGGAGGACCTTTGACGTGTGAATCGACGTTCATATCCACTATGCAAGGGCGGCCATGAAGGTAAGGGAAAGTCAAGTCCAAGCTAATAGCAAGCTGTCACAGAGCACTCAAAATTCTTGACTCAATGGTTATGTCCACATCGCCGGTTATGGAAAAGTTGATAAAGTCGTTGGCTCTACGGGGGCATGCTTGAAACGGCTAGCTCATCTAGGGTGTGTGCATAACACAGTGTCAGCCTGAAGATTCTTGGCATTCGAGAGTACGTCCTCGTCTGAGATGGCGCACTCAAGTGTGGAAGGATGTTAGAGAACTTCGACAGCAGATTATGCCAACTAGAAAGGTATTGATAGAGATTCAGGCTTAGACTGAGCTGGCAGCATCAACCCACTTGGAGGAAGAAGAAGAACGAGGGACTCCATGAACTGAAAGAATGTCACAATTGACCGGTAGCTTCCGCAACCTCTGAGGGTCTGTAAAAGGCTAAGCCTTTATCCTTAGATGGAACCTGAGTGTTTGAGTTGAGTTCAAGTTACCCTCTTGCAAAGTCCAAGATCAATTTCAAAAGCTTTCTCCGCACCTCCCTTCCTATCAGGAGGAAACCGAGGAGCTGCGGGAACTCTCTCCCGCTTAATATTCTCCATCATCCATTCTCGGCTATGATCTGTCCCCTGTGTCCTTCGGCCTGAGACATTCCATCAATAGACAACAAACCCCAGCTTACCGCTTGAGCAAGTCAATAATTATCTCCCCAGGGGCAGGCCTTCCTACGTGGAATCAAATTGCGTTCGTCGCCATCCATCACGGGACACGATGACAACAGAACAGAATCCATCATTGTTGCCCTTGCGGGAGCAAGCGCCCCTTCACCCCCCAGCCACGCTCAAGCTCAAGCTTAGTCAATCAGAAACGAATTCACAATTTATTAACCCTCTTCGCGTCCGTTACAGAGTCTGCCGCCTTGATGGATGACACTCATCCCCGTGATGGATGGCTCGGCGAGGATACACCAACCAGGCATCGTCCGCGCTGCGTTGAGCATATCCCTTGCGTGCAGCGCGTGATGGGGCGCGCATTTTCGATCCACTCCGAACGTCAGAACTCAAACAACCTCAAGTCTTAAGCGGCGATTAACTTTCAAAGTTCAGTGTCAGGACACGTCAGCCGACGTTTGACGCGAGTGGGGGCGAGCTCACGAAAGCTATGCGCCGTTGGCCTTCACTGCACGCACACGGGCCCTCAGTCGTATTTCAGTTGCGATTCGGATTCCCTTCCTCGAGGAGCAGATTAGCCCGTGATTGACGGAACGTGCACGAACGGCAGAGGCGGTGACTTTCCCCGCTGTCAACGGGGTGCACGGTGGCAGGGGAATGAGCAATTTTGAAAATCCTTGTGCAGAGGATAACAACTGCAGCAGCAACCAGCGCGCAGGATAATGCAATAATTTGCTGGCAGAAATTTTAAACGAATCTCATTACGGAGATAAGGATAAGAAAGTATTTCAATTATGGCGGCCATTGTTGTGCTCCGTGCCCGTCTGTGTGGAATGGCAAATTAGCATGCAATTAGGGGGCAGATGACTCCTCCTCGACCCACATCCCTTCGCATACACACATTCCTCGCGAGAGGAGTCGATACCTTGTTGACCATTGAGTTTGCGATTCAAATTTCCTTCTTCCCTGCTGAACTCCGCCGTGATCAAGGACTCGGGCCTACGTC
Source organism: Eristalinus sepulchralis (assembly GCA_944738645.1). Lineage (NCBI taxonomy): Eukaryota > Metazoa > Arthropoda > Insecta > Diptera > Syrphidae > Eristalinus > Eristalinus sepulchralis. The sequence goes on along the minus strand of OX122886.1, from coordinate 7,552,526 downwards.
TCTGTTTCATTCAGATCCCGGCGGTTTACACTGGGAACTAGTCAATTGAACTTCATTTACATTTTCTCTGTTATGTCAGGGATGGGGTGCGTTGTTTGTGTTGTCAGGTGGGAGCACTTGAAAGGCGTGGCATGGGGGATCGGGTATGGTGTTGAATTTATTTTAAGGATCTTTGTGATGGTTCTGCTTTGGAAAAGGAAGTGAAGTGGATTTTGTTTAAGGAGTGGGATTTACGCTTCACAAGGTCGCCCGTCGGTTCTAAGTTCTCGTTTCGTGGGATTCGGGTGGGAAATGGTTTGAAATCCTAGCTAAAGTGGCGTTAATAAGGATAAGCAGCAGCAGCTCTGTCTTAAACCGTTCGCGACTGACAATGGATTAACACTCCTCGTAGCGTGGGCTGTTTATGGGGTTGAACTTTTGAACGATATTGTTGCCGCTTGTTAGTCCTGAATGGGGGACACTGAATCTTAAACGGAGAGGACATGTCGGTGAACTTTCTGTGGCTCTTTGTGTAGGTGGGGACCGAGTTCTGTGGACGAAATAATCTCAAAATGTTCAGAAGAATGAAATGCACGCAAGCCCGAAAAGACCAGAATTCCGAAATCATGTCAAATTTTGACATAGGCATGGGGAAGGTATAGGAACCGCAAACCAGAAAGTTGTAGTGGAGCAGTCCTCCCTCCCCACAATACTTAATCCTTTGTGTATTTCTTTTGGGATTGCGTAGCACTATAGCCTTGAGTTTTCAAAATTTCACATTTTGGAACTTTGGGCTTCTCGGGGTTATATGACATTTGGTCTCTTGGGATTGAGGACATTCTGAAATGTCGACCTTTTAAGACTGACATTTCGGGATCATGACATTTTACCATTGTGGGCATTTTTGGGGAGTTAGGGAACTTCAGCATTTTAGATTTTGGATTTTATTGGGCCTTTCGGAATTTTGAACTTCTAGAATTTTTTGTGTTCTGGCATTTTAAGATTTTAGGATGCTGGCATTTCTTCATTTTGAAATTAGGGCATTTCGAAATGTTGGGTTCTCCAAGGTTTCGACGATTTATGGTTTCCGGCAATTAAAAATGTTAGTCTTTTGGGATCGAGGGTATTTTTGGATTTTGGTTTCTTGGATTTTTACAATTTTGTCGTTTTGGAATATCAAGTGTTTCGGGATGTAAGCCTTTATGAATTTTGGGCACTTGGGGTTTATGGCTTTTTCGAGTTTGGGACATTTCGAAATTTTGGCCTTTTGGAATTGAGGCAAATTCATCATTTTGAGTTTTCCAACTATGTCCTTTTGCGATTTACGGTATTTGTACATTTTGAATTTTTCAAAATTTTAGGCATTCAGGGATTTTCAAAATTTGGGAGTTTGGGCTTTAGGTTGTGTTGGCTTTATGGGATCTAGGCCAGTTCGAGATTTTGTGTGTTTCTTCATTTTTGGCCTTTTGAGACTTAAGGCAGTTTTACATTTTGGATTTTCGAGATTAAGGGCACTTGCTGATTTTTGATTTTCAAGATTTCCGCCTTCTCAATTTTGTGCATATCGGGACCTTAGCTATTCGAATTTTGGGGCATCTGGGGATATAATCCTGATGGGAGTTATGATTTTTTGCAATTTTGGACTTTTAAGGTCTTGGGCATTTCGGGATTTTAGCCTTTTGGAATGATAAACATTTTTGGCATTTTGAACTCTTGCATGGTCAAACATTTTAAGAATTTCAGCCTTTTGGAACTTTGAGCAATATGGCATTTTAAATTTTGGCATTTCAGAATTTAAGTTATTTCGGGATTTCAACCTTTCGCCTCTCCAATTTTTTTTTTTTTTTATTATTTCGGTATCCCAGCGTTTTGGAATTTCGGGCATTTCGACAATTTGGACTTTCAGCTATTCAAAAATTTTGGCATTTCAGGATTTTGGGATATCGGGAATATCTTATGGCATTTTGATATTTTGGTATTTCGAAATGCTGGTCATTTAGAGATTTTCGGGGTTTTGGCCTTTCGAAATTTTTGCTTAAGGACATTCCGGTTTCTCAAATTTTGATAATTTGGGGCATCTTAAGACTTTGGCTTTGAAGAATTCTGGGCGTTACGGGGTAATGGCTCTTTGAAACTTAAGCCAGTTCAAGATTTTGGTCTTTTGAGATTTTGAACTTAAGGGCTGTAAGGCGTCTCGGTTTCTTAAATTCTTGCGATTTTGGGCATTTCGAGAGTTTGGCTTTTCACAATTCTCGTTATTACAGGGTATTGGTCTTTTGAATCAAGGTCAGTTTTAGATATTGGACCTTTGAGATTGAGAAAATTTCAATGTTTGTGTTTCTCGCGACTAAGTGCACTTCGAAATTTCGGCCTTTTGGAATTTTTGATATTTCTGAACCTTTGAATAGGGGACTCTCTCCCCAGCACTTGAATTTACTAAAGTCTTATGTCCTCAATACTTAAAATAAAGAAAACTTGTCTCAACTTTCAATCATGCGGCACACCATAAAACGACGTCCCTCACCACCCACACTTTATCTGAATCTTCTCCAATTTGTCCCCATCCCCATTCAAATCCCACCCCACCCCATTCCAGAGGAGGTCCGAGAACCGAGCATCTTCCCTCACTAATCTCAAATCGATTACATGGATTTCCCTGGAACCCAATTAATTTTTTATCAACCAAGCAGAAGTTGAATTCAGCCCACCTCTTCACCGCTGCCGCGCTGGTGCCGTAGGCCACATCATCTGGCTTCGTTCCCATTCGCCCCCCTTGCGCGGCACTTCTGAGTGGATTGGAACATTCCTCAGAGACCAGGACATTCGACAGAAAACAAAAAAAAAAACACACTCAAAGTGAAGAGGGAAAAAATGCTTAAAAGAGAAAATTTATTGTCGCATAAAATATTAATTTCCCCACCAGGTGCACAACAGCCCTCCTGATCCCACACTCTGTTTGTGTGTGTGTGTGTGTGTGTGTGAGTGTGCCGCCAACTAGTATCGACGGCTTTCGATGTGCTCATCTAATTGGATGTTGGCAGAGGCAACCGACGACGGCGGTATTCGAGAAGAGCAAACTTGAATCCCAAGTTCCAGGGATCGATTCTTTTCGACCATCAGCTGATGGGATGTGTTTTCTTAGTTCACTCAACCACGAACCAACTTCCAAGAGATGTGGGTGGGGGAGGGAGAGGGAAGTCCTTCTCTTCTCCGTTTGCAAGGAATACAATTGCAACGGCGAATCGAATGTGCACACCACTCCCCGCTTCACGATGCAGCGCTTCCGGCAATCTTCGTGAAAATTCGTGGCTTCACACCTGAACGGAATGTTCCGAAGTCGAGTTGGCGGCGGCAGCTCGTGTTGAATAAAAACATCGATTCCGTGTAGACGCTAATTTGTAGTTCAAGCGAAGTGGATCGTATCAGGGCACGGTTAAAGGCAGCTCCTTGCGAGGCGGTTTATGGTAATTTTCCGTTTTGCGGAAGGACGTCGAATCGAACAGACACGCAATTCGAAACTCAGTTCAATGGAGATTTGCTGCAAATTTCTGATGGCATACCGTGTGGGGGGAGGAAAGGGGGATTCGGAGGAAATCGATTGGGTAATGGTAGGTCAGCTGCACAGAGGCACGAGATTCGGTCTACTCGAATATTCAGGAATTGACGTTGACGGGCATAAGCTTGGCCATCACTTGAATTTACTTTTATGTGGCGAAGAAGTCATGAAGTCGTGAGTCGTCCTTGACGAAGGGTCTCTCTAAAGGGACTTGCGAACCTTAGCTGATGGTGGCGGCTCCATTGTTGGAGTGTCAGTCAATTTTGCTACCCATTCGTAGGTGTTTTGGCAAGCCGTCATGGATTAAGGTTCTGAAACGAGCACAGCATCACAATGGATGCAGTGTTGGCACGAATTTCTGTGCATCTTGCGAGTTGAGAACTAGCGTACGTTCAACCGTGGGAAGGTGGAAAAGAATAAGGCAGTCCGTGGGAGGGGCAGTTTGAAGCAGAAGCTGCATTAGGCAGTGGCTGGCCTAGGCAAAAGTTGTTTACGACAGGGGCTCTTCGAGGCATAGCTGCCTGTGGCAGGAGCAGGTCAAGGCAGAGACAATATGTGACAGAGGTCAGCAGAGGCAGTCTGAGGAGTTCCAGGGTAAAGTCTGACCGGGGCAAAGGCTATCTGTAACAGAAGCAGTCTGTGACAGAGGCAGTCTGTAACAGAGACAGTCTGTGACAGAGGCAGTCTCTGACAGAGGAAGTCTTTGACAGAGGAAGTCTTTGACAGAGGCAGTCTGTGACAGAGGCAGTCTCTGACAGAGGAAGTCTTTGACAGAGGCAGTCTGTGACTGAGGCAGTCTGTGACAGAGGCAGTCTGTGACAGAGGCAGTCTCTGACAGAGGCAGTCTGTGACAGAGGCAGTCTGTGACAGAGGCAGTCTCTGACAGAGGCAGTCTGTGGCAGAGGCAGTCTCTGACAGAGGCAGTCTTTGACAGAGGCAGTCTGTGACTGAGGCAGTCTGTGACAGAGGCAGTCTGTGACAGAGGCAGTCTCTGACAGAGGCAGTCTGTGACAGAGGCAGTCTGTGACAGAGGCAGTCTCTGACAGAGGCAGTCTGTGGCAGAGGCAGTCTCTGACAGAGGCAGTCTGTGGCAGAGGCAGTCTCTGACAGAGGCAGTCTGTGACAGAGGCAGTCTCTGGCAGAGGCAGTCTGTGGCAGAGGCAGTCTCTGGCAGAGGCAGTCTGTGGCAGAGGCAGTCTCTGACAGTGGCAGTCTGTGACAGAGGCAGTCTGTGACAGAGGCAGTCTGTGACAGAGGCAGTCTGTGGCAGAGGCAGTCTCTGACAGAGGCAGTCTGTGGCAGAGGCAGTCTCTGACAGAGGCAGTCTCTGACAGTGGCAGTCTGTGACAGAGGCAGTCTGTGACAGAGGCAGTCTGTGACAGAGGCAGTCTGTGGCAGAGGCAGTCTCTGGCAGAGGCAGTCTGTGGCAGAGGCAGTCTCTGACAGAGGAAGTCTTTGACAGAGGCAGTCTGTGACTGAGGCAGTCTGTGGCAGAGGCAGTCTGTGGCAGAGGCAGTCTCTGACAGTGGCAGTCTGTGACAGAGGCAGTCTGTGACAGAGGCAGTCTGTGACAGAGGCAGTCTGTGACAGAGGCAGTCTCTGACAGAGGTAGTCTGACAAAGTCGGTCCATGGCAGAGGCTTTCTAAGGCAGAGGCTTTCTAAGGCAGAGGCAGTTAAATGGACGAGCAGCCTATGTCAGAGGCACTTGATGGAAGAGACAGTCCGAGAGAAAAGTCTCCTGAGGCGGAGACTGTCCAAGGCAGGTACTGTTGGAGGCATAGACTCGCCGATGAAAAGGCAGTCTGAGACGGAGCAATCCGAGAAAAAGCCTGCCTGAGGCAGAGAAAGTTCGTGACAGGCACAGTTTAAGGTAGGGACAATCTGATGCAGAGTCTACCCAAGGCTGAGGCTGTCTGAGAAAGAGGCTATTTGAGTCGAAGTTACTTTGTGACCATCTCCTGTCTGTCTGTGGGGACTGTTTTAGCCGAGGACAACGCGAACTCTACACAACACCTTCAGGAAAGTGCAGAATTTTGGACCTACCTCATATCATTTCAAACTGAGACATAGGCAGACTGTGGTCAGTCAGAAACTCACGAAGACTGCGTTCGTTTTCGTGAGTTTCCATCCCATCCGATGATTCCGAGCGAAACCCCTGGAACCAGATTTATTTCGTCTCTGGGAACCACGACAACATCACGATCAACATCGCATACGCCCACCTCCCGTCATAAATTTGAAGTCTATTTTTAGGCGAAAACGTTTTCACAGTGGGAACCCATAGTACGACCATGCCCCAACGGAGTCCTAATTTGCGGGCCTCTGGGAAGCCTTTTATTCAGACGAGTCAAGGCGGAAGCTGGAGAATCAGTGGGACTCTACACTGCCACATCTCCAAAATGTTAATTTTCTTCTGTTGGCTAAGTATTTATCCGCCCTCTCTCGTAGGTGACGCCGTGGTCATTGGGTCTGGAATGGCTTACACCACAAATTGAGTACTAATAAGTTTTCTTTGTGGCCTGTAGGAAGTTGCATCATTGAAAAGTTAAGTTGAGAGTAGTTTTGCTGCTTGTGGACACCCCATTTGGCATTCTCCACGCCTGGCAAGCTTCCCAAAGCCTTGGGGACATCATTTTCTGTTCAAAAATAGTTTCATCTCCAACGCCTGGCATTCATTTTGTGACTGAGCAACTTGGCTCCGACACATGCAACATGAAGGCAAACTCCAAAAATGGAATTTCTCATCCCAAGGTCCATCCACTGACGCCAAACACTCCTCCAGCCAAGTCAAACAAAAAGTTCCGCCTTCGACTTCAGTCTGAAAATAAATTCACTTCATTATGCGATTTAAAGGCGGCTCTCGGGGGCGACTTCTGCCGCCGCCACCACCCCGGCGGGTGAGGCACTGCAAATAAGTTCCCATATCGGTCGTTACAACAGTGAAACATTGTTTCAAGAGTTTCAGGCTCAGCCAGGATTAGGGAATCTGTTGAATATTCATTTCGGGAGCGTTCCTCTGAGCAGTAGCGATAGGAGGAATGGGAGGAAAAATAAACTTTCTCTGCAAGTGATATCTTTGAGAGAGCGAGGGAGGCGGGGTACAAAAGGAGGCTCGAAGATGTTCGTTGGAGGCGATAAAGTGCATAGAAAGTGAACTTTTTCAACTGTGTGCCATTTTTAATCTGTGCCGGAGCCCAGCATATCCACGAAAGGTTGAAAACGTTAAAGCAGGACGACCACTGTAGCACAGGTACACTCGAGCTGTTTTTTTCTTCATTTACTAATCCTGTCTTCTTGAACGTGTCTTCCTGCAGCTGTCATTCTGAACACGTCCATATCGTCAACGTCCATGTCGTCCACGTCCATGTCGTCCACGTCCATGTCGTCCACGTCCATGTCGTCCACGTCCATGTCGTCCACGTCCATGTCGTCCACGTCCATGTCGTCCACGTCCATGTCGTCCACGTCCATGTCGTCCACGTCCATGTCGTCCACGTCCATGTCGTCCACGTCCATGTCGTCCACGTCCATGTCGTCCACGTCCATGTCGTCCACGTCCATGTCGTCCACGTCCATGTCGTCCACGTCCATGTCGTTCACGTCTTCCATGTCGTCGATGTCGTCCATGTCCATGGATGACTTGGACCTTGTAGAGACGCACCCTTAAGAGTTCCTCGGAGCTCTGGAGACCTTTGTACACTTTCACGGCAGTTGGCGCTCCACCTGAGGTCCCGTCGACGTACAGGCGTTGACCAAGTTCTAGCAGGCTTAGGTTTGGTTGTCCTGAATTTTGCTACATCACGTTGGAGAGCGACTTTGGGGGAGCAGCCTTGTGCCTTCGTCTTACGGATCCAACTGCCAAAAGAAAGAATTCACAGACTTCCCCTCATCTCACCACCACGTGGGCGACACCCCTCTTCCGTCGCAATGCACGTGGCACAACTGCAGCTGCATCTATCACCCTGTCAGCGAGAGCGAGAACTTCCCTCATTAATGCCATTCCCAATCGACGTCTCCTGCAAACAAATCACATCGCCAGGCGTCCTCCACTTAGCTCGGGTAGCACTCCCTGACGTCTCCCCCTCACTGGCTGCGAGTGACCGTCTAACTTTGCAATGAATGTCTTCAGCGGGAAATTGTTTACGACCAGCAAAAGTTGGATCCTGGACAGTGGCCAACAGTCGACCCCCGCACACACTCTGAACGGCAGTCATGAAGAATGCATTTCAGACTCTCTGCAACCATCGTCCCGAAGCTTAACCTTTGACCGGATTTTCAGGGACAACTGCTCTCCCCGTCCCTTCATCGAGCAAAGCAAAGCAAATGAGACGACGACCAGTGACGCATAAACAACTTTAAATGGGATTTTCTACGGCCCAGTGTCCTTAGCCGTCTTATGGCGTTTTCCTAAAACGGCAGAGCGGTTTAAGGACATTCCGTCACTTTGTGCTGAACAGCAGCGGCGATGTTGGCTGTGGATTGACTTCTGCCGGGAGAGGAGGGGGGGGGATGAAAGGGAGAAAGAGAAATAATGAGAACAAGGAGCAATTCGGACGAAAAATGAAATGAAAGTGGAAAAGTTTGATTGGCTTTGATTTGTTTTCGAGGAGACTGGTCAGTGGCACGAGTGGGATTCGATCTGGACTCTGCGATGACAAGTTTGTTAAGGCGATTAGGGGCGCTTAAGCGGAGCGTGCAGGGGGTGGGGTTGATTTTAATGTGATTCCAGACGAAGTCTGGGGACCTAATGATTTCCCACGCAGACTGAGAGAAAATCGAGATTGTTCATTTTTTTGGGTGCAGTAGGAATGGAAGGGAAGCCAGTCGTTAGGGGGATGATGCAACGGATGTAGGTGCCACTAGCCGATGGGGAGTCGTTCTTAACAAGTTCCAAAGTTGTGACGTGGAGGTCCATCCATTGATCAAGCTTGGTCTGATTTTACTGGACACCAAGGTGATCTGTGTTTACAGGCATTGTCCTTAGAAGAGAGCGTCTTTCTTGGTGGGAAGCGTCTTTCTTGGTAGAGAGCGCACATCTTGGTAGGGAGCGTCTTTCTGTCTCCCTTGAAGTGGAGCGTCTGTCTTCGAAAGGATCGTCTGTCTTGGAAAGGAGCGTCTTTCTTGAAAAGGAGCGCGTTTCTGTCTTCCTTGAAAGGGAGCGTCTTTCTGTCTTCCTTGCAAAGGAGCGTCTGTCTTGAAAGGGAGCGTCTTTCTGTCTTCCTTGAAAGGGAGCGTCTTTCTGTCTTCCTTGAAAGGGAGCGTCTGTCCTGAAAGGAGCATCTGTCTTGGAAGGGAGCGTCTTTCATGAAAGGGAGCGCCTTTCTTGAAAGGGAGCGCCTTTCTTGAAAGGGAGCGTCTTTCTGTCTTCCTTGAAAGGGAGCGTCTGTCCTGAAAGGAGCATCTGTCTTGGAAGGGAGCGTCTTTCATGAAAGGGAGCGCCTTTCTTGAAAGGGAGCGCCTTTCTTGAAAGGGAGCGTCTTTCTGTCTTCCTTGTAAGGGAGCGTCTTTCTGTCTTCCTTGCAAAGGAGCGTCTGTCTTGAAAGGGAGCGTCTTTCTGTCTTCCTTGCAAAGGAGCGTCTGTCTTGAAAGGGAGCACCTTTCTTGTAAGGGAGCGTCTTTCTGTCTTCCTTGAAAGGGAGCGTCTGTCCTGAAAGGACCATCTGTCTTGGAAGGGAGCGTCTTTCATGAAAGGGAGCGCCTTTCTTGAAAGGGAGCGCCTTTCTTGAAAGGGAGCGTCTTTCTGTCTTCCTTGAAAGGGAGCGTCTGTCCTGAAAGGAGCATCTGTCTTGGAAGGGAGCGTCTTTCATGAAAGGGAGCGCCTTTCTTGAAAGGGAGCGCCTTTCTTGAAAGGGAGCGTCTTTCTGTCTTCCTTGAAAGGGAGCGTCTGTCCTGAAAGGACCATCTGTCTTGGAAGGGAGCGTCTTTCATGAAAGGGAGCGCCTTTCTTGAAAGGGAGCGTCTTTCTGTCTTCCTTGTAAGGGAGCGTCTGACTTGAAAGGCAGCGTCTTTCTTGGTAGGGAGCGTCCATCTTGGTAGGGAGCCATTTTGGAAGGGAGCTTCCTAAGTCCTAAAATGCCCAATATCCTGAATACAGCCGAAATTTTTGTTCAAAACATTAAGACATTCACTTCTGTTGGTACAGCTTAAGCAGCGGAACAAGCCTACCTCTACAGAACTTCAGCCGTCTGACCACCCGGCTTGTCAGCTCCTCTAACATCCACAGCAACGTCCACCATTTGCTTCACAGTACACCGTTGCCACGGTTGAAAATTTGAAAACTTATTATTTTGAGACTTTCTACGTCTCGGCACAAAATTTCCATTTCATCCCTCAACCCAAGCCGAACATCAATCGCCAGCATTATAATTATTTCCCTCCCTCGTTCAACTTTTAATTTTAAACCCTTCCGTGGAAATGAGAACTCCACCTTCAGGTCAAAGGTGTTCATCAACTCCAGCTGACCCTCCTTCAACCGCAGCAAATGTGTACATCTCCCCCTCCCCCTCCCAACCACCCTTCCCGACAAAAGTTATTACAAATTACAAGCCCCACCGACTCCGGTAAGGGAAAACTTTTCGCCGCCACCTTGTATCGCCCGGTTGACCATGAACACCCGCCCCACCGACCGCACAACTCCTTTCGGCTCATAAGCATCTCGCCACGACCGTAGTCAACACTGTGCTGAATAAACACGAGTTCAGGACGAGTCCTGTGGGGAGCACGGGTGGCCAACAAAAGTCTTCTTTTTTTTTGCGGGCAAAGCGTCTGACTGCAACGTAGAGTGGTAATGCACCGTCAATGAATTTGTGGCAAATCGTAAACCAGTCACAATGAACGTTCGCACTGCCACCGCACCAGCTCGCCAACTTATCTGCGACTTGACTGAATCCACAGACTCCCGAGGCTGTGTTTGTTCTTGTCTGCAGGGGGGACGCGAGCTGACAGGGTTGATGGCAAATTTATCGACTAGCCCCAACAACACCCGCTCTAGCCGCTGTTCAAATATAGTTCATAGATACGAGCAAACTTTCAACTAATTGCGCGAGGGTTGTGTTTGCCTAATCAATTTGGTTTGGCGTTCGACGAGGGCTGACTTACTGGTTGCGACCCTCCGCCCCTCCCGAAAGGGGAGGACGTCAGCACTTAGGAGTCGCTTGAAAATTTATGGCAACGTTGGAAGTGTTCTTAATCATGACACATTGCCGAGAGAAGGATGTGGTGTGGCAGTGGAATCATATCACAGATCGGTGGGTGGTGCCACTTTGGAGTGGGGAGCGAGCGGTTGTGTTCTTTGGAATTAATTTTGCAGATTATTTCAGATGCTTGTGGGGAGAGCTTAATTTGAGCTCAGGTGTAATTATGCCTCTTGTGGGGAACTATTACATGGGGGAGGGGGAGGATATGGGAAATTTGATTTTAAAGCCTTTAAGCTCGACTTTGGATTTAAGGTGGAAGAAGAGACTTCAGTTGGTGCCTGCTTTGCAGTCTTTGTCTTGATTTTCATCACAATGGAACAGTTGCAACGTCCAAAAACTCATTTCAGGCTTCGTTTCAACTTCGGAACAGACATCTAAATCAGACTTAGTCTCGGTTTCAACTTGAAATTTTCTTCTCTATCGCCCACACGTCTTTGCTTAAATAAGTCGTCATCGTGCAACCTTGAGGTTTGATTGTCTCTTGGATCTAAAGGGTGATTCATCATGAGGCCCCAAAATGACCCCCTTCCACCTCAAACCCTCCCCACTCACTTTCTTTAAAGAATTCAGTCGGCGCTACCCCGTCCCTCAAACAGTCGCAACGGGACAAAATAATTTGAATACCTTGGTAGCGCCTTCCACTCTTTGATACAGGACCCCCGGACGAGATAAAAGTTTTCGTTCCCTGACTCTGATGAGGTGAAATGTAATCTCCGCCGTCGCTGTCGTCGTCCTCCCCACCGGCACGAGGATGAATCACATTTTCCTTCAAAACTTTTTCAAAAACACGAGAACGGGCGAAAAAAATCTGTCTGCACACGCAGCACACATGTTTGGCGGCGCACACATATTCCCTTCGCAATTAGACATAATCGTCTCCAGGAGCTCCTGAGCTGGGGGGGGGGGGACACCAGCTCAGCACCAGGCAGAAAAGTTTTCTCTTTTTTAATTCAAAACAAAAGTCGATCTCTTTTCTTCACAATCAAATTTCAATTCCCCCTCAGTCTCTGTCTCCTTGTGCCGTGCCGTAGGAAACTTTTTGAACACATCCCTTCGGTCGACAGCGCTCTTCCCTCAAGGCGAAAATGCGACTTTATCGCTTCGTCCTGAAAGACAAAGAAGACCAACTTGTTTCCGTTATTAATAACTTGCATTACGAACACACTCCCAGGGAGGGAGGGAGAGTGAAAGAGTAAATACGATGACATTTCAAATTTATCGCATTCCCAGCCGAGTGAAAGGAACAATAAGAATTTACGATTTTAGATACACCCTGTGGCCCATGTGTCGTTTGTCAGCGGAGGACAACTTTCCAAAGGACGTGCACTCCTGCATCAAGTCGTCATTAATATGCGACGCAGTGGCAGTCGTTGAGGGGGGGGCAGACGAGTGAAGCCAAGTTTTAATTTTTCACTTCATCTAGACGGTGAGTCGCCTCCAGCTGCTGGGTTTGATTAAATTTGCACCGTGGACGAGTTGGGATGCCTCTGGCAGCGACGGGCACCCTTCGATTCACATTGATTGCTTCGTTAGCCGCCGTGGAAGGAGGTGGCTACGGAGCCGAGCGTGTCGTTGCGTGGAGAGCAGGTTTAATGACGCTTTTAATTAGCCATCAAGTTCAAGGAGGGACACGATGGCTGTGAATGAAGGTTTCCCCAATGGAACTGCAGAGAGGTGGTGGGGACTGTAGTTTAGATTACGAGCACATGAAGTGGTCAATGACGGTATTGATGGTTCGTTAAATGGATGAGCGGCACTTTCAAAGGCGGTAGAGGGGTGTTAAGGGGCAATTGGCGCCCAATGGGGGAACGTTTGACTTTCGATAGAAACTTACTGAACTTGGAGGGTGGTTCGATGCCTGCAGGATGGAGCCTTTGTGTTATGCCTCTCGTGGCAGATTGCTTTTCTGACAGTGAGTGGTTGTACAGTGACCACGTTGTAAGGGCATTTGGCGCCCATAGTGAGGCTTGCTTGCCACCAATCAGGGTATACTTGGTCGACGAGGTTGCGGTGCTTGATGATAGGTAGGGAAATGCTTAGTGGTCAGAAGAGAACAGCCGGACCACCAATGGGAGGTGTTTTAGGTCTATATTAGGAGACATGCCACCTTTGAGAGCGTGTTCCCGCTCCGTTGAAGATAACTCTAGGTTCAACGGAAAGGCGCTTACAGTCAAAAGAATAATTCTTGGCAGCCGAAAGAGGTATGTTTGGTGATAGATAAGAATGAAAGGATTTTCTTCACCCAAAGAGACTGTGCTTGGCGCCCAATGGATGGCTACGTAGGGTCTAGTAACGAATGCGTAAAGTGAACGAAAGACAATTCTTAGCGGGCGAAAATGGAAACAGACAGATGAGAATGAAAAAAATGGAGGAAAATTCGTAACCCGATTAGACGATGTTTGGCGCCCGATAGAAGGTCTCTGGCATAAGACTTCCTGGGGCCTGTTTCGTCGTATGCTTAACGACGAATAATACTCTACGTCCAATAGGATGACGATCTGTGTCAAGTAGGCAAATAGAAAGGAACTCTGTTCCTCGGGATAAGAAAGTCCTTCACGCCCAACGAGATAGTCACTCTACGGCTTGGTGTTTGTCTCCTCAAGGAATGCTATTTGACATCAGATAGACAGACGAGTGACTGACGTTCGTCCGGGAAAGGTGTGCTTGATGACAGAAAGAGAGAGAGGTAGAGGGCAAGAGAGAGCGAGAGGGCGAGAGAGAGATAGAGAGAGAGAGAGCTTATCATTCTCTAGAAGGATGTTTGATGCCCAATAGGTATACACTTGACACCCATCAAAAGTGTGCTTAGGATCAGATGGACGGCTTGTAAGCTTATAATTTCAAAAGCAGGAACTTGGCGCCCTATTGAAAAGCGATAAACGGCCGATGGAAAAGTTGTTGACACCTGATGGCGTTTGACAAGCTCAAGGTAGCCCATATTAGGACATTTGATGCTATTGGCAGTATTTTATTGTAGACAACCGTTAGGAGTAGTTTGGCGCCCAGTAAGAGGCTGCGGAAAAAGGACATCTGACAGCCGATTCATCAGTTTGTGAGACCTGACTGCAAAGTGTTTAGTGCGCAGTGTCTATCAGCCCACGCATGTCTCTTGGTAGAAGATTTTTTGACGTTGGCTTGAAAAAGCTTGCCGTGCATGAGGCAAATATTTGGCGACCGGTAACGGGTTACTAAGGAGGCGATAGAAAGGAGACAAATGCAGACTCTGATAAGAAGGCGATTGGGCACTGGCTGGTTGATGAGTGTTTTCAGCTAGTCCGTGGATAGGTTTACATCTAGTGAGAGAAAGAGTTAGGTTTAAAATGGAAAATGGCGCCCGATGGGGAGATGTGGATGATAGGAGGACGTTTGGCGCTCAATGAGGAGTGTTTGACATCTCTTTGAGAATGTTCTGCTTTTGGTTAGATGGTGTTTGACCGACAAACTGAGGCTGTGTGGTGTAAGAATGGGCGAAACGTGAGTTCATATGAAACAAAGTTTGGCGCCCGATGAGAGTTCAGTTTGAATTGCGATGGGAGTGTGTTTTGCTGGGGTTGCGGATAAAGCTGTCTGAGGATCGGTAAGTTGAAGCCTGAAGTGTGACTTCGAAGCTCGATGGGATCAAAATTGTTTGACCGAAGGGAATGGGTTTGGTTGAAAAAACAAAATGTCCCAGGAGATCATAAAACAGTCTCTTAAGCACTTCATGTCAATTTTATTTGATGATGAGATCCCTTTCCAGGAACTTGAACTTCATCATCACACAGGACACTCGCCATTCAAATTATGACTCCGGCAACCGTCGAGATTGCTTTGAGTCCTCAGGCTTCCAATTACAAGAGCCCTTACCTTGTTACCGGAGCAGTGTCAGTTACTTACAACTCCTCAAGGATATTAATCCATTTTGACAAAGCAAAGTATGAAACCCAACGCAGTCGGACACTGCCCCGCCCGCCCACGTGAGTTTCGGAGAAATTTCATTTAAAATTTCCGCGAAAATCTGAAGAAAACTTCGCGCCCTGGGAGAGTTTCACTCGCACATGCCACCTGGGAGCGGTACCCGGTTGTCAGGCTCGCTCGTGAAACGGTAGGAATTACTGAAAATGAAATGATGGGCTCAAGGAGATGTAATTAATTTCGTTAGGGTGAGCAGTTGTGTTTCGCCGGCAGAAAGCGGCATCGTCATTGTGGGAGATGAAAGAAATCCGTATCTGGAGGTCAGGTTGGTGTGTGTACAGTCTTTTTGGGGCTTTTTCTTAAGCGGCCGATAATACCTTGTGGTCATTATGAAGAGGACGGTTAAATGCTGATGACTGCACGGAGGTGGGGATAATTAGGGGAAGGATGGTGGATTTGTGTGTGACTGGCAAACATCGATGATCCTGATGGATGGCGGTAATGAATGTGAGTGGATGGGCGGAACTGATGATAATGAGGTAGTGACTTTCGACATTAATGCGTCGATTAGGATAATGGTTACAATAGAAGGTGGTGAAATTTGAGGAGGAGAGGGACGAGAAATACCCGTGAAGGGATGGTCTCAACTCCACGATGAGCTGAAACGTGAATTAAGGACTTCGGAGAATTGAAATCCCCTTCCAAACCCAATGGATGAGAAGAAAGACTCTGGAAGGGAAGGCGATAAATGGCGAAGACGCTATTTTTGGTCCCCCTTTGAGCACAGCCTTTCTAGCTTTTCCGTCAACTTCTCAAGGACAGGAATTGAATGACACTCCCTTGCCATCAAATGTCATTTCAATTCTCTGAAGTCCTCAAATCAAGCTTCAGCTCGTCGTGGAGTTCAATATACCCTCTCAATGCCTTCCAATGAAGATTTGAATTTCTCTAGTCAATCGAAGCCCACTCGACCCATTTAGACAAAAGATCAATGAATCCTATTTTTACCCTCCCGTCGCCAATTAGTCAAGTAATACACCCACTTATGATTCCTTCATCAAACAGCCTAAGTCCTCTGCCAACCCCACGTATACCTCCAGTCACTCCTATTCGTTTGTCTCGTGCCTTTGCCCCCCCCCCTTCCCCCCTTGACATCGCCCACGAATATTTTTGGGAATAAATTAAAAAGCACTCATCAACGACCCTCCCCGCGGAGGTTGAAGCGATTCATTCTGTTTGCAAAAAACAATCGCGCAACCTTTAGGTCCTCAAGGGCAATTCCCCATTCCCCTCCCACTCACACCCCCCCCCCCCATAAATCGAAGGACATACAAGCAACAGACGCTCCCCATCAAAAGGCTCGTCCTTTAAATTTTGTGTCAACCGCATTGGCTTGACAGCAGATGTCTGAAAACAGGAAGTTGGTGCTCCAATGAATTGCTCCCCCATTCGACTTGACTCTACGTGGCGTCGTAAACGCGAGTTTTTCACGTTCTTCCTAAGTGCACGCTGATGGTGGAAGCACATGCTCCTGATTCATAAGGCATAACTCAAGTGACGCGAAAGCGATTTGCTGGATGAGCCTCTTGATGGGATGACTTTCAACTGCGACAAGTGCTCAGAGCTGAGAGAGAACGGAGAGAACATCGATCCGAACGACTTGCGATGGATTTTGTGACTCTTGTGACTTTATGGGACAAGTAACGAGACTGGGTGCGAAGCATGAACGCTTCCGGGAAGTGATTTCAATCGGTCTTAAAATTTTTGAATGAACCTCGGAGGACATTCCTCCAAGAAACGTGGAAAGGCGGAATTTCTATTCCACTTGGTGGGGGGAGTGGAAAACTTGGAAAATAGAAGAGAACTTTTTCAAGTTCCCTTGCGTCTACTCTCGCTTGGTCTTTGTAGAGGGGTTTGGACTCAATTTCGTTCTTGAACAAGGGGACTGAGAATCGAGGACTCTCTTGGCTAGAGCGCCGTTCTCCATGCGATGGATGTGACTAAGCCATACCTCCGGTCAACATTCACAGCTTTGTACACTTGGTAGCGTTGACGGGAGTATCTGTGCATCTATTCCTTCTTCGGAACTTGTCCTCTATTCGCCTTCCTCACAGAAAGGACTGCAGACCTTCTCCTCTATTCGTCCTCCTCACAGGAAGGACTGAAGACCTTCTTCTCTATTCGTCCACCTCACAAAAAGGACTGCAGACCAAGAAGTCGCTCTGCCTTTTCGCTTATCGTCCACCACTTGGATCCCTAAAGAGACTGGCGGGGAAAGCATGTTGTGGCGCATGATCTTGGAGGATGTCTTTTGCGCTTAGGTGCTTGGACAAACTGAAATAGAATCATTCGGCAAGGGTGCAACAGATCAACAGATTTACAGACGTTTACTGTGGGAGAGACAAACTCCCTAAGTCAAACTCCTACGTCAAAATTGTAGCTGTACACTCCAGGATGGACCTGGACCTCCTACCTGGACAACAACTAGCACGATCTCTCGCCAGCTTCCTTCAATTACCCACTCCAAGTTTGTTGAGGTACTTCTCCACTTGTGTGAGCCATCTTAGCCTAGTCCGTCCTCTGTTGTGTTGTCCCAATGACTCGGATTCGAAGACTTTTCGGGCTGGAGCAGTTGTGTCCACACGCTTTACACAGCCTAGTCATCTTAAGCGTTGCATCCGAAGACCAGGCGCATGCAACCGTTCAGCGTATGAAGTTCGTCGTTGAATTTGCTTCTCAGACGCCTTCACGGCAAACAGAACCAAAAATCGCAGAACGAAGAACTTTACTCCAGGAAGGGGTTTCCTCATCTGCTTTCAGTAACGTCCAAGTTCGCTCCACCTGCTCTTTATTTGCAGCAGACGCTTCTATGCCTGGGCGCTGTGAACTCCCGATCATGTAGATGTCTATACAGGTAGCACATCAGTTGCATTGATTTGAAGAAGACAGAGCCTTCCGTCTCTACACCATCCCCTTGGACTATCCTCTTCAGTACCAGATTGAAGAAATCACTCCACAGAGCATCTCCTCGCCAAAATCAGAAGAAAGTTTTAAATGGTCCTTGAACCAAACTGCTGTGACGCACCGTGACATAGCCGAAACAATTTCTTGGAATCCTGAATTTGGGCCACTTCATGAAGGAGTTCCTTGCGCTGGCTGTTGTGATATCCTCCTTTGAAATCAATGAAGAGATGGTCTATGGACTTGAAGACGTGGTGTGTGTCCTTGGAACTCATTGGTCTTCTCCAGGGCTTAGGTTATCATCGGTTTGTCTTGCCAGAAGCCACCCACTTCCGAAGACTTGTGAGTATGTCAAACCCGTTGCTTTATAAACTTGAAGAAGGCATACAATCGGGTCCCTCGAAGTAAACCCCGGACTGCTCCCCAGGAATACGGGTCCAATGTTGAGTGTCACTCTCCTTACACCAACTCTGTAAGGCTGTGTTCGGGCAAATGGTATTTTTGATGAGCTCCGCCAAGGGTGCGCCTTGCCACCTCTTCTTTTCATTGTACTTCGAGGAAGGGCTATCAACCCGTCTTACACACTTATGTTCGGACCTGGTAAGGTTTCCCGTGTTGAGTCAAATTACGCCGCAGGCTCCTCTCCTGGTGGTGCCCTTCCGTCAATTTCTTTAAGTTTCAGCTTTGCAACCATACTTCCCCCGGACTGGATATTGCAGCGCAGCCGAGGCGAGGAATGTTTCCCCTTGGGAGACTTGAGGGTAACTCATGATGACCTAGTTGTCCGCAACATCACCCCAAATGGAACTCCAATGCGCACTTGATGGATTTGTGGCCGCATGTGCTGAACCAACGCAACAGAGGACGGCCTAGGCTAAGGTAGCAGACACAAGTGGCGTAGGACCTCAACCAACTTGGAGTGTGCAACTGGAGGCAGCTGCCGAGAGATGTTGCTAGCTGTTGGTCAGCTCCATCCTCCGGTCCATCCTGTAGCGCCACAAGAAGAAGAAGAATGTCCTGATGCTGGAATGAAGGTGAACGTGAACAAGCCTGTTGTTATTGTCATTTTCAAGACGTCTGTCGAATGCCGTCGTCTGTCGAATGCCCTTTACATGCTAGTGGATTCCCATTGAATCAGGCGGAGATGTTTAAGTGTCTCGGGGTCCGGTTTCACGAGTGCTTGCAGGATTGGGCTAGCTGGGTCAATTTTGAAGCAGCTTAGAAGGCTAAGCTTGGGGTGAAAGCCAAGTTCTCGGTATTTAACTCAGCGTTCGTTCCAACAATCGCCTATAGGCATGAATGTTGGGTAAAAACCGACAGAATACGATCGCAAATAGAAGCTGACGAGACGGGAGCTACACGCCGGGATAGGGTTGGTGCGGGCGGAACTCAATTTTTAGCCGCCACTTCATCAGATGAAAAAGGCCACCATTTCAAGGCAGCAAAAGCAAAAGAGTGGATCCTCCCCTCGTCTCACTAAGTGATGTGTCCCGTCCAGCTGGCGCTTTCTTTATTCCTTGTTTTGTTGGGCCACTTGCCGCGAATGTCCCCTTTATCGGGACTTCCGAGGCGTGTCTCAGATGCGATTCCAGTAAGGAGGCAACCGCGGAGTGGAGGAATCAAGTCCATAAACGCGCCTGGTTGCGCTTAGGTAGAGCTCCTAGTAAGTGAAAGTCGATGGTAAAGGATTGAGCGGCGCCGAGGGCACTACCCCCGGGACCCCTTTAGTGGAACATGCGGGTCATTAAAACTGATGATGACGATGCAAACAGTTGGGGTGTCGAAAATTTTGTCCCAGAATCTGACAAAAAATGGGATCTCAAGACAGATAATCCACTTTCCAGTCTTCTCCCCAAAGTGGATCCTCTTCAAATCCCACACGTCGTAATCCAGTCAAGGAATCTTGTCCCCCACCCCCGCTGATATCGAACTCAATTCACCGAAGTGCTGTGCATGCCGTCACTGGTGACAAGGAATACCTTACCAGACGCAAGCCCCCTTAACTTCGATTTGCTTAGTCCAGGACACGAACTGTGGACCCCACCGATTACTTGCGTGTGCGTGTGGGATGCGACACCGCGTCTAACCCTCGTCCAAGATTGCGTTGAGTGAAGTTTAATTAAATTTGCTCACGCTTTCAGTTCGTTTGCGTGCACCCAAGACGTGACAGACACAAATTATTGTCCCTAATTATCACTTAGAATCCGTGTCGTGTTTGACTGTCGTTTCTTTTGTCAGCTGAAGGGTGGATGAGGGGGCGGGGGGGGGGGAGAACAATGGCCTGAGATGTCCCAAAGGGCCGAGCGAAAGACGACTCCTAAGAGGATGGCGAATAATTGACTTGAAAGGGAAGCGTGCACTTCGTTTGATTGCGGCGATGCTTGTCGTCGCTGCATGGCGGAATGTGAGCACAAATTCCAAAGGGACACCGTGTCGACTTGTTGGCGATGTGGTGAGTGCTGAGTGGGCGGAGTGTGGCTTGAGCAAGCAATGAAATCAATGACAAATGTGGAAGGATTCGACTTAAGGTGCACATTCAGGGATGACATCTCTGGGGGCCTCTGATGACTCATTGAAGACTATGCCTTTTGTGCCTTCATCTGCCTCCAGGTGGGAGGCATCCAATAACTAGGACAGCACGGCAGGAGTACCGGATAGAGGAGCTCGACTAGACTTTAGCCGACATGCGGACCACTCCCCCTTGTCCATGGAGCCATTTACATGGCCCCCGCCCCGAAGACCTTCAAGGATACACAAGTTGAAACCCAGCCACATTTGGAAACTAAAAACTTCCCACAAATGAAACTCTAAAAGGACTACACTCAACTACTATCCATGTCATGTCATAATTGGACCCAATTTTTGTTTGTTTGCACCACGCGACAGGCATTCGCCGCAAAATTGACGATCAGGGAGTCATTTAAACACGTCTTTGACAGGAGTTTATGAGCACTCTGCAAGAGGACAGCTGTAAAAGCGTGTCCTTAAATTGCACGACGCGGCAGTTGTGAAGCAGTAAAATCGCAAAAGCACTGACACATGTATAGCGGTGAGCCCAGAAGTTCATTTTGATGTTTTCATGACGCTTTAAAATAAAGTCCCCTCCCCCACCCCCCCATCAACCAGCAACCACACAGCGGAAGCATTCCATTCTGACAAATAACAGCAAATAAGGACGACCATAAATTTGTGGTTTTTTATTTTCCCGTTTTGCGTGTTCGTGTGTGTGTTTCGGAAAATTTATCGATTTGGTCCGAAGTAGACCCCCCATTGTAAGCCATCGCACTAGTCGTGGTAAGGATTTCCCTCACTTTCGAGTTCGACCAGTTTTAAGTGCCGCCGTCTGTGTGGGAATTCTTCTCGGGGATAACTGCTGTCCTGGCATCCAGGATATAAATCATAATCGTCGTTATCGGACGTAAGGGACTACCGTCTCGGGTGGTCTGTCTGGTGCGAGGGTCTCGAGAGATTGGATCAACAGCGGGGGCTGGTCAAGGTCGTACTGGTGCTCTGCGTCATGTGATTTACGACAAAGGCGGCATCACCCACATGCAGGAGACATCACCCACATGTAAGCAGAGACAGCGGCAGACAGCGTGGCAACGGAGCATTAAAAAGTCCCAAGGGGGATGTGAGCCCATAAAAGCGCACCCACATGACGTCATGAGGCTGTACCCACATCACAGAGCGGGCAGTCGACAAACAAAAACAAGGACGACTGCATAATCCAGCGAAGTCATGTGAGCCCCACCCGCGTGCCGGGACCCAGATGATTGCCCAGTTTTTACGCCACCGCCCACCCACAAGGGTCAGAAACTTTAGCAATTATATTTGGGAGAGAAAAAGGGCAATTCACGACGGAAATGGGGCTGGTGCGCCTATTGACAAGACGAATTCCGGGTGGAGGGAATTCCTAATGAATCCTGCAGAGGGCTGGAGACTGGGGAGCATGTTGATTCGGCGATTATGAGGCGCACCGTTGCTGGAGTCGGATGAAGGTGGATTAGGGGCCGTAGCCCCGTAAGGCCCACGGCTCATTAGAGTCTGTGCTGGCGGCTCGTTGAGCTGGAAGACTCGGATTAATTGCTTCGGTGGAAGATCGAGTGGGGTGGGAGTCGGTAATTAGCCAAGTCGATGAATATGCATTGACGTGGGAAATTTATAGAAACTGAGGATGTGGCCTGGCAGTGACATGAGGCGGCTTTACGGTTCCCGCATGATTGATCAATTGACGTGGGTGAATGGGGGTTGTGGGTGACATGCGGTTTCGAGGCAAAGGAATGGGAGTTTGTCTGAGAATGCGACTGCGACAGCGACTGCGACTGCGACTGCGACTGCGACTGCGACTGCGACTGCGACTGCGACTGCGACTGCGACTGCGACTGCGACTGCGACTGCGACTGCGACTGCGACTGCGACTGCGACTGCGACTGCGACTGCGACTGCGACTGCGACTGCGACTGCGACTGCGAGTGCGACTGCGACTGCGACTGCGACTGCGACTGCGACTGCGACTGCGACTGCGACTGCGACTGCGACTGCGACTGCGACTGCGACTGCGACTGCGACTGCGACTGCGACTGCGACTGCGACTGCGACTGCGACTGCGACTGCGACTGCGACTGCGACTGCGACTGCGACTGCGACTGCGACTGCGACTGCGACTGCGACGTCGTAGGCTTACGAAGTCAAGTGATTAGGTGGAAGCTTCACATAAGACGTAGGCACACGCTAAGGCAAATCCTTAGGCTCAGGCGAAGGATAAGTCGGAGAATTGGGAGAAGGCTAAGGCGGTGGCTAACGCGAAGGCTTTGGACAGGGCATAGGCGAAGCTTAAGTGAAGGCTTAGAGGCAGTCCTTGGCAGATTCACAAGCATATGCTTAGACTGAGGCTTAGACGGAGGCTTAGGTGAGAGGGCTAAGCTAAAAGATTCACGGGGGCTTAAGCGGAGGCTTAGATGGAAGCTAATACGGGTGCTTAGACTGAGACTCGGTCAAAGGCTTAGGTGAAGTCTTGAACAGACACTATGGCGGAGGGTTTGGGGGAGGCTAAGACAAAGGCTTAGGTTAAAGCATAGGCGTTGGAGGAGGCATAGGCAAAGCTTAGACTGACTCCTTGGCGGAGGCACATTAGGCCACTAAGATGAAGGCTAAGGCTGTTGTTTAAACTGAGGGTAAGGCGGAGGTTTGGTCGAAGGAAAGCTTTGGAGAAGGCTTAGGCGAAGGCTTAGGCGAAGGCTTAGGGGAAGGCTTAGGGGAAGGCTTAGGCGAAGGCTTAGGCGAAGGCTTAGGCGAAGGCTTAGGCGAAGGCTTAGACGAAGGCTTACGCGACGGCTTAATCGAGGGATTAGACGAAGGATTAGGCAAAGGCTTAGGAGAAGGCTTAGGCGTAGGCTTAGGCGTAGGCTTAGGCGAAGGTTTAGACGAAGGCTTAGGCGAAGGCTGAGGCGAAGGCTTAAGAGAAGGCTTAGGCGAAGGCTTAGGCGAAGGCTTAGGCGAAGGCCTAGGCGAAGCTTAGACGAAGGCTTGGACGAAATCCTTGGCAGAAGATTTGGCGGAAACTTAGATGATGGCAAAGACAGATGCATAGACTCAGGCTTAGGCGAAGTCTTAGTGCAGACAGACGCTTCAGCGGAAGTTTAAAGAGAGGCTTAGGGGGAGGTTTGGACAGAGGCTTAGACAGAGGCTAGATCAGGCGGAGGCTAAGGCAGAGGTTTAGGTTTAAACGGAGGTTTTGGCAGATCCATAGATGAAGCTTAAGCGTCATGTCAAAGTTAAGAAGAAGGCTTAAACGGAGGCTAAGGTAGAGGCTTAGAATTTGCAGGATTAGGCAGAGGCGGAGATGGGTTCTTAGTCGAATGCTTAATAAGATGCTTAGGCGTTGGCTGAAGCGAAAGCATAGACTGAGGCCTTGGCAAAATTTTAGGTGGAAGCTTGAATGGAGTCTTAGATGGAAGCTTAAATGGAATTTAACATCGAAGCTGAGATTGATGCGAAAATTGAGATATATCGATCGACGTCTTAGCCAACACTTAAGGCCAGATTTCGAGAAAGGCAGGGGCAGAAATAGGAGAGGGGACTTAACATGAACAAGGAATTCTCAGTTCCAGAAGAGGTCATATGGGTATAAGGCCAATGTAGCCGCAGCCCCAAGTTACCGAATTTTTGGGCTGTGTGATCAGTTAGCGTCTTCTCACTGGGAAACCACCGTTTTTTTTTCAGATTCCCCGAAATGACAGGGAAACACATTTCAGAGCCTCAAAAACTCCTTCTTCAGAAGACCTTAAAAACCAGTGAAAAATTGTTGGCCTTTACAATTGAGAAATCCTTTTGAACTCCAGCCGACTACAACAACCGCCCATGTTCAATTACAATTTTTATTTTGTTTCCGAACGAATTAAGAAGACAACCCCTCACAGCATGTCGCTCTTTTGATCCCCGCTTAGTTGCACAACTGCGAGAAAATCTATGGGCGTTGTGCTATAAGCTCCATTGTCAAACTTGTGAAACAAAACTCCCCGCCGACACTTAATTTGTACGCAACGACGCAAATTTTGAACATTTGAAAGATTTTTTCAAAACGACATCGTCTGCTGTGAGTATGACTTCCAGATAAAAGGTGCCCCCCCCCCCCCCCCCCTCTACAAGGATTCCTGGAACAACAATTCAAGTCTGCAGAAATGTTCTTCGAATGATAAACGAACCCCCCCTCGGTCCCTTGTTTCTTTGCATTTCAGCATAAATCTCATGTAAGTGTTCCACGAAAAGCACCAGAGGCACGACTGTGTGTATTTACATTTTGGCCCCCCTCTGAAACACATTTTCCGCTTATTTATCATTCTTCTCAAGAAATCATCTACAGGACGTGGGATTCTTGAATTTGTGTTTTTCATCAACTGTAGCTTGTTTTTCTACGAACTCCGCCCACAATGCGCTTCAAATTGCGATGCACAAGGGCGGTCCTTGTTTAATGGCCATTTTGCCACAAGCTGATACGCTTTTTGTGGTGTTTCAAATTGAGGGCGGTTTTTCGCTTTTTTTTGTTTTTTTCCCTGGAGCAACATTTGTGGTTGAGAGGGATAGGAGTGGAGATTGAATTCTTGAGAGGGTGTTGGGATCTGTGGACAACTCTTGACACGATTTTGACACTCAGACTCAAGACTTTGATTCACCTTCTCCTGATCTTGGTATTCTCCTTCGAATTTCTTTGATTTTTTCTCAGTTTTTCAACCACCGCAGTCATTGCCCCTGTGGAGGAAGTTGAGGGACTAGGATCGAAGTTGTCGATGCTGAAAATGTTGAAAAATCGCGTCTGTGGCGACAATGATCCAAGTCCCGCTATCAGGCAGAATGTCTAACACAATTTGGACGACCATACGCCCACTAAGAGGTGGCCAAGAGTTCAAAAAGAAAGGCCAACTTGAGACTGATGTCAAAAAAAATCTGCTGGAGCTGACAGATTATCCTCAGAGCAGCTGGAGCCTTGAAGCAGCTGAAGACAATGCGGTTGGGAGTATACACCAGCTCACCTATATGACAAGAAGTCGAAGAAAAGCATGCCCGAGTGGAGTCTCAGTGTCAGTTACCCAGTCCATAGAGAAAGGAGACATCTTCAACTGCGCCACCTGTCCATGGATCAGTCTCCCTTTCGTCGCGCACAAGGTCCTCTGTGTCATTTTAGTGTGAAAGCCTGCAACCATTCGTAAGCAGTCTTCTGTGTCCTTATCAGACTGTTCTCAAGGACGTCCACGAGAGATGAAATTTTCATACGGCGGCAGAAGCCTGGAGGAGACCCAAGAAATGCCAATCAACACCCACCACCTCCTCGGGGATTTCAAGACCGCACATGACACCGTTCTTAGAGATGAACTATACCGTGCCATGTCTAGTTTTGACATTCCTGTCAAACTCTTCAGATTGCGTAGGATAGCGGAGGGGATCTCGCAGTGCATTGGACCTAGACCTTCAATGTCAAAAAAGGCTTAAAACGAGGCCGAACGTATTGTCAGTGATTTCTTCAACAGAATTCTCGAGAAGATCGTGAAAGTCTCACAAGTGGGTACCAGAGACACGCTCCTCTGAAAGTCCCTTCAGCTGATGAACTGGGCCACAACCTTAATGGGATTGGAGGAACACAGAGAGGCGTCAATAGGGCCCTTTCGGGCATTGAATTGGAACTTACTTCTCTGGGTTTGCTGGTAAAAGAGGACAAAACCAAGTAAACGCTGCCACGAAATTGAAAGTCGCACGACGTCCGAAGGCCCACGGCCACGGAAAGACCGACGGCATCGACGTCTCGGACAGAGCATTGCAATGGGTAGGAAAAACAAGGCCTTCGTCTACCTTGTCCCCACAGTAAAGAGGGCTAACAGAATCAGTCTTACTGCCTCTTTCGGTTCGACCAAAAGAGACCTCTCCCAAATTGTTCAATTCGGAATCTTAACAAACCTCTCCAAGTGGCTTAAGGCGTCGAGGATAAAGGGACCATCTCTGGTATATGTACCTCAGTCTGATACCTTTGTCTAGGTTAGGTTAGGTTAGGTTAGAGAGGCAACTTGTGAGGCAATCACACTTAGGACTTAGGACTCCATTGTGTCCATTGTAATCTCTAGTTGTCCTTTTAAGACCATTGTAAGACAGCTATGTAGCTCTTGAAGTGTCCCTTGCTACATTCGCCTAATAATAATAATAACTGAGTGGCACTGCAGCCCACAAGGGACCAGGGCCTAGCTTCTACGTTCACCTAGGTTCTTAAAAAAAGTATTTCCCTAGACAGTGCTTTCTTCTTTTGGCAAGAGCTTGACAGTCAGTCACAGTCACAGATGACATAATTGGTCGATTCTACCACCTCATCACCCCCTCATCGCTGCAACGCCTACTGAAGTCATTGTGTTCGATGCCGTCGCTTCTTTCTTACACGGCGGTACAACCAAGGTTACCAGGATTGATTTCTGGAACGAGGAATTTGGCCTTCAACAGAAACTTTACTCCCTACAAAGTACTTTGATGGGTTCGCTACTGTTCATGACGCTCTTGTGGCAGCACCACAGGCTACCGAAATTGAACCCCCACGAAGGTATAGAATGATGTAGAAGAACAGCGCACTACTTCAATGGCTAAGCTGCATCGCGGGCTTTCGACTGAGCAGCTGAGACGAAATTCTACCATCATCAAGGTGTGGCATCGCAACGTTCAAGTTATTTGACTACAGAGGACCTAAAGCTAGACCCCTTGGCGGTCTCGAAATTCGATGAATATTCCGAAATTGGCTTGGGTTCGAGGACTCTTTCGAGATGCTGGTTTATTCGTAGGACTTTACTGAAGCACACAAGCTTGGCAGACTATGTGCGGCAGTTCATGGCGACGCCGCGCTGTGGCACTGGAGGGTGGCATGTACGGCGGAGGATGTGAGGATTTATGGAAGGCATTGACAACTCAAAAGAACAGCCCGAAGATGTCTTCACATTCCGAAGTCTTCATATTCGTTTGCCTCAAACAACACACAATTGAAACTGACTGTTCATCGTTGGTCTCCGTGGATGACACAGGAAGGGAATGCGATAAAGTTTCCCGTGAAAAGTTGGGATTCGTTGGCGGTTCCCATCATCACATCAAAAACTCCTCCGGCGACAGGACTGAGGTCGGAGAAAGGCCTGAATCGGACTTCAAGCGAGATTCCCAAGCTTAAGGACTTACTCACATTTGTCGAAAAGCGACACAGTTTGGCTTCAGATGTAATGCGATGGAATGCTGTCTATCTTTACGGCAAACCTGGCAGGAACCAACCCCCAAATCTGTAGACGAACTTGGCTGCTACTACACCTGACAATCGTGTCTCCCAGATTCATCGCATCAAACCGAAATTGTTGGCCTAGCCTGTGGTTGAACGATTCAACAAACCTTGTGGTTCCAATCTATGCTTAAAATGCTTGAGGCCAGAACACGCAACTAAGGCGTGCTCAGGTGGCAGCTGTCGAAATTGCCAAGGCAGACACCAAACATTACCAACCACCGAGCCGACATCAACTGCTGCTCAACCGTTTGCAGCATCATCAAGTCAACCACCAAGGCACTGCACACAGTTCAACCAGTTCCCAACTCATACAAACTATCCCCTTCGCTTCAACCATTTCCAAAAGTTTTCCAAACTTCATTGACACTCTGTCCACGGCACTTCCCAAGCCAATCCGACATCACATCAACTTCAGCCATTCACTAATTAGATCCCGAAGGGATGTGAATCATTGATTCTTCATCAGACTGCCACGCCGACGCCATTTCTTCGTAAATCCTATCAAAACACAAATACGACTCCAATTCAATTGGACTCACTTCCCGATTCAGTTCTCCCACTCACACTTCACCCGGGCGCCAAAAGAAACCATAGCCCACTGTCAAGGCCAGTGACAGTGTGCCCTGTGGGGACTTCATTACATTAACATCCTCCGCACTCCTGACAGGCAGGAAATTATTTATTTATTCAAAAACCTGGCCGCACAACATCACTGCCTACGCTTATTGATGAACAATCCCGAAGTGAATGCTCCTAGGGGATGTGCTGGATGGGGTGGCGATCGAATGATGCCCGTCGCTCCTTTAAAGCAAATTTTACACCCTCCATTAGGGGCCCGACCACTTTCCAAATCCGATGATACGAGTTGCTTCCTGCATTTCATTTACATGCCTAAGCCTCTTATTCCCGCTCCTCCCTGTCGGCCATTCGGGCTTGACCCCTTTCACACCAATGCGTACTCACTCCCTCCCTCTCCCCCCCAGGGCGTCCATAAATTTGCAAGCGTTCTTCCTTGTGTAATTCTGGAAAAGGTTTCGTTTATTCCGTTCCAATATGCCGCCGCCGACGCAAATTTGAATCCTTTTGCCCCCGTCCCTTGTGAGTGCAATAAATATTCATAAAAACAAGAAAACATCTTATCCAGCGTCCCTAAATATTCATTTAATCGTGTCCTCGAATCAAGCCGGACTGGGACCAACTGGGAAAATTGTCCTTCAGAGGTCACTCCTCGCATCAAAGTCAACCGGAGATCGTCTTGTTGAAAGGATTAACTGCAAACCGGAATTATCCTCGTTACTGACTGCACACAGATGTCGGTTAGTGTTCTGCGACAAGCAGCAGCGTTGCGGTCAACCATCTTCTTGTGGTTTACAATCTCCTTGTGGTTTGCAAGCGCCTCGCTGTCGCCACGCCGAGTGGCGGACCCTCGAAAGAGGGTGACGATGAATGCAAAGGATGTGGCGGTGCAGGAGTGACCATTATGCGGTCTCTGTGGACAAGAGTTCATAATTGAATTTTTTGGTTAATCAACGCCAGGCGGAGTTGATGAGGCATTCACACAACAGCAGTGAACTGTTGGTAACTTGAGCTGCGTGGCATTTAATGCGTCCTTGAAATTGTCGCTTTCTTGTCCACCCCTTGTCAGCCAGAAGGTTCAGAAGTCACTTTAGAGAGGTTTGAGTTGAGCAAAGGCAATTGAAGTCCTGGGAATGAAAGCATGTCTTCCCAAGGGATGGCTTTCGTTTTCTGTAGCCTGTAGTTAAGGGAATGAACTACAAACGGGCCTTTGGTCAGAGATGGCAGTTGTGGTCAGAGGCCCACCTTCACAACTTGACATCCCGAGGTGATGTGGGCCAAGTGATGAGAGCCTTCTTACGAACGTGGTGTCTGATCAATTCCATCGCAGCTCTGTGTTCCATTACACTAGTTGGTCAGGGCCAGCAACAGAAATTTCGGGAACACAAGTGACGCGCAGAGCGACCAGATCAAGTTCTGCCACTGGCGCCGACCAAACTTGTGGTTTGGTGCAAGCGGAGTGAAGCATTGAGAAAGAGAAACGTTTTTGGTGCCAAACATGACTTAAGGAGTCTTAACCAGTCTCGGCGCCAGCTGAACAAAAGAAGAGAACCAACAAGGAGCGGCTGTTATGGACAAAAAAATCTGAAATTTCGACTAAATGACTTTTTGGGCTTCTGTCGGAGATTTTTGTACACTTCACTGGAGAGCACTTAGACTTGAAAATTGGACTTGCAGGCAGCGATCAAGACTTACCGCTTCTTGGCCTCGAAAGAAACACCTAAAGGCTGTGACAAGGAGCCCTTCTACATCACCAGCTCTGACCACATCAGCACTAAGCGCAAACTTTTGCGTTCCTAATGGAAACTTACTATTCTTTGAAGAAGAGGTCGGGACATTTGCTGTCGTTTAATCCGAGCAAAGGCACTGTCGCTTCCAACTCTTCTTCACAATTTAGTTTGGGGCCAATAGGAGAGAGGCCAGAAATTGGCAATCCCAAGAGTCAAAAACATTTCAGACATCTTTAAAATGTCAAAAATATTAAAATTGATGAGAATTCAAATTTATTCAGCTCAAGAAAAAATTTGGGCAAGTAAGTTTACACTCACACATTGAAGGTTTCGTTTCAATTTTTCGATACAATATATTCTTAAGTAAAAGTTTCAAAATATGTATTTTGCTGGCAGGGACTGAAGCTAAGTACATTCTTTGGTACGAAAAAATATTGTCGAGTGATCCTTCTGTTGAAGTTTTGAAATTGCTTGATGTGCCTCAAATGTTCCCCAGGCTTAAAATTTTGTATTCATTGTGTTTATGCAAACCGGTTCACGGGAGTCGGTGATGGAGAGGCAAATGGGCAGACAGACAGATGGACAGACACGCAAACGAAGAGACAGACAAACGGACAAACGGCGCCTACCGAAAATACCTGCACAGGTTTGGGAACAACAACTCACCGCTGTGTTCACAATGCCCAAACTCCGAGAAGGACGCAGAGCACGCAGTTTTTCGCTGCAGCAGGAGAGGCAGCAGGTATGCTCATTCATTGTGAAGCTTAATTTAAGACTTAGACAGGCTGATGCAAAAAGGGCTTCCCTTCAGAGCAGAGCGTGAGTCGCTAACCATCCCCGCGAAGAAATATCGAGCATCAGTGCCGCGGGGCGAATGGTTGAAGTGTGCAGGGTGTAGATAAGAACGTAGGCGCTTTCCCGTAATCGATTATCGCGGGTTGCGCCCATCCCGAAAAAAGAAAGCAGACAAACGGACCGATATGCAAACGGACAGACAGGCAAACGGACAAACAGACAGGCGGACGGACGGACAAACGATCTGACTGACGGAAAACGGTTGATATAGAGGTGGACAGATAGGCTGAAGTGAGGACAGACAGAGAGACAGACAGAGAGAAAAGAGACAGAAACAAACAGACACAGAGATAGACAGACAGCGAGACAGACAGACAGCGAGACAGACAGACAGCGGGACAGGCAGACAGAAGACAGACACACAGAGAGCTAGACGGACAACTTCTTCTTCTTCTTGTGGCGCTACAGTCCGGGGTGGACCTGGGCCTCAAACAACATGCCCCTCCAGCCAGCACTATCTTTCGCCAGCTGCCGCCTGCTGCGCACTTCAAATTGGTTGACGTCCTTCTCCACATGTGTGCGCCACATTAGCCTCAGGCCGTCCTCTGATGCTGTGTTCCAATGGCTCAGATTCGAAGACTTTTCGGGTCGGAGCAGTGGTGTCCATACGCTCTACATGGCCTAGCCATCTTAAGCGTTGTATCCAAAGACGTTTGACTAGGCGCATGTCACTGTACAGCCCATAAAGTTCGTCGTTAAATCTTCTCCTCCAGATGCCATCAACGCAAACAGGACCAAAAATCGCACGCAAAACTTTTCTCTCGAAAAGACTAAGGGCTTCCTCATCCACTTTTAGTAGCCTCCAGGTTTCCGCGCCATAAAGTAGGACTGAGTAGATCTGACAACAGAAATTGTAATTTTCTGAAATGAAACCATAAATTCCCGCAATTTTTCAAAAATTTGGGAAACGTAACCGATTTCGAAATTCCTGAAAGGCCACGATTCTGAAGAGGAATCAACGTCTTACTGACTGAGCCATACACCTAAGCCACAGTTAAGCCCTGCGACGTTGATGGGAGATCCAGAGGCATGTGGCCATTACATATGAAACATTTCGTTTTCGATACGGTTATGAGAATTTTGGCATTTACTGACTGACTTGTAAAAATTTTGGGTTTCCAAGTTTTGGCCAAAATGCAAATTTTGTAACAGGCTGAGTTATTGGCCCACCATGGAATTTCATTGCCACCAGTTCTTCAGCACTTTGTAATAGCAGCAAGAGTCGAGTTAACATTTCCTTGGCCAAACAAAAGGCTGCCCAATGTGTCCCCACAAAAGCTCTGCCCAGAAGGCGAAGGGAACAAACAAAAAAAATGTCACACTCAATCAGATTTAATTAACCGTCCCATGCATTCTCTCGCGAGGCACATTTCAAAGAACTGCCCCGCCCCCTCCTTTAGACCACAAAAACAAAATTCATACACGTGTCAAACTCACAGAAGGATACAAAAACCCATTCGCCTGTAAACTTGACACGTTTCACTGCTTAAATTGACCGCACGAGCATTCGTTCGAATTTGATTTTCACGGCAGAGGCGGCAACAAGGAGACTCGCAACAGGAGTGCGCCTTCTGCCGCAGCATATCCTTTCGTCAAAGTCCCTCAAATCAATTGGAACAACAAACCCTTCGTTCAACCGACACGACGAGCACCCATCCAGATCATCCGCACTGAATTGGAAGAAATATGATTTCCCGTCCGTGGAATGAGTGGAATGCCACTGACAAGTGGCACAACCGAAAAGGATACACTCTCCTGCCCACCACCAGTGTGTATCCCATTTAAACAATTTCCACTTTCCGTCTTTTTTTCCTCCTCCCTGACGGTGGTTTTTGTTGCTCACGTGGTGCGGGGAAGGGTGGGAGAGCTTCGCTTGCGGCTCCACTTTCAAGGGCAAGCAACGTGCACACGCTGTCTCATAAATGGATGTCTTATTAGCGTATCCCTGTGCACTTAAGTTTCACCACGCCCGGAGAGGGGGGAATTTCGTGTATTTTCGGTGACATGCGTGCGAAAAATAATCCGAACGGTTGACGTCCGGGGAATGGAACAGAGTGCGAGCACGGCAATTGGAGATCCACTTTTCCAGGGCACGATGAATTATTTATACAGAGGATTAAGCCGGTCGCTGGCAGATGGGCCGACGTTTGAGACCTGCCAGTGCTGACCTTGAGGACTCCTCCAGCAAGGACAGTCGGCAGCGGGGTGTGAGCCGTCGATTTGTTCGTTTAAGCAGATCGCCCCCGTCTGATAGGCGGTCCCATTCAAGGACTCTCCCTCCCTCTCTCTTTGATTCTATTTATTGAACACGCTGCGACAGCGACTTTCAACATATCTTCCGGATGCTTGGCTGGCTTCCTGCCACACGGTGGGGGACCGGCCATATCTGCTGACGCTGACACCAAGCCTTTGTTCCCATTGAAATCGAATTACTTCTGCCTCCGCACTCATGAGAACCGGGCGCGATTGGCGAGTCCTCCATTGACAGGCAGTCAATTGGGGGAGGGGACACACGCTCCGCGCTCTGACCAGCGAGGTTAAGGCCTGTGTGCATTTAATTGCGGCACGCGCTGAATTCTGTCGTTTTTGTGCACCAATCTTGACGGCGAGCGTGTGGTGGTGATGTGAAAAGAGTCGTGGTGGAGAGGAGGATGGGGGTGAATAATTGTAATTTCATTTGGACAGGCTTATGAAAGGATTACGAGCGGGTGATGGACTGACAGTGAGTGACATGTGGTTGATTGGACTTTTGAGTGAGGCGACAAGGAAGTTCTCCTTCGCGAGGACACAACGAGCCGAAGGGGTGGTGTATCGTGGAAATCGATGATGAAATGAGAAATGATGAACTTTACGCGATTTTTCGAGGATTTTTTTTTTCTCCGTGAGCTGAGGTTGAGGCGTGGGCGATTAAGATGCGATGGTTTGTTGTTGGAATGAAAGGATGCGAATCCCTCGGTTCTTTTTGTATCATTATGGAGTGTGGTACAAAGTATGTAAAGTAATGGATTGTGCTTGTAGCCGATACAGGCATGTCCAATTATCAGTCTCAGAGGATAGAGGCGCTCATCAGATTGGGTAAGAATGAGGAGTACGTGGTCGCCGTGGCGCAGTGGACAAGTGGGTGATGGATGTGCAGGGATAAATTAAAAATCTTGAATGTTTGACGAATGGTGCCTTTCGAAAGAGCATCTTAAGCAGGACACCCCATCCCCCCAAAATAGAACAATCTTTGCCAGTCCTTCTTACGTCGAGGCACTCATTAAGCGATGGAAAATTTTCACTGCAGCAGCCCTCTCCATAAACATAACTTTCGGTGGCTTTAATGTTTCTCTCAATAATTCGCTTTCTTAACAGCCGGCACCCGATCCGAGCAAAGGTGGGAGAATGACACAGGAAGTACTCTGCAGTGTCTTCACCTTCTTTACAGGCGTCGCATAGAGTGCAATCAGTGGGCCCAATGATACTTAAGTGCTTAGGGAAGGCGAAGTTCCCGGTTTGTATGCCAACAAGTCGTCTTCAGTCTTTCCTAACTAGAGTTGACCGAAAAGCCGTGGATTACTTGCTGACGTTTTGGAGCATACACGTGGTCAGCCCAGCATCCTAGAGAGTCATGCCATCTCTGGTTATGCAGTCGAGAGTCGAAGGAAGCCCCAACCAAGGACGCAGACAGTCCCAATTCGGGTTTAAGCCTTATGAATGCCTCTTTCGATCTTTGCCTACCAAGTTCATCAGAAATCTTGTTTCCCATGATCCCATTGTGTCCCGAGACCCAGGCAATTTTTAGCAAATTTAGTCTGCCGACCAACTTAAGAGAATACTTGCATTCCAGGACTATCTTAGAAGTGATTAGAAGGTTGAGGTGAAGGCCTTAAGCACAGCTTTGATGCCGCTAAAGGCACAGATACTTCGCCCCTTCCACCTATTCTTCACGACATAGTTCGTGACCAATGGGATTGCAAAGGTTTCCGCTTGGAAGACAGACGAGAAATTACCTAAAGAGATTGCAAATTTTTGATTGCCACCAGAAATCCTTTCCCTCAATAATTTGTCATGTTGTTGTTGACAGCTTCCGTTGGCTTCTCAGTGGCACCTTTTGTCACCACCAAAGACCTGTGGCTCACTCATGGTCGGATGATACTGGTCTTAAGTGCTTGAATCTTTGCTAAATTGTCGGCAGTCTCCAAAAAGGGAGCAGATCTAAGGCGGACAACTGACTTAACTAAGGCCAAGTTTCCAATATTTCTCAACGTTATCAATGCTCAAAGTGACTCCTTTCCATCGACAGAGGAACAATGCAGCCATTTTGTCAGGATTTCGAGCGGACAGCAACAGACAATGTCAAAGCAGGTGGCCCCGATGGTCCACCCCCTGCAACCGTGACTGTCTTTCAGTGACCTCGAGTAATTCAATTGAAATCCAAGTATCCCCCTTTCACAGGGGCACTCTTCTTCCTCCTTACTGCTGAACTGTTGGGTGGACTGTGAGGAGGACCTTACTTATCAGGTCTGCGACCTATGGAACTATCGCTGCCTTCTATCGTTTACGGTCCTGGACACGCTGCTCCCACTTATCACGGCCAAGTTGTCTTACGCTCGCGATGACTTGGTTTTTACATCGGAGATCCGATCTTCCTCTCCTTCTTGAATCAGAGGAAGTCAGGCTCGGACTCGAAGACCCAGCTTTGCTGGAGCATAAGCTCCTTGTGGCGAAACCAATGCAGTCCACGGCCTTTTGACTTTGGAACTTCATCCACAAATGGAAAAGAAAGTGAATAAAAAAGAAAAAGTATCAAAATGTCAGGTACAAGGGTCCCTTATGAAAATGGGAAGGAAGATGCGAAAATCCCGATCACACATCAAATTTCAGGTAAAAGGAGCCTTGGGTGTTGCCGCTGTTGAACTGATCACTTTGAATGATGAGACTTTCCCCCGGACCAGTTCTTCTAAACTTTCCATCTCATCTGCCAAATTCAGGAGAGGCATTGTGACTAACTGTAGACAGGGGATAATAAGCAGCACATTTTAAAAATTTCGCGACTCTTCAAACTTGTGGTGTGGCCCCAGTTCTAGATCCCTACATCGTCTTGGAGCCGTCCGTGAGAATCCGAGTACATTCCCCTCCCGGCTCAGTTTCTGGTCAGACCCAGTCCTGGACACAGGGAAAATCGACCTTGTATGAACGACGCAACACGATTTTTGCTGTCAGTCCATAACTCCAGTAGACTAGTGAGGTCATCAAAGCTTCAGTGCCAGTTGAAGCAATTACTGTTCCTTTTCAGCTCATGATAGTACATTCGGAGGTTAGGTTAGAAGTCCAATGGAACAGCTTGTGAGTCACAGACTTAGACATGTCTCAGCCGATTGTGTTGTTGAATTACGACAAAATTAAGCGTCACGAAGGACTGGCATTGCTCAGCGTTGTGATCTCGCGAAACTGTCAACGCCCATTGCCCAGCGACCTGAAAACATTTTGCTCGAATTTAACGACATGGCTGTCAGCGAAATGTCAGTGTACCACATTCTGACTTAACAGATGATTATCCAGATGTTGCGAACGCTGTTCGAAGAAGTAAACTCAAATCTGTCCGCAATGCACACCCATGCTGTCTTCCCGCTTTCACTGCGTCCATTCATAAATTATGCATCTGTCTGCTTAACGTTTGTTTAGACTCGAATATTGGCAAGCAGCCAGCCTGCACATTGGCATTAATGCAGCCACATGAACACCCATGAGAATATCGCCCTGACCATGTGTTTCACACTTTTCTTCGGTTCCCCTATTTTTCTGGTGCTAGGCTTTGGCCGACGCGTCATCCTCGACTGCCAAAATATTCCTGACCGAAGTAATTTTATTTATAATTAATTCAGTGACCGTTAATCGAGAGTGTGCGTCATTCAAATAATTTTGTTCTCCTTGTTTACTTGTTGTTCTTGTTTTCAGAAACGTCTTGACGTCGCCGTTGGAATAAAGAATTCACTGGAACCTTGTGTGACCACAGTGCAGCAGTGAAGACGTGCGTCAGTTGCTGCACGCACGACCCCTTGAATTCCTCACACTCTGAGCCCTTATCGATCGAATTTCCAATCACAGCCAAGCCATTTGTCACGGCTTGATCGCTGAAACGACATTTCATCCACCCCCCACCCCCTCAGTCCACTGCAGACATATGTTCCAAGCCATGTAAAAAATTCATTACGTCCTTCAGGGTTCCCACTTTGGCCCCACACCCTTTCTCGTTACTTAGAGAATCGTCCATCCATCCATCACACATGTCAGCTCATTCAATTCGCATCTTCCTCACAAGTCACGCGTCTCGCAATAAAGCTTGAATCACTGGAACATCCATTTCGAACGGTCCCTCCTTTTGAGCTTCCACCAGAACAAAATTCAATTTCATGCGTTCGTCATGCACATCTGCCCACAGCGCTCTCTCGTTACGCAGTTTGGATACAAAACATTATCTCGACGCCGCGCCAGGCCATCTCGTCTCAATCCAAAATTGTCGTTCATTTGCTCATTTTGATGACAATGATGATGCGTGGCCTATTAAAAATTAATTCGATGCTTTCGTTGCTTCTTTTGGCAGTTTCATGGTTTGATGGGTTGGATGCGGGTGCCACACAAATGTGGGCCCAATCAATGGTGTCCTTGAGATGAAGTGAAGACATCGATGATGCGATGTGAGTTCATCAGGGATTGTGGGATGAACCAAGTTCTGTGCGTCTTTGATGATGTTTGTCTTTGATCCTGATGGCCGAGGGGATGGTGTGTTATCCTTTTTTGTCGTGCTGTCTGTTCCACAAATAATTGAGAAATCTATGCCATTAAATTCGATTCGATTTGATGGATGGAATGAGCTGTTGGAGGGGTTGCGATGAAAAGAAGTGGTGTGAGGAGGCAACCTTGAGGCACTCCATGTCAATTTTATTTCTCTTTTTTGCTTTGTTCCCATTTTTAATCCATGAACTTGATTCTTGTCGTCAAGAGAGGACTGATGTCTGAGGACGCCATTGATTGGGTTTCCATCGAGGAGGTGAATCCACGACAAGGTTGGTTGATGACAGATCATCGATTGGCCTACAAACGTGCAACCGCATCAATTGAAAATGTTCCAAAATTCCTTTCAAATCCCCGAACATTTTCCATGAATCCAAGGACTGTTGTGCTGTTCAACGTTCCGGAATGAGGTCATCGGACTGTAACATCATTTGTCACTGCTCCTCGGCCGTCGCAGTCCTTCATCCAGCAAACATCCCTTAGGCCGTGGAAAAAAGCAATTAAGTCAACAATAAACTTCAAGTCTTGATTATGGTCGTTCGGCGTGGGTGGGTAAACAATTTTCCCGCACCAGGCCAGGGCTCGTGTTAATGACCCATTTCGCACTAATTCCCACCAGCAACGACAAAATTAATCCCAACCCAACCCCGGCAACGAGGCGCACGCCAATTCTCCGTCATCTCCCTGGTAAGTCGCCACCAACACATGCCAGCGCCAATTGTTAACGGTGATGTGCGTCAACATCCTGCGAAGGATTATTATTCCGGCCCCAGGACTGGACATCCAAATAATACAATAAAATCCGAAATCAACAGTCTTCCCGTGCCGCCTGGGCTTAGTTTGGCGGAGAGTTGGCGCTTAAGACGATAACGGCTCCGTTCGCGATAACGAAAACACGCCCCCCCCCCTCCCATTCCGGATGCGGAATCGAATGCGGCATAAGCAGGCGAAAGGATATTTTTGGCTTGTCAACGAAATTGACTGAATGTAATGCCGGCGTGGTTCCAGAAAGGACATCGAATCCCATCCCGTCCCGTCCCCGTGTCTCTCCCAAATGCGATCAGCAAATGCCGGTGTTATGCTTAAAGAGGTCATTATCGTCGACCGATTGATGTGGCTGAAGGATACGGCTGATGAAATGGAATTCGAATTACTGCGCGGGGGAAAGACAATCGGAATGATTGATGAAATGACTATGGGCTTTGTCACGGGCTGCCTAGGCGCAGACTATTGGACGGTGACGACGATGGATGGATTGAGGGAGACCTTGGACATGTCCAGGCTTATGGTTCCGCAGAGTGAAGGCGCTGTGGGATGAGGGACGACTTAAAGGAATTGCTTATTGCTGACGTTTGCTGACGTTGTCTTGGGGAATCTAATGGAAGTGCGTGAGATGTGTGCTAATGGGCACCTCGATGGAGGCTGAGGTTCACCGTGACCATGACCATGAGAGGGAGGGCAGTGATATCATGTGGAATAGAGGAAGGGTTTTTGATTTAGTTGAGTTGAGGTATGGCTCCGAATCAATGACCAAAAGATGACATGCCGGCTTTCTTCACGCTGAGGGATGGATCAACACAGACGAGAGTAGTTAGAGCTACTTCCAATCTCTGGAGCTATTTTGTCTAGCCAAGGTATCCTCGTCACCCCGGGCGCGTCACCCCGGGCGCGTACAACGTACATGCCTACAGACCCCAGGCGCTTGCTGCCATACAGCCTTTAGAGTCCGCCGTTGAATCTTCTCATCTAAGTGACAGCAACGCAAAAAGAAGAGAGAGGACAGGAATTAACGAGATGTTGTACAAAGACGGTTTAGAAGGCCTTGTCACTCAATTTCCTCTGACCGCATGTTCGGCTAGGCCATGTAGAGCTTATGGACACCACAGCTCTGGCCCGAAAAGTCTTTGAATCCGAGCCACTGGCACAACGCAACAGAGGACCGCCTAGGCTAAATGCGGTACCTGGCAAGAGTTGGCAGAGACATATTGGTTGACTGTCAGGTCTACCTCGGAGTGTTGTGCTACTCAAGGAAGAAGGAAAACAGCGCTACACGGTGGATCCATCAAAACTTCTCAACTATGCTGGAGTGCGCAAGTGGAGGCATGTTGGTTATAGCCCAGGCCCACCCCGGACTGTAGCGCCATTGAAAGAGGAAGGATATATGTAGGTCACAGACCATTTGTTGCGATGGCGACTATCAGAGCCAGAACAGACCAGACGGTTGATGGGAACCTGAACCGAAGTGCCAGCCTGGCAGAAGTCTATATATTGATGTGGCTTGAGGTCAGGAGCCTTTGTTTCAGTTTAACCGTGGAGTGGGCCTCCTTGTGGGAGTGTCATGGTGACGGTGCTTTGATATTTAAAATCATAAGCAAAGGCCATGGAAGTCTGCGTGCTGACTGGTCCTTCTGACTCAGACAAGGTGGTTATGTGGACTTTTCCGGCTCAGTCTGAAGTTGCATTGCTACCAAGTGCTGTAACCCATTGAGTTAAAGACACATCGTATGTCTCCGGAGATCCGCCTCAGACTCTCATAAAACGGGTAGTCGATCTGCTGGATGGCCCAATTCTTGTGCCACAGAGAAGTGTTGGAAAGGCCTGGTTCCCCACCAAGGTGGAGTGATGGTGAAGTCCCTTAACCATGAGATGAGTTGGAACACTGGTAACTGAGGCGTCTAGTCTTGTGTTTCGTGCGACTCTCTGGAAACTGTAAAAGACAACTCATACAAAAAGATGAGATGAGCTAAAGACAAATCTTTCCCCATTTACTGCTGAGTCGAAGGTAGACGAAGTCCTTCACCACATCAAACATTTTTCTGCTCATTACGACACCTTGTCCGAGACCTCGATGTTGTGCCAAGACTAGATAGCGCAATGTGTGCTTGTCTCGCCCGTATGCACGCTACGATATGAGGCCTTAAAATCGACAGGTAGGTGGTGGGTGTCGGTGGGCCGATGTTGCTCTGCTTTAAGATCTGCTGCAGTATGAAACTTTGATCCATAGTGGACTTCTCTGGCCTGAAATCACAATTAGAAGGACCATTCAGATTGTCTTCAAGTGGTTTTTGACATCCAAGGAAAGTGACTGTTTGGGGGACTCTATAGTCGAGAAGCAGCTGTGGTCCGTATGCCATCAAAAAAGCCAATAGAGGCAGGGATATGATCGGATAATAACCAAGTGTTATGGCCGGTGTCTGAAGATCATGACTTGGACTTGTGGTTCCAACGAGACGGGGGAATAAGGCACACAACACAACCAATTATGACTTTATTGCGTGGGGAGTTTCTTGGTCGCGTAGTTTCAAGGCTTGGCGATGTCAACCGTTTCATTTTTTGTACGTAGACATAGGCAAGACGCATTCCAAAGAAATCCAGTGACACGGAGACGAAGAAACTCCACGACCACGGATTGTGCTTGTTTCCAAACTCTTTGGTTCAGGAACAAATTAAACACTCTCGATCTCAACGCCCGAAAGGCTGCTCTGACGACCAACATTGCCAAGAAAATGCAAATGAGAACCGGCTCCAGAGGCGAGGCATCTCTGCTACTTGGTGGAAACCCAATCGAGGACGTCAACAAATTCTGCTGCCTAGGCACCATTTTGTGCAAGGATGGAGGCAAAGAAATGGACGTCGTGTCTCGTAGACAAGGCCCGCCACGTTTACTACTCACTTGGAAACGTCTCAAGGTCCAGCCAGCTCTCCACTTCACTCAAGCTTCTCAAGGTCCAGCCGGCTCTCCACCTCACTCAAGCTTCGAATATTTAAGTGCAACGTAAAATCCGTACAATTATGCGGACGCGAATTTTGAAAGACAACCGCAAGCTTGAGACGAGTCCTGAAGGCCTGTTTACCGAATGGAATGACCAAGGAGAAGTGGCTGCTGTGAAGAGCTGTAAAGCCATCTCAACAGGGATACAGCATCGTAAGTAGAGAACTGACCGCACATCACCTAACCTGGAAATCCATATTGCAAGGATGGCCCTCACTAGGGCATCACAGGGAGAGCCCAGTCGCGGTCGATTTTGACGACTGACCATGGAGAAGAAGCATTGACAGGCCGGCTGGAAGTGATCAGGTTGGCTATAGACTGAGTCGCTTGGAGATCATTCGTAGACTCCCTAATACCGCTAGATGCTCAATAAATACTTTTGTGCCATATCTCCATCGGTATCGACCAACTTAACATGTCTTAACGCGTTTGACAGAAAATAGTCTCATAAGTCGCAAAGAAATTGTAAAAGTGCTTTTTTCAAAGACTCCTCAAAGTTGATGCCTGATGGCAACCCTGGCTGATTACTCTCTTGTCACACTCTCCCCATTCCTTTCGACCACAAATTCAACTCAAAGCCATTTCGAAAATGAACCTTCAAAGATGGATCCTTGTGACTTTCACAGTGAAGGACCCACAACCTTGAAAACAATCAAGTCAATGTATGCTGTCGAACCACTTTAACGACTTTAATTTGAAATCAAACCCCGCTCACGACGAATAACAAGCGACTCCGGCATTATCCTTCCCCTCAAGGGTTGTTCCTTGAGATAAAAACCGAAATCAATGTCCTCTCGTTGAAGGCAATAAAACCGAATGCCAGTCTCACTCTCTGAACACATCCCATCTGCTTTGTGTTTTATTTCAAAGCGATCCCAATCTCAGCCATAAAATGCTCGACTATGCCAAAGTGTGTCTCTCTGAAGGGCGTCTCCAGGAATGAGACTTTATGCGCGGTTTTGAGTTCAAAGAAATAAATTTCAATCAAACCAAAATGAACATTCCCTCGCCTACTAGGAAGCACAAGTTTCAAGGTAATTTTAAAAATAACGTGTTTTGCCGTGCGGCCAATCCCAGTGGGAAATCTAATTCAAAGTGACAGGCGACATTCTCTGAAATTAGGCAGACACACGGAAGCGTACATGTCGGCGACACGGGGAGCGCACCCGTCGTTGTCGGGTCGGGTGCGCTCGTTTTTCTGTGGCATCTCTCGGCGGGAGCGAATCTAATTGAGTTCTGCTGCTCGGTTTTTATGAAGGCACGTTTGTCTCCGGAGATCCGCCTCAGACTCTCATTAAACGGGTAGCCGACCTGCTAGATGGCCCAGTTTCTGTGCGGGTGATGGAGGCATTACGGCATCCGGAAGGGATTGGGATTCATTTTACGGGTCTTTTGGGGTATTCAGGGCTTTGTCTAATTATTTTTTTTTGGCGGGGAATTATTGAGGCTTTCTGGCAGTCCAGTCATGTAGGCTCGGACTGGGTGTCGCTCTGAATGTGAAGACAATCATTCAGTCTTGTTCCTTCCTATCCCCCCTTCTTCCCCTTCTTCCAACTCAGCCCGTGACGCTTGAAAAATTCATAATTCGCATCCATCTCTGATTACACAGTCGTCAGACACGCTCACCCCACAGCAACGACTTCATCATTGTCACCCCAGCCACCGGCTGTTTGCAAAGTCTTAAACAAACTTCAACTTCAAATAAGTCTCTGAACACACACCCCAAAGATGCCTCCGGACTTTCCTCCCCCCACCCACCACCAAAATCATTAAAAAAAAAAGGGAAACGAAAAAACGAAATGAAGTTCACAACCACAAGAACTCACTCAAGGCCATCAAAGGAAATGTGCCCGAAGGTAAACCGATTTGAATGATTGGATTCCGGTGATTGGATTCCACGCTTGGCTTCATCTCCTCTCAAGGTTCTAGGCTCTTTAGGTGGCGTCATCGTGTTGCGATGATGGGAAGGGGGCGGTGCTGTAGTCACGTGTGTGGAATGCGTTCATAACGAGCTAAAGGACACATTGATGAACTGACAAACGTGTGCCTCAAGAAGATGGATTTCGATTAAATTGATGGCCGGAGCCTGGAAGGAGGTTTACTTACATTTCCACAAAGAAATTCTGAAGAAAAATGTCTAAGCCCCTGTCTGTGATTCAGAGATGCCGTAATTTGACAAGCAATGACTACGAACCTAGTTTGGTGGGATTGGAGGGGGGGTCCTTGGAAGGTTCCGATTCTGAGAAGAGTTACAATGCATTGTGCCAGTGAAGCTTGGGTAATGGCGTGACGATACATTTAGGAAATTTCAGTCGCCTTTGTCAAACACAAATGGACTCCTCTTCTGCCGTCGCATACTGGCTGGCGAATGTGTCTGAGTTTTGATATTTCCAGAGCTGGTGTCTGGCAACAGCTGCAGTCAACAACAATGCGGAAGTTTTTCATGCCTCCTTCATATAATGTCTGTTAATGACATCAAGTTCGTATCACGCAATAGAGGACGCCCACGGACCAGATGTCGCGCACAAGTGGAGAAGAACCTCAACCAACTTGGAGTGCGAAGTGGGAGGCAGCTGGAGAGACTGTTTGGTTGAGACCAAGGTTCACCGCGAACTGTAGCGCCATTTTAAGAAGGACAAGGTTGACTTCAAGTACAAAAGATTGATTATGTCGCCTTTTTCCTTTATGTTCCACATGCCCAGGACTAAGTTTCCGTGATCGATTCTAGGTGCCGAAACCGAAGTTCCATATGAACTGAGCAAAAGCTTCCGTAACGTATTCTATGTGCCGAAGCGTTAAATGACTATGCCATGACCAAAATTTGCTCTCAAATGCTTGCAGTTCCTCGTCTTATAATTGAATTGGGGTTTATTTCAAGTCACTGTGGTATAGGATGCCTTCAAAATTGACTTTCACTACAGTTCCTGTCGAAGCTGCAGAAACGAGAAGATGAATTTATTCTCCGTTCGCTGCCTGAAAACCAGAAAAACACTTTTTCGTCAATCGAAGTGAAGTAAAGGACATCAGTGTCAAGCAAAGGACTTAAACGATCCAAAAGTTAAAAGTTGTTATCTGCTACAGACTACTCTAGTCCAGGGTACAAATACAAATTTCTAGTATTTTGCCCGAAGGCTTCTATTTCTTCGTCCAAGGGAGTTCCTAATCAACTTGTGTCAAGGAGGATGACATGACACGGCAGATTTCAAAACAAGAAACACTTTTTCAGTCACGAAACCACCTTTTGAGTTTATTTGAGAAAAAGTTCTCTAAAGCAAGATCGAGATCGAAAGTTAATTGTGTGCAAGTCTAATGAAGGCTTCAGACAAGGATC
This sequence comes from Eristalinus sepulchralis, assembly GCA_944738645.1. Taxonomy (NCBI): domain Eukaryota; kingdom Metazoa; phylum Arthropoda; class Insecta; order Diptera; family Syrphidae; genus Eristalinus; species Eristalinus sepulchralis. The sequence goes on along the minus strand of OX122886.1, from coordinate 7,508,105 downwards.
AACCTTCGACCATCTCAAGCTGAGCTTATAAGCGGTTTCTGCATCAAGAATCCTTTTTAAGCTACAAGATGCCTATAGTCGTACAGTGAGACACCTCAAGAGGGACAGTTCCCTAAGACGGACACCACTCTAAGACGGACTCCGCTCCAGGACTGACATCCTTCTAAGGCGGACACTCCTCTAAGATGGACACCACTCTAAGACGGACTCCGCTCTAGGACTGACACCCTTCTAAGACGGACACTACTCGGAGACGGACACCACTTTCAGACTGACATCCTCCTAAGGCGGACACTCCTCTGAGACGGACACCACTCTAAGACGGACTCCACTCTAGGACTGACATCCTTCCAGACAGAGTTACATACAATGTATTAGGACGCACCTCTGATGGACAAGGACATGAATTTCACCGCCTGACTGAACAGTTTTTCTTCTAATAAAAGACAATCACAATGTGGGAGAGATCAGAGACCAAATTTTGATTTTTTGATTTTGATTGGTATTTCAAAAACGTCCAAATTTTGTTGTAGCGAGTAAAAATTTTCTCAGACTTTCATTTGTCTATTTTCCGAATGTTTCCTGACAGTTCCCTCATCGGCAATCGTCTTCATTGTTCTCGTTCCAATACATTTTCGCACTTTCCCCCATGCTTTGACAGCATTTCATCCCCACTTGTTTGAAAACAGCGCCCTGAAGTGTGTCGAAAGGGAAGCCGACGTTTACAGCTCTCTATATTTAGGAAACGCAATCTCGGCGGTGGCACAGAACTATTCGTAGATGTAACTGGCAGGGAAGCGGGGAGGCCAATACCATTCACAAGAGCTTAACAAATAATTTCCAACTGTTCCACTCCAACCCAGATGATGTGACTGGATTTATAAATCGCTTGATTTAAAATCACACCTGTAGCACTGTTATTAGGGTATACGGAATCGCTGATGGAGCCAAAGTCCATTTTGTGGCGGAATGGCGACTACCAGACCCGGTGTTTACGGCACCTGACTGGTAGTGACAGCCTGACCAGAGGCTATGGTGCCATGGGAGATCAGAGGTCCCTGAAACTTGTTTCAGCCTAATCGCCCAGTAGGCAATAGGTAGGCAGGTAAATGGAAGTATGGTGGTGGCTCTGACTTAAAACCCAATGTCACCGAGGCTAGTGTACTGTGTGGATTGGTCTGATTCAAATTGATCACGCTGCTGACTCAGGACAGGCGGCTAGGTCTACGGACTTAGATCTGGCAGTAAGGAGACTTTCCCGGCTCAGTGTGGAGTTGCATTCTCAACCGGGTGCTGTGACCCTTAAAGCGGCAAAGCTTTTAGAAAGGCCTCACTCTCTGCCAAAGTGAAGTGCATGTCCCTCAAGCATGTACTCAGTTTGGTACTTGGGTAACTAAGGCTTCGTGATATAAGCCGAAAGGTAGGTGATCACGTTAAACCAAATCCCACATCTGTTCCCCTCCAACGTGGAATCGATGACTAGGAAGTGGAGTTGGAGTCTCACCCAACAATTAGGATTTGCAGGCTATGTTTGTGTCCTACCACACAAGCTCAGCGACATCTAAACTTTTGCACAACGCCTCGGAGAATCAACGCCTGCAACAGAGGAGACCTTTCCATCGAAGGAGACCCCGTCGAATATGTTGAAGACATCTACTACCTACCGGTACTCCTTTCCTTTTGCGACTTCAAACTGAGACATAAAGCGTTTCTGACATCCAAAAACGTTTTGACATGGAGAGCACGCCTCGAAATGGTAACTGACGACGTCATTTTATGAAAAGCGGGGGAAGAAGACCCAACATTGGGAGCATTGAACACGAAATGGAAGGATCCCCTCCAACAACAAATGTACACCGAACACTAACTGGAGGAGGGGAGAGTTCATGGGCCTCGTACCCCATGAATTGTACGAGGCCCAGATCAAAATCAGAACAGGCTCCAGAACCCAAATATTACACGAAACGATGCAAACGTTTCGTTTTGTTGGAGGTTGGAAAACACTGCACTTGAGCGCTCAGATTCGAAAACTGATCAATTTAACTACCAGGCCTTGATTTAATGTCTTGACCTTCGGAGTTTCCTCGGGAACCTGCAAGCAGTTCTGTGATAAGGAGCCCCACCACATCGACACCGCCGCCGCCTGGTCCAAGCAAAGGCGGGACATTGACAGAGAAGGTGCTCTGAAATGTCTTCACCGTCTCTACAGACGTCGCATAGGGTGCCATCAGAAGGGCCAAGCCCACTTAAGTGCTTAGCGTGGGTGAAGTCCCCCGTTTGTACTCCAATAAGTCGTCTGCAGTCTTTCCTGCCTCGAGTTAATAGAAAGGCCGCTGATGCCTTGCTGACGTTTGGGAGCATGCATTTGGTCAGCCTACATCCAGGAGAGTCATGCCATCTCTGGTTGTGCAGTCGAGAGACCCAACCGTCTACGGAAGCCCTCAAGGACGCGGGCAGTCCCGAGGTGTGTTTGGGCTCTATGAATGTCTCTTTTGGTGCAAAAATTGCCATAGATGGTAGTCGAAATTTTACCGCATCCACCTTCATCACATTTTCTGCAGTCTGGTGGCACTTTGTCAGCAAAAGATGGTCCGAAACCGGGTTTGGTTTTGAACACTTTTCAGCGTTAAAAAATCAGACAGGAATAATGGGCAGACGGGAATGATGGGCAGACGCGAAAAATGTACCTAGCACCACGGTGGAGGATGGATGTTCTGAATATCCGTTTTCTGACTCAATTTTAAAAAATGTGACTTGACTTTTTTACTGAAAAATCGGTCTTTTCATGATTCTGGTGTCCGCTGTGGAAAAGTTTAACAGGAAACGCTATTTTTTCCAATAACTTTAACTAACTCCAAAATCCGCCTGATTTAAGGCGAAATTAAATTTTTTGACTAATGATGGTCGAAAACCCCATCCGACGACTCAAAAACTCGACAAGTTTGTCCATTAACTTTTAGAAAACGAACTGAAAACGTCACTTTTTGACACACAAAACTGCCCCAACAAATTTCGTTTTCCAACACTCTCCCTCTCCGAATAAACTGAAAACTTAAAGTGTCACTTGCCCCTCCTTGAATTCTCCAACACTTTCCCAAGTGTCGTAAATCTCCGTCAAACTAACTAAAGCCGCGAAAAGCCGCCCTCACTGTTGGCAACTTTCCCTCGTAAACCCTCCCAAATTCTGCATAAGCTCACCCACCGAAACAAAATGAATCACAATCGAATCCCAGGACCCTCCCAGGCCTCTCCACCCTCCGGGGTCCTCGCCATGGGCAATCAAAAACATTTTATGAGCGGAGACCCTCGCTCATCGCAACAATTATCGACTTCCCGTCAATTGTTGAGCGAAAGGGTTCAACAAAACAGATCCACAGGACTTATCCCATTTTCAAGGACAAACTCACCAGTGACACAAAAAAAGTGCTGAATACTCCAGAGCGGGTGCATCCGTTAAATCCAGCATCCGATGGATTTTTAATGGAAATCCAAAATTTTTGTTTCAATTTTCATCACTTTCCACACAAAACGAAAAAAATTTCAAATTTGATTGCTTCCTGTTCACTGAATCGCGCACTCACACATGCCCCCACACACTTGCACACGCGCCCGCTGCGGAGCGGGCGTCAGACGCGGGACTTAAAGGAGTTACGGGCCGCTTACTCCTTCCCACCTTTACTCCAATCGACAACTTGAATGCCAATAAATCACGGGTAATGTAATCATTCCTTCCCCCCTACCCCAGGCCGAGGACTTCACGCACGCCGAGGAATGTCACAGGAGCTCCCGAAATCGAACACGTCCTGCGAGGAGCTTGGGTCTACAACGCACAGGCAGCGCGAAATTAAATTCTCTTCGCCGTCGCTTTTTGGGCAAAGTTCCTCCGTTGGGCGGGCGCCCAAGGAATGCGATACAAGACGCGAAGGACGAGCCGTGCACGAGAAAACCAAAAATAAACACGCGACGGGCACCAGCGTTGTCGACTGTACACGGCGGAGAACCGAAACAATCTGAATCTGAAGACGACTTGCAGTACGTCGGCAGTGCCTCGGAGACCCCTCCCTCCGGTGGGTGACTGCTAAGGCTTGCAGAACCGTTGCTCACTTAACAGGAGCGACGGCTGTTAAGCATGCTGTCCCTGTCGCAAGGTTTTTGGCGGGCTTTTCCTCAAAACACTGGCGCCCACCTCTCGCCGGCTGTGGGAGTCATCGAACCAAGTGCGAGGGAGTGCCTGAGAGGAGGTTCCGTGTCACGTGGTCGTCGGTGGATGCAGCATTCATGCCGGTCTGGGGTTTTGGTGGATGCGCAGTGGCATGCTGCTGTTGTTGTGAGCGAAAAGAGAAGCGATGAGTGCGAGAATTCGACGGACAACTGTTGGATGGAAGAGCGTCGGAGAGAGTTTGTTTACCAACGGAGGGTGGGAGCACATTCGGGGAAAAATGTGCTTCAAGCGAACGGTGGACGTCGGACGGTGTAATGCGACCCAAATGCGAACGGAGTGATGGCAGATTTCGTGCAGTTTTCGGCAATCAACTCAATTGCTTTCGATGGTGTTTCTCAGGATTGCATACTTTTAGGAGCAGATTTTTAATATTTCAGAATTTTTTTAATGAAATGGAAATTTGTTCGATTTTGACACTTAATGTCTCTTGTCTCGAGAAACGACTTGTTCGTGAAGGAGAAACAATATTTCAGCAGAATTTTCATAAATTTAAGACTTGTAGAGGCAATTTCCCGCTAAAGTCTGCTTTTGAAGTCACAATTGATCAATGAAATGCACATTACTGCTCCTCCTTACTCTGTGTCCCTAGCCCCCTTCACGTACCTCCTATAACACTGCTCGTTTGCAACCTAATTGAGTCATCATGCGCAACATTTGCATTCACAGACAATTCTCCAGCATTTGGCAATCATCTGGCAGACCGCTGCATCCCACCAACAAAGTCACCATCGTTGCACAGATTATTGAACAGCAAACGGACGTATTATGAGCTCTCCTCAAATATACATTCTTCTCTCCTCCGTTCAAGTTCAAGTTTAATTGCGGCGGCGACCGGTCATAACATCGACTTTCGACAAGCACTTCCGCATCCACTCAGGACTACACGGCCGGTGGATGACTGGCTGGCTGGCTGACTGTCTGCCTCGCAACCTGATTGCCTGCATTGTGAATTCCGTTCACAATCTTGGAAATTGGACTTCTATTTGCTTGCCTGCAATGCCAACACAAGACGGATGCAACAAATAACTCCGGAAGAGAGCACACACACGCGCACACACATCGATTCCAGGCAACAGGCCATAAAATCGATTGGCTTTCCAATTGCAAACAGATTGAAGTCTGATCCACCACCGCCCCGATGCGGATGGCCGCTGCATGAGCCTCCAGATGCGGACGGTTGGGAGAAATGTGAAAATTTGCATTCAGGAGCTGGCCGGAAGGAGGATAACGGGGGTGGGAGGAAATTGCCATTTTTCGTGGGACGTTAGATGGAACGAGAGCGGCAGGGTGCTCACGTATGTCCTTCAGACTGACGAGAACTTTGATTGCATGCCCTTTGATGGGACTCTCCTTCGGTATCAACTGTTTTTCTGCATGGATCGGTAGGACGAGCTTCAGATGTGCGTGAGACTGTTCAGAGGAGTCTGTGACGAAACGTGTGTAATTATTTTGTTGCCGGTTGTAAGGAGCGTTTTAGGGAGAAACTCATGCAAACGGCCGTTGAAGACAGATGCAAGGGGAGAGTGGAGGTAGATGCGACAAAATTTCAATACATCATGCAGCTGGGCATTAAGTGAGTTATAGACGGAGCCCAATTGGAGCTGCCTTTATGGGGCTATTTATTATGCGGGCGCTCCAAAAATGATCCCTAGTCGGACGCCAAGTTGGCTAACAATTCTTTTCGTCTGTTAAAATAGTTCAGGACACCAGTTTGACTGACGAAGGCATCGCGATGTTATACGCGATGCTAAGACCCCTTATATGGGGTAATTCATTGGGGGGTTTAACTTTCAATGGGCTTTTTTGACAGATCACGCGTGACTTCTATCAAACTTCTTTGTCATTTCTGTTCACTATCACTTGGCAAGTCATTGAAGGAAGATCCACACCACAACAGCGTCTCCAACTTGTTCAGCTGAATAACGAATACGATCGTTCTGTGAGACATGTTTTCTGTACGATTCGAGGAACTTACGGGTAGCATAATCGATAAATTTCAGCCCCAGTTGACGGTACTGGATGCTACTCGAGTGATGGCCCACAGAGTCTATAGCAGCTGTAGCTGAGAGTGTATGTGAGGACACTGATGAATCGATTCGTTGTCATCGTCTCAGCAGCTTAGCCATGCCTCCTCAAATTCAAGTCGGTCTGGTCTTAACAAGATACGAGGAGAAAGAGGTTCAACTAGTAAGTGTACGGGGTGAACAGTAACATGAACCCGGCGAAAGGGCTACGAATTCTACGCCTAAGATGACTGGGCTACGTAGACCGCGTAGACCGAAGAGCCTTAAACTCCCCACGTACCACAGTGCTGCAGCCCGAAGAGCCTCAAACTCCAAGCAAGTAGAACGACGCAACAGAGGAAGGCCACGGTCCTCTTGGCGCACACAAGTGGAGAAGGACCTGAAGCGAAATTTAAGGCAGCTGGTTGAAGACGGTATCTGCTAGAGACGTTTGTTGCTTGAGGCTTACATCTACCCTGGACTGTAACGCCATTTGAAGAAGAAGGGAGAGGTAGGACAATGTTCGAAATTTGTCGTCGGTCTGCTGCAATAGCAGCCTCGAAAGGCTAAATTGGGCCCACGAGAGAGAGAGAAAGAGAGAGAGAGGGGGAGGGAGAAGGAGAGGAAGAGTTGAAGGGGGAGAAAGAGAGGGGAGAGGGAGAGTGAGAGAGAATTGGAATATGGGAGGAAGAGAGTGTCCTTCGCTGTTGCACTTAAGACGGGCGATTTGTTACAAAGTCCACCAAGCCTCGAGAGGCTAAATTGCCACAAGAGAGAGATAGTGAGAGGCAGGGGGAGGGAGAAGGAGAGGGAGATGGGAGAGAGAGAGTGTCCATCGATGTTGCACTTAAAACGTGCCATTTGCTACAATGTCCACCCATTGCAAGATCATCTATCTGCACCATCCTTTGCCACCATAAGCAGTCCAATCAGCTTCAGTACCTTAACTACGTCGCGAAGGTAGTTTTTGATCTAAACAACTGCCATTTGAAAGCTTTGACTGGACACTCAATCCAAAACTGATCCCTGTTCGATAGCAGTCTAAGTCAGAGCTTTTTTCAAGTGCCGTCGGTAAGGTAGTTTCTTCAGTAGTGTACTGTAACCCATGTTGGACAACCCCGCCTACACGAGGCCCTTCACCAAGTGCACCCTTAAAATCAAGAAACCCTTCCATTTCCATCGTCCAGTCGTTCATTCCATTCGTTTATAAATCGTGCGTCCCTGTTTTGTGAAAATTCTTTCATTACCCGCTTCACAGATAATCCGCCCGTCCTCTGCCCCCACCACACCCTCAATTGTGTCTGACACTCATTTTCAAAGTCCTCCTACTGGCTTGCCTCACCGTCTCACAAATTCCCGTCCACTGTGCTGAATTGCTGAATAGTAACAAACTGAAGGCAAAACCGTAGTAAGTCATTTGATTTGGGTTCCGCATCGCACAGCAATAAAACGCCACCACTAGCATTCATTTGAAATCTATTTACAAACAACCATCCCCTCTGCGCACAACATCCCACCCCCAGACAGGATTTTAGGCGCTCACATCATCATCGCTCGTCTCAATGTCCAGGCAGTTCGAAAAGAAGTTGTCTATTGTGTTGTACAAGTGCGGCAGGAAGTTTCCGATTGAGTGACTCTCGTCAGTGTAGGTCTGCAACGGCGTGGAACGTAATTAGTCTCCGTCACGGCGTCGCTCTGCAGACGCACACACTCACCATTTGACTGAAGAGGATATCCTTCTGCTGCAGTACCCGGGCCAGCATCAGGCTCTGCTGATAGTGCACGTTGTCGTCGCCGGACCCATGAATCAGCAGGAAGTCGTGCGTCTTGAAGTTATCCACGTTCTCCATGATGCTGCTGGACTGGTAGTTGGCGAAGTTGTCCTCCTCCGTCGGCAGGCCCATGTATCGCTCCGTGTAGATGGAATCTGTGTGAGGGAGGGGTTACGTGGTGATGGAGACGCGGAATCAAATGCGTACCGTAGTAGATCCACGAGGTGACAGGCGCCACGGACACGCCGCACTGAAAGACGTTGTTGGTGTCGTTGGCCAGGGTTTTGGCTGAGACGTAACCGCCGTAGCTCCAGCCCCAGATGGCGGTGCGGCTCGCGTCGATGAATGGGTACTGCGCCTGCAGGTGCCTGGTCACAGCGATCTGATCTTCCACCTCGTACTCGCCGAGGTTGTTGTTGACGGTGAACAGGAGTTCCTTGCCCTTGTTGCCAGTGCCCCGGCCGTCGATGATGGCATAGATGATGTTGCGCTTTGTGACCGCGAACGCCTCGTATCCCACACGAAAGGCGCTGTTGGCGCGCACCGAGTTCGGTCCGCCGTACACGTTCACAATCATCGGGTACTTGACGTTCTTGTCTGGGTTGTCCCAGTTCAAGCCGGGCGGCAGGGCGAGTCGGGCGTAGCCCGTGAAGCCATTGCCCAATGAAACATTCAGGTATTTGACCGTTGGCTGGAGCTTCTCCTTCAGGAACTCCCGGAACTCGCTGTTTAGTTGCCAGGGCTTCACAGCGACATCAAGCTAGAGGGGAGAGAGAGAGAGAGAGACTCCATTGAGTTGGGGTCTGAGCCACCTGATTGTGGATCACTCACCGCGTTGTAGACGCTCGTGTAGCTCGGACCAGGACCCGTGCAGGTGATGGTGTAGAAGGAGAAGTCTTTGCTGAATGTGGCAGAAGCCTGGCGACAAATTTCTCCGTCCGTGTCCTTCAGCTGACAACTCAAGCAGTTGTCGTTACGGAAGATGTGGTACTGCGACGGATCTCCGGGAAGGGTGGCTTGATAGTACCTGAGGGAGAGGGGATTTTGGGTCTTCATGATGCGTCTTGTGTCAGATGACGGTACTCACACTTCACTCTTAGCCTCGTCGTACCCATACAGTGCGGTGACGGTGAACAACCCTCTCGCTGGCCAAATGTTTCCGCCACTGGAGATGTCAAGTTTCCAGATCTGATACCAATTCTCGATCCAGTTCAGGAAGAGACAATTGTTCTCGTTGGACAGACACTTTGGCTGACTTATACTTATCCAGCCACTTGGCTCTGCAAGACGGATGATCTGGAAAGAAGAATGATCCGCTTAGAGACCTCGTTTTGGATTGAGTCTTAGACGAGATCTTCTGAAATCGCAAGGGCTCAGCTATCAGATGCGTCACTGATCTTGTCTCGATCAAGCAGAGATCAGCGGGAGGTGATCGTACGAGCATCCTGTGTCTGATCGCCTCCTCCGTCTTGTAAATGCACCCAAAGCTCAACTTTGGCGCCTTTCCGATCGTGTTGCGATCAGGCTGTGGTAGCGATCGTCAGCGACGGATGATCGCTTGATGAGTCGACAAGATTTTTGCTCCACAAGAAGACGATCTTGTGCCCATTTGAAGTTCTGCGATCGCTATCAAACTGAGACCGCGATCGTAAGCAATGACCCAAGTCGATAAGTGCCCCAATCAGGCCCTGTCTACGATCAATGACTTCAGGACATGGACTTTCTTGAGTCGCCTATCGCCTCTTCAATGTGTCCTCGATCGTGTCAGGATCAAATTGCGGCAACGACCATCAGTCACAAGTGATCGCTGGAGTTTCGTGATCATCTTCAGATCAGGCAGGCCACGATCAATTAAAAAAAAAAAAACTTACCTCACGGCAATTGCCTTCCTTCGAGCACGATTGCATCGTTCCGACATTTTGCCTCCGATTGAGCCACGTCACGAGCAACTGCTCCTTGCCGCTCCACACGACATTCTGCAGAATGTGATCACTGGACACGACTGTCGGTGCGGGAATGTTCTTCGCTTGGAGACTCTCCGCCATCAAGTCGTACACCTTAAGTGCCACGATCGGATTAGGCGTCCCCGGCTTGGGGTACTTTAAATCCACCTCCTGCGGGTACTGATACTCAGCGTCCTCGCTCTCGCCGTAGATCGTGTACGTGAAGGTCTGCACTTCTGTGTCATTGAATGAGGCGACCGCCAGGAGGTTGGCCTCTGGCGACCACCACATCGCCCGACTGGTGGACAATACCTCCTCCTCGTACACCCAGTCGGCGATGCCGTTGTACACCTTCCCTTCGACGCCGTCTGTGGTGATCTGCACCTCCCTGCCGTCCTCGAAGCGCACGTACACGTTGTTCTTGTAGACGTAGGACAGGCGCTCGCCCACCGGCGCCCAGGCGCAGAGCTGCAGCTTCTCACCGCCGTGGATTTTCTTGATTTCACTGAAATTGAACTGAGTCAGTGGGAGGAGGGGTGGAGATGCCTCGGAGGGGAGTACCTGGTCTCGATGACGTAGATGTCATACTTGGCGATGTACGAATGCCGGAAGACCTGCTCCAGACTATACCGGATCAGGATCCGCTTGCCGTCTGTTGAGAGGGTGAACGTTCCTCCGCTATAAGCTACCTGTGGGGGAAGGATGTGAGACATGGACGGACCCATGGGGCGATGCTACATTTACCAAGATCTCATCGGAGACAAGAACCCTGTCCTTGAGGGTCGCCGCGTTGAAGACGTGAATCGTCTTGTCCGCTGCCGTGTAGTAGAATTCATTCTCTGCAAAGAACAGACATCAGTTTCCAACTCAATCTTATCGCCCACATCAAAGTCAATCGTTTCGAATGCCAATCGCCCATCAGGGGCTAAAGCGGCCTCGCTTATCGGGCCATAAAACCATTAATCGCTTCATATCTTGGCTCGATTGGCACTTTCCTCCACGAGATTCCAATAAACGACGACAACGACGACGACGACGACGACGACGTCGATCAACAGACGACAGACGATCGACGATCGACGGACAACCCACCGAGTCTGTCTTAAGAGCAATCAACTTAAGAGAACGCTCACTCGTCAGTCCCACGATAAGATAGATGACGACGGTGATAAGAAGATTCACTTCCTGGGTTCACGCACACATACCTGAGAACCACGTCCCATTGAAACCTTTGACCTGCGCCCCAGCACTCAGCGCCTCGCTCAGCTCCCACGGCGTCTGCTCAGCACTCCGCACAGTTGGAGCGGACAGCGTCCGCGGCACGCACAGCCACAGGCACAAAAGCACCCCAAACACTCGCACTAGATACATTGCTTGCCAACTTCAACCGATCGTCGACGACGACGCTCCGCCACACCTGTGATCGACGCAAAGTCAAAAAGCAAACTGAGCACATCGCTGAACTGCGAATGACCGCCAAGGGTACCTCTCTCCGCCTGCGCTGTGGCGGGTGCAGGGCTTCTCAGCCGAAGAGAAGTGATTTCTCTTGCGGCGCGCCGTCAGTCGTCGTCGATCACTGAAGGTGGTGGTGACTGTGTGCTTGGAATCTCAATTTGCATACTTTCGGTGATCCGCGATGGCAATCACTCATCGCCGGATGGCTGGGAGAAATCATTTGAATTTGCCCGAACGCTGTGGACGTGACGCAGCAGGTGGCTGTGGAGAAGAGCGAAAACCGCTGCGCGATGCCAGAAATCGCAAGAAATTCACTCGGGTGCATGAGAATCAGACGCGCTGTCGCATGGGTGCCCAGCAGACGATCGTGACTCATTGGGATGCAGAGCACAAGCGTGGCGTTACACATTTTAAGCGTCATTTCGATTCGTTTTGATTCTTTGCCTTGATCGGGGGAATTGGGATCAGGAGGTGACCGAAATGTTGCCGTTGAGTTATGTGACGCGTCGGAAGGAGTGTAGTTAACTGTGGCTTGTCCATCGTACTGAAATGTCCTTTCTTACCCACAGATTGTTTAATGATGACAAGGGGAGGGATTACGGAAAAGAGACTAAAGTGGCTGTACCTCGTTTTTGGATTCCTTTTAACCCGTACTTGCTCCGGCTGCTTCCTCCCAACTCTAGACGAGGAGGATTCTGTGCGTTTGCCTCACGCAGAGCGATCATTCCAGATTTTCTTATTTCACGGCATCCAAAGGGATCTTAGCAAAACATTCTTCAATGAAGTTTCTTCAGAGAAAAATGGAATTCGAGAATTCACCAGGAACAGGAGTCCTCACAACGCACCAGTTCTCTGGCCAGTGGAAGGCACCTACATCTCAATTTTGATTTCTAACGGTGAAATGTCAAATTAGAACGCTTTGGGCGTTTTTTTTTTCAACTCCAAAGTGTTGGGAGCGGTCAGACGTTCGAACAGAGGAAGATCTCCTAAGCCGCCGTCGACGTACAGGATCCCGTCCTGGATAAAGTGCACCGTAAGCTCACTACCTTCCCTGGCTTATGCACAAACTCAAGTAAGGGCATACAAGCTCATCAATTAAAGGCACGTATTTCTTTGACCTGGCCGCCGTGGTGTGATGGACATGCTGAAGGGCTCAGATTCGATTCAGGGACTGAACATCTCGCACCACCTCCTTCGAATTCCTGACATCTATCGCAGAGTACCTATTGTCAATGGAAAGCTTCTCAAATCGCGCCATTTGGAGTCGGCAACCAACTGTAGGTCCCTTCCACTCGTGAAAAACAACACGAGCAGTTGCTGAAGAAGCTAAGCATTGACCTCTAGTGGACTGTAGCCACCATCCCACCGAAAGATAATCCATCATCTGGACAGTCCCCAGACACAGCATACATCTCGTTTTGTCTCCGTTTATTGTCAGACCCATTCTGTCCGCATTCCCTTCAATACCAACTTGAACCCTCCATCGACGGCTACTTGGGTGTCCTAAGGAAGACCTAGCCACTGTTTAATGGATTCTTAGGTTTCCTCGTCCTTTCAGCTCCAACATTAGTCACTATACGGAATTCCCAATCGAAGCGGATGACTTCCGATGACACAGTGCCTTCTCGGCCTGCTTGCTCAACCCTCCTCGGCTTAGGTCTAACAGCGTTTTCAGTTCTCTTATCAGGCCGGTGACCCATGGAAGGTCCTAGCCTGCCTTTCATCGTGGACGATCGACTGGGCACGCTGCTTTCAGTCATCAAGGGCGAGCTGTCTCTCGTCCGCAACGCAACGTCAGTCTTCGTCCGCGGCTTTAGGAACTTCGATCTGGAAGTCATTTCTTAACTCTTCCACTGCCTCGTTTTTTAAATAGGAAACTTAGTTTTAGCCCTACCGGCCTCCTTGTGGGAGTATCGTGGTGGATGGGCATAAACCCAAATCCTGGGTCGGAAGAGGTTTGTTTCGATGTGGAGTTACATTCAACAGGGTGCTGTGACCCACAGAACATCAGAGGTATTAGACAGGCCTCGCTCCTTATCAAGGAGGAGTGACTGTCCTTTAAGACAAGATCTCAAATTGGTACTTGGAAGAACTCCCAAGGCAGTGGTCAGCATTTTCCTGCCTTTGGGTGTAGGGACCCCTTGGTATTAAGCAAGTGATCACACACATCTACCCGCAGGTGGCTTGAGATCTCCAACTCCTTTCCGTCCACGGTGGACCATTCTCCTCTGTTTGGAAACTGTGTTGTGGATTTTATTTCCCATTCCAATCTGGAAGGTAGGTAATCTGAGGATCAACTCATGTCCATCCCAGATTCTCGTCAGTCTCAGCTTTCAAAGCTGTAATGGTGACCGTGCTACTGTGAAAGATGTCCAGAGGGGGCTCAGGAGTAGCATTGCCTTCAGCGCTGCGGTTGGTGTCGAACTCATTTGAAGGCGGAAAGGAGGTGTCTCCTCATAGAGGTTGACATCAGATCAAAGATCTTTTGGGATGTACAGCCAGTGTGCCACATTTGTAGAAAGTCAAGTTAAGAATGCCTGATGCCTTCTTCAATGCTCTCCTTTTTGCGTAGGAGGGAGAAGAGATGAATGTCCGTCCGTCCACCATGTCTGTCACTATCTCTGTCATATCTCCAGATCTTCTGAAGTGATCTTCAATCCGCCCCACTCAACGGAAGGCCTTGGTCTCTTAATTAACTAACAATCAAATTGGACAAAAAATGACCGAGAACAAGGAGGGGCAACATAAACTAACAACACACGCCCACTTGGGAACACGACCAACTGCGGGGAATCCCAATCCCAACGCGGAAACAATGAAACCGACTCCAATTCACTTTTCTCGCAGAGTGGAACCTCAGACCCTAGAACCCCAGTCCAAAGTGTCGATCGTTGTGTACACCACTTCACCGGTAATTGCCGGCTCCTAGGGTATTCATGTCACACTAGGAGAGGGCACTCCAGAGACTCGATCATAATTGGCGGGGCGACCCGCAAAAAAATCGAAGAAACAAAAAAAAACAAGTCAAGCCAGCTTCTGCGGCAGACTTGAATTGAGTCATGAATTTGAATTTGAAAATGATTTCCATGTCATTAAGATTACGCGGAGGGGGGAGGGCTTGAAGGGGGTAAGCCTTGTCACGAGAGCGATGTCTCTTAAGCTCGCGCATGGTGGCGCTCTTACGCTTGGGTTGATGATGAATTTTGTCAGCCGATGACGTATCACATTGAATCGCGAACAGCGCTAGACCTGATTATGAATTCAAAACGTGGCCAAGCACTTTGGATTGAGATTGCGTTCATTCACAGGTGGTCAATGGAAGGTTTTGGTGTAGAATCTTGAGTAGTGCGCTGGGGAGAAGTGCTTGAATGGATTTTTTTTTTCTTTTGGCTTCGATTAAAGTCCAATGGGAGGAGACTTCGCTGAAAGTAAACCGAGAGAGAGGCTTTTGAGGAAGTGTGGATCTTGCAGGAGGAAGTCAAATGCTGGAAGGAAACTGAAGATGTGGGGACATTATCCTTTTTCGGTGGTACTGGTCAAGAAGTTTGAAGGTTTTTTTTTTGTTGGAGGTTGGGAAACACTACACTGCAGCGCTCAGACTCAAGAATCCGTCCATTATACTACCAGGCATTAACCTTCGTTTACTGTAGTTTCTGATTTTCCAAAGAAGAAAGACCAGCAGGCGCTATAGTGATAAAGAGCTGAGGTTTTTCAGCTCCCACCACATCAGCCCCAAACAGCCGCCACTTGATACGAGCAAAGGCGGGATATTGACAGAGAAAGTGCTCTGAAGTGTCTTCACCTTCTTCACAGGCGTCGCAAAGTGTGTCTTCATGAAGCCCAGGTAGACTTAGGTGCTTATCGAAGGTGAAGTATCCCGTTTGTACGCCGACAAATTTTCTGCACTCTTTTCTGTCTTCAGATAACAGAAAAGCGGCGGATTTCTTGCTGACGAAGAAGTTTGAGCTAAATCATTCATTTTGTGCCTTCAAGTTGGTGGAACTGGCTTTTTACAACGGTCAACCCTAGGCATCATTTGAAGTGTCACGGTAGTAGCCGATTGTCTGCCATTTACGGCAATGGATCGCCAAATAATCAAACGATGTGTTAACACTTTTGAAACTTACAACAAAAGTGAAGATCTAAATTTGGTCACTTTTAGCCCATCAGGCGATGATAAGGGTCGTCAGAATCGACTGACTTCGCAAGCAATGGGAAAAATAGTGAAGTAACGTGAAGAAAGTGGAAGCGTTACTGATGTCATAGGACCAGCGCATCATCCGAATACGCGGTCAGTCGAAAGTATCGCTGCTGGAGGTGCAAGTGTAGCTGCTATTCCGATTTTATCAATGTGCCTGCGAATTGAATGTGTCCTTCACCTCACTAAGGGTTGAGTATAGTGTGTCCTTATAAGGCTAAACGTACGCAACAAATGAAGCCTACTGACCATTCACAGCGCCTCCGATAACCACCGAATTTTCGAAGGACGTTTTGTTCAGTGATGAGGCACACTTCAGGACCGTTGGGTATGAAAATAGACAAAACAGCCGAATATGAGGCGAAGAGGTGCTGTTGGGTCCAGAAAAAAGTGACCGTTTGGTCTGCTCTATGGTCGAAGGCTGCCATTGGTCCGTATTTCTTTGAAGTGGCCCCGGACGCATCCTTCAGTGATTAGCCATATTTCTAGCTCGGTGGGTATGTTGATGAACAAAGCTCCCTCAATTGGGGCTCAGGAAATCTACAAGTGATCGAAGAAGTGGCGCTGCCACCGAAAAAATTGACCGTTTGCACTGTCAAGACAGACAACACTACGAATTATGGCTGTATGGCAACGAATTATTTGTGTTTATTGCGTGAGAAGTTTCCTGGTCGCGTCATTTCACGTTTTCGCGATCTCAATTGGACACCAGGATCAAACGATTTGACACTGTTTGGGAGCGAACAGTTCTCGTACTTCAGACGCATCAAAAATCAACGTTACTCAGGTTATGACAGAGAGAAAGTCAAAAATGTGCGAACAAGTGGTTAAAAAATACCAGAAGGAACCAGGTTTGAATATCGCTTACAAAGGTGTCTGCAGAAGATGTCAAGATGAGGGAAGATATAATTATATTGGCATCTGGCCAGGCGATGTACTCACCTACAACGCCACAGAGGTCACTCTCCAAAGGCGAGAGATTTTATTGAACTTGATCACCTACCTTGACTGCTTTCTATCAAGAGGTCCATTTTCCCAGGATTCGTAGAAAACGCTCACGACTAGACGCCTTAGTTACACAAGTACCAAACTGAAGTCATGATTGAGGGGCAGGAAGCGAAGTCTTTCTAAAACCTCTGCTACTCTCTAGGACGCAGCACTCGGTTGAGCATGATCCTACACACTGAGCCGAGAAAAGTCCTCTAACTGCCTAGTTTGAGTCAGTAAAGCTGAGAGAAGCACCCTGACCGCCTGTTCTGAGTCAGAAGGGTAAACATTCTGAATCAGACCACTCAACACAGTAAACGAGCCTCGGTGACGTTGAATTTTAAGCCACAGCCAACACGATACTCCCACCTACCTGCCTAACTGTCGCCTATAGCACAATCAGGCTGAAACAAGTTCCAGGGGCTCCTGATCTCCCATGGCACCAGATTATGGCCTCCGGTCAAGCTGTCACTACCAGTCAGGTTCCCTCAAAAACTGGATTCTGGTTGCCACCATCGCACCGAATGGTCTGTGGTTCCATCTGTGGACAGTCTCCAGACACAGCATACATCTCGTTTTGTCTCCATTTATTGTCAGACCCATTCTGTTCGCATTCCTTTCAATATCAACTCTTAAGCCTTCCATCGGGGGCTATGTTTGAATGGACCTTGAAGAGAATGCGGTCAGAATAGATGAAGACAAAAACGTTCATCCATCGCCAAGCAAAAGACATTCCAGAAACTGTGAAGCCAGCCAACAAGAATAATTGATGCCACCATGGCCTGCAACTGAAGCCACCATCACGAACGTTCCTTTTCCGAGCCGAGGAAATGTTTGTCAGCACGACTTGTGAAAGCTGGAGAAATCTAAGCAACTTGGACATGGCTCAAAATGGATATACGGAAGACCACGGCCCATCTCAACTTGAACAGAAGTCTTTACTGGACATTGTGCAATGGGGTGACACGCCGAATGACTAGACCTGTCATATATCAACTAATGGAGAAGGTGTCTGTATGAAGAGGAGGAGAAAATACTCTGCCACCTCTTCAGCAACTGTCTTGCAGTTGGTTTCGTACCAAAGAAGCACTAGGGGCATCGAAGAACCGAGTGGCATCTCTTATCAAGGAAATGTGGACTTCATCAAAAAATCACATCGGTCATGGAAGAAGAGGTCGAAAGACATTCTCGACCCAAATGTATCCTTCATTGACCGCCGCTCGCTGTGTTCGCACAATCACTTCAGTGTCGTCTGCGTACGGCAGCAGCAAAACGGACTTTTGAAGCGTCGTTCCTCGAGAGTTAACCTGTAAGCGTGGCATGCCAACACCAAATGACAGGACATCGCCTTGACTAAAACCTTCTCTGAGTTCGTTACCAATTCAAGAGCAGCAAGAGCTCTTGCCGCCATCGTTTAAATTAAGTGGAACACATTGCCCGAAAGCGGAATGGGGGCAATGACACCAATTTTGTCTAACCAAGTCCACTACACACTCCACCCCAACATCCCAGTAACAAGAGAGAAGCACCGTTGCTCACAAATAAGACATCGCAACAATTTCTTACTCTCAGCAATTCTGTTTGCTGTCAACTTTATTCAAGAATATTCTCTACAAAAACTGAACTAAAACAAACAAACACAAGAGTACAAAAAAAAAAAAAACACAAGAATGATATACTTAACTAAACTGTAATCTGAGATAAGGCCAAACTTAGAGTCTACTTCCCCCCACGTCCCACACGGGGAGGGAGGCGCTTCGACGGTGCTTACCCTCGTTTACACGCTCTGCTGACTGCATCCACGACGTGTCCACACTCGGGTAAACACCGTCGTCATTGATTCCCAATTAAATTCTAAAAAAAAAACATTAGTTACCCCACCGTGGATGCGTGTGCAGTAGTCGGCATGTTCATCGAATCGAAATTATTTACAAACAATAGTCCACCGCTGGCGGTTGTTTGGAGGAACAGAGAAGTGGAGAGAGGAAGAGCAGAAAGACACGGGAAACTAAAGTGGGTGAACATCTCGTTTTATTGCTTGACCGGTGGCGACTGACAGATCCACAAACAAGACAGCCAACAGCAGGGTTGAGTGATGACGGAGCGGGGGGCGGGCGAGCGCAAGAAGAGAAGAGAGGAGAAGACATTTTTGAAGAGTTGAGGGTTCTCCGCCGTGGACTTAGAGGCCGACGTACGAGCACAAGATAAACGAACCGATAACCGCGAGGATTATCGCGACGATAGCCACCCAGAATGGCACGGTATCTGAAACGAGAGAGAGGGAGAGAGAGAGCACAAGTCAGAGAGGGAGACCCATCAGACCACGTTCGGTGCAAAACTTACGTCTGTACTGCAGACTGTGTATGCAGACCTTATTGTCGACAGAAATCGATAAGACAGCCGCCTCGGTATCACTTGAGATTGGTGGTCCCTGATGATTGGTGATCGGTAGAAACTCTAGACCGGTTACAAACATCGAATGAGCATTAGGAATGTGAAGGACACGCTGAAATGGAAGAAAATCGGGTCATCTCGGGCAAGACTCCGGCGCCAGAGCTCAGCTCACCTGTAAACTAAATGCAATGTAGATGGACACGCTGCCCGAGAACATTGTTCCAACGGCGACGAAGCGTCCATCGTCCCGCACCGCCAGTGAGGCGAGACTCTCGTCAATGCCGACGGCCAGCTTCAGCTGACCGTCATCGCAGTTCCACTGCTGGAGGTAGCCGCGTTGCTTGCCAACCTTGCCCAGGGGGTTTGTGATGGTGAAGAGGCGGTATTTGTCACGGTTCGCTTCGATGGTGCCGTAGCGGCACCGCTTGTAGAGGTACTTCGCCCCCTCGGGGGTGTTCCATTCGAGCTTGTGATGCAGGCTGCCCTTGTGCGTGTCCCACACGTTTCCCTGGCCGTCCTTTGAAATGGTCACGATGTACTTGCTGTCGGGGCTAAAGTCGATGTCGTCAATCTCCTTTGTGTGAGCTCTGTAACGAGAGAGGGAGAGTCGAAAAATTTGGTCAAGACCTCGCCTTTGAGGATACTCACGAAATGTCACTTCGTTTCACCATCTGCGGGAAGGTCCACACCCGCAAGTGGCCGTCTGTTCCGCCCGTGGCCATCAGGTTGCCACTGGGCGATATCCGCACCACCCGCTGCAGGGGTTCCGCGCTGAGGAAGTCAGTCTGCACCGAGTCTGCGGCCTTGATGTCGAAGCGGATACGCTTTCGAGTCGCGTAGTCCGCGTCACCTGCTGATCGGCCATTTGGTATGTCTTCCACGCCAGACGGCTGCTGTCCGTGACCCCGCCGTCTGACGCCGTTCTCATTTGGTCGTTCCACCGGACGCTTTTTCGTCTCACCCACCTCACCCTCGCCCTCAATCACAATCCTAGGATTGACCAGATACATCTGGCAGTGTGATTCCTGGCCAGCCAGCAGATACGATCTTCGCTCGCCGTTCTTCACAGCGAAATTCATCACGACATTGGCACCTGTCTCATGACGAACCACTTCCTCGGCAACAAAATGCTGCCCATTGTGATAGATTTCGTAGATTTCCTGGAACGTACAAAATGATGACACGCACTATTGTTGACTTTTCACTTACAAATCCATTGGCGACACCAGTCTTGCTAGATCCCCCACCGCCGGCGACCAAAACATGACGACTGGTCAGCATTTCGACGGCGTAAAGTGGAAAATTGACACGAGCCAGCAGTCCATCGCTGGGTCGACGAGTAGGAGCCATCACGCAACTTGAATTTCGATGTTTATTTAATGCTACACAACCAAAACTTTAGTGTATTTCTGTGATTATCTGTGAAAGTTCCACGTATCCATGACCCGCACAGAGAGAGATGAAAATTTTTTCGTTTTCCTCGTACGAACAATGATGACAGATGTCACTGAAATAGAGACACTTGTAAATGTCAAATGCACTGATGTGGAATGTGAAGGAGAATTTCTTCTTTGTGATGTGTGGTGACATCTGGATGTGGAATGAATGGGTAGGAAGAAGAGTGAAGACAACAGTGGGAAACGCATCATGAAATGGACAAATCTGCAGGTTCTTCTTATCGAAAGATGAATTTAAACATTTCAATTATTCAAAGTGAAAAAAGGGTTTATTCCAGATGAGTGGTAGTACAGGAACAGTTTAAGTTCCACAGAACAAACCACCTTACCGACACAATACCCATATGACATTTACCAGCCATCATGTGTCATCATTTAGTAAACGCAACAAATTCCAAATACTTATTTTTCAGATTGCTGGAGAAAAATGAACACAGTTCGTCCGTGTGGCTGCAAAGGTTGTCGAACTTGTCTCCTTTGCGAAGCCCAGTTCAACATAGACAAACCATCGTATTACCAAAAATTCAAGGTACGCCCATTCCGCCTGAAATTTGCCTTCAAACTAAAGCACCTCCACTTCCCTAGGAACATGAATCATTTGTCTTTTGTCCGGATTGCAATAAACTCTATCCTGGATGGGATGTGAAACAGGTTTGCACCGAGCACCCAGATCACGCCTCACAGGAGGGCATCAGTTTTCCCGGTGTTCTGGTGATGCGAAATTTCCTGACGCCCCGTGAAGGGCGCGAAGTGATGAGAAACCTGGACGAGCTGCCCTGGCAGGGGTCGCAAAGTGGTCGTAGGAAGCAGAATTTCGGACCAAAGACGAACTTCAAGAAGAAGAAGATACAAACTGGTGACTTCAATGGTTTCCCCGCGTTCTCGCGGTTCATTCAGGAGCGATTCGAAGGCGTTCCCCTGCTGAGCGGGTTTCAGACAATTGAACAGTGCACCCTGGAGTACAATCCTGACAAGGGAGCATCGATTGATCCGCATATTGACGATTGCTGGGTTTGGGGCGAGCGCGTTGTGACGGTGAATTGTCTGGGGGACTCTGTGTTGACTTTGTCACCGTACGAGGCGGTGGACGAGAGGAAGTACAACTGTGACTTGGTTCACGGCTACCGAGGATGCTTGATATGTGATTTGATGACCAAAGACGATCTGCAGAGATTCGCTCGGGCAGTGATTCGCATTCCAATGCCAAAGTAAGTTGCACGCGGGTGAGGCGGTTTTCAACTGATTGAGGTGGGATTTCGTTTCAGCTTGTCGCTGATCGTTCTGTACGGACCACCAAGATACCAGATGGAGCACGCGGTCCTGCGAGAGGACGTCCAGGAGCGTAGGGTTTGCATTGCGTACAGAGAGTTTACACCGGGGTACCTGAAAGGTGGCTGTGATGCGGACAAGAGCGAGGAGGTGAGGAAGAAAGCGAAAAACTTCTGGGATCACAAGAAGCTGGAGGAGAAGATCTCAACCGCTGAAGCGGTCTAATGTGTTCAATAAAAGCCAAAAAAAAATGTTTTCTTTGTTTGCGTATTTACTTGAGGCGATTCTAGCCAGGGAATGGCTTTCAGAAAATTTTGAACAAAAGTGAGGTTAGGTTAGGCTACAAATTAAGTATATGTACAACAAAAAAGACACTTAGGGTTCGGCCAATCTACGGCCTCGGCAATATTCTTACATCCAGAAAGCTGAAGAAGGAAGTGTCAAGGGTGTTCCCGCCTTCCTGACAACTCAACCGGGTCTTCTCGATCTGGTCCAATCCATCTGAAAGAGGCGCCTCGCCAATAAGGAATTCGCCCATGTACACCAAGTCTCCATCACTCACCGGTTATTTTGCACTTAATCCTAGGATACACAGGATCCACTTCTACGCACCTTCCGCACATGTACTCCGTGCTATCCCCAGAGGTTCGTGGCAACTGTGAAGAGGGGGAGACATTAAGGGCTTATATGTCGTAAGGACCACGACCACGATGCCTTACCTTGAAGAGAATAATCTCACCAGTCTTTGGCAGACTCCCATCCTCCAAGGGCAAGGAGTCTGGCAGCAACTGCTCAACAGTCAGAGTGGAGGTGGTGATGTCCGCATTGACATTTTCAACCTCCTGCTCAGTTGGAGCTTTCAGAACACTGTCATCGATCTCAATCACACTTGAGTTCTCACAGTCTTCCTCAGAACTGTCCTTCGCCGGGACCAGCACAACGTTCTCATGGATCAAGATCTCCGGCTTCTTGTTCGGTGGCGCCTCCTCCGCTGAGATTTCCCGCGCCTCCAAGGGATCCATGTCGGCGAGGTGAGATCTGAAGACCACACGCCTTCTTGGGGGTTCCTCTTCCTTCAGCACAAGCGTTGCATCGTCCTCGTTGAAGCGCACATGTTTGGCATTCGGTGTGCTCGCGTTCATCGACTGCCTGAGTGTGGATGATGTGATCGGCACTGGAACTGAAGGAGACATTTATTTTGTCGGAGGGGAAGAATGCTTCTCGAGGCTCACCACACGACAGCCGTGGCGACGATGAAGTTGAATTATCTTTCTTCTTTCTCGCCCGCTTCCTCTTCCGAGTCTTTACCGTCTCCTCGGCGGATTTGGTGAAGTCAGGCGACGATTTTTCGTCATCTTGACAGCTGTTGTTGGTGCTGGTCACTGCAACGTTCCCCGTTCCTGACGCATTTGGTGCCCTTATGGTCAAGTCCATCGACGTCCGCCGCTTCTTCTTCATCGGTCCATTGGGTGTCGAACTGGATATCGATGCGGTTGCTTTTTCTACGGGCCGGTTGTTTGTCACAACTTCATCCTCTGAGCCATCGGTGTCTTGTTCAGTGGTTATCCTCTTTCTGAGACGTTTTGCCATGAAGGCCCTGCTAGGAAACACAGTATGAAACTTTGGAAACCCAGATCTCAGGACTCACTTAAGCAAACCGCAGTCCTTGACAACTTTGATGGACTCCCTGGAGGGTAGGAAAACCTCGTCTTCTGTCATGAAGTGCACCTTGGGAACATCGAACATTTTCTGAACATGTTCCTCCAGCTCCTCGACGTGATCCCAATCTGAGTTCCGCCACACATACGCCAGCCGTCGCTGATCTTGAAAGAAGTCCGACAAGTCGATCTTTATGCGTAAATTGGGCATTTTTGTTGAGTGGTGCAATTGGACAGTTTTCAAAACAGAAACGAAAACAAACGAGAACGAACTCCCCAATGGTTGCTGATGTGATGTCTCCGGTGTTTGACAGTTCTTCGGCTTTTTGTGGATTGTGGATGATGGCAACACGAGTGCTGCCAGATCCAACGATTAAGTGGGAGTTGTGGGAAATTTCGTCGTCGTCCACTGTCCCTGGACGTCGTCGTCCACTGTCCCTGGACGTCGTCGTCCACTATCCCTGGACGTCGTCGTCCACTATCCCTGGACGTCGTCGTCCACTATGCCTGGACGTCGTCGTCCACTGTCCCTGGACGTCGTCGTCCACTGTCCCTGGACGTCGTCGTCCACTGTCCCTGGACGTCGTCGTCCACTGTCCCTGGACGTCGTCGTCCACTGTCCCTGGACGTCGTCGTCCACTGTCCCTGGACGTCGTCGTCCACTGTCCCTGGACGTCGTCGTCCACTGTCCCTGGACGTCGTCGTCCACTGTCCCTGGACGTCGTCGTCCACTGTCCCTGGACGTCGTCGTCCACTGTCCCTGGACGTCGTCGTCCACTGTCCCTGGACGTCGTCGTCCACTGTCCCTGGACGTCGTCGTCCACTGTCCCTGGACGTCGTCGTCCACTGTCCCTGGACGTCGTCGTCCACTGTCCCTGGACGTCGTCGTCCACTGTCCCTGGACGTCGTCGTCCACTGTCCCTGGACGTCGTCGTCCACTGTCCCTGGACGTCGTCGTCCACTGTCCCTGGACGTCGTCGTCCACTGTCCCTGGACGTCGTCGTCCACTGTCCCTCGACGTCGTCGTCCACTGTCCCTGGACGTCGTCGTCCACTGTCCCTGGACGTCATCGTCCACTGTCCCTGGACGTCGTCGTCCACTGTCCCTGGACGTCGTCGTCCACTGTCTCTGGACGTCGTCGGCCACTGTCTCTGGACGTCGTCGTCCACTGTCTCTGGACGTCGTCGTCCACTGTCTCTGGACGTCGTCGTCCACTGTCTCTGGACGTCGTCGTCCACTGTTTCTGGACGTCGTCGTCCACTGTCTCTGGACGTGGTCGTCCTCTGTCTCTAGACGTCGTCCACTGTTTCTCCAAAAGTCGTTGTCTCAGTCTCCGAACACCTTTCACGGACCTGGTCCATGGATATCCATTATCCCAGCTCAAGTCCATTGTCCACTGTCCACAGTTCCACGACGCAATGCACGAGACATCACAAAGAATGAAATCAAAGACAAGACGAGGCAACCCGTCGTGACCATTTCTGGAAGTCATCCCAGATCGGTGCCGACCGCTTTGTTGACGATGTGCGACGCAGCTCATGGCTAAAGGTTGTTGCTCCGCAAATCAGGAAGCAGCGCTGATTTGTGCAATGACTCCGCGCCACAATTGGAGCGATCGGGGAGTGAGTCAGCCTGCACCACGCCGGTGGTGGGTGAAAGATGTCATGTCGTGGATGGGGAGGGAGTGTCATACGCAATGCATAGAGTGCGTCATCGCTTTGTTCTGTGACATGAAATGCGATTCCTGTCCAGAAATAGTGCAGAGATGTGAACCGGCTCGTTGGATTAGAGAAAAGTGTGTTGCTTTGGATTCCCAACGGCACTCAAATTTTCCTTAATTTCGACCATCTTCTGTTCAAATTTTTGGCCAACGTGTGCACTTGTTGCCAGACATGCTGGTAAGGTAGTGTTGTCCTCAGAATCGAATTGAAAAAAAAAAAACTCAAACATCCACCGACTGTCCTTCCCCTCTCCACACCCATCTCGTGTCACCATCACCCAGCCGCCACAGTACCCTCTTAATCCCGACTACGTGATGCACGCTCATCAAATGGGATCCAAATGTATGCTGAGGCCACGGGGGAATAGGACAATCCCCCGGCCCCACACAAGCACATCCTGCCGAATGTGTCATGCTCTCCCTCGCGTTTAAATCCCATAAACAGGTATCAGACAGGACCATGCAACTCGGTTGTAACCCGCAAATGTTTACGAATCCATCCCTCCTTCCACATTCGCCCGCCCCCATCACCCTCCTCCCCCACCCACAAGCCAGCTTGCATACACAAGACTGATTGCTAAGGTTCGCGTTGTTGCGTCGCTGCGTTGCTCGTTTGCCGTTCCTTGGAAGTCAACACTTGCTACAGAGCAACACGACGGCGGAGGCGGTGGCGGCGGCGTGTCGGTCGGACGACCCCTTGTTTGTTGCTTGTTCCCTCTGATGAGTGTTGAATTTTATTTTCCACTTGCCTCGTTTTGCTTCGCTTTTATTTTTATTTACTTTTACTTCACTGGTGTGTCCCCAGCAGCCCAAGGATGAGGACGAGGAGGGGGGTGGCGCAGTCAATTCACATGTGGAACAGAGGCAGGACCGGAATGGGGGATTCCACAGAAACAGGGAAGACTATTAGATCGTCTTTTACGACATTCCCTTAAGGAATCGTGTCCTGAATTTCGTTATACTTCAGACTTCAGTCGACGAGCGACACACACACACACACACACCCGCATACGCGCACACAAGAGAGCAGCTTGGGCAGACGAGTGGGAGAACTGTGGCAGCAACAGTGGCGCATCTGAAAGACAGAGGCAAAAACACAAAAAACTTGAAAGCCTTGGCAGCACAAGAAAAAAGCAGAAACTCACAAATAAGGATCAACGGGGACCGTGTCGGAGGATACAACTTTAAGGTTCGCATTTAATTCGATGAGATGTATTACACGGGGTAGCGGTGGGCGGGGTGGTTCCACGCCGGCGAAACCCCTTGCGCGTCGGAGATTGTGTTTTATTTATTAACTTATCTCAGAGCTGAATCCTTTGCATTGGATAATGGGGTTGAGTGCGGAGGGAGGGGGACGTAGTGTCTCTTCCTTGAGGAAGGCTTAGGGATGACGCAAGAGCTGGCTAAGCAAAGGAATGGATGGCGTTTATCCAAGAAGTCGCCTCCAAGACGAGTTCCGGGTGGAGTTCGAGTGTCTCTGAGTGCAACTGAAAATCTCGCTTTAAGCTCAGTTCCTTCGGATATTTCAATTTAAGTCCCGCGTGTCCGCTCTTGCCACGTTTCTAGCTGTAACTTCGCCTCTGTTCCTTATATTGGCTCTGTTTCTTTGTCTCACTCTGTCCCTGCCTCTACCTTTGCCTCTGTTCCTGGCCCTAGCCTTATCTTTGGCACTGTTCCTGGCTCTGGCCCTAACTTTGCCTCTGTTCTTGGCTCTGGCCCTCACTTTGCCGTGACCATGGCCCGGGCTGCAACTTTGCTCTGCCCCTGGCTCTGGCCCTAATTTTGCCTCTGTTCCTGGCTCTGGGCCTCACTTTGCCGTAACCATGGCCAGACTGCGACTTTGCTCTACCCCTGGCTCTGGCCCTAACTTTGCCTCTGTTCCTGGCTCTGGCCCTCACTTTGCCGTGCCCATGGCCCGGACTGCAACCTGCTCTGCCCCTGGCTCTGGCCCTCACTTTGCCGTGCCCATGGCCCGGACTGCAACTTTGCTCTGCCTCTGGCTCTGGCCCTAACTTTGCCTCTGTTCCTGGCTCTGGCCCTCACTTTGCCGTGACCATGGCCCGGGCTGCAACTTTGCTCTGCCCCTGGCTCTGGCCCTAATTTTGCCTCTGTTCCTGGCTCTGGGCCTCACTTTGCCGTAACCATGGCCAGACTGCGACTTTGCTCTACCCCTGGCTCTGGCCCTAACTTTGCCTCTGTTCCTGGCTCTGGCCCTCACTTTGCCGTGCCCATGGCCCGGACTGCAACCTGCTCTGCCCCTGGCTCTGGCCCTCACTTTGCCGTGCCCATGGCCCGGACTGCAACTTTGCTCTGCCTCTGGCTCTGGCCCTAACTTTGCCTCTGTTCCTGGCTCTGGCCCTCACTTTGCCGTGACCATGGCCCGGGCTGCAACTTTGCTCTGCCCCTGGCTCTGGCCCTAATTTTGCCTCTGTTCCTGGCTCTGGCCCTAACTTTGGCTCCAACTTTGCCTCTGTTCCTGGCTCTGGCCCCAACTTTGCCTCTGTTCCTGGCTCTGGCCCTCACTTTGCCGTGACCATGGCCCGGACTGCAACTTTGCTCTGCCCCTGGCTCTGGCCCCAACTTTGCCTCTGTTCCTGGCTCTGGCCCTCACTTTGTAGTGACCATGGCCCGGGCTGCAACTTTGCTCTGCCTCTGAACCTGGCTCTAACTTTGATCTGCCGCCAGCTCTGGCTCTCACTTTGATCTGCTCCTGGCCGCAACTTTGCCTCTGCTCCAGGCCCTGCCCCTAACTTTGCTCTGCGCCTAGCTCTGGCCCTTACTTTGCCTCTGCTTCTGGCTCTGGCTCTGGCTCTAACTTTGCTCTGCCGCCGGCCCTGGCTCTAACTTTGCTGTGAACCTGGCTCTAGCCCCAACTTTGCCGCTCTTCCAGGCTCTGCCCCTAACTGTCTCTTCGTTCTCGGCTCTGGTTCTACCTCTGCTTTGCCGCTGGCTCTGGCCCTAACTTTCTCACTGTTCCTGGCTCTGGCTCTAATATTGCTTTGACCCTGTTTCTGGCCCCAACTTTGCCTCTGTTCCTGGCTCTGGCCCTAACTTTGTCTCTGGTTCAGGCCCTGACTGTTACCTAGCAATGGCTACTAGGTCTGGCTTACTTTGATACTGTTCCTGCCTCTTGCTCTTACATCCTCTCTGTTTCTGGCGCTTTCCTTGACTCTGTCTCTAACTCAAGCCCAGTCCCAGTTCAGTTCAGTTCTCGCCCATTCCTTTCAAAAAACCGTGTCAGCCGCTAATTCTGCTTCCCACACCAACCACCGCCATTCCAGTGAAAGGTCTCCCGTGTCACAATGTCAACACGTTAGCAGCATTGATCTCCAAAATGATTGCCATAAATGCCAGCCTCCCTCCCTCTCCATCCCTCCTTGACAGAGAAAAACAATCGAAGCCACTTTCCTCCATCAAAGGTTTGCCCCTCATTCCAGGCACCTCAAACCACTCCGAGGCAATAAATCACCGCAAAAAGTGCTCCCGTGCTGCCAGCCGTTGACCGAGTCGAGCGGGGGAAAAGCCACGAAAACCCATTTCCCCCCAACCACTCACGGTCCGTGTGTGGGTTGATAACCAATTACCTCCGCTCCGTGGCCCAGACAAGCGCCCAAGCCACGCTGCATGCAAATTTCCCTCATCCACGGTGAATTCTCGTGCCCTCCTTCCTTCTCCCATTTGCGGCTCTCGCAGGGCAGCTCCTGGTCCAGATGCAGTTGCACTTCGTGGCACTCGAGGGCAATCGATTTCGATTTCGATGACAATGCGGCAAGACGCGAGGCCGTGGCATTGTTGCTGGAACTGAGAAAAGGGTTTTTGCTCTCTGAGGCACAAAGAAACTCCCACTGACATCATCTCCGTGATTCACTTGGCCTGACCTGCGCCTCAGCGGCCCCTCACTTTCGCCCAGACCGCAGATACGAACTGAAGACAAACAACCAGAGACTGTAATCTCCGCGGCTCTCTAATCGATGCGCAGAGGGTCAGCTTGTGGGTCTTCAGTGCAGTGACTCCCCCGCCACTCGCCCAGCCACTCGCTGCTGTTCTTCACCCCGTCGTCGGATGTCGCTATTTGCGTGAACTGATGGACAGACAGTGAGACGTTAATCGCTTAATTGAATCTCTCCGCGACTTGTCTTCCTCGTTGGGACTGGCCTCCGCCTATCGGCACTTTCTTTGGAGTGCACTGCATGTGTGTAGTAGCCAGTACGACGCACTGGGTGATTGTGGGCGCGTTTGCAACTGGCTTTCGCCAGCTTTTCTGGTGCGTAAAAGTGCGACGACAGATCCGGCTGACTGGTGGCACCAGTTCGATGATGGATGTGATGCCTCTGGAGCACCGAAAAACAAGTCGATCTCATTCACGCAGTGACATCATTTTCGCTTTGCTTAACGAGCAATGAGAGATTGTCGAGGTGATTGCTTTTTGGAACGTGTCTGGTGAATTTTTGAATTTCAACGGCCACCGGGTGGACCTTGACATTTGTGTCACCTTTAATGTCGTCTCGAAATTTCGGGTCTTTCGGGAGGATGGTGGAAGCTGTGAAGAGTGTGTCTCTCTTAGGAAGGGAGCGTTGGATGATGCGATGCGGAGACGAGTTGCCGTGGTGCAGCTGATGAATGGAGGAAAAGCCGCTGGTGCGTGAGTTTGGAAATGTGGATGACGAATTGTGGAATAGAAAGGTCTTTACTTTTACAGATGTTTCCTTTATAAAGACTTTCAAGGCGCGCTTTACATGCGATTCAATCAGGTAAGCGGCCGGTGAGCAGAATCAAGGCAAGTCTCTAAATTCGCCTGGTTGCGTTTGGGAATAGCTCCTGTAGAGTGAGAGTCGATGGCGGAGGATCAAACGTCCTGGAGGTCATTGAAACCTTTCAGCGGATGCTTCTATGGGAACTTTTACGAATTAGCAGACGCCAAGGTCTGCTCCTGCGGACTGAGAGTCGATGGCGGAGGATCGAACGGCCTGGAGGCCACTGAAACCTTCCAGCGGATGCTTCTACGGGAGCTTGTACGAATTAGCAGACGCTAAGGTCGGCTCCTGCGAACTGAGAGTCGATGGCGGAGGATCAAACGGCCTGGAGGTCACTGAAACCTTCCAGCGGATGCTTCTATGGGAACTTGTACGAATTTGTAGACGCCAGGCTACGCAGGACAAGTACATTTCTGAGAGAATAGAATTTTTAGAGGACTCTGGAGGCAAACCTGCACACACATAAGTGACAACTTTTACGCCAACGAACACTAGCTTCCTCTGTTAGACAATCATCTTCTGTAAATTGTTGCCAAAGCTCCATTAAAACGTTTGGGTACCACATTTGAAAGCAAATCCCTGCAAGAAGTCCACGAGGACATCTACCATTATCCAAGTACGACTGATATCTTTTAAGGTCATGTTCCTCCCGTCAGAATTATCTTAAGTTTAAGCCACTTAATAGCCGCATTAGCAACTAATTTATTGACGTCCCATTCCACCATCACACGGCAACACAGATCGTACCACTCTCCCATGAAATTTCGATCCCACAAAGCTCATCTCTTCCACACTCAACTCTGAAATCAAAGAGAGCCTCCAGTGGAATCCATTCTCTTTGAAAATCAAACAACAAAAAAAATTGCACCACGATTCCATAAAACGATCGCCCGCCACAATCCACACTTATTTAGACGCGAAGCGTTCTTGCAGTTAGTTCAAACTGTCTTTCAATTAGCGCCTGCGCTCCTCGCCCACCAATTGCCTGAAAGAAGTCTTGTCTCTTGTCACACATACACTTTGAAAAAAAAAAAAAGAAAAATCGCCGCCGAGTGTTATTTGTTTAATAAAGAGTGACCGTTGGTTTTTTTCATTTTTGAATTCACTTCGCGAGTGCATCAAGTGTCTGCGTTACATTTTGGATTTACCAAACGGCATTTGGACTCGATTCAAGAGGTAAGTGCGTGCGGGAATTGTTCAGGATTCAATTTGATTGGGAATCGTAGTTGAAACCGGTTTGTTGTTGTCCTTGTTTGTGAACAAAGAGTGTGTGGCGTAGTTGGTTCGCATTTTCCTCCGTTTTTCTTTGGCATGGAAAATGTGGAGAAATGTATCAAAAGAATGGAAGGGAGAATGGGCGATAGGAATGGAAGAAGAAATAGAAGAGGCGCATGTCTTGGATTTAAAGTTTTTTTGTGCAGAGAAACTGAGATCATCATCGCTCAAAATACTGCCCTCATTGCAATCAAGGTTCGCACAGACAGACATCTCTGATTACATCCAAGAAGTCGATGATCTCTGGTGACACTTTCAATCCCTTTTTTTCTTGCCATTGCAAGTCATTGCAACACTGCTTGGAGTGTGTGTGGTGTGAAACTTGGAGCCACCTTGACTCCTTTGTAGGAGCATAAGCGCCAAACATAATGCTTGTTAGAAGCATTGACAGTGATGTCACCGCCTTTCACATTTCTTCCTGAATTCTAAGCTCCCAAGTCTTAGCTGGCGCCCAAGACCCACGACCTTGTGAATTCCAGCGGAGAGTCATTTGTTCATCTCTCTGTGTGGCCAATCAAGTTCCATTAGCGGTGTCTGCCCGGTGCGTATCCATCAATTATTGCTTGAAATTCTTTGGAACAGAATTCTCCTTAGAAACCGGGTTTCAAACATTTGAGTCTTCGATTTTTTGCTGTATGTCACTTTTCTAGGATCCGCAGCCGTAGGAGAGCACAGACTACATTGAGACATAAAGCCCACTAGTGACAGTGGTTTCTTCATCTTCCTCTTTTACTGGTGCTACAGTCCGGGATGGACCTGGGCCTCATCCAACATGCCTCTCCAGCAAGCACGATCTCTCGCCAGCTGCCTCCAGTTCCGCACTCCAAGTTGATTGAGGTCCTTCTCCACTTGGTGCGTCATCTGGAGCGAGGCCGTTGTTTGCAAACTTTAAAAAAAGAGTTTTTGTAATTTTTTTTGGGGTCATGTATCCTTAGCAACACTCAGCGTTGTTGTTTTTTTTTCTACCTAAAGCATCGTCTCCGTAAAAAGTTCGGAATTTTCACTTATTTTCAAACGTCATCATCACTTTTGACGGAAAGTCGTGATTTGAATAAAGTTTTCTAAGAAAACCAAGCTTAAGATGTCTCCTTTCATCCAAACCCTGGCATTGCCAAATACAATTGACATTTCACCACAGTCCTTGCATTTCTCAACTGTCTACCGATCACTTTGAACTTTTGCCAACAGTCAGCTGGTAACGTATTTGGTTACAGTTTCTTAATGCTTCTGGGTTCGTTTCTTTTGAAACCAAAACTTAATTGTGTCTTGACAGTGATTGGGGTCTTGAGAACATCTTCAACTTTTTCCTCTTCTTTAACTCTTTGGATATCAGAAAGGATTTTCGAACATCTATCAGACTATTTACGGCTCCACCTCTCTTGAGTTTTATCTGTCAAAAAAAGAGTTTCTCGAAGTCAACGTTTGAGGTCGACAATAAACTGCAGGTTCCCTCCACTCATGGATGACCAACAGAACACTCAATTCGAGTGTTTGCTGAAGAAGAGTAGGTCCTGTAGCGCCCTCCTATTTCTTTACAAGTAATTATTTAGCCCTGTGGTCGCCGTGACGTAGTGGTTAGTGCGTCGACCGCCACGCAGAAGGTCTAGGTTCGATTCCCGGGCGAAACACCTCGCATTTTATCACGGCACCACCTCTTTCGAGTTGCTGACAACATGCAAAGAGTAGTTTAAGAAGAACTTCTTAAATTTTGCCGTTCGGAGTTGGCAAAAAAACTGTGAGTCCCTTTTACTCATGAGGGAACAGTAGCACACACAACACAAGTAGTTGTACAAGCTAGGCCCTGGTCCCAGGTGGGATGTAGTGCCGCTCAATTATTATTATCATTATTTAGCTCTCAAAACGATTTGGATTGCTATGGGCAAAGGTTTCTCTTGACGAGTCAACGGTTCGAAGATTGGATGGCGTTTCGGAAAGACATAATACCTGGCCTATTGGCCTTTAAAACAATTTGCGGGTCCTCATCTATCAATTCTTCAAGTTTAAGGAAAATTAACAATCAGTGACGTTGTTTCACCTCTCCCTCTTTAATTCAAAGGACCTGATTTTTTAGGACCACAAGTAATGTATTCGATATGGTTCAAGGTAAATCTATGGGTTTTGGTTTATCCTTTTAGATTAAGAGTTGCCCTACAGTGCTTTCTCGGTTTTCCTGCTTCCACCTTCTTCCTTCTTTTAAGGCGCAACAGTCCGGGATGAAGCTGTGTCCTCAACCACCAATCCTCTTCAACTAGCACTGTCTTTAGCCAACTGCCTTTAATTTCGCACGCTAGGTTAATTAGGGTTCTTCTCAGCGTGGGACAGCACAATGAAGGACGTCTACTAAGACCAAGTAGACCTCCTTCATTGCGCTGTCCCACTAGTTCCGAGTTGAAGACTCTTTGGCCTGCAGCTGTGTTGTCTATGCGTCCTACATTGGCCTAGCCATCTTGGGCGTTGAATCCGTAGACGATTAACTGGGCTCATGTCGCTGTACACTTCGTAGTTGAATCTTCTTCATAAACCCGCAACGTAAACAGGTCAAAGGATTGAAGATCGAAAGAGACCAAACAAGAAATTGTTCTTCTGCTCTTGACATTATAAAGGCTCTTGCGCCATAGAGCAGGAGGGCTCTCCTTGCCTCTTAAGCTCACAGAAGCAGCGATTGGCAAGAGCCATCCTGTGGCATTCAAGCAGAAGGAATCCCTGCTAGAGACTTTTCCTCGAACCAGTTTCTTGGAAGAACCTGAACCAGGTTCCAGGTCCATCGACTGAATTTCTTCAGCTAATAGTGTGTACTTGTAAAAATATCAGCCAAATGTCTCTTGTGTGCTCATGACTTACAAGATCCCGGTGCATGTTATTTTCCAGGATAATTCCAAGCTTTCTAAGAGACTTCTCTTATTTGAGCGTGAGTAGGACTTTTTTCTCTGTAGACGTTCCTCCTTAGATGTCTGACAGTTCAGCCTAAAGTTTCCGGAAGGTGTTGAGTTCGGAAGGATAAGAGGGTCAATGTTATTAGCAACGACAGGACACATGTTTTCTGTACTCAACCATCTAATTTCTGACATCTTTCTATTCCCAGGAAAGAGCTAGAAATTGAAAGAAAAATTGTTCTTTTAGTTCATGACTCTGCAAGGCGTCTCTAAAGTCGTTCAGTTGAGCGTTGCTCTAGTTCCTTTTCGTGGAGACAAGCTTCTGTATAGCAAGCCCCTGTGGGAGCATTAAAATGTTCCACTTTATACGCTCGTCTGTCTGAGAGAGGACGGGATTCAGAACTTCCTTCTTGTCGGGACCAAGAAGAGCTGTATTCCTTACCAAGAGCAAACTCCTCTTAACGTCCATTTCATGAAGTTTCACTTGATTTTCAATCCCATGTCTAATGATGATAACCTCCTCCGGTCGTTGTTAAATTTCTCAAAAACGTTTAGTTTCTGTCTGACTTTTGAAAACTCCTGTGAAGAACACTTGGAGGGACTGAAGTGGTCTATCTGACTGCCCTTAGTCAAACGCGAGAAGGTCTTTTTTCCGCTTTTTCCAACAACTCCTTCCATCATCTGCAATCTTTACCCAAACCTATCAAATGTCAAACAAACTCCTTACATGTCCCACACTGAAAAATCCTGCAATTCATCCAACTTCCAACTCCAGATGGATCACCTTCATCCGCCTTGACAGAACGGAAATTAATCAGATTCCCCATCTGTTTCGACCTAGTGAATGATCTTTCGCCTTTCCGCTTCTGTTTACTCAGTCTGCCTCTGCTCCACGTCAAACGAGTGAGCGATCGCCTCTGGTTGCATGAAATTGTCAAGCTGTCACCGTGCCCCCTTTCGATATCAAATTTGTCAATCACCCTGTTGCAGTCACTCTCCTGTTCTCGCCACCGTGGAGCTGTCCCCTCTTCCGTCAACTCGAATTGCGTCGTTGAGAACGAGTCCAGACAAAGACCCGCGAAGGGATCACAAGCAATCGTGGAGCGGGGGACAACCGACCGACCGACGACTGCACACAATGGCATTGTAATTGTTATTCTAATTGGATTCCAGGGAAAAGAAACTCCAATTAAGTGGCAGTGAGTGCTGCCGCTGTACGCTGCACTTCGTTCGACTCGCCCACAGTCCCTCCGATAACTCGTCCAACCGCTCCGGTCGCTGTTCCCTGTGCGAATGAAGGGGGTAAACAAAAAACAGATGTTTCGTCGTCTTCCTCTTCTTTGTTGTCCTGCTCGTCGTCGTATCGTCGTTTGCTTTGTTTTTGTGTTCTGCTCATAAACCGGTTGCAGCGGTGTCGAGACGGGGAAATGAATTCGCGAGTGGGATGAACTTTGTGGAACGCGTGCGGATTTCTCGAGTGGATCTTGTTTTGAATTCGAACGGTTTTTCGGTGTGATACTGGTGGAGAGGTGGTGCGTGTGGGCTTTGAGAGACAAGCCGCACGAATGAGTCTGCGGCTGCGTAGGGGGCCTGATATGGGTCACCGACAACGTTTTTCTTTCTTTGGAGCTGTTGGTGATGAGACTTCTGTTGTTGCTGGTGGTCTGCTCCAGTCTGTCGTGGGCTGGCGATAATTAATTTGATGTGAAGCTAATTTGATGTGAAATTAATCATCTTTTGAGACATCAGCGAAGCCGTTGCCAGATTTGGTTAAGTGGATGGGGCTTGAAATTGAGTCACGCTCTAATTCTTGAGGGGGTCTGGAGGGGCTGGGGAAAGTGTGGGATGATCAGCAGACTGGCAGTTATTTCTTCATCGACGATTAATGAATCAATTTCGGTGCAGAATATTGGGGGCAGTGAATAGACACTTTGCATAGGGAATTCTTTTTATATCTCAGACTTCGGAGTACCTACAGAAAATTGTTCTAATTTCCAAACTTCAAATAGACTGACTTAAATCGTTTTCAAGACTAAAGTCGTCCTCAATACTTCAGTCGTTCTTCAGTCTCAAGTCGTCCTCCAGACACAAGTCGTTTTTCAGACTCAAGTCGTCCTCCAGACGCAAGTCGTTCTTCAGATTTAAGTCGTTGTTCAGACTCAAGTCGTCCTCCAGACTCAAGTCGTCCTCCAGACTCAAGTCGTCCTCCAGACTCAAGTCATCGTCCAGACTCAAGTCGTTCTTCAGACTCAAGTCGTCCTCCAGACTCAAGTCGTTCTTCAGTCTCATGTCGTTCTTCAGACTCAAGTCGTCCTCCAGACTCAAGTCGTTCTTCAGACTCAAGTCGTCCTCCAGACTCAAGTCATCCTCCAGACTCAAGTCGTTCTTCAGTCTCAAGTCGTTCTTCAGTCTCAAGTCGTCCTCCATACTCAAGTCATCCTTTAATCGTAGTCTCAAGTCCTCCACACTCAAATCAATCTCCAGACTCCTTCAGTCTGAAGCTGCTCTCTAGACTCAAGTCAACTTTCCGTCTCAAGTTGGCCTCTAGACTCAAATCGTTTTCCAGACTCGTCCTCTAAACTAAAGTCCTCCCTCAGTCTGAAGACTTCCTAAAGACTCTTGTCGTCCTCTAAACTCAAATCTTCCTCCAGAAGACTAAAGTCTTCCTCAAGGCTTAAATCCTTCTCCAGAGTCAAGACGTTTTCCAGACACAAACTTTTTCTAGACTCAAGTCGTCCTCCATACTCAAGATCCAAACCACCCTCCAAATTCAAGTCTTCCCTAAAACTCTAGACTTAAGACACAAGTCGTTCCCCAATCTCTCGCTGGTTTTAAGACTCAAGCTGTTGTTTTCCTCTAGCGCTCCTCTTCACTTAAGACTTTTGTATCCCGCGGAGCTTAAGCTTTGCTTCAGATTTTAGTCCTTCTTAAGGACCAAACCATCTTCTAGACTCATCCTTAAGATCCAGATAAAAGCCTCATCTTGCCTTTTAAGGTCCCTTTTGGAGGTGTGAACCAAATATGAGCCACTTTCGAATTTCCAGTTGGCCCCCAACCGCCTCCTCAAAACACAGAATGCCCTTCGAACTTTAAGTCTCAAGCCAATTTTCTTCGATCCAAGATTTGCTCCTTGAAGCTTGGCTATAATTCCCAACACCAGTTCCCCTAATCTGTACGCGCCTTGTGACAGATCCTCTGTTGCCTTGCTCCATCAGTTTTCAGCAAACACTTCCTGACCCAAATTGACTTCCAAATTCACACCACCACTCTCGGAGCTTCCGTCCAAGTCGTTCTCCTCCTCGATGGAATCATTCCCAATGACAGCTTCAGCAACAACTCTGTCCCCGGCGCGAGCATCGCCAATCAATCTAAATTCCGCTCAATAGACATCAATCCGCTTCCCTCATTAATCATCGTTACTTTCGAAGCAGCAGCGATGGCATTTCGAAAGCATGCCTCCAACCCATCGCGGCGTCCAATGAAAGTCCGGGTGAAAGGCTCCCCTGGCTGCTCGGCGGGCGATGGCGGTTGCGATGGTCGTGGCGGTGGTGGTCATTTCCAATTGTCTCCGTTCAGCGGATAATTAAATCAGTCGATGAATAGATTTCGCGAAATTGTTCTCAATTGGCAACAGTGGGCGCGCCGGTCCCTTTCCCCCTCCATCCACCGGAGGGGAGGCATGAAACCGTCAACCATGGAGCAAGCCATCGTTTAATCATTATTCGAGCACTAATTGAATGAAATTGACGTGACAGATCTCACTTTGCAATTCTAATCCGAGTCGTGCTGTGTCATCTCTTTTCAGATTCGGTGAAGTGAGGGCAAGAAGATTTCCTTAGACAACATCAATATGGTTCATTCAGCCGAGAATCCCATCACGGAGCAGGAGGCCAATGTGGAATCCAAAGAAGGTAAGTTGTGTCTGAAAAAATTGTGATTCCCTTTGAGGTGTAAGAAAGATGATTTGGTTCTTTTGGAAGATTTTTTTGTTCTTCATGGGTTGCAAGGACGCTGCTACTGGCCCCTATCCAGTCGCTGCAACTGGCCCCTAACCAGTCGCTGCAACTGGCCCCTAACAAGTCGCTGCAACTGGCCCCTAACCAGTCGCTGCAACTGGCCCCTATCCAGTCGCTGCAACTGGCCCCTATCCAGTCGCTGCAACTGGCCCCTATCCAGTCGCTGCAACTGACCCCTATGCAACTGGCCGCTATCCAGTCGCTGCAACTGGCCGCTATCCAGTCGCTGCAACTGGCCGCTATCCAGTCGCTGCAACTGGCCCCTATCCAGTCGTTGCAACTGGCCCCTATCCAGTCGTTGCAACTGGCCCCTATCCAGTCGCTGCAACTGGCCCCTATCCAGTCGCTGCAACTGGCCACTACCCAGTCGTTGCAACTGGCCCCTATCCAGTCGTTGCAACTGGCCCCTATCCAGTCGCTGCAACTGGCCCCTATCCAGTCGCTGCAACTGGCCCCTATCCAGTCGCTGCAACTGACCCCTATGCAACTGGCCGCTATCCAGTCGCTGCAACTGGCCGCTATCCAGTCGCTGCAACTGGCCGCTATCCAGTCGCTGCAACTGACCCCTATGCAACTGGCCGCTATCCAGTCGCTGCAACTGGCCCCTATCCAGTCGCTGCAACTGGCCCCTATCCAGTCGCTGCAACTGGCCCCTATCCAGTCGCTGCAACTGGCCCCTATCCAGTCGCTGCAACTGGCCCCTATCCAGTCGCTGCAACTGGCCCCTATCCAGTCGCTGCAACTGACCCCTATGCAACTGGCCGCTATCCAGTCGCTGCAACTGGCCGCTATCCAGTCGCTGCAACTGGCCGCTATCCAGTCGCTGCAACTGGCCCCTAACCAGTCGTTGCAACTGGCCCCTATCCAGTCGCTGCAACTGGCCCCTATCCAGTCGCTGCAACTGGCCCCTATCCAGTCGCTGCAACTGGCCCCTATCCAGTCGCTGCAACTGGCCCCTATCCAGTCGCTGCAACTGGCCCCTATCCAGTCGCTGCAACTGGCCCCTATCCAGTCGCTGCAACTGGCCCCTATCCAGTCGCTGCAACTGGCCCCTACCAAGTCGCTGCAACTGGCCCCTACCAAGTCGCTGCAACTGGCCCCTATCTATGTTGTCCCTGAACCTGGGCCCTTATAGAGTTCCTACAGCCGGCCTCCTATGTAGTCTCCGCAACTCTCACTCTGGGGGCTCTTTGGCCCAACTTGTGTGCAAATTCTTTTACTGTCCACGTAGTGAACCTGCTTGAAAACCAAACCCTGATGCTAAAGGATATCATCGCGCTCATTAAATCAATTATTTGCTGGAGTCCCACAAGGGTCAGAACTTGATCCAGCTCTGTTTGCCCCTAAATGCATTGATTTCGCTTTTCTCTCTTCAAACTTTCACTCCGTTGAATTGATTTCATTGTCAAACAGTTTTCAAAATTTTTGTTCCAACCAGTAAAGATCCCACAAGCCACCCCTCTTGCACTCCCTGTCCCCCATCCCACAAAATTTTTACGAAAAAATGTATGAGCCGCTTGCATCTCAGATCCTGGTTGCGCGCCGCATCTGTCATTCCCTCCATCCCAAGACAGCGCGAGTGAGTTGCGAAAACTTTGTCGTATGTGATGCTCGAATTGCCCTGAACGCTTGCCAAAACCGTTGTGTTGTGAAAATCGATTAAGGACGAGAAAGGAAGCAACGCGTGATGGGTTGGGAACTGAATTCGGTTGGTCCTCCTCGTCTAATGGGCGAAACGGTGGTGGTAGGCTATGTGGGCAGCATCTGAGGTTGACGAGGAGACTCGCCCCCCTCTCCTCCTCCCCAAGCACACCCACACACACGGAAATTCCACCGACTGACAAGGAAAACATATTAAAAGTTCGTCCCAAGAACGGATGACAAAAGTAGACGACGACGACGCAGAACCATTAGCCTTCCACACACTCGACCTCAGCTCTTGCAGATTGGCCAGCGGGGGGTCTGTGTGTCTGCCGCTGATGGAGACGAACGACAAACGACGAACGAATGACGTTAATGTGAGAAACTATTGATTGGTGACGACCGACGACGGGCGTAGGCACTGCCTGCGTGTGTGTCTGTACGTGGTTCAGCGGCTTCGTGAGAAATTTTGACAGCTCCCTTTGCGTTTGAAGTGATGTAAAGGTCACGTGGAAAATCTATAATCGCTTGGGAGAGGATGGGGGAGAGGGGGCTTCGACAGGATGTGACCACTTAGCTGGTGAAAGACACGCGTGGTGGAAAGTGGGTGGGTGATGATGGTTAAATTTGCTTAGAAAGTGGAAAAGTATCCGTCTGGTCGGGGAGGGAGGTAATAATTCTTCACTGTGAGACAAGAAGCAGACACAGTGGAGACAGAATGAGACATTTTTAAGAGGCTAAGGTGCTTTGTGACTCATTTGTGACGTCCTTACAGACCAGCTTTCACTATGCGTTGAGTCTCTGGAGAGCAACACACTTGCAGCATATGTTGAGGTTGCGCCAAGATTCAGTCAAGACAATCAGCCTCTGTCAGGTCTTTAAGTTTCAACTTCCGGTTTCAACTTTCAGCTTCAACTTCTGGCTTCAACTTCAGGCTTTAACTTCTGGCTTCAAATTCTAAACGTTGGCTTTCATGAAGACATTCCCCAGTTCTTTAACTCACTCTTCTATCAAGTCCTATCCCAATCGCCAAGTCCTGCTCAATAATTCAAGCTTCTGCCAATTCTTCCTCAGGTTTATAAACTCAAGCCGGTGCAAAGTTCAAAACGTTGTCAAGGTTCTGTACAGTCTCTGAACTTACCGAATTCAGAACTCTATCAAGTTTTTCCAGTTTTTGAACTGAAGCCTCTGCCGGTCCGGGCTCTGGCCAGCCGCTGAGCTCAAACAACTATCAATGCTCTGCCCAGACTTTGACCTGAAGTCTCTGCTAAATCCTTGTCCAGTTTATAAACTGCCGTGTAAGCCAGTGTCGGGGTTCTGAGCAGTCGGTTGAATTAAGCCGCTGTCAGGGCTCTGCCTAGTTACTGAACTCAAGTCTCTGCCATGTCTGTATCCAAGTCAAGGCTCAAGCCTCTGTGAGGGCCTAGCCCAGTCTATGAACTCAAATCCTTGTCAGGGTTCTATCCATTCCTGTGTCCAGTCTCCGTCAAGGCATTGACCAGACTCTAAAGTCAAATCGCTGTCAGGACTCTATCTAGTCTCTGAATGCTAGTCTCTGTTAAGTCGCAGAAATAAAATCTCCGTCCAGTCTTCAAGCCTCTGCTGCGGTTCTCTCTAGTCACACCCGGAGTCTGTCCATTCTCCGTTCTTAAGCTTCTATCCACGCTTAGATTTATCAAGGCTTTCACCAGTCTCTAAAATCAAACCACTGTGAAGGCTCTGTCCAGTCTGTGAACTTAATCCACTATCAAAACTTTGCCTAGTCTCCGTCAAGGCTTTAATCTGTCTCTCTTTCAGGGTTCAAGCCACATTCGGATTCTGTCCAGTCTTTAAAGTCAAACGTCTGTAAAAGTCGGTCCATGAACTCAAGTCTTTGTCAGGTCCGAGCTCTCCCTAGTCGCTGAACTCAAACAAATTCTATCCAAGTTTCTGCCAAGTCTGACTGTTGTCAGGGCTTTGACCAGTCTCTAAAGTCAATCCAGCGTCAGGGCTCTGTCCAGTACTAGAACTGAAGCCTTTGTCAAGACTTTGTTCAGTCAAATGTGAACCATGGCTCCAGCCTCTACCAGAACTCTGTCCAGTCTCTGTTAAGTCGCAGAACAGAATCTCTGTCCAGAGCTTGAAACTTAAGTCTCTTGTGCGATTTTGTCTAGTCTCCGTCCATCAGAACTTAAACCATCCCTTCGCGTCTTCTCCGCCCCGCTCTCACCCTCCACCATTGACGAACAAAACTCAAACATCAGGACCTCCTCCCCTTCCCACTTCTGGACCGCTATCCCTTCGAGCACAAAAGCCTCGTCAAACAATGTCAAGTAATCGAACACTAGAAAAAGTCCCGAGCAAATGGTAACTTTAAGGCGAACATCCTGTGTCCTGATTTCGTTCACTTCCCCCAAACCAAAGTGACGCTTGACTCCACAGTGTAATCCGCAAGCAAACGCCAACATTTTCATATTCAAGGATTTTCCTTTGGACTCCACCCGTCCCATTGCTGCGCCCCTTTTACACTCCAATTCGCCGCGGACTGAGGAGGCGGCAACAACAGTCAGTCAAATCCTTGAGTGCATATGAATATTTACTCCGACATATCCACGACGGTTTTCTTTCGCTCATCATCTGCATTATTCATGCCGCCGAGGATGGCGCTCACCCCTTCCCGTCCCGGCATCCTGACATTCGGCAGCTGAAAGGCAAACAAATCTGTCTAAGGATACCCGTCATTTTTGCTGTCAACGCGGTATGCAAACAGGTTCGGGGAGATGGCGGTGTAAGCCAGGTGGAGGCGGCGGCGGAATGTTTGCTTTCCGAAGTCAAGGAGGCACCGACGACAACTACAACGGCGCCGACGACAGCAATGAGGACATTTGGTGAGAGGTTGGTGTTTGGGCCTCGCAGTGAGTCACTAGTTGCACGCGGAAGTGGAGATGTGATTCACTCGGAGAGAGATCTGTTTGCATTCGCCGGTAAGGTAGGGCGCCAATCAAAGAAATTGACCCATAAAAGAGGTTTACTGCATTTTGACGGCCTTTTAATTGCCGCTTGAGGGAAGGAAATGACCAGGAGCCTTTTCACAGAAATCTTGATTGAACAATTCATTCGGAAATCCATTTAATAGTCTCTTTACTCATCAAAGGCGAACCTCCCCACAGTCAGGGCCCTCGCTGAATTGCCGACGATTGCACCCCTGGGACGTCGAAGGGCGACCTCATTAGAGGTTCAAATTCGTCTCGTTATCTCTCAGTAAACACAAAGACTATCGATTGACGGTAACGTAACGACTTTTGTCTCCTCTGTGATTCCACAGTCCACCCCACCAGCCCACACCCCGCCGCAGCCATCGGCTGCCCTGCCCGGCGACAAATTCCAATTTCGCCTTTTATTACCACCGCTTGGACATCCTCCATGTCCCTGGCCAACAGGGCAGAAGTCAACAGAAAGGTCCTGCAGAGGATGAAAAAAGTCATAACTCTAATTTGTAATTATTGCCTATCCCCCCCCCCCCCCAGCCGGATTTCCTCACTGAATTAATTTTATCCTTCGATCTTGGAGGACAGCCACGTATGAGGGTGAGTCTAAGCAACAATCCCACACACACACACACACGCACTCGAAGTCAGCATCCTTTTGCGTGGCGATGTCAAAGATAAACCTCACCAGTCACCATTCCCCTCGTCAGGCTTGTTGGCAACATAAGTCCTTGTCATCGTCATCTCCTCCAAGTGGCAGGGGTCTTCTTCTCTTTCACAACTGGTGTGTGTGTGTGTGTGCGTGGGTGTGTGTATTCTTTTTAAGGAAGTCAACCCGCTGTTACCATTCTCTCTCACTCGCCGTAATTAGAATACATTTCTCATGAGAGAGACCGAATGGGACATGAGACGAATTGATAATTATACAATGCGTGGGTGACGGCCGACGAGGGAGGGGGGGTGGTGATTGCGAAGGACTGAAATTCAAATTCAAATTCAAATAATGATATGCAGTCGTTGTAATCTCATAGAGAGAGAGAGAGGGCCACGCGCGCGTTAGAAAACGAGCTGCAAAGCCCTCCCTAGGTGCGGACTCGCTTGTTTTTCCATTTCAATACCGAGGTAACAGTGATTATGCGGGCGTCGTCGTCGTCCTGTGCTGGGATAATCAAGTGAGAATGTGAATTTATTAAATGAGTCCCGTGCAAGGATATCACTGCACAGATGTTGTTTGTAGTATGTGTATGGTGGGGGGGGGGGGGGGGGGGGCTTGGCGTACGCGGGGAGATAATAAGGCAATTGACGAGCGAAAATCGGGTAACCTCGGCGATGTGAGGGCAATTTTAAGTGGCAACCGTGCAATCACAACCATCAATGCGTTGGTTGCGAGGAGGGGGTTTTGACTGTGTGAAGGGTGAGGGGACTTCATTTTGTGTTGTTTTTTTTTGGAGATGTGAGGTGAAGGTTTCTGTTAACCGAGGACCACTTTGTCTCTTTCAAACTCATCTCC
Source organism: Eristalinus sepulchralis (assembly GCA_944738645.1). NCBI lineage: Eukaryota > Metazoa > Arthropoda > Insecta > Diptera > Syrphidae > Eristalinus > Eristalinus sepulchralis. The sequence continues at coordinate 7,463,992 of OX122886.1, read as the reverse complement.
TGGCGGGAGCTGTGTTCTGAAGTTCTACTTGTCTCCAGGGATGCAGGATTCTTCTCTCGGACGTAGCTTAGGTTTCCATTTTGCAGTCTATCTGACCCCAGAGTCTATTTGTTGTCATCCTTGTACAGCACACGGTTGGGTGGATAAATGCTTCGTCCTAACATCAAGTTCTTCGAAAAGATGTGCTTGGGGCTTCACATATTCCTTGGGACAAAAATATGATTTCCACTTAAAGCTACTCTAGATATGCCTGTGCATTTCAAAACAAAGTCATTTTAGACCATTTTAAGGCAAAATTCGACCACAAGGACTGTCTCCACCTAGGATGGGCTGCTCAGTTTACTTGGAGAGAAAAGAGTGAGAGACTTCAATGAAGGGGCGTTTGAGAATCTAAGATCTTCGTCAGACCTTCTTTCTTGTCCAGTGTCTTTCATCAGCTCAGGATGCTCCCTCAGCTCGATGCTTATCCGATTCTCCAGATCCGCGACGTCAAAATTACCCAAAAGTTTGAGTCACTCCGAAGTCAGTAAACGCAGATTCTTGACGAAATCACAGGCTAAGGGGATTATTTGTTGCCTTTAAGTGACCGGGATTGAGTCACAACACAAGTCGAAGGAATGGAGGAAGAAAGTTAGAAACGAGATACCACTGGTTGGGCTAAATGTCTGTAATGAGGGTGAAAGCTGAGCTGGGGAGCACATTCTATATTCGTAGGGCGCGGCTTAAGAACGAGTCTCCAAACTTAACAGAACGCCAGAGAGGAGGCTTAAGGGTGAACGAATGAACACGCCTAGTGAAGCGTGCATTGCGGGCAAATTTTTGAATGGAAGTGGCACACAGTTGGCTAAGTCATTTGAGCAGCTATTGTTGAAATAAAGACAAACGAGTGATAGAGACGCGATATTCAAATAATTGACGGACACCAGAGACCAGGGCCTACCATCTACAGCAACTACTCCTGATGCGTTCCATTGTGTTTCATCAGAGGAATGGATCTACACTTGTTTGCCAACTCCAAACGGCGAGATTTAAGAGGCTTTTCACAGGCAAGGGTACTAAGGGGTACTTTCACCGTTGTAGATTTTATTTCGTTTATAAGTTTATAAAGCAGTCCGCACAATTAACAATTCAGAGATGGGTGCTTCTTGAGTGTTGTCAGCAACTCGAAAGAGGTGTTCAGTTTGGGAATCGAATCTGTGGGGATTTACCCACAACGCTACTGCGACCACGCATCATTACATCAGTCTTCCAACGCAGGTCTCTACCGTCCTACAGGATTTGCCTAAGTCGCTGTGTGAAATGCCCCAACGTGCCAATGGGTCCCTACGATTGCCTTCATATTCTCTAGCGATTAAAAAGCTTTCTGGCGATTCCATATCTGTCAAGAGCGCGGTTTCTTCATCCTTCTCAAATGGCTCGGTATGCGGTGTGCAGTATTTAGGCTCTTCAATTTTGCTATTTCAGACTCTTCCCTTGTAAGCACCGTCTCAAGGACAAGGACAGTTGAGTCTAGCCATGTGTACCTTTAACTTTCGCCTTTTTTAGCTTGCCCATGAAGAGATATCACCTTCTGCAAGAACAAGGCAAATTGTCCTGCTGGTCAAGTTGAGTTTCTTGATGTAGATTGTTGCTTTACTCATTCACCGCCACCTTCGTCCCTATTAACAGCTGAGTCTGGGAAGATGAAGTTTTGGTCAGTTTTTAGACCGTCGGGGAAGACGAAGTTATGGCTAGTCTCTAGACCGCCGGGGGGGGGGACGAAGTTTTTGCCAGTCTCTAGACAATCGGGGTCGACGAGGTCTTGGCCAGTTTCTAAACCGTCGGGGTAGACACAGTTTTGACCAGGTTTTAGTTTCAGCCAGTTTCTAGACCGTAGAGGAAGACGAAGTTTTGACCAGTTTCTAGACCGTCGAATAAGACGAAATTGTAACCAGTCTCAAGGCCGTCAGGTTCACTTTCTTTAATGGTACCCCATAAGAGTTTAATTGTCCTCTGTGGCTCTCAGCACAAAACGACTGTGTTGCCTGGTCTTCCGTGACTCAAGTTGAAGTCTTCGAGTTCAGTGCCAGCCAACGCCCTATCGACGGTGTGCAGTGTGCAGTGCAGCTGACGGAATTTTTGAAAACCGTGCCCCTAGTCTTTTTCTCTAGACTTCTGCACGATGAACTCCAGGATGATGTTAAAAAGTCACATGACGGCACGAGGCTTTGCTTAAATCCTTTTTTAGTGAGCTTATCGAGACCTCTAACCGACCTTGATGGAGCAGTCATTGATTTCTATTGTCATTATGGTCTGACGGATGTAGCTGGTTTTAAGCCACACTATCACACGCAGCCCTGATACCGACAAATAGGTGAATGGGTGCAAATCTGGAGGTGGTTGCTAAATCTGCTGCTGTGTGAAAGTCTGGTCTATCGTGGACTTCTCTGCTCTGAAACCAAAGTGAAACGGACTCACTGCCGTGTTCTTGGATGTTTTCAGATGTTGACACAGAATCATTGAGAGGAACTGAGTCCCATGGTTGGTGGCATAGTCGAAGTGACTCGTTGGACTCGATCACATCATTTAGTTCAGGTCTAGCTTCAGTCTTGATGTTAGTCCCCAGAACGACGTTCTTGTTCATTGTCCTTCAAATTTGTGACGATAGAGTCCAAAAAAGATGATCAGGGTGGAGTTTCTTTACAAAATAGTCTGTCAGTGCCTTGTGTCCTCTCACGAATGGAGTAAACCTAGAGTTCAGTGGAGACTCCGAGTGATGGGTTTGAAAATCTTGGACGTTAGCAAATGAGGAAGTCTTCGTGAGAGGGAAGTGCGATCTATCCGTTGATAATATCTGGAGGAGAAGATGCAGTATGGAACTCTAAAGACTGTACGACGGCATGCGCCTTGTCAAGCATCCACGGTTGCAAAGCTTAAGATGGCCAAGGAGGCGACGACGACAACTACGACGGCAACTACAACGGGGACATTTGATGAACGGCTGGTGTGTAGGCCTCGCAGTGAGTCGCTAGTTGCACGCGGTGGTGGAGATGTGATTCATTGGGAGAGAGATCTGATTGCATTCGTCGGTAAGGTAGGGAGCCAATCAAAGAAATTGACCCATAGAAGAGGTTTACTGCATTTTGACGGCCGTTTGATTGTCTTTTTAATTTTTTCTCAGTTTATCTCGGGCATCCGGGTTTGAGGCTTGTCTACAAGGCGGAAACGATGCAAGTCGATTTTTGGAACCTTGGAAACTTGTCGAGCATCGATCTGGTTGATAGTTGATTGATGAGTGCACCTCCCATCCTTTTAGAACGATGTTGAGGTGTAGAACCACTGAAATCCACCAGCTTAAGCCCACTTTCCTGATTTTTGAATTGAAACCTGTGCTCTCTAGTGTGGCTTGTAAAGATCTCTTCCTTTTCCAGTTCTGCGTTGAGGTCTCCCAGCGCCAGCCTGGTGTCGTACCTGCCACTGGTCGTATGAAATAATGGAAGACATCCTGTTGAAGTGGATTAGCCGATTCTGCCTGCAATCACTTCCACCAACAAAAGCCCCTCCTAAAATCCTTTGCAAAATTAATTTCCCTTCAAAGTCCTTCATTCGCATTGTCTTTGGAATTTTTGATTATCACTCTGTGTCTGCCACAAATCCCTCATCAGTCAAACTGAGAATTTGTTGCTCTTTACCCTCTGGAGAGTCATTTCATTTGGCGGCGTCCCACTGACAACGCATCTGACCACCACACAAGGGCCAACGACAACGACTCTCGCACCTTTCTGCAGAGTCCTTCAAACTGAAGTTCACCTCTCGACTGAGGGCTCCTGAAACTATTTCAAATTTGAATAGTTTTTCGCAGTTTGTTGGAGAGCCCCCAAACCCCAGCCTGCCAATGGCCTGGTCCTGGTGCCTGTTTTCGATTTTTTTCCTCTGCAAGTTTTTGAAATTAAAATTTGTTTCGACAGTTTTTCAGTGCCGGCGCGTCAAATTCTCGAGGGGGGTGACCAAGTGCCATTGACACGAGTCGGTGACTCGCCGGCTATGTATTCGGGGAAAAGTTTCGCCCCGAAAGTGTGAAACAGTTGACGCCGACAGGACAGCCGATGGACTTCGTAATGAGATGTGTCGCAGAAGGCGTACGATGCTGGACATTGAATTAATTGGTTTTGTGTGTGCTGAGGGGGAGGTGGGAGAGGAGGCGCAGTCTGGGGTGGGTGATGAATTTCGCTTTCTTTGCGGATTTGTTTGCCTCATCACGTTTCTCATCACTGAATCGATTGACTTTCAGTCTCATCTCCCGTCAATCCATCGCAGATTCTCAGTCTGCGGTCGCTGCGAAGTAACTTTGAGTGTCGCTGCTCAGACTTGAATTTCCATTTCAATCGTGTTTTGCGGTGAAGGGGGCGATGGAATGGCAGTCCGTGTTACTTCATGAAATTTGCATGACAGACGACGACTGTACACTTTCCGAATGTGCGTGTGTGTGTGTGTGTGTGTGAAGGGGTGTGGGTGGATGCGAGGTTGCGTGGGTTTACCCTTCAGCCGCCCCACCATCGAAGTCGTCGTCATGTTGCTCGCATGACAACGTCCTGTGGGACGCACACACAAAGTCGGCCGCACTCTTTTTGTGTCCGTGCCGCACTTGGGGGTTGGCATGCGAAAGGGGGACCACGTACGGGGTTGAACATTAAATTAAAGTGGCTGCTGCAGTGCACAGGTTGCGTTCTGCTGTTTTTTTTTTTTTGACAAATTACACTTGCAGTGTCGGTGGAGTGAAAGTGACACGTGCTCGAAAACTCGAAATTAATTTAATCGAGGAATTGTTGGCGTCCCTGAGTCCTGCAGAAAGGCGAGGCGTAGCGCGCATACACATGAATAAATCAGCGATCGACAGGGATCCAGGAGCGGATGGGGAATCACTTAAATTTTTAATTATGACGGATTGGCGTAGAATGCCGACGGGGGGTGCCACTGGTGCAGCTTCAAGTGGGGCTTCTCCCTTGTGATTAATGGATTTGCATACACATGCATTTGTATGCAACGGAAGTGTGGATGGTGGCCATGTGGAGGGGATGAATGCAATTGCAGTTCACAGAGGGGGAGAGAGGGAGCAAGAGAGAGAGAGAGACAGAGTGACTAGCAGCAAAAGACGATGACGATGACGATTGTGTTTGGGCGAGGTAAACACTTTCAATTTTAGAGAAACAGGGTGAAGGGGGGGAGGGAGTAGGTTTTGGTCCTGCAGGAGCGTTTGTTTTCCATCAGTTTCGGGATGCCTTTTTGAAACTCTCAGCGCATTGGCGCTGATTTTGAAGGGAAATGTGTGGAAATGGGTCGGGAAATTCTTAACGACTTGAAAATGTGTCAAAATTCGTTCAAAAAATGTCCAAGGATGTCCAACAATACCCAGAAAAGAGGCCTATACTTGGCTGAAACTGTCGAAATCCATCTAAGAAGGGACTGTGGCCCAGTGGTCAATCGAAGCGGCGCTCCCTAGCCAACTGTGATGCAGGCCGGACCCTATGGCCCTGGAAGGACATTAATAAAAGCGCCATTTTCAACCAGCTGGACAAAATGAAGCTCCCGATGTTGGTCGGGGTTCTGTCCATGTCTTATGGTGTACCAGGTATCACGGGATGAAAATTGGTTGCTTCTGCAGCAGTTGTGGCGTCAAAAAGGAACTGAAGGGCACCTCTCCTTGCCTGTGGAGCTATTTAAGTTTAGGGCCACTGACAGAGGTATTGAGGAGTGTCCCTGTAGATTCAGTACTCCAAAAGAGTCCCAAAACGAGGAGGCATCTTGTAAAAAAGCCGCTTAAACGTCGTCTTGAAAAAAAAAAATTGCATCTCCAACCTCGCACACAAAACTCTTCCACAATGCAACGGCGCACTTTACAAGAGGATCAAGTAAAAAAAAAAAACAAACTCCACCCCATTACCATTCCATTTCACAATCTCGACCCCGGCAAACTTCGAACAATTCGATGAAAGCCGACTGCCGTCTCTCCCGGCACGCCATCTCCCTCCTGCTCGCCTCTTAGATTATAATCACTGCCACAGCCCCAGGCCAGCACACTCATTCCGCCCTCATAATTTGCATAATTGACCCTTCAAAAGCATCAACCAAAGGCGGCAGCACCATCTCGAGTAGCAGCGGCTGCCCCTTCTTTGCCCACGTTTTTAGCGTTGGCGGTGGCGGCGGCATCGTTGTCGGCTGGAAGTTCATCATAACCATATGTTTCCGTTTCCAAGACACATCCACCGCCATCACCATTCGAAACCAACAAAATTGAGAAGGATAATTGTGTTTCTAGAGAAAACGACGACGACGAGGACGTCGAGTCCCCACTCAGTCCCTAGACTCTCGGAAACAATGCGAAAGCCGCACACAGTCGAGACTGGGGTGAGAGCAGCTGTAGAGATGAGAAAACTCGTCCTGCAGCGTCTTCAACTCCAAACTACCACAACTCCTGTTGAGCGGACGGGAAGAAGAAGAAGAAGAAGAAGAAAGGAAGAAAAAAAATAGAAGACGTTTTCTGCTCCCCCGAAGGACATTAAGAGGTAAGCCTCCATTTTTCTTGAAGATTCCTCGCCACTGCCGCCTTCGTGTGTTGTGTGGTGAGGTGTGGGCGAGGAAGTCGTCTCTTCCGTTTTATCGATAACTCAACAATCACACCGAAAGTCTGACGCTGGCTCTTTCACTCGCACACACAGTAAGGAGATCATGAAACCAGTCCTCCGCCCATTCATCCATTTTCCGTCCTATTTAGAGTTCGTTTACCTCTTCGTGCCTGACTGTGGGGATTGAATCCGAGAGGCGAAGCGAAAGAGCGAAAGTAATGCCGCCTCGGGAGGGAAAAGAGAAATTCAGATTCTCCCTCGGCGGCAGCCTTCAGCGGCCAGCCAACACCCCTTCAAGATCCTTTTTAATTTTTATTGACGACCATTAAGCGAATATATCGTCCTGCCGTTGTCCTTTTCCCCACCTTTCGAATCCAATCTCGGACGGCAAATCTAATAAAACTCATCTCTCATCACCCCAGCCCACACCACCCACATCCTGTGTCCGCTACTGTCACTTCATGAAAAGGGTTGTTACGACATAATAAGGATCCGGGCTCCATACACGTCCCGGTAATTAATCGAATTCCAACCCTTTAATTGTCTTTTTAGACAGGCGGAGCCCGGTTGCCGGTGAAACGATGGCCAACCAGTTGCTCTATCAGGCCCTGACACTCACACACACACACACACACATACCCGGCCGCCCGGTGTATCTGCATCTGACGACAAAAAAAAAAAACCTGAAGCGAAACACACACCCCCTCACCATCTGAGACCGTTCCCGGACTGGGAGTGAAAATTTCGTGATTTACTGTGGATGTTCGTGTGTGCGAGGGGATGCGATATTCCCGAGTCCTTAAGTGGGGATATCTGCGGTTCGGTTTAATGGGTTTTTAAGGATCTTGTAACAGTGCCTTAATGGCACCAAAATTCCATAGACACTGGAGAACCGATGGGTTGTGGCGGTGGGCGGAGGGGGGGGGGGTGGATGGGCCTTGGCTCCGGCTAATTGCTTGTTAAGAGTTGAAAGTGGGCGGCAAAGCATTTTATCATTATTGGAGGAGGACACCAGAGGGGCGGATGTGTCATGATTGAGAGTCATGAACAAGTATTACCGAAACGGCAACAAGTTACTGTCGGTCTGGGGGTGAGGGGAAAGGCGGCTGGGGGTGCCGTCAAAGGTCAGCTAATGAGATATGAATGAGTTGAGGGGTGGATTTGACAGTTTTGTGAGTGAGATTTGACAGGATTTTGTGGGATATTGCAGAGGGGGAGTGAATTTGGTGAGAACGGTGGAGCTTGCTTATCAGGGATTTGGTTAAGGAAATGGCCGTCATTGAAGGTGATGAATCTACCGAAACTTTGGTGAAAAGATGAAAGGCAGCCAGGTCCGACAAAGAATGTCCTTTGCAACTGTTGAGTCACTTAGGGAACTCTAGTCCTTCATACAATAATTTCGAACCAGAAGTCGAACCAAGCTACTGGAGCTCAAAGATGATCCTTGAAACTGCTAAAGGCAGCTAAGGATGACTTGGTAAGGTGGGGCATGCATGTGTTCAGCTCTAAGATGTGTGGTCTCAGTGGCAGACGTTGAGTACACAAAATTGGAGACAGCTTCGACGGCTCCAACAACTGCGGGATGGGTCCTTCTATCACCGCGTACAAGATCGACCATTATGCGCGAACGCCGTCAAAACTAGGTCTTCAGAGCAGGCAAGTCCACGATGGACCAGATTTTCATACTGCAGCGGACCTTGTCACTGGCTCAAGGAAGAGATTTGACACCCATCCACTTGTTTGTCGATTCGAGACTATGGTATGGATAAAGACTATGGTTTCTGCTTCTTTCATGGGCGTATAGGGGTGTTGATCATATTAGGCCGATTTTTGGTATTCCCACCAATCTCGTCACATTGCCTCGCTGCTCCATTGAAGCCTGTAATGAAATCACAGAGACTTTCAGTTTTACACGAATTTGGGACCTGTACCTAAGTGCTTACCCAAAAAATTGTTTCAATTCGAAGAAGTGATAAAAAGGCACTTCTCCCTTTCCTCGGGCAAATTTTGAATTCCGTGGCAGTGAAAAAGGTTTCCCATTCGGCCGCAAACCGTTCCTTAAGACGTTTTTTCCCACCTTCGTATGAACTACAGCTCAGCCAGTAGGTCACACACTCGATGACCAAGTTAAGGCCGGTCGATGCAAAGAAGTGGCATGGGGCTGGATCTTCCCAACTGAGTCCTTCCAAAGTGTCGCAAGCCGGTTTCGATATGATGGAGAACCAACCGAGCATCTGAATCTTTCCTATCCCTCAGAGTGTACTGGAAACAACTTGTTAGCAAGTGTTCAGCATCTTCATGAGTACTTTGTACTTGTGAATCATCTTCGTCCTTCAATGCTTCTCTTTTTAAGTCGTACGCAATTTTAAAGCCTCTGGAACCATCTGTCGCGCTTCTCTTGTGTCTTCTCCAAGTAATCGATTTGATTCAGCACACGTTTACTTTAAATGGAAAAAAAACATCAATAATCTTCGTTTGGCATTCATCAACAAAATTCACTTCTTTTAAACTTTTCGACACTCACTCTGGCGCGTGGCTGCTTTCTTGGAACAGACATAACAAATGAACTACAGATACAGCGTCATCGGTTGATGGAAATCCGTATTTCCCCATGGAGTCTTGATGACCACTGCACTTCCTTTGCCTCTAGACTGCCATCTGATGCACAGACACCAATAATTAGGTCGCGACGCACATGCAGAGTCGATTTTTTCAAGCCTTTAGGACTGTCTTTGGCCGGAATCGGATCTCGGAAAGGATTCAAGTCGATTCGTGATGGATGCCTTAAAGACCTGTGATGGAGCTGATCAGGACGACACCATCAGACTATTCGCTTCGTACAGTAATTTTACGTCAGTCTAACAGCGAAGTTTATTGTGGGAAATACTCGTAGATAGAAGGGTTGCAAAAACATGCGCCTGAAGCGATAGCCAGCTGTACCAAAGGTCTTGTTCGACCACTTAAACACTTCCAACATGGTTCAAAAATGCAAGTGTCTTTCAATTTGAAGTGTCTTTTAAATTCTCTAAGCCTTGCTTGGGGGCCGATACACCGTGGGGTTAAAGGAAATGAAATCGCCGATGGACCTAGACAAGCAAGGATCAGAGGAGGTATTCTTAGGACCTGGCCCGGCTAGGGCTTCCATCAGTGTATCAGAGCAGATATTCTAAGGATCCGAATCCGGGCAACGTCTGTCTCTCGTCTTTCCGGCAAGGGCTTCCATCAGCGATTGGTTGGCCTTCTCTAGACGACAGCCGTAGGTGGAATGACATCCCAGGATGCAGGGATATATGCTCCCAAACGTTCTGTTTGAAATCCCCTGCATTTTTGATGTCTCTTCAACAGAGAAGGCTGCAGACGGTTTACGTGGACACATTTGCCAAAATGTGCCTTGATTTGGCGATTCGAACCTCTGCAACGCCTGTGGAGAGGACAAGGACACTGCGGATGACGTCATCTGTCTATTTTCCGCCTTTGCTCAGATCAGATGATAGATTTTTGGGGTTGCCATGTCTTCGGATACAACGTTTAAGATGGCTGGCCATTTAGAGCTTCTAGACACCACTGCTCCGGCCCGAAAAGTCTTCGAATCCGAGCCATTGGGACAACGCAACAGAGGATGGCCCAGGCTAAGATGGCGCACACAAGTGGAGAAGGACCTTAACCAACTTGGAGTGCCCAACTGGAGGCAGCTGCCCAGAGATCCTGCTGACTGGAGAAGCGTGTTGATTGAGGCCTAGGTTCATCCCAGACTGTAGCGTCACAAAAAAAAAAGAAGAAGAAGAAGAAGAAGTAGGTTTCTGACTGGCGTTACAATGGGCTCAAGTGTAGCTGTGAAGTCTCCGACAAGAAGAAAATGAAAATAGGCACAACAACAGCAGCATCCAAGCCAAGCGCAGAAGCACTCGTTCCAATCTGTGCTTCTCCCTCGTCCTCTCCCATTTTGTGTACCAGGACCAGCACCAGGACCCGCGTTCGGCTTTTCTGTGTCTTTTCTGTCTATAGGCATGGATGCTATTGCAGAGTATCCCTTGGCCTGCCAAGAGGGAAATTTCTTGCTGATGGTTTTTTGGAGAAGAAGATTTAACGATGAACTCTGTAGGCTGTACCGGGAGAGGATGATTAGGTTTCGGTGATCAGTCAGGCACATAGACATGAATTTATTTACATATGATCAACATGATGCAAAATTTGATCAGTTGAGCTTACCTTTGGCCAGGGCTGGTTAGTGCTCCTTGAGAACTGAGCGAGTTGTTGGGCTCTTGAAACCGCAGCTCCTGCAGATCATAGTTGCTCAATTGATGAACAATTAACTCAGTTATCACGGCTGTAGCGTTCACCATGAAAATTGGGATCAACAGCAATCTGGTTTTGGGCCACATTTGGAAACCCTGTCCAGTCGTCAGTCCATCCAAGCTGAAATGTCAAACAAAATTATAAATCACTTGACAGTTGGCAAAATGGCCGCCAGTTGAAAAAGTGTTGCCAACTTGAAGTTCAAAAAACAACATTCTGGGCGGACAGCATTCATCCCTGACAGCAGGATACAGCTCACCACCAGCGATCCCCGCGATTCAGTTTAAAACCACATCCCCCACCACCACCCCACACTCCTACAAAGGATTCTACGGGCCCCTCGTCCCCTCGCCCCATCGAACGCGACTTAACGCACCCGCTTATGTGGTCCTAAAGCACTTGATTGCAGTAATTTCTCACCCCTCTCGCACCCCCTTGTCAAACCTTCATTAGACAAACAATAAATTCACCATGGGCATCGCTCGACGATTGGCTATTCCCAGTGCACAGCCTCCCCGGCCGACAATCTCTGCGTGATGCGTGCCGAAGGTGTAATCGCCTTGAAGCAGCCATTTAATCAAGTAGAGTACCGACCTCATATTTGCTCGTCGGCTGATCCCCGTCCATCCCCAGATCCCTGGCTTAATCCTGGAAGCGCGATGTGTCCTGGATTGGAATTGCAGCAAAGTTTCGAGTTGCACACAAATCACCGGCCCCGGTGTGTTGGTGTCTTCGGCCATCCTTCGGCACGAAGCAGCACATCCACTTCAGTAGTTAATTGAATTTATTAGCCCACGTCGTGTTCTGCTTGGGCCCTCCTCCACTCCATCCTGCATCCACAGTGCGGCGGGGGACGGAGGACGGTGGTGCGTGTTAGCATCTATGGATTTTCGTCCTGTCACTGTGCGACAAAACATTCTAATTACGTTAACGTTGAACGTGACATTCAAAACCTTCATGTTTCCTATCATCTCCCACCTCCCACACACTCACACTGGGGCGCACACTTCCCGGTGAAAGGATACCGCCACCGCCATTGCCGCCACGTCTCGTTGGTTATGTAATAAAAGTCGTCTCGTAAACTTTTATTTTTGGTGATTCCACCGTCACCAGAGCAGCTTCGTAATCCTTCCACACACACTCTCTCTAGCTCGCTCGCTCTCTAGCCCTCAGTCACGTCTCCTCTCTTTCTAGTCATGAAGACGATGCACAGTCACTGCACACAGCATTCAGACGGCATTTTTATGATTGGCACAAACATAGCTTTTGATGGAATTTCATAGATCCTTGGTCCTCCGTGGAAGGAAAGGACTCTCTGAAGGCGGGCTGAAGGTGCATTCGGCGGTGCAATGAACTTCCTTTTCTTGTGCGAGACTCTCGTTAGTGTCTGGAGTGGAGGAAAATCGCATTTTTATGACGAAGAAGATGCACACGACGAAAGGACGGTTTAATCGAAATGGAACTGTCAAGGGCAGGGACGCGACAACGACGGGACTTTTGGTAAACAGAATTTTGTTTTTTTTTTTTGGTTTTCCGTCGTCGTCGTCTTCTTGATAGTGTTTCCCTTGGGGCGGATGCTTACAATGTTGTGATTTTTGGACGCACGGACTTGTGGTGCGGAGGAAGGATTTGAAAAAAAAAAATAGTTCACTTCGACATGGAGGACCTCTGGAAGTCACTTTCTATAATGGGCGGGTGGTGACATTGAATTTTTGTTTCAAGTGGTTTTCTATGACTTGGGGGCGACTGACGGTCTTTAAGGGATCTAGTTGGCATTTGGTCTTTCATCTTATCGAGTTTTTGCAGTGTTTTGGAATTCGCTTGTCCCAGCCATTGACGTCATTTGAGCCATGGAAAGATTGAAATTGCTTCCTATGATTCTATTCACGTGAAGAAGCCTCAATTTTTGCAGTCCATGTTGATGGTTTTGGGCTGTAACTCAAGGATTGCTTTAATGATAAGTTTCCCGATTGTTGGTATCTACGCAAATAAAGTCTGTCAGTAAGGCCCATGTTTTTGAAATTTGGACCTTTTGGGACTTTAGTTTTTCTATACTTTGGGCATTTCGGAACTATCAACATTTTGAGATTTTAGGCATTTAGGGACTCTCCATATTTCGGAATTATGGGCAGTTCAGAATTTCGAACATTTAAGGACTCTGAACATTGTGAGACTTTAGGCAGTTTAGGATTTTGGCAATTTCCAAATTTAAGGCAATTTGCGATCTTGGGTCTTTTGGGATCTTATGCATTTCGAAATTTTGGCATTAAGAGATTTTGCACATTTCGGAAATTGATGCATTTCAGGATTTCTGGCACTTAAGGACTCCGCACGTCGTGAAATTTTTATTTTTTGAACATTTCCAAATTTTAGGCATTTTGGAATTTTGGACATTTTTAATTTCGGAATGATCTCCTTCTCCCAGGCAGACACTGTGGCGGACTAAAGCACCAGAACCTGAGTTTGGCTTTTCTGAATTTCGCGCTTTACCGAATTCTGATCATTTCAAAGTATTGGAAATTTTGAAACTCTGGATATTTTGGTATTTTAGGCCGCCATTTGTTATTATTCGTGGAGGGCTCTTTTTGACGTGCAATTTGAACTCTGTCTGTGGATGTCCTAAACGAGCTTGCATTTGTATGGGACCAAGTGGAGAGTAGTCGTAAAAACGATCATCTTTTCTCTCCCTTCACCACCTAGATAACAGAACCAAAAGTAGAACGTTTTCGATTTGACCATAAATGTATCCGTGCCTAAAAATTACTGCCCATGTTATATCAGCAAATGTCGTAACCTAGTCCCAAAATCTACCCGACCACTCCTTTCTTCTCGAAACCTCCAAAACTACAATTCTATCAATCATCCCTCAAATGCACTTATCTCATCAAGCGCTCAGTGTTGTCTTCCCCAGCCTCGTCGTCGTCGTCCTGTCACTCACAATTTCACTTATCACTCGTCCATTAGTGAATGTGAATCCAATTCGTGCTCCGTCTATCTATTTGCTGCCTCAGTGTTGTCCAACAGATTTGGCCCGACTCCCCATTTTGATTCAATTATTCCGGAGTGGCAGTCTCCTCCAAGAATGCCCACCCGCCCAGTCACCATCGTCGCCGCTCCCTAATGACGGTGCTGGCATATCAATTAATTAATCGCCACCCAGTGTGTAGGTACATGTCCAGCTGTCCAATTGTTTCATCATCCCGATAATTGAGTTTAGCTGCCGACACTTTTGGCCACACGGGGCGCTGTCGGCTGGTGCTGCATATCGCTCCTCAGCTCCACGGACCCTTCGCGGTGGAGTTATAATCCAATCATCTGCAAGCCATCCCTGGGAATCCTGTTCGCAGAGGAGCGCAAGAAGCCACCAATCTGAGGCACTTATCGCCTTAGCACGGCTCAGAGGTTCGAGTTCACTGAAGTCTTCTGCTCTCTTTGACGGGAGCAAGGAGGGAAAAAAGGGAAAAAATGAAATTCCAGGAATTATCAGCGTTTTTCTGTTACACAGGACTCAATCCTTCAGAGTCGAGTGTCTGCATGCGCTCTTTCAGACGACTAATCGATTCCGCTTCACTTCGTTGCCGTCCTGCATTCCATTCGGGAACGACTTCAGCCGAGGACGGTGCAGAGCGAACGACAGAGACAGAGAAATGAATCCTTTTGTACTGCAGGATTAAAGTCTGTTAACTGTCCGACTGGTGGCCTGTGGATGGAATGTGGGTCGGGCTCGGGTCTGGTCCATTGTTCGAACTGTTGATAGTCTTGGCAATTAATTGGATTAAATGTCGAGGGGTGGCGCCGCACACACGCTGGTGCGGCCCAACAAACGACGTCCATTTGTAAACAAGTTAACCCTTGACCTTGCGCGACGAGTCAAATGATTGCGATTTGTCTGGCGATTAAATGTCCCCTTTGGCATTTGGGATGCGTGTCGCCGTAATGACACCATCCACACCCGTGACTGCAAAGAGGGAGAGAGAGAAAATTACCGTAATAACGACGCACAAAAATTAGCCGCGACGCAGTGATGCCAAACGGAAATTGGAGCGCAGTAATTTGGTTCCGAACCCCCCTCCAAAAAAAAACGAAGAAATAACGATGAAACTGGACACTGTGAGCTGTGGGTGGGCAGGAAGTAAGGACTAACGGGCCATTAAGCAGGTTAAACCTGCGATGGGCCTTGCTGAAGAAATTTGATGTCGGCTGCGTGTGGGGCGCCATAAATTGCGCCTTGAGTCCTAATGAGGAACTGACCGGCCACCATAATTGAGAGGCTGCTGCCGAGGGAGGGACTTAACATTGATTTGTGTAAGGTTGTGGTTGCGACGATTGGGTGGGAGGGGAAGGAGGAGATTGTGCTTTTTTCGAGGAGGCGTGGTGGTGGCCTTGACGAATTCAATCTTCAGTCAGATCGCTGCTTCTCAAAATGTCGTCCAAAAAGGGCTTTCGCGAATTTCCTGAAATGTCCTTAAAGGCTCCTTGGGCCTTGGATTGGATTTTTTGATCTATGATAGGAGCCCACCAGTGAAAGGTTCAAATGTCCATCTTGACAGTGGAATCGTGGCTATTGGCGGTGTGAACGAAAATGTGGGGAATTTTGCCATGCTGCAATTCTCAGTACGCCACTCAAGGACTCACTTTTTCGTCACTTTTCGTCCTTATCGGTGGCTCCAAGTTTTATTTTCTTCAATCGAAACGGGTGACGATATGTTTTTTCTTTTGGTGCCTTCACCTGCTTTGACTACGAAACAAATGGAGTCCCGCATGGGTACCTCGTTTGTCCTGTTCCTTTTCGAATGCAAACACAAAGAACGATGTACTTTATATTCCACTGTTTGTCCTTCTCAAAATTGAATTGAAGGCTCTGACGTGCTGTTCTATTCATTAATCCGCCCACCCACCGGCAAACCACAAGTTGATGAAGATGAAGGAAATAAGTCCACAACTGAAGAAGAACCTTGATAAAATTCACGGAAGTGTCTCCATGAAGTGAATGTCTTCTACTTCTTCAGGCAACAGTTAATCCACTCTCCTCATCCTCGTCACCTTGTTAATCTCTTAAAGCAGAATTCTTGAGAAAAATGAGAAACTTCTTCATGCACAGAGACATGGTTGGAGACACTTCACTTCACTCACCTTCTCCGTGGCGGTGATGGGCGCCTACTTCTGCACGCCCTCTGCACGTCGCAAGATGTTTTCGTTCGTTTCTTTTCCCCTCCATTTAATTAAAGTTCTTCCACGTGGCCGTTCAGGATGGAAGGAAAGTTTCCTGTGCCCACCCACAAGCGACCTCCACACCGTCACCACAATCGTTGCTGTGTCCTGGTGCGCACATCCTTTAAATTTATTTCACTTTGCTCCTCCTTCAGGGCAGATAATGGTAGTCTTGTCACATGCCTACCATTCTTGGAGTTTCTGCCGCCGCCCCACCCATCCAACCGCCAGCTATCTAGGGACGAACATCAATTCGCTGCGATGGTGGCACCGACGACTACGGGGGGGGCAGGGAGGACGAGATATTGATAAAAAGATCGATATCCTTTCGTCCTCTTCTCAAGGAACTTGAACCCTTAAGACGTGGCGCACTCTGTTGTTAAGAAAATATGCCCCCTGTCGTCCGTCTTAAGCCGGAGGGAAGTGCAGCTATTGTTGCCGGCTGTGCATGGGCGCCGGGTCGGAGGTGGGTGGGTGGGGGAGGCTATGTGTACATCCTTGTTAAGGACTTTGTCTAAGACAACAGCCTGGTCTGGGTCGAGTCGGTTGCTAGATGACGTTGGATGTGTGCTGCACATGCCATTCGAGAAGGACTTATGACAAAAACATGAACCGAGAGGACGAAAACAATATCCTCCAGTCCTGTTGTCTCTCCCGCCGGTGGCATGGGCCATCACACACAATCAGGCGGGGACATCGTGCAGTGTGTGCCGGTTGATTTGACCGGACACGAGGGGAGCACGTGCGAGTGAGCGACAAAAGAAATGAGATGTCATCTCGATGTGACAGGTGATGGTGGTGTGGGTGGTGACGACGACGACGACTTAAGGTGCAATTGTTCGACTGCGCATACAATGGCGACTCGCCTTGACATTGGGGATACTTGTGCGAGCGAGGTCGCACAAATAATTGGACGGACATTGAGCTTGAGCTTTTTAAGACCGTCAGCAGCGACGGCGTTGGCTATTTCTGGACCAAGGGCTTTTTTTATTGTTCGGAGAAGTGGCGGCGCTACTGACACAATTCAATTGTGAGGAGATGGCTGTTGAGATGTGGAATCCCTTTGACGCAACCACACGCATAATGAAGTCAAAGGCGGTAGAGAGTCTATAAATAGGAACGGCTTCAGACTGAGGATGGCAAAGGAGGGACGAGAGTTGAACTAGGGAAGCCAAATTTGATAGACAATGTGGTTGTGGAATTCCTTGCGGAGGCAGAGACGTGGAAGGGAATATTTTTGGGTTCTGGGAAAGTTATGAAATATTCGTGAACTTTGGTGTGGTCTTGGAGGGGGTTATGATACTTGGGAATTAATGCTGGTTTCAGGCCTTCTAGGCATCTTGAGAGAATGTTTAAACGTTTTCAGCCTGCTTAAGCCTGCTTTGAGACGGTCACAATGTTTTCCGCCTGTCTTAGAATTTTTCACACTTCACGCTTGTTTAACAAACGCTTGATCTGTAGTTGTTTTAAGTCTCTATTAAGTTACCAGCCTTCTTGTGCGTGTAGGTCTTCTTTTTTCGCTTAATTTTGCTGTTTTCATTGATCTCACGTGTTGGTGTCCTTACAGTTGTAATGGACTCCGTGACGTTCGCATGCAGAAGGTCTCAGGTCTCTTTACTCTTAAGGAACACTAGCACGCATAGCACAAGTAGTTTCTGAAAAGGCTGTGGGCTGCTTTTACTTAATTTATGCTTCGCCTAGCTGCTCATTTGTCTACATGCTTTCATAACCTTGCCTGCCCATCTGAAAATTATAGCTGATTTAACTGGTTTCCTAAATATCGTTGCTCGGTCTAAATTTTGGGGTTCCACATAAACGTTCTGGTTTGGCTTGAATGTTCTGGCTTACTTTCGTTTTTTAACCTTAATTTTGCTGTTTGCCCTAAACAGGCCTAAAAATTATTGTTGTGCCTAAATTTCGGTGTTCTGTTGGCTTGCTTACGTTCCTCGGCCTTTATTTCATCGTTTAACCTAAATATCGTTGTTTCACCGAAATATCTTTGCTTGACTCAAATTTCACTGTTCAGCCCAAATTTCACTCCTAGGCCTAAATATCGTGGTTGTGCTGATATTTCAGTTCTTAATTTTTGACAGCGAACATTTTATTTTTTTGGTTATGTGCTTTGCCTGTAAAGCCAGTTGGCCTAAATTACTTTTGGCATTTTAGATGGTCATCATCTCTAGTTGGCTTTGCATTTGTTTTTTGTCTGTCCACTATCAATTCTAGTTCCTACTATTCAAATTGCTTGGCATCAAACAATTTCTGGCCATGTTGGTCCAAATTTTCTTTCCCTGTAGTATACACTCATACATGTGTACATTTTGTAGTTCTCAAGGGCCGAAATTGTTTTTTCGTTCTCATCTCGATTCTTTCTGATTTTGACGATCTTAAATTTTTTTGGTCTAAAATTTGTCGTTCTTGTTCGAACGAAAATTTGTCATTCTGGTTTGCTCCGAATAGTTTAGTTTTGGATGACCTAAATTTCTTCAACGTCGTTGGTTAACATATTCTGAACGGACCAAGTTTTGCAGTGCGTGTTCCCTCAACTGAGCATGATTTCGTTGGTCTAAAATGTTTTGTCCATGTTTTCGTACGCTGTAATGTTTTTGTTTGCTTAAACCTTTCAGTTATTGGAGTGGCCTGAGATTGGTAACATTTCGTGATAGAACAGTTGATGTTCTTCCCACTCCAAACTTGATCAAATCTGTTGCTCTGTGAATTCTAAATGTACCAAATTGTTATTTTCTTGATATCATGCCTTAAGAATTTCGTCAGCATCTGTCTAAATTGTAATGTCTTTAGGTGCGTAATTTAGATCTATATTCTGCCATACTTTTTAGGCTAATCTCTTCTAGTTTTGAATTTGTACTTAAAGGCTCCAATTTGTTTTCAAATACTATCAGGTGTGACAAAGGAAAATTTCTGACCAAAACCAAATGTCCCCAGCCATGGTCTTTAATTAAGATTTCGAAAATCTTTGTAGTTTTGTTATTCAGTCACTAAAATGATCCAAAATTTGATGTTTCAGTTCCTCACCGTAGCTGGCTCTAAAAAAACCCTACAGCGATACAGATCTGTTTTGGTACACAAATCCCTGGAGAAATGTACGTTATCGCCGCCTCCATGATGAGTAATAAGAAATGCGACGCAATTTTAATTCAAAATCCGAACACGTTCCGAATCTCCGAATCTGAAAAAAATTGTCCAAAATTCCAAAAAATCAAACTTCTAACATCAAAGAATGAATACAAAATTTATATTGAAGAAGCTTGCATCTTCGGAAATCTTCACGTTTTCTAAAGCCTAACAGCACGCTCCCTAATACTAGTGTGAAATGTTTCCTCAGGAATTCGTTGTCAAACAATTTTTTTGGGAACATTTCTTCAGAATTTTGGCTTTGAGGAACTTCAAGTTTTTCGAAAGTGTTGAGTGTTTGTATATCGGGATTCCGTCCTCAATCCAGCAAGGTCTCCTAAATTGTTTTAAAGCACGTCCCGCCTTCTAAAGCAACACTTCGATGTGCTGCCATACCTTAGCTCATGGATGTCAATTCCCAACACTTCCTCTGTTTTGAAACTCCTTCAAGTTCCCTCAGATGCTGTGGATAGTAAAATTGCAGTCATCTTGCTACATTTTCAAATTAGGCCATTTTTTCGAAACCATTGCCAACTGACCGCCAACTGACTGACGGACACTTGAAAATCAATTCTCGCCACCAAGTCAGCAAGCCAACGCTCCATTTGCTGTCGTCCATTACTCACCGCCCCGCTCAATGGCACTATACACAGTTTACATGCCTCCGCTCCCCGTCGACACATCCATTATTCATCGCGAAAATTACTTTTTAATTATTTTCTGGCGTCGCCGTCGATTCAACCTGAACCGTCGCCGGGGGAGAGTCAGTCGAAGAGTAGTCGTCGTCGTCGCATGCAATCGCAAACTATCGTCATTTGTACAGACCTCCACGCCGCCCACTCCACAGCGATTCGAAGCGACATGCAACACACAGGGCACAGTGAAAGAGAATAGAGCCAACAGAACGGCCCAGGAGCCTTGTCCCCCTTCGCCTGGTACCGGTAATCAGACAATGAGCCGCCGTCTAATAGCCCTCACAGTTTGTGCAAGGATATGCAAGGATGGTAGTTGACTGCGAACAATAAAGCAAGCTCTGCCCCCGGTGTCAGGCGGTGGATGGGGTGGGGGCGAGGGGACACATTTCGCTCGTATCTCCTCGTCTGTCCGACGTCCGTTTCGAAACAAAATATGGCGAATCGATATCCTTGCGTATTTTTTTTTGTCCTCTGCTAAAACACACCCTCCCCCACGAGCAAACGTTCAACCCACACACATATACATGCAACCATCAATTATTAACGATGCGTTGGCTTCCGTTCTGGGGTTGAACGGGGGGTTTTCGTCAGCCTGTGGCGTCCTTAAACGCTTCATAAGGACTCCTTGATGAGGGACATTAGGACGAGGACTGGTTGGGACGGAATGGCGTTACCTTATGGCGCAGACGGATTTTACTGACTTCCCGCTTGCGATTCTCCGATGACGGATCGCCATCGCTGCCGTTCTTTGACCACAGATCCGTCTTGCTGGTTTGCGGAGTATGCATAGCCACCGTCGTGCGTCGTCGCCGCCAGGCAACAGTTGTTTGTGTGCTTGGTGGCTGGTTGCAGGGGGCCACTCCCAAAATAAACCAACTAACGGGGAATGACTATGTCACTGTCCCCCCCACAGATGGGCTCCCACAACCACGACGTCTTCCAGAACAACAGAGTATCATGAAGTGGGCAAATAAAGAAGGGAAAGGTCGTCGAAAATGAACGACACACAAGAGCTCGGCCAGTGATGGCAAGGAGATGTCGCCTGGTGGTGGGGAGGTGCGTGAGGAGGAGGACATTCACTCAAGCAAGACGCTGACGGAGGGCGCTCGGTTTAAAGTGTGAAAGAACGTATTTTGTCCCGAAAATATCCAAGAATGAGTCATTCGTGGTTGTCGACGCTGTTGGAGGTAGTCGAGTCCCGATTTCATGGACTTTGGCTTTTGTCATGCGAAACATGGTCACTCGAGCGTGCAGAAGGGTTGAAGCTTGCCACCGTCACTGCCCTGGGGCGAGAAACTGGCATTGGGTTTCCGCTGCGCCCTGCAAGGGGAATGCGCAGCGTCTTGGTAGGACGCCTTCTGTTGGCCGTCAGCGATGGTGTCGTATATGTTGATGTGGGGAGATGGGGGAAAGGGGTCTGCGACAGAGTGAATCAGTTTCGTGGAAGTCGTGAGTTTTGTGACCCATTGTCGTCGACGCACTGGCGACTGCTGCCCATAATCCCACTGAATCATGTTCTCGTGTGTGGACTTGTGTAGTGAGTTGCTGGCACGATGAACTCGTGCACAAATTCATGGATGTCAACCCTGGCGCTGAGGAATTGGAACGAGAATTCCTTCTTGAATCGAATAAAATCTTTCTCAACTTGATATGACTACCAGTTTTTGTACTCTCTCTTTGGCCGTTTTGCCCCACTGTATGGCGGTTTTAAAAGCGAAATTTCCCTTCGCTGCGTTCTTGGAACTGTTGTGCTCTTAGGTCACTCAATCGCTTGATCGTACTCGACTAGATTGATCAGTTTCCTTGAAGGCCTAAAAATCTCTATTTTCTTTCAGAACTTTTGTCAAAAAAGTTAAACTTGGACGGTTCTTTTCCGTTACCTAAAATTTCACCAAATTGTGAGAACGCAGTCAAAGGCTCATGCGCTCCAAGAGAAATTCCTACTTTGGACCCTCTCCTGATTCTGACCAACCACGCGCTAGTGTCTGTTCTATCCATGGACAAATTCTTCGTCTCTTCTCGACCCATAAGCCTGCCTCGACTAAGCCATAACTAAGCCTCGACGGCTTAGTGTGATAGATTTCTGACTGTTTTCTGAAGCATTTTTGGTCAACGAGAAAACGCCAGCATTCTCCAGCTTCATCCTCTCCCTCTCCTGATCCTCGTTGAGAATAAATTATTTTCCCCTACGACCACAAATTTTCAACAAAATTCAATGACATGCCACAGGGCAGACCGCCAACCATCTCCTGAAATCACTTCACTTCACGCAAACGTGCACTCCATCAAATCCTGCGTCCACATCTCTGACGCATCGGTGCACAGCTGACCCCAGAGGTGAAGGCGATGGCGTTAGATGATTCTCATCAGAGACACATATTGGAACGGACAATGAACTCACCAAAAAAAAAAAAAAAATCAATAGGCCAAAGTCCTTCATGCCAAAACCCACCGGTGGTCTCAACTGCTGCTGCACAACGTCCAAAAGTCCAATCCATCATACGCGCGCCAGGGAATTATTCACACCCCAATAAATTCGATAGAGTCCACAATCACGAAGCCACACAAAATAGTCGGGCGCGGGATGCCCCCTTGCGTGTACACACACGCGAACCCATACGGAAATGCGTTGTCCTTCCTCGGTGCCTTAAAGTAATGCCGACGATCGGCGACACTTTAATTGGTTTACTCGGGTAGATTCGACGTGGGTGTGCGGCCGGAGGAGGGGTGACTGGGATACCCATTCGCGAAATTGCAATTTTACACCACCGCATCGGGGGTGAATTTGACACCGCAACGCACCGGTGCTGCACCCCCGCGTAAACTCATGACCACACATGCCTCAGCTATTTCGAGTGGAAGAATGGCGGGGTGGTGCTAGAGGGGGTGGTATGTGTGTGCACGCGCTGTGTTGCCGTCTTGTGTGGATTTCCGAGAATTCGCGTTTAAAATATCCACTCATGGGAACGAAATCAACCCTCCACCGTGATGGGGTCATAAGCACTGGCAGCAGGAACGGTGGTGGTGGTGGTGGTTGATGATTCGTTTGAGTCCCCTTGGTAACAAGTGCATCGCAAAACACAGACCTCCAAGTCTCTCCGTCGTCCCCGCCGCAGGACTTAACGCATTCTCGGTGACAGTGGTGGTGGAATGGGATCCAGAGATAGTTGGATGACGACGAACGGGCAGCGCAATGGTGGCGATGACGATTTTGAAACAAAAACAAAAAAAAAAAGGAGCCAAGAAGAAATCCTGGCGACATTCGTACGATTTACGAGCTCTCCTCGCGTGCATGCAATGTGTGTACACCAGCAAGTGAGTCATGCCACACAGAGTGGTGGTGGCGGCCGCGGCAATGGCGAGAGAGTGTGAGTGAGAGCGAGAGACAGAGAAAGAGAGAGTCAGCCCTTTGTTGCCGTTGCTGCACCCAACCACCCGAACACACTGCTTCCACCCCAAAATCGTGGTGAGTCCTCGAATCGATTTTATAGTTTCTCGGCGTTTTTTTTTTGCCCTCTTTCACTGCGTATTCCTGTGGTGAGTTTCGAGCACGTTTCGAACATCGACTACCACTACCCCTGCGACGACAACTGCAACCCTCCATTCGATTCGAACACGTTGGTGAAATTATTCCTCTCTCCCTCTCTCTCCCTCTCTCTCCCTCTCTCTCGGGCAGTGTGTGTGTGTGTGTCCAAAGGAAGAAAAAAAGTTGAAGGTTCATTACACCAGCAAGGACAACATACGTTGGTCCGGTTGTTTTTTTTTCTCGAATCCCGCTTCTCAAGTGAAATGCAGCAATTTTTCAAAAAACACCACCATCCTCTCCCTCTCTCTGGCCAGTTTCAAAAAAAAGTTTCGCGCTGGCTATCTCTCGCCGCTCTCGCGGTGACCGTCCACTCAGGGATTAAGTGCATGTCGGTGGTTGTTCCTTTTTCGATTGCAAACATTTTCGAGACTAAATTGTGTGTGTGTGTCTTTTTTTAAACGCTTTTCTTTTGCTTGTTTTTCTTGCAGGTAAGCCTTAATTGATGGCGGTATCTGTGGTGTGGGCGCCGCGCGGATGATGCATGCCAGTAAGTAGTGCCATTATTTTTTTTTTCGTCCTGTGAACATATTTTTGTTGCTCTGCGGGAGTGGGGACTGGTTGAGGGACTACCTCAATGTGCTGCCCAAACAAGAGCAGGTGAAAAAATTCACATGGGAATGTGGGGGGAGGTGGGGAGCTTAAGGGATTTTTTTTCAGGACTTTCGAAACTTTGGTTGTTGGCGATGGTGTTTGTTTTGTTTGGGGCCAGGAGTGATTAATCAACTGGAAGGAGAGATGGAGCGTAAGGCTTTGAAAATCTTGGCTTCTCGATCATGAAAGCCGGGATTTGGAATCGACTTTAAAGGCTGATGCTGGACGAATGATGAACTTTTGTCCCTATGCCGTTCACAACTTTAATTTTTAAAGCCTACTCACGTCCTCAGCAGAGGCAATAAGATATGTAGCTCTGAAGGCGACTGTAGCGGAAGCCTTAACGCTATCCCCGGCATTTCTGATAGAAGGGGTTCAAAACTTAAGTCTACCGTTTGCCTTTTCATCCCTCGTCTCATTTCATCATCACATCAAGGAACAAATCAGCGGTTTGTAGACAGACGCCCGTTGGGAGTTCGGTGTTATTCCGTCGATAGCACTGGATGGTTGGCCTTAAGCTTGAGATTGTCTGTCTTGGCGAAATTTATCAACATGCCGCCAGGGACCGGCGACCTAAACTTCGACAAATTCAGCCTCATACTCGCTCTCTCCCTAGTTTGAGCCGTTTCGTAGGTGCTTTAACAACCCTACTCCTTCATTCATATCTCCATTAACAAACTTCTTCAAGGAAGAATCTATGAAACTGGACACAGCCAGTTAGGCAACCTTGAATAAAGCCCGTTTCATAGAGGAAACCATTTTGGTCTTAACCATGGTGATCTAATTATTAATCACTTTTAGCGCATGATGATGCCACTATCCCCTATGCCTACTCTACGTTCTTTCAGCCGAATCGGACTCTTGCCACGAAGAACAACGTGACAGAAGTCCATGATCTGGAAGTGTCAGACAGCCGTTTGAGGCATCTTTTTTGAGACGTCAGAAAGACCACGCCACCAGTCACCATCAAATCATAGGTTTCTTCCTGGGTGCGAGGTGAAACCCAGCACATCAGTTGCGGCTTTTGGCTGATGATATCGTTGACACTCCATATCGGCCGCATAGGAACTTCCGAGACTCGGTAGAATCTCGGTAACTGTGCGACATTGAGTTCCTTCACATTCCTGGGTTGGTTTCATTCTTCTTCCGGGGCGGTCTTGGGCTTCAACCAACGTGCATCCCCAGCTGTCACGATCTCTCGTCAGCCGCCTCCAGTTGCGTACTCCAAGTTGGTTGAGGTCCTTCTCCACTTGTGTGCGCCATCTTAACCTAGGCCTATCTTCGTTGCGTTGTCCCAATGGCTCGGATTCGAAGACTTTTGGGGCCGGAGGAGTGGTGTCCATATGCTTTACATGGTCTAGCTACCTTATGCGTTACATGCGAAGTTCAGGTGCATGCCACCGCACAGTTCATCATTGAATCTTCTCCTCCCGACGCCATCAACGCAAACGGGACCAAAAATCTCAATCAGTACTTTTCTCTCGAAAAAACTAGGGGCTTCCCCATCCGCTTATAGAAACGTTCGATCAGTAAAGGAAGACTGGGACGATCAAGCTGTTATGCAAAGGCAGTTAAGTCCTTCGAGAGGACTATTACTCAATTGCCTCCTGAGTCAAATGGCCAAGGTGATTCTGTGTTTGATTGGGTTGGTCTTATTACATCATTCCACGTTTGGAAATGATTTATCTTCGGACGGCTAGGAAACCTTCAGACGGCCAGGAAATCTGCGGATGGCCAGGAATTCTTCGAACAGCCAGGATGCTGATGGATGTCTTGAGCAAATCAGAATATGATTAATAGGGCTGGCTGTGGATTGTGGCTGAGGATTGAGCTAAAGATCGTGGTGTTTCCTTCTGCGTATTGCGATGCAGGAGACGTGTGCTTGCTACATTGAGGCTACGTCCTGTTCCAAAGTCATGAGCTAAAGTCAGAGGTGGGGTTGTGGGAAATATTGTTCATGGCAAAGCCGCCTGTACCATGGGTGAAGCGTCCGGACAACAAGTACAGCCGTGAGACCACTTCAGAGCAGTGTCTGGCAATTATTGAGGTCGGTAACGTTACCATCGACGAAGTCTCGATTCACACACTAGAAACCACGAAACAGTTGAGGCAGTGGACTTGATCAGGCAAATGTGCCCTGCGAAGTGCGAAGATTGTCCTTTTGTAGGAAAGATGATATTCAGCGTTTTTTGTGGTTCCTTAGGGACACCGACTAACTTAAGAAGGGCCAACCGGTCACCAGGCCTCCACTATGCAGAATTATTCGACTCAATTCGACCCCAAAATGCAGAAAAAACGGTCCCATTTGGCGAGGGATGGAGTGCTCTTCTGACATGATTTCCTCCTCCGTTGCCAAGTCTACGAACTGCCGCCTCCTCCGCAGCCTTTTAAGATTTGGCTCATCGCGAGATACCTCCTGGAGCCTAAAGTTCTCATCCTTCCTAATCCTCTGCCGCGCACGGCCTTTGTGTTCAATTTAGGAAATTTCTGTGTTTCACATTGGCTTCGATAGCAGCGGTACGATCAGCTGCCTCCTCCACAGCCTTTAAGATTTGGCTCCGAGTGGCTTTCAAAGTTGAAAAAGTCACTCTGATGGAAAGAAATTTGGCTCGATTGAGACGGCAATCACCCCCCTGAAGGCATTCTTTGTAGGAAGTTGAGGCATTGCTGGGTCTAGTGTATTGAGATTAAAGGTGGTGTTAGGTTATGATTTTTGATGGATGGAATTCTTATAAGACTGTGTCCTCTCTCTATCGCTAAATGAAGTCTCTGCAGGGATTCTAGGCGCAATTTTGGGACTTTACATAAATAAAATGCAAGCAACGAGGATGATCGAGTGGTGGCATCATCCTTCAACCTTTTTTAAAGCTGGTCAACAAACTCTCTCCCCATACGTCTTTTTTTTAGCCTAGTAGCGAAAAGGAAAGGTAATATTTTGGCGCCCAACGTAGGGCCGTTTGAAGTTTATAAAAAGTCCATAAAAGAGTTTCAGTCTTGACATATGAACTTCGCAAACTAGAGGGTCAAGGATGCACTTTCTATGACCGCGACTTCTGACAGATTCAGATTTGAATCGCCACTTTCTCAAAATGTTCGTTTTTCTTTTGTAGGCTAAGTGGTCTTTTGTCTTTTGTAGGCTTATCGGACCATCCACGTATGTAGTTTCCAAAAAAATATTCAGGCCTTCATTAAGATAACCTTGTCCAACAGGGATCTCTCTACTTAGGGAGAACATATGACCGTTGGGGTTAGCAGAAGAGAGCGTCTTTGGCTTCTGCAGAAAGTCAGATGAAAGCGGAGACCTAGTACTGGGATCTCGTGAGACCTCCTACTATGGAAAACGATTTTTTCTGAACTTCCAAGTTGGTATAACTGTCACTGACACATGTGCAGAGTTTCATTTTTGCTTGAGACACGCAGCGGTTTGTGAACAACTTCTCGAAACTTTCTGCCGCTGTTTCAATGATTTTGGCATTTCACGAGCCACACTTTACCTCACTCTGGCTCAGATATACATAAATAAGATCAACCGCGGCATATGAGCAAATGAGGATCCACGAGTAATTGTTGAAAAGCCGATGCATCCACAAAGAGTGACTGTTTTCTGCGGTCTTTGGGGTGGCAGCGTCATCGGACCGCACTTCTTCGAAACTGAGGTCAGCTAAGTAGTTACGGCGAATTGTGTTTGTAACCGCGATGTGATAACCGACTTTTTGTAGCCAGAACTTGGGGATATGGACTTGAACGATATCTGCTTCATTATGGTGCCACTTGCCACACAGCCAATGACACGGAGTCAAAAAAAAGTCAATCGAAAATCCAACCTCACAATGAATCACCCATAAGAAGGGTTCTTAAGTTTTAAGGCGACAGAACCCAATTGGGTCGACTTCTCAGCGCAAACATGCACAGCCTAACCAAATAAAAACTGACTTCTCCTAAGAGACCACCTTAAGTTTCATGATTTCCATCTGAAAAGACCAGCAGTCCCATTTACCTAATGAACTCCGCCTATCTCAGTGCTTTCTGAACCTCTTAAGAGTCCACGAACAAAGCCTACACCAAATCCACAGCCTTTGTAGGTCAGTAAACCCAAAGAGTACCTCTCCCCGGGAGTATTCATTTCGAGATACCCCCTGGAGCCTAAAGTTCTCATCCTTCCTAATTCGTTTAATCAATTCCGTAAAAGCCATCCTTCATCCCGTCCTCTGCCGCGCACGGCCTTTGTGTTCAATTTAGGAAATCTCCGTGTTTCACAATGGCTTCGATGGCAGCGGCGACACGGCGCTGACGAAGGGTGGCCGGAGCCAACCAGTTTTGCCGGTTTGTCATCGAAAATGGGAAAAATGGGAAAAAATTGTGTACCTTGTCGTCGATAGCTCCACACTCATCAGCTGTGTGCACGGGTCCCTTACAGTTTAAATACACAGCCATCCAGTCACTCATCTATCCACCCTAACGGTCCTACGGTCCTTCATCGTTGTCGCGGTGTATCTCTTCTCATGCTCGCCCCACACGTTTCCTTCTAATTGCATTCCTGCAGAAGAAAAGGCGAAAAAACACACAAAAAAAAAACCGTGATACCTCCAAGGACTCTCTCTCTCTCTCTTTTGCTCACGCTCTCGGTGCAGGGGAGGGGAGGAAAATTTACCCCGACGTGAATCATCAGCCGAAGACCGGCGCCGGTCGGTACTAAAAACAAAACGACGACAACAACGACAACGAGGAGGAAAAGTTCAATTTACGAACGGTCTTCGGTCTCTCGTTGTGCCATGACTAATTCTCTGGGTTCTCCATGACAGCAGCGACAGAGCAACGAGTCCTCTCCCCCAATGCAGTTTTCAGGAGTTCGTCCTTCCCACCCTCGACCACTGCACAGTGTTCCAGATTCCACTGTGCCTCGCATACGGCACTCGGTTCGTTGGTGAAAATTCGCCAGCCACCCTCTCTCCGGCACGGCCAGAGCGAACCACCCCCTCAGGGCGCATGCCCTGTGCGATGGTTTTTTTCTACCGCTACGTTCCCCCACACACAGACTACGACCACGACGAAGTGCTGTATATCATCATCCTGACTTCGGCAGCAAGAGTCTCCTCGATTTTGTCAAAAGCAGTCAGTAGTCGTATCCCGTAACACGCCTAGTGAAGCCAGCTCGTCGTCAGTCGTCAGTCTCGCTCCTTACACAGAGGATAATTCACAAGGAAGGAAGAAGAATTTGTGTGACCACATCTCAATACCTCCACGCCGCACTCTCTCAAGGATAACACTCTCGTCCTGTCGTCCTGTTCCCGGCAAACATTTCTCGTCCTGTTTACTGTGTGCATCTGTGCCGTTGCCAACGACCGCGAGTGTCTGTCTTTTTCTCTCTGTGTGCGAAGTGCGAAATTTTTAAGTTTTTTGTACACTGTCGTCGTCGTCGCCGCCACCGCCCCGCCCATCACTCATTCATCCGCTTAGTCGCTTAGCCATCTAACCGCATCCTTGACACATCTCATCCGTCTGATCTCGCGGAACCCACGTGAATTCTGAACCGCTATCTCTCTGCTCCGCTCCGCCATCATATCTGCTGCCCAAGGTGCGTGCAGGTGCAGGTCTCGTTGTTAGCCGGCTAACAAGGATCAAGAATTGTGTGTAGTGTGTGCTGTGCAGTGAAAAATAAGGATTCTCGTCTCGTTCTCAGGACTCACAAGTCAAAGTAAACAGCCGCAGTCATGATCATTGGATTAGTAAGGGATTCCGTCATGCAGTGCTTCTGCCATACGTGCCGGGCACCCATCCTCCCAGCTGGTAAGGACATTTTTCTCACAAAAAAAAAAGAAATCCTCACAAAAAATATAACCAACAAATTTCGTTTTCCGTTGTATTTTTTTGTTCTCTTTCCCGTTGCTGTTGGTTCTATTTTGAAAATTAATTGCCCGGCGATTTGAAACTTTCCACACGCGATTCCGGCGAATTTTGCCGTGTGTATCCTTTTTGGTCGTAAAAATTTTTTCGTTTTTTTTTGTTCTGAAAACCCCCCGGCGGGCGGGTGGTGGGTTTGGGGTAAGTTGCTGAGGGCCTTGAAGTCGAATCCGACTGGCGCCTAAGGCATGACTCATTCTTGGTCGCACAACACCAGAAACAAGGACGATGACAACGACAACGAAAAACTGAAAAAACCGACTCTGACTTACTCTAACGGTTTGTGTGTGTTTCGACAATCAGAAGGCG
Source organism: Eristalinus sepulchralis (assembly GCA_944738645.1). Taxonomy (NCBI): domain Eukaryota; kingdom Metazoa; phylum Arthropoda; class Insecta; order Diptera; family Syrphidae; genus Eristalinus; species Eristalinus sepulchralis. Next base: position 7,433,666 of record OX122886.1, on the reverse strand, counting down.
TGCTGTCAGCGGTATAGAGTTCGACACCCGCTCACCCGCACATTGAATCCGTCATTGCGATGGACGAAGGGGAAGGGGAGGAGGGGATGGAGAAGAAAAATCGAAAAAAGGACGAAAATTCTACATGCAACCGCTTTGGACTCCACTGAAAGCAAAGGGGGGGCTGTTCTGATTCCGTCCTTCAATGAGTAATCAGCTTCGATTTCTACTCCTGTCAGTGTGGGGTTGACTTCCTTTCAAAGGACGATTGCATTTCACTCCACATTACGACACTGAGTTATGATTATTTCGCCGCCCTCGAAAAATGAAAATGCAAATCAGTTGAAGGAAATTAATCATGTCATCGTGAGGAATGACATTTCCCAATGGCAGGACATACGGCGAGAGAGATAGAGAGACCGTGAGGTCTGTGCCTCTATTCGAGTGGTGATTCATGTTTTAGCTGGGGTCGGGGTGATGATTGTATGACATGGTTCTGTGTGGCGTCAATAAGCCCTCTGGGGGAGAGGAATTACAGATAGAGAGCAGCGCTGGTGGTCGTTAAAAAGTTATGGCGGCAGTAAGGAGACTTGTTTTGTCATATTTTCGGAGAAACGTGGGGACATCACGTCGATTTGGTGGTGATTCAACTCGCGGGAAATTTTTTTTTTGAATTTTTGGGATATGTCCAACAATTTGTCCTTTTCTGCTTTTTCCTTTCCATCTTTGCAAATCTGCCTAAGAACGTGCAAAATTCTCGTAAGCATCTAAATTCTTGAAGACGGTTTGCCATGTCTTGGCTTGTTTTTTTCATATCTGCCTAGGAGCGGGCTATCATTGTTAGTGTCTAGACCAACTACAGCTCCTGACTGTCATTAGATGAAAAAATGTAAAGAACAAACTAAAGAGGCGGCCCTCTAGGCTTGATGTTTAGAAACTCATACAAGCTGCCGCTTTCCTCCAAGACAAAAATTCGCCAATTCATCTTGAAGATCCACTCAGGCACTACCCTTCAGTCCCCTTTTTGTGTTTGACATACCGTAGAGCCTTTTCACTTGACCCTTTCGCTTGGGATCTAGTCCTTAAAATTGCAATTGTATGGATCGTACGAACAGCTTTAAACCATGTCTTTGAAAGGAGTTGTCTCCCGCTGTGTACCAACTCAAAATTGGTTCCTTGAAATTTTTTTAAACAAAATTTGCTGAATTTTGAGTGTGACTCCAAAGAACAAAGAAGCCGGAAACTGGAAAGTAGTTGAAGTACAAGTCGAATCTGTAAGAGTTTAGTCGCTGATGTCTTGAAAACTGTCACTCAAAAACAGTCTCCCCCTACTGTCTCATAGCGGCTTGCTTGTGTGTCTTTTATTTTCAAGAAAAAGTGAAAATATTGAAAGACTTATACTGGAAATCGGCTGCCATCGCCATGAAATAGTGGGAAACTGTTTCTCCTCAGACGTTGAAGGTCTTGGTTCAATTCTTAGACATCTAGTCCTCTCAAATTTTTAACCACACCACCCATCGAAATGTGGCCGCCGTGGCGTAGTAGGTAAGTGCATCGACTCACACGCAGAAGGCCTAGAAGAGGAGGCCAGAACGTCACTTTAAGCAGCTATAACTTTGCGGTAGTAAGTAGTAGGTAGGCAGTAAAGGACTTTGTTCACCTCGGCTCCTCGGCGCAATTTTTAGGAGTAGACATAATTCTGAAGGCGCCATCAACCTTATTGAGAAATGTCTTCCAAGTTTGTATCCGAAATCGAACATTTTAATTTTTTGGTTCGGGGTGTGTACTGAAGGAACAAACTGGCACCACAGTCTCTCAAAGTTCTTCCTCACTACAATTCCTACAGACATCTGTGTAGAAGATCAGACCTTATTTAAGGGCGTGGTAGCCTACAACACAGTGTCCACTGACAGTGATGTACACTAATTTGATTCATTGAGATCTTGGTAAAGGGACAAGTAGTTCCATTCCAATCAAAGTTCGATAAGGGACAGAAAGACCTCGCTTTCCATAAGACACTGGCTTTTGCAAACACTTCTGCGTCACATTCTTGATAGAATCCCTTAACTGGAGTTGTAATGGCAATTGAGTCCTTCGTGGTTGAACGCCAAGTTTTGCAAGTTTATCGGCTTTTTTATTTCCTGTTGTTCCTTCGTGTCCTGGACTCAAAAAAAAAAAAAAAAATGATACCGTGTCTCAACTAGAGAGCGCCTCTAGGGAGTTGTAGCAGTAGATCGCTCTAAAGTATTAATTTCAAGAGTAAAATGCAGTTGGGCTGTCTAACCATCATTACATCATATGTAAGTGGTGATTCATTGCGAGGTTTGATTTTCAATAGGTTTTTTTGATACATCATGCGTGATTGCTATCATATTGCTTTGTCATTTATGTTCAGTATCTTTTGGCAAGTTATCATGAAAAGACTTACACCACAACAACTTCTTCAAATCCTCAGACTTAGACGTGACCGACATCAGCATAGGACATGCCAGCATCCTCAATAGACTTTTCGCAAGAAAACTTTAAAACAACGCTTGGCATCGAATCTTTTTAAGACATCCGGGATGTCGGTCTTTTGCTTAACCAGAAGAAGGGCGACTGTACGTGGAGTTCTGGTACGTGGTGCTCAATCGACCTCTGAAATGCCGTTTCCGTTGTCCAGACTGAATTGAAAACATTATGACCAACTCGCCTTTCATGTGTTCACTGATGACTCAAGGACTTTCACTTGCCTGAGACTAGCTGATCTGCTTTTCGAGTGGAGGCAGTCACAGAAACAGCCTTAATGATATCGATGTCAAAAGTACCAAAAGCTACCATTACCATTCTTATTGACAGTCTGAAGTCACAGCTAGTTGGGAGCTCAAGGTTCTTGGGTCAAAGCGTGCCATAAGTCAATCCTGGACTCCTGGATCCACTCACAGGACAAGGACACACCCGGAATGAGGCACTTGCTGAGTTTTGCGAGGGAAGAGACTAATATGGACCCAATGCAGGTGTAGGCCAAACCAACTCTGGCTGATCTTCAGAAGAAAGTTGAAACAAAGACCCGAAACTAAACAGGTCTGTGGAAGAAAGTTGACAGGAAGGCACGAGACCTAGCAGGAAGGCAGTGACGCTCCTTGGCCACTTGTGAGACTCCACGGATCAAGTGTGCCCTTTATAACAGCCCAACAACCGGCAGTATTATCGGGCTTGATAAAAATACAATTTCGATGGAAGTTGGACCACTAATGGGTCACTGTCATCTTAGAAAGCATGAGACAAGGCGCCTCACTGACTACATATGCTGGCTGGCTAGCTAGCTGACTAGTTGACTGGCTGTCTGCATGGGTAGCTAGTTGGCTGGCTGCCTAGCTGGCTGGTAATGAAACGGGACTCCTCACTCTCTGCTACTGCCCAAACCTGTGTCGGATGGTGTTGAAGACCTAAGAAGAGTTCAAACTACAATTTCTAAGAAGAACTTCTAAGAATAAGCCCTTTGCCTCTGGTTTTGGTCATCACAAGCGTCGTTACAAAATTTTGTCTTAGGGATCCTGAAAAATGGATCGAAGGTACCCAAACCGTGTTTAAATCAGACTGAGAGAGACTACCCCTCCGTCCTCACAGTGATCCCAAAGGCGGCCTGAGTGTGGTTCGGGTATCCTTGACAACCAACCGCCTTAACCTAACCCAACCCAACCCATCCAAACCAGTTCCTCTCCTTTCCGCGAATTGCAACAACTTTCGAATTTTTCACAAAAATAAAAAAATGAACAACTTCACATCAAATTTACAGTCACCAGGTTCGTCCTTGTCCTCGTTGCGGTTTGAGGGAAACCGGCGTTGGGCATTCCCCCATTCCTCCAAGTTGTGTGACATCTTGTCGGTCACACAGTTACAAGCCTCCCCCCACTCACTTTGAAGTTCCTCCCTCTCTCTCCCTTTCGATTTACTTTTAATTCACCTTTGACCTGGCGCTTTGCCCAAATAATCATAAAAAGGTCGGCGGTGAGTCCCTTTCGAGAGCAAAGCTTTTTGTTTTCTTTTGAGAAATGCGAGCAATTCCTTGAAGAAAATGAAAAATTCATGAAGGAAGTGATTAAATACATCCCCTCGACACTGCCCCCACCCCCCACCCACTCACACACGGAGCGAAGAACAAGAAAAAGGACATCGCCGCTGCCACTCTCTCTGTGCATTATTAATTTTGTTCTTCCTTATCCCTTTTTTTTTTGCTGCTGCCTCGGTGGGGGATCTGTTTCGTTCGGCTTTGACGACGCGAATCCTTTTTCCTTGAATTTGCCTTGCCGTTGGTTCCTCCCCCGTGACTGGAGAACTGGCCGAACTTGAGGGGCATTTAGCGCAACTTGCCTGCCAAATTGCTGCCAATACTGCCAAAGAGGATGACGACGACGACGATGAGGATGAGGATGATGATGATGGCGATGGCGATGACTGCCAGCCGACACTAATGCCTCACCACGAGCTGGAAACTTTTTCCCCGCCTCAGCGGATCGCCTGTAATCTGCTGTGTTTTAATTACAGTTTTAGGATCATCGTCCGCCAGCCGCACTCGGGGTCTTGTAACTATTTGGCAACCTCCGACTCCTTAAGGACTTCAGAGCGACCATCGTTTGGCAGTCCGTCAAGGAAAAGTTTTCATCATCACTCAACTGTCCCACGTTCGGCGCTGTGGTGTGGAGTGTGGAGGGGTTGCAAAGTTTCATCGCCTCCCGCCCCAGCGTCTGTCCGGCGAAAGTTTGATGAGTTCTTATGTGTAATTTTTTTTCTCGCCGATGGTGGGGGTTGGGACTCCCTTATGCCTCCACTCAAGTGGGAGGACTCTTCATAATTTTATGGGTTATTTTCCCGCAATTAGATTTTGAGAGGAGGGTTAGTTTGTGCGGTGGCGGCGTGTGGGATGCAATTCAGTTTTATCGTCCCCCCCCCCCGGCGTCGCGCCGCCTCCCAGGCAACTCCAGTTGGCAACAACTTAACTTAGTCCGCTTTTATGAGCATCATTTGACACCCTGTGTGTAGACCGCAATAAAAGTTCGTAACGCCCTCTCGCCTGTAAGCACTGGGTGGAAGTGAAGTGCTTCACACTCGGCGTCCTGCCGACATCAGGAAGTAACTGCAGGCGGCGGTGGCGGCAGCAGCGGTTGTGGCGGAGAGGACAGACTTGTGGATTTAATTTGACCGGGAGAGGGATGCCTTTAAAAATTAACGATCCTGCGGATGTCTTAATTTTATCGCACAGCTGTGCGTGCGTTCTCCAGGATCGTCGTCTTCCTCCCCCTCTGGATGGAAGGATAATCCTTGACAATTTTGATTGGATGTTCGAATTTTTGAAGTGGACGACGATTCTTTTTTATTTTCGCAAAAAATCATTCCGTGGGGGGAGGGGGGATTTTCGAAATTGTTCAAATAATGAATTGAATGGTCTCTGGGGATGTTTAAAGCGATTACAGGGGATTAGACTTGTCTTTTGTCTCGGCGTTCGCTGTGTGGGTGTGTCGACGCAGAATTGAAAGTGGAGGAAGTTAAGTGGTTTCTTATGTTGAACGTCATGCGGCGTCTGCAGAGCAAACGGGGATGGCCTGTGTAGAGGGTTCTTGGAGGAAAGCGAGGATTAACTTCAGGCAATCTGAGCTGTTAGGCGGGGTCGATGATAAGATGGGTGTACAGAAAGAGAAGAACGGAAAGACTACCTGGACAGGCGACTTGCTTAAGTTTTGACAAGTGAAACGCTTCTAGAGCGATGTAGGACATAGCTTCAGAATCTACGTGATGGGAAGGATACTGTCGGACGTAGAACAGTGGTCCTTTAAAACTTCCTGCAAGGAGCGAACGCCTAACTTGCACACTTCTCAAGTGAAGAACAAACGGAAGACGTCAAATTGAGCTTAAGAAGCTTTCGATCCTTGACGGCCTTGAATGTTCTGTGTGCCACCAGATTTGCTTCTTCCAATAATGAATGAATGAATTCTGCGCCCTTCTGAAACTGCGAATTTTCAATCAGAAGGAACCTTAAGACACGGGACTTGGGGTCCCTGAAATTTTTCTGTGGTAACTCATGTGACATCATACAACGCTTAAGATGGGTAGGGCATGTACAGCGTATGGACAACACTGCTCCGGCCCTAAAGGTTTTCGAATCTGAGCCAAATCTGGGACAACTCGACAGAGGACAGCGTAGGCTCAGATGGCAACTGGCAGCAGCTGGCGGAAGATCGTGCTGCCTGGAGAGGCATGTTGGTTGAGGCCCAGGTTCACCCCCGACTGTAGCGCCACAAGGAGAAGAAGAAGAGCTCATGAGGCACCCATAAATCAATGTTTTTGTATCCTGCATTATTCAAATGGTTCCAAGAGGCTTTTTAGTGCAGTTTTCAAGTCCTGTGCGATCGTTACAGTGCAACGCCTTCAACGATTGTCTTCCTTTCGAGGCGTGGTTCGTCTCTAACCTCAAAATTAGCGGGATCGCATTCGTCCAAGTCAAAACTGTGCAAAACTGGCTGACTCAGTACTAGGGCTACAAACACTATCCATATTTTCAACCGCCTGATTTGCATTTTCGCCTAAATCAAAGAAAAGGATCCAATTTTTTGAATTTTGACTCATTTTTTGACTATTTTGAAATGCCGTAGTTTTGCATATTTTCAATTGGTGAAATAAAAGAAGCAGTCATGAGTACTGTTCACATAATTCCCTTCCAAGGAAACCAGTCAAATTCACGTAAAATTTGTAACTTTCATCTGAATCATACAGCTGCCCTTAAATTTCGCTTCTTTCCCAATTTTTGAAGCTCCCTTCTTCTCTGTTTTTATCTTAAAGTTTCTAAAAATGTTACAACCAATTTCTTCCATCATTTCAATCACCAAAAAGACGCCGTCAGGACTTCCTTTCACCAGATAACCATCTCTGTTGAACCATTTTCAAAACATCCCTCACTTCCTCTGCCTTGGCATTTTTCCTTCTCCTCCTCCCCCGTCCCTTTGGGTTGTCCTCATTAACTTTCTCCCCCCTCCCCACTCTCCCAACCCACTCTTCCTGTCAAGTTTCACAAGAATTTATGTCCTTCGGGTGAATTCACTCAAAAATTCAGCGGCAACCAATCGAAACTCCACTTGTATCGTCGTCGTGTGTATGCAAATAATTTACGACTTCCGCTTCGAACTTCTTCGTGGAATTTCGAAAATACACATTTTCCAAAATACATAAAAATTGTTGTCCCCCTTTCGCCGCTCCAAATACTTCTGCGTCTATAAATTCCTGCAGTTAAGAGCCAATGTCCTGCTGGACAACGAGCCAATAAATCATCGAAGCTCCCTCACCAGTCCCATGCGCCATTCAGTTCTGGGTGTGGCCTTAATGCATTTGTGTCATGGGGGAGGGGGGGGGCGGCGGTAGAGGAAGGAAGTTCGATATGAAATTGTGTCACCAGAAGTTTACTCAGATGCGTTCCATTAATTTAATTCGAAAACAAATGCCACGTCGCTCGATGTCTCATGCCTCGTCAAATGCTTGCCTGCCTGCGTGTGTGTGTGTGTGCTTAACAAGGACACATCAATTTGGCTAGTTCCCTATCGCCCCGTGTGACAGGAGAGCCGATCCGATCGAAAGAAGTCGCCTGCCAGGCGGCACACTCGCACCGCCAACCTTGACCAGACCACCGCCACCGTCGTCTCCGTGATGCCTGATTGTGATACGTATGAAATTCTGGTTCCACCACGAAAAAAAAACATAATCCCAGTCAAGGACAATGTTCTGTGGTGGTTAATGAATCATCAAAAGGCGGCACACGAGGAGGCTTTGCGCCTAGGGCCCATTAAAGGCGCACACGGCAGTCAGGGGCCCCCACCACCACCACCAGCACCACCGTCGCCGTGTCGCCGTCGGCGGAGTGTATTTTGGGCGGTGATTGGGACTCTTTTATTTACTTCTCTTTGTGTACGAGTTCTATGTGTAAATTTTTTTTTTGTTTTTGTTGTCGGTTTACGACAGGCGTTGGGGGAGAGGTTTTAATTAGACTCTCGAGAGGTATTCGCAATGATGATTGAAACTTTGGAACCGTTCGCCGAGCGATGGTGGCATGCGGTCCAATTATTCAGCAATAAAAGGCGACTCCAGCTGGTCTTTGACGGATGGCTTTTGTAGGATGTTTTTGAGAGAGGAAATTAATAGCGCGGAAGGATTGAATCAGCACTCGCAGCGGAAGTCTTCAGATAGACCTCATTAAATGGGGGAATGACATCTGATCTGAGGAACTCTGCCTGCGGTGCTTTGGTGGTGGGGGAGGAGCCATCAATGACGGTGGCTTTTAATTGTGGACTTTTTGGAGGCTTAAGGGAGCTTATGGCTTTCTTGTGGCACATTTTTGGTTTCAGAGTTGTTTGAAGTTTTCGTCTGTGAGAGGTGGCTTTGAACACTTCCGCGGATTGACTTCGTGGTTCTTCCTGAAATATGCTCGAAACTGAGTTCAAATTTGAGGCACATTTGAGTCTCTTTCCTGCGCAGGTTGAAGGGGACACCGAATTTTGAGAAAGTATGTAAAAAATTAACAACGAGGTAAGGCTGGGTTGATCGCCTTCTTTTACCAATTTTTGATATGAATTCTCAGTCAACGGACATGAGCGGTGAAAAAAACGGGCATTTTCTTTGACAACAAACTGAGCTTCAAGTTGGTTGATGTCCTTCCCTCCCTTGTAACTTTGCTGTTCAGATTGAATCTGGTTTAGCCATTTTTAGCGTTGTTCCTGGCGCATGCCGCCGTACAGCCTACAGAGCTCTTCGTTGAATCTTCTCCTCCAGCTACCATCAACGCAAACAGGTCCAAACCTTGTACCCAGAACAATTCTGTCAAAAAACCAAGGACTTCCCCATCCTCTTTTAACATTGTCTAGATTTCTGAGCCATAGAATAGGAGTCGGATCATCAGAGTGTTGGAAGATGTGATTCATCGTGTGGTTTGATTTAGAAAGTAAAATAAAACACATAAATTTGAAAGAGAACTCGAAATTTGTATCATCGTTTTAATTAGCAGTCCATGGCAGTTACTTTCTCAAAATGGTATCTTGTACGTGTCGGTCACGTCTTTGTCTGAGGGAGTCCATTCGAAAGATCCAATTGAGTGACTCTTTCGATCATGGCCACTGGTATCTCGAGGATAACACAAGGGATGTTGCCTTCCAAAGCGTCGGCTGTAGCTGATTTATTCCTGAAGACCTGAGACTTAACATATCCCCAAAGAAAATAGCCCAAAGGTGTCATATCGCACGATCTAGACGGCCAATTAGACGTAGCAACACGTGAAATTAAGTGCTCACCAAAGTGATTTCTCAAAAAATCCACTGTTCCACGCGTCGTATGGCTCGCAGGGCCGTCTTCTTGAAACCAGAGCACACCAGAACCACGTGCTTGATTTAAAGGAAGCAGTGAACATGACGCCAAGCTGCTAAGAAAGACGACGTTTCTCAGCTAAAGCTGCTACAGCCTCTTGACTAAGAGCTTGATGTGGTCTTACCGGTCGATAATCATCTCCTAATTTAAACTGTGACTCAAATTTGCGAAAAAAAATGGCTAGAGTGGTCTCAGCGAGTCGATCACGCACACAGTAAGATCCTCGAAGCGCAAGAAAATGCATTTCTCAAAGAACGCTGATTTTCGTAATAGAGTTGAGCATCTTGCAGTGAGTCTTCCCACGATGACTTGCCAAAGGATACTGAATAAAACTGGCAAAGCAGATGGATAGAAGACACGCGTGATCTGTGAAAAAAGCGGGTTTAAAATAAAACCTCATGATGGATAACCTTCAGAAAGTCAGCTTAGTCTTTCGAGACAGAGAGGGGGCTCTGTCATTCAATCGCCTCTTGATGCACAAGGAATCAGCGTCGGACAGAGTGATTCTAGGTTTCATTTCCGAACTGATGTTGTAGTCCCTATGAACTGCGAAGACAAGGTAGACAAGGTCCACGCACCGGGGATGTGAGACCCGCACATATTCGCCGCGAAGGAAGTTTGACAAAATTTGTAGCCCCGCATTGAATTACGAAATGCTGCCGCAAATGTTGCAACGGTTGTGTGTGAGTAGTAAAAAACGGCGGAACCCCTGAATGTCCCTTGATCCGGACAAATTTCCAGGAATTTCTGGTTTCACCTGTGGTTGTGGTGATTCGCGGCATAAATTAACCCTCTGTGTACTGCGTGATGGATAAGTAACCAAATCCCGTTTTTTTGGATCAAGTTCAAAGGATTTTGACAACAGTTTGGCTTCAATTCCACGCCACGACATAACTTTTGGGGCTGCGTGCTCACATGAGACAGACATATCATCGCAGCACAACAATTTCTGCATACTTTGTGGTGCTCGTCCAGGATGGCATCTTTCAGATTTTGTCCGACAGTTCAGAGTAAGTCAACCGGTCAGGCGATTTCTGCGATGATTGTCGGATCTAAAAGAAGCCACTCGACAAAGAGCATTTCCGCCGAATGCACCTTTCATCTTCAAGATCCCCTCCTTCATCCCCACCATTTCCCACACAAAATCCTAAATTGTATCGCCGCCCTTCCTCGTTATGAGATTGTTTACCTCCAGCTTCAACTTGGCAGTCGTTTTGAAGCAGAAAACGATATCATCCTTCGCTCAGCAGCAGTGTGCTAAGAAAATTTTCTAAATTGCTTCCATTCGCCGCACAGCGGGCGGACGCTCCCTGGTCTTCATCATCATCAATGAGTCACTGCAGCTGCATCTTCCATCTGGAGACAAAGAAGCGCAAAGCCATTCTCCCCTTTATGTGATGATCTCATCGTCGTCCTCCGAAACAATTCGCTTTTCCCGTGAGCGAAGAAAATAGCCCAAAGAGCAGCAGAGTCGTTCAACCTAGAACACAGATCCCCCCTTCCGTCAGACCCGGTGTCGTTTGTAGCGATGGCGGGATGTGCGCATCGAGTTGCCGTCACGGAATAAATGATTCGCAAATCAAATTCGCAACCCCTTGTGTCCCCGTCGCTGTTGGGTGACGGAACGTCAGACGCTGCACATTTCGTCCGACATTGCGAATGCAGCCCACGTGATATGCAGATGCCGGGCCAAGGAATCTGGGAGAAACCTTGAAGTCACTGGCACTGGCACTGGCACTGACACTCGTGCTCGTGTCTTGTGCACTGCTGGGTCGGATATTGAAGTGGGATGTGCACACATGTGGCGTGTCTGTCGATGTCACACGGATGTGGGGGCGAGGAGGGCAACTTTTCTTGTTTCTCAAGGAGTCCCCCCCCCCCCTCCGTGCCTCGCCCAACAAGCCACCAAAATGCGAGATGCATGTCGGCGGTCTGGTTCGCAACACACGCCGTCTCTGCCCCGCCGCGCGAAGGAGAGACTTTTCCATTCCATCAGACGACCAAGTTGCCCGTTGGGGTGAAGGCGGTGGCTTCCGTCCTCGGTCTCGCTGCATTAGTGCTGCCTGCAACAGCATCCGTTCATCGTTGTCAGCCATTGTTGCTGTTGAGTGTGGGGAGGGGGGTGGGTGGTGGGGGGGACAAGATGTAGGGCGTTGTCCCGAGCTGCTGCCGGTTGCGGTGAATGTTCTATTTATTGTCATCCTCTGTGTACAATGCGTGCGAGTGATGGACTGCTGTGGCGAACGTGGAGGTGTTGCTCGAGGTAACTGGGAGGCCACCTCACCCGCCATCCTCACACCCGTCATCGTCGCCGTTAGAATTGAGTTAATGATGGAGGGACTTGTGATGGAATTGATGAGTGGATGTTGCTTGGAAGGAAATGTGCATCCAGAGAGATGGCATTTCAAGTTTCTCAAAATGGAATCCATTATTTGTTGTGAGATGTGTGGGGGGAGGTGGGGGGAAAGTTTGAAGGAGGAGACGTGTGAAATATGATCGGTGAGGACGGTAGGAAACGCCCAAGTGGTGGAGTTTGTGTTGGAGGTGCAAAAACTTGAAGCTGAGGTGATGTGGCTCTGTTTTGGTGGAAAGGTCGACTCTGTCACTTCTGGTAATAAGTGGTTCTGCATTTAGAGAGGGACCGGCAATGAGCAGTTTGACGTTATTTGACACTTTGGAAACGAAGTCAGGGAAAGGTCTCATTGTTGGTTGACGAGAGCAAACGGGACTGACCTCAATGGCGGAGCCTGTCTAGCAACACAAGGAGAATGGGTGACGGGCTGATTTTTAAGACAAATCCTGCAATCGTCCCAGGAATCAAAAATATCATCAACGCTCTAGAGAAACGAAGAATCGAAGCGGGCGTCCACTCCTCGCTTTGCGTTCCATTGGTACGAAAGAAGCTGATCCTCGTCCATAAATGTTGTGAAGGATGCCTTCAGCGAAAATTCAAAAAGTGTGTACCGCTCTTTAGACTACAAAATGCCCAGGAAGTGATCAACAATAAACTGACTGTTGACGAGAATCGAAAAGAGAAATGTCACCGTCGATTTAAGATCGATGAACGTTGTCGTAGTCAGCCCTGGCTTTAGTCACAATCTGAAGGATCAGATAAGCTTCGAAGTTCAAGCAGTTCATGTGCGTCGAGGTTGAGGCCTGGAGGTGGCCACAAACCCAAGGCCGGCACAATCAAAGAAATCCAATTCGAAGACCTGAGTAAATCAGTCAAATCTCCTACTGCGACTGGACATTGTGAGAGTCTCGCTTATTCAAGGTTAGAAGGACGACTAAGACCTGACAGTCGAGCGGGTGAGGATCAGGTAGAACTGATCACTACATCGGCCGGTGTTAAGATGGAGTGTGTCACCTTGTCCATGAGTCTCATCGTCACCAAGAATGACAGTCTTGATGATGTGGTGAATTAAGAGCGAGAAAACTGATCCCCTCACCGATCACTTAAGGAGAATGGCGCCCCTGACGATGACAGTAAACGAAATGTTGTCCTAGATCGAGAACTTGTCACCGGAGTCAGTATACGAGTATGTCGATCATTCGGCTGACAGAAATGTGGTTTCCTCCAATAGACAGAGAATGCGTCGTCACGTTGCTAGAATCAGTGATCCTTAAATAGAGAGGAAATGCGTCGACACTCTGCAAGAGTCAGTGGCGATGGGCAAATCCAACAAAAAATGGAATTGATCCTCATTTTGACATTTCCCGCTACTGGACGAAAACCATTGAACAGGAACCCCAGATGCCCCAGATGTCTAGATGAAAAAAAATTAATTGAATCAATCGGTGATCAGGAGAGAACACGTCAGCAGGTTTGATTGGAAATTGATGATAACAGCGACATCGCCTACAGTGTGTATCGAATACCAATCTTCGTCCAAATCGGCAGAAAGAAGATTGATCACCGTATCGATCGGTCTTCTGTTTTCAGTCATCAAGAGGTGTCAGATTGGAGGGAGGAAACTTGTAAAGAGCATTGGACACGGATCTCCAGGGGGTGATCATTCGTTGATCGGCATAAACTGATCCTGATCCTGTCAATCGATTGGAGTAGACAGTTTCAACGACCAGAAGTTGTAGATCATCGAGAAGTCGACTGCGAATCGTGAACACCAAAAGAAGTAAATCGTTCAAGAAGAAGACGTCCACCTCCACTCCTTGTGGGCCAAGAAACAGTCCGACGATCCTAGAAATTGAGGTCATCTCTGCCTACAACGTTGGACGTCTAGGATCTTTAATTTTTTCACGACATCACTCTTTATAGGATGCTTGCTAAATTTGCCATTCGAAGTCGGCATTAAACAGTAAGTCCCCTTCATGCACCACACAAGAGACGACCCTTTCTTCCTTTTTTTATTGTACCATCACCCAATTTAATCTGACGCCTTGCTCGAAGGTTGATGGAGAAATCTGCCCATTCATAGTCTTCTCTTTAACTTTGATCCCTCTCAAAAGTCCTCCTCCACCCCCTTCCCGTTCCATCACAACTGACAAAGCAAAAGCAGAATGCACCGAAAAAACACAACTGAGATGTAACTGACTAACGCCGTCTTAATCTCCCCCTCTCTTCCAATTGCAACACCAAGAAAATCTCTCATCAACTGTATGCCAACCATCAACGTTATCGCGTCTGCACATAAATATTTATGAAGACCGCTGCATCATTCGCGCAGCGCATCGCTGCACAAATGGCAGCGGAATTAATTTGTCAAGAGGAGAGAGCGCGACGTCAAGCCGCGAGCTGGCTTCAAAGTTATAAAGCAGTTCTGCTTAATCTTTCATTTTGGTCCCTCCTATACACACACACACACATACACAACCGCATCACTCGGGATAGTGTGAAAATTCCTGCGAGTCCGTTTGTCGTAAACTATCCAGAAGGATACTTTGCTTCGTCGCCGGTTACATTTTGATATTCAAGTCAAGTCCTTTTGCTCACCCTCCGTCATAGTCTGATGTAAGCAACCCTCCACCCCCGCCAGTGATGAAGACACATCATCCGTCTTTTCGAGACCAGACTCATTGCCGGTGACTTTTATTTCGACCAGGCCCTGACGGCCGGCACGGATGGCGGACCTGAATAAAAATGGACAAAGCCGTCGGAGGAGGTGTGGGCCACCGTCTGGCGTCGCTCCTGGAATGCTCGATGTATTAATAAAATGAAGAAGAAGAAAGAACAAAAAAAAATTGGAATGAGGGTCACAGATAACCCACCATCTGTGCAGGAATTTCGTGATGTACTCCTGCTGCTGCTGCTGCTGATGGTGGTGGTGGGCGTGAGTGTGTGTTTGGGTGGCAATATCCTTCACCAGGCGACCGAGGAGACAAAGTGAGAGATGGGAATCCACGTTGTCACGTAGAAAAGGAATTTCTTCTTATTATTTCGCAGTTCGTTGCGCGTCTCTCTCTCTCCCTCTCCTTGGTGGGACGAGGGGCGTGATCATTTGTCTTTTCTTGGCATCTCCTTGCTTCACATTCTCGGATAGGTTCCTCTGGTTGGCGAGCATTTGTCTTTGGGCTTCAGCGCAGGAAATGAGTTATGCAACGTGTGACGGCGGCGATGGTGGTGGTGGTGAATCGAATTGAACTCGAAAATGTGAATATTGCCGATTTCCTTGTTCGTGGGGGCGAACGAGGTCGGTCGTCGGCTTTCAGAGACAGGATGAATGCTTTAATCGAAATTTATTGTTCGTCTTTTGGATGGGATTGGGATTTTGTTGGTGGGTGGAAGAGAGAGGGTGATGAGGTGTGACGCAAGCAGTCGACTATGGAACTCGTCGTCTTCGTGGCTGACTTTTGTGCACCGACGAGGGATTGTGTCTGCCTCGTTGATCAGGGCAACGATCAATTTCCTTACCGTCTTGCAGCTGTAGCAAAAGGCGGACTGCTGCCAAGACGATGTTTTTGCAGGTTCTTCGACGATCTGTGATCTAGTCGACGACCGGTGATCCTTACAACGACGAGTCGCCCTAGCCACGTCGAGGGTGACCGATGCTAAGTTAATTTTTTTCTTTCTGATGATTTCTGAAAAAGCAAGCCATCGGACAAATTTTTCGGCACTTCGTTGAGCTGTCGCTCTGTTTTGTCTGAAGAAAAGAGAGGAAAGGGATCATAAGTTTCTACTGATCAACGACAGTATCAGTTCGAATAAAGGGGATCAGCAACGACCTTAACCACTCTTTCGACAGCTTCTTCAAGCCCACGTTGACGAATACTGGCCATCACTCCATTGACTTGAATTCGGCACTAAACTGTAGGTTTCCTGCACTCCCTACGTGGCTGGAACTCAGTTCTGAGTCTGAATCAGATTGGCGGGTCTTTTTCTTTTTTCTTTGAATGCTTGAATTTGGTCTTTAAATAGATCTGAATTTCCCAAGTGAGATTTGGAGAGAAAACACAGTCAAATGGCAGCAGCTTGGCGCAAAGTTTTAGGAGAAGTAATGACGACGGGCAAGCCAGCCATACAGAGGCTCTGATTTGGATTCAAAATTTACGCTCGAAGACTTAAGAAACTTCATGCGATCCGATCTTCAAACTCCATGTTGTATCCTTTAAGGTGGCTAGGTGGTGGCAACGTAATTAGGCTGCGAGGACCTGTGCTCTGCAACATCATGCCCAAAGTGTTGTATTCCTCTGTTTGTCCTTGTCTTGCGGGTGACCGCGCCGGGCAGTGCATAGAAGGGGGACGATCATTTTCAGGTCTTCCTCATCCCTGCAGTTTCCTGTCCACTCAATAGACTTCACGGTATTTATGTTCAGAATTAGCAGACGCCGCAGTGCGGGTGTTGGCGCTGCAAATGAAGATTTTGTGTATTTCAGAGAGTCCCTCCATTCAATGGAAGATCGTCTATTAGGAACAGAGCTTCAGAGGGGCGTTTTCTGTCTCAAAGCTCGAGCTTGAGTAACGACTGCGTCAATCGGGACAGAAAAATCTGATCCCCGTCCATAAAAGCCGTACCCTGGGCCCTGTGTCATCTCCTTCTAGGAGAAGAATTCATCACGTGGAATGTGTCATCATCTGCCTGGCACTCAGCACATTTCATCCTTCTCTCTTGTGGATCCCCATGATCTTGTCCAACTGCATCAAAATTTGCCACTGTTAGGACATTGATATCATCTCGGATAACCGCGTTCATCTCGCATTCACAGGGAGTCTGGCAAGCAATCACTGGACGATCCACTCAAAGTCTTGAAGACGAATGACCATTTTGGGACTTGGGTACACTCTATGGGGAACTTCAATCTGGACGTCTCCATTAATCTCCAAGTGTGCCCCTTTTCAAGCCGAAGACCCCTCGAGAGTTCGAGCCTGAGATTGCGCTGCTTTTCACTTTTGAAGGCCCTGGTCACCCTGCTTTCAGTCTTCAAGACCAAGACGTCTTAAGATGAGTGATGACTTGGTCTTTCACTGGAAATTTAGTCTTCGTCTCCATCTCGAACCTGGAGGCTACGATTCGAAGTCTTTCTTGCTGGAGCATTGGTGTTCAGGCGCTCAATGTGGCTGAGTAAGTGCAGTCGACAGATTTCCTGCCTTCGGGACTGCATCCACATCTTGGATAAAGCTCGATTATGTCTCTATTCGCCTTCCTCATACACAGTACATCTCCTAGTATTCTTCTTCGTCTTTTAACGGCACTTCAGTGTTCTAAGTGGACTTGGGTCTCAGGAAAAAATTGCTCTCCAGCCAGTACGATCTCTCGCCATCTGTCCCCAGAGACGTATTTCAAGTGAATCGAGGTCCTTCTCCACTTAGGTGCGCCAACTCAACCTAGGTCGTCCTATGTTGCGTTGTCCCAATGGCTCGGATTCGAAGACTTTTCTGGCCGAAGCAGTGATGTCCACACTTAGTCTACCGCAGACTGAAACCATTCAGATATGGGATAGGCCATGAGTCAGCTTTGGCCGACAAACATGTCCCTCTTAGCGGTCGAATAGAATGATTGCCCACTTTGGCAGACGCTACTTTGTTGACTTTCGCATCCGCTGACAACATTGTCACATCTATCAGCAGCCGAAGTGCTCACCAGTCCAATTCCCCTTTATCCATCGAACACTTCATTTTCGAAACCTTGCCATTGTCAATACAATTTCACACAAGTCCAGAGGTCTCTCATGCCTCGGCATAAACATTCCAAATATTTTCCATCTCCTTTGAGACAACTCCAAAAAAAAAAAAACAAACGACTGCCACACCCCGTCACCAACTTAACCATCAACTGCGGCAAGAGGTGACTGCCAGCAGCAGGGTCACTTAAAAGAAGACAGATTTGTGTCAATTTTCAGCAGCGACCATCCAATTGAAGGCAGAACTTCGACAACTCCCCACTTAACCCCCCATGTGATGACCTGCCAAAAGTCATTTGTTCTACGTTAGCCCTTGATCTCTCTCCCGCTCTCTCTCTCTCTCCCTCTCTGGCTCTCGTCCACACCCCATCACTTCCGTGGGGGGAGCAAAGACGTTGACCCTCCCCCCATCGAACGACGAGAAGGATATATGATGACACACCAAGCCAAGGATAACGACAAAGTCGAACCCAAACTGAGCCGGGGGAGGGGGGGATGACAAAGGCGAACAAAAAAAGGATATCCCTCCATTACATGGGGGATTTGGAAAAGGATATATGTGTTGATTCCTCCTGGCTTATTCCTCAATCTGTGAAATCCTTTTTCCTACCCTTCCCCCCCCCCCCCCCCCCGCCCACAGCATGACAGTTGTCCTCCTCCTTCGCAGTAATGAAGTGTCGTCGTTGTATAATTTTGCCTCACAATACACTTGCGATGTAGTTTCCTCTCGTCTCCTAGACGGATTTAAATAAATTTCACAATTCCGAACTCCCACCTCGGCTCACACCCTTCGCCCCCTTGCTTCGGGTTGTTGTAACAGATGACGCGTCTGAGGCTTGATTTCCATATCGTGTATCTCCGGAATCGATTTTTTTGACTTTTTTTTTTTGTTTTTCATTAACAATCCCTCGGAAGGACGCCTGCCCTGTACCCCGCCCCCGCGAAATGGGTCAAAAATTCTGATGCCACCGCCTGGAGTGCTGCTCGAATGGAACAGGTGTCTTTCATGTCCTCCTCCTGCTGCCGTTGTAGGCGGTGGCGCGGTGTCTGCAGTTCTTCTGGGATTTAAGGCGCGTTCCCATAAAATATGAAATCCTTCTTCACATTTTTCGTGCAAAGGGGGGGGGGGGGGAGAGAGGAAGATTTCCCAAAAGATTTTCCACCATCATCATGATTTTCAACGAGTTTCGCTCCACTGCTGCTGCTGCTGCTGCTGCGGTGGTGATGGTGGATGATGTGTGCATTCAACGAACCGAAAGGGTACCTCCACCACCTCGGCCACCTCTCCGAGGATGGATTCAGTTCAGTGGCTTGCCGACCACTCTCGTGTGTGTGTTGGTGTGTGGGTGGCTAATAAAATTTATGTTTTCCCATTTTGCGAGGACGATGGATGGTCGAAAGAATCTCCTACGGCTCTTGTTGTTGTACATGGTGGATGCTGATGCGACGGCGGCATGAACGGAAGGATACACATGACGCCTGGTGTGTGAATTTTGCAAGACAATACTCAACGATATTTTAGTGATGCCCGTTGTCGGGCATAAATTACCGTTATTATGCCCTTTTAATGGGATCTGCCGGAGGTTTATGTTCACAATTTCGCCGGAGAATTGAAATGTTTGTTGTGTGCTTTTGATTGGGCGCCAGTTTCTCTTCACTGACGTGTAGATTTCGAGTTTGGTTTCGTAATAAGTTGACTGCTGCATTCTGAGGTAGTTGGCTGATGGCTTTGGGATGTCCCGAAATAAAGAAGACGGGATGAGTTGGTCCTCTGTTGGGCGCCATTTGAGTTGATGCTTCCAGTTGTTTTAAAGTTGGAACCGCGTAGGAATTGAATGTTTCCTTGAATGTTTCCTTACTCTAGTTTTGTGGTGCTTCTGTCTGACCACAGTCTCAGTGCAAAGCTGGACGATCGTCTTCTTGTTTGCGCTCCACGCTCTGTCTCTGGTACGACACTGGATGATCATCCTTTAGCCTGACGCTGGACGATCGTCTTTTAGTTGATCATTCTTAAGTCTAACGCTGTACGATCGTCATCTAGTCTGACGCTGGACAATGGCCTAGTCTAGTCTGAGGCTGGATGATCGTCTTCTAGTTCGTGCTCCACGATCCCCCTCCAGTACGACGCTGGAGGATCATCCTTTAGTCTGACACTGGACGATCGTCTAGTCTAGTCTGAGGCTGGATGATCGTCTTCTGGTTCGCGGTCCACGATTCCCCTCCAGAATGACGCTGGACTATCGTCATCTTGTCCGACGTTACACGATCGTCATCTTGTCCCAAGCTGGACGATCATCATTTAGTCTGACACTGGACGATCGTCTAGCCTAGTCTGAGGCTGGACGATCGACTTTTAGTTCGCGCTCTACGATCGCTCTCCAGCACGAGGCTGAATGATTATCCTTTAGTCTCACGCTCGACGATCGTGTCCAACGCTGGACGATCGTCGTCTAGTCTGACGCTGGACGATCGTCTTCTAGTTGATCATCCTTTAGCCTGACTCTTGACGAACGTCATCTTGTCCAACGCTCGACGATCGTCTTCTAGTTCGCGCTCCACGATCCCTCTCCGGTACGAGGCTGCATAATTATCCTTTAGTCTGACGCTCGACGATCGTGTCCAACGCTGGACGATCGTCGTCTAGTCTGACGCTGGACGATCGTCTTCTAGTTGAGCCTCCTTTAGTCTGACGCTGGACGATCATCATCTGCTGCGCCCTCCGCGATCATTCCCTAGTCCAACACGAAAAAATTGTTATTTAGTCCGTCATTTACTCCATTGCTCGACCCTCCTTTCCAATTTCCCTGCGCCTACTTCCCTTGAAATTCTAATCCAACAGTTATCGTTCAGTTCGTTGATTTCTTCTCTTCAATCTCCTTTTTGGCGCAAATTCCCTCCTTAAAGCGATATCCCAACGTTCTCCTAACCTCACACTCCACACTGTACCCCGCATCACTCCTCCACTGATACTCTCTCACCAGCAAAGAGAATCCCATTCCATGGTAAACTAATCGATAACACAGTACACACTCGGGCGCATATCCTTGAAACTAAAAACCTCTTATTTCCGAAGCGAGCACAAATTTAGCGTGAAATACAAATTGAATTCGTCTGTCGTTTATTAAAAGAACACGCGACGCCCTCGATTCCCTCCTCGACTCTAGGGTGTCCTTGTGAATCCTTGAAATGTCAAATGGATACAAAATCTGATACGTATCCTCGTTCATTCTCTCTTCACTAATCTCCCCCCTCTCTCTCTCCCTCTTCCCGGCCGCCTTTCATCCCCACCATCACTTCAAGTCAAATCAATCCCGTTGTCCTGGTGGTGGCAGGCGTACATATCCTTGTCTCTGTGCGAAGGTGATGTAGAGCCTCCCCGGCTATGGAGACCGAATTGAAACTTTAACTAATGAAGATTGCCCTTAAATTTTCAAAATCAGTTGACTGGTGGTTGGCTTGGGGATGTCAGAGACGATTGTGGAGGCGTGTCGTCATCAGATGGGGGGGGGGGGGGAGACAGAGGAGCGTAGTTTAGCTTGTAATTGACATAATGAGGCAACAAGTTTGAAACAAGTTACCGGCTGACGGCATGGTTGGGAGGTGTTTTCATCCTCCCCCGGGGGGGAGAAAATGAATTGATGTTTGCGCGCATTGTGGAGGAGAGAGCTGAGACCATCAATCATACTTAACGAGCGTTGCAATTTTTCATTCCTAACGCGCTACCCGGTGGGGATGGCGTCTAGCGATGACACCACGGTCACAGGTGGCGGATGATGAAGAGCGCTCTCGTACAGCGCGCGGTCCATTAGAGTTCAAGTGGACTTTGCCGCTTCGTGAATGTCTGATGAGGGCACTTTGAAGGAGTCTGTGATGTTGGGAAGTCTTTAATGACGGTTTGAGAGAGACGATGAGGAAGAATGTGCTGGTTTTCGCCGGGTTTTCAACAAGTGAAAGGTAGGATTCAATGTGGGGATTTGGGAAGTTTTGACTGGCGATGACAAAGAGCAATTGTGGCGCACAATTCGCATCAAACTTGTTTAAGTATGACACGTGCGAGAGAACTAAATCGCTTCTCCACGAATTGCGAAGCGGGTTCCCATGCCTTTCGGCCTCGTCCATCCCCGTTTTCATTTCATTTTTGAAAGTCAGGGAAACGTCGACGAATTAGATTTAGAAGGGCTGCCTCATAGGCTTGGCACATAGGCCCGTTCTCTCTAAACACCGACAACGCTTCTGATGGATTCACCCCACACCCTAAGCGATTCCCAAATCAATTACATCAGCATTTCGGTTACAGGATATCACAGCTGAAAGAAGAAAAAAAAAACAGAATTCACCTTAAACGACCTTAAATCAGCGTTTCAGGCGTGTGCTGACAGCATCCTTCCTCTCACTGAGCGTACGCACGTCATGTTGTGCTTGCCTTCTCATTTATTGGGCGTATCTCAGTTCAATTATCTCGAATACCAGGCAATTTGTATCCATT
The DNA here is from genome assembly GCA_944738645.1 of Eristalinus sepulchralis. NCBI lineage: Eukaryota > Metazoa > Arthropoda > Insecta > Diptera > Syrphidae > Eristalinus > Eristalinus sepulchralis. The sequence goes on along the minus strand of OX122886.1, from coordinate 7,411,744 downwards.
CCAGCATGAAATACTATTGCTGTCTTGCATATTCCCCCCCCCCCCCGGTGGGGTTTGTGTGTCTGAAAAGAAATCAGTGAAATCCATCGAGGAGCTATAGAAACCCCCTGACAAAGCAGAAAAATTCACAGCATTTCACACATCTGCCAGCACAGACGCTCTGTGCATCTCCAGGCACACCTCCACTCCTAATAGAATAAGATATCTTCCACTTACATCACTAACACGTTCCCTTCACGATAATGGCGTGCAACAATGGTGCGGCGGCAAGGTGGCCTGTCACCCGCAGGATTCCTTCGCGCTTCCAAATTCACCTCAGCTGCGCTGGAGTGGGTGGGATGCCTTATCATTGCTTGCACCCCCCACCCACACATTCAACCATCAGGCAGTTGCCTCTTCAGTTCCGTATTGTTACGCATTTTCTTGCCGTGGCGCGCATTGACGAGCCGAAGGAGAGTGTGTACGCAACGGAATTTTATTAACAAAACAACACGTGAATTTGAGGAGCGGGGAGGGGGGTGCACCTTAAACCGAATCACCCTCTAAGTAGGTATTTTCGTTTTCCTCTGTTTGCTCGACGCTCCGCGCGACTCTCCTTCCGCCGCTACCGCTGAACTGAATACCAGCGAACGTGATCCACATAAATCTATTGCCGCATCCTTATTACCTCTGAGGGGAGGGGTGAACCACAGTGTTGAACACTTGAATGGGGTACTTCCTTGAAAAGAGAAAAACCCACGACTACACGACTCCTTTTAAAGCTCACCTGAGTCGAGGGGCGCCAAACTGCTGCTCCCAGTCAGCCAGCAGCAGCCATTGTTCGGATAGATTCATCACATATCACTGGGTTTTCGGTCGAGAATGGCTGCGGCTAGAGCTTCCATTTTAAAACATCCCTTCGCTGCCGCCTCGTCCACCCTAGTCTTATCTGAAAATTACAAAAACCGATCTAAAACAATGGAGATGAATTCATGAAAGGAGTTTCCGTCCTGCCGCAAAAAGACAGAGCAGCCGTGGGGTGGAAGGGATGGTGCTCTGCTCACAGACAGGTAAGCGGAGGGTGTGTGTTGGGGGGCGGGTGGAGATGCTCGGATTGAAATGCTTTTCACTTCGGTGCTCATAGATTGCTTGTTTGTTCGTTCGGTCGGTTGCTACTTTTCGGAGTGAGAGAGATTTCTACCGGGGGGGATATTCATTTTGGAGTGTAATCCCCAAGTTGGTGGTTGTAATCATGTTTTTTTTTTTGCTTGCTCTTTGTTCTTGATGCTCCTCGTCCTGTTTATGGGCGGCAGGTGAGACGACGACGACGACGACAGCGACGGTGGCTGCTGGAGGTAATTTAGACTCGCTCACAGAAGTCATTCTGCCGCAGAGAGTTGTTTCAGTTTCAGTTTCAAAATGAAATCCAATGCTGGTGCGCCATTCAATCTGCGCCCGCCCTGCCAATGCTTGATTAAACTTTAATCAGAGTTGAATTATTTTATTTTTCAACAATTCCGCTATCTCTCCAACCCTTCCTGGAACTTCTAAACGGGGCGAAGATTTACGGATTAAATAATTTGTTAGGTGCTAGAGATAGACTCGGGCGAGGAGCAATTTCCGTTGTTTTTCGGTGATGTACGAGATGATGCGAGTGGGAGGGGTGGAGGAGGTGAGGGCACAGCTTAGTTGGAGTGATTTAATTGAAACTCCCGGATGGAGATGCCGGTATTCTCATGGAATTCCACTTTGAGGTGGTGAATAATGGCACTTGGCGGTAGTCAAATACCGATGGAGAGGTGGGTGGGAAGGGGAGAAACCCCTCAGACAGGTGAATAGTTAGAGGAGGAGGGGGGAGGAATTTAATTTATTTTATTCTGTCTGAGGGTGTGCTTGTTTGAAGTTTTAAGTGACTGCGACGGTGAGAAATTCACTACACTACAAATTATGAGAATCAAAAAGAAGGATGAAGTGTTAAAGCATAACATTGATGTTTGCATCATGTTCTACACATTTCTCAGGTTTTGAACATTTTGGTGAATGCAAAGATGCCAATGTTACTGTCACAAGGTGCCCTCTTGTCTAAGGCACAATTTTGCTTACTTTTGGCTAGTTTTTTGAATACAAGTGCCATTTGATTTCAGTCAAAGTGTTGCCTCTCGTTTTGTCTGCTTTGGTAGAGTGTTGTGATTCCATCAGGAAAAGGTTATAATCCCCGCGAGGTAACCAAATTCTTGTATCTTTTGTGTATCCCGATGAAACCGCATATCGTCTCTTTGCAAGTTGCTAGAGACTGACAGAAGATTTTTGTTTGAATGCATTAAGCAGTTGATGAAACATCCGGTATGCCGTTGTCAATGTTGTTTCAGGCCAGAGAAGTCTACGATAGATTAGATTTCCACACTGTGGAAGATCCTGGAAAAGACCTGAGAAGTGTAACTCAACACATCTATCTATTTGTCGATTTTAAGGTCGCATATGACATTGACAAGAAGTTTACGGTTCCATGTCTAGGCTTGTCATACTTACCAAGCTCTTCAGATTATGTAAAATCCGACTCACCTTGTTTACCTTTAGTATCAAGTCAGGTTTTGGACAAGGCAGCGCGCTGTAGCGTGACATGTTTCTTGAGGCAGTCGTGGAATTCTTGCAAGTCAACACAAGAAGCATCAGAAGTGCGTTTAGCTCCTGGCTTACGTCGAGTTTTCTTGGTCCTTTGGACCTTGGTTTACGACCATTATTATCAAGTCAGGTTTTGGATAAAGAAACGCGCTGTAGTGTGACTGTTTCAACATGGTTCATGAGGAAGTCGTGCGACTCTTACAAGGCAACACAAGAGACACCAGAAGTGCGTTCAACCCTTGGCTTTCACCGAGCTTCTTGATGTGGTTGGCAGCTGTTGGACGCATAGTGGCTTACACGAGTTTAGTTTAGTTTAGTTTAAAAAAGTATTTTTTTACTTTTACAGCTTACACGAGTCTGGCTGTAAGCGTGGGCAGTACAGAAACTGATGCGCAACATCGACGTATCGGACGTAGGGTCACAGCGGGCCATGTCTTTGTCTGACATGGCTCTGCAGTTAATAGGAACAACAACCTCAGTGCCGAAATCAGATGGGAATTTACTCTTGGCCATCGCTTTTTCTTTTTGCTCAAGATCCAGTTGGGGAAAAGAGCTCTCTCTCTTTCAAAAGATCTTGTTTGATTGGAGCAGTTCTTAGATCCTTCCCGCCCTGCTCTTGCCGTGTTAAACGACGTGGACGAGAAAGTCGTCGAGACATAGGTTCTGCGTATGGTGTTTGATCCTGTTTACCTTGATCACATCTGGAGGAGAAGATGACGAACTCTGTAGGTTGTGTGGTGGCACAGCTCCACTTCGGAGGGTCTTTTTGGGGACAAAAGAAAAAGCGAGGTCAAAGATAGATCTTAATGAAGGTCGAGGAAAGATCTCTGTCAACTTGCTATTCGACATTGGAGGCTGATGGTGACAAACCTCCGACCCGTCCCAGACCTTTGTGCCGCTATAAGAAAATGAAGGAACCCTTGATCGCAGTCTAGATAAATTCAGTGGCCATACAGTCTACAAAGGCCCAGAGTTTAGATTCTTCATCACTGCTGAGCATGCTGATGTTCACCAGATAGTTAACTGCCGACTCTAAAGGGCGAAATTTGAGAAACTTCTTCCCTGTGAGTGCTTTCAGGATATCCAAAGAGGAAGAGTCTTAAAATGAACAAAAAATTTCATCATTCTGGGTGTTCAAAGGTGTCTTTAGTCAAGCTCCATGTTGGCTCGGGTCCTCGTCCACCCTGGACTGGAGCGTCATCGTCAGAAGAACGATCACTGTGTCTTCAATATCTTCGAGGCTTCGGACATGCTAAATGTCACTTCATCTTAATTTCTTCATCATTCAAATTCACGTCGTTCAAGATGCAGTGTCTGTCTAATACCTCAATGTTCCGCACAGATGGCGCCACAAGGGACTGATGGAAATTTACATGAACCCGTTGACTTCTGTCACAGCTAAGGATCAAATCAGTGACATTTTCTAGCTCCTCAACAGAAGCAACCAAGACATCGAAAACCAGTCCCCTGACATCTTAAGTCTTCCACTCACTGTCAGGAGTGTCAAAAATTCGACGAATTTTCAAGTTTTTCCCCTTAAAAGGTTAAAATCTCTTCTCAAGCACTTCTCCTCCTCTTCTCAAAATCCACAACGATTGTGTCATACGACAACTCGATAACAATTTCCTCCAGTGACCGCACAAAAAGAGGAGCTCATCGTATTCAGTTGCCGACGCCAGCAAATCCTCGCTTTTTTTTCTTCTTCTCCTCCAAAGTATCAACATTACTCTTCTGCTGCTGCTGCTGCTGCTGGTGGCTTACACTCGACCATCTGGCCTGTACCCTGCGAGGAATTTCAAATAGTACTCCCTTGGCCAAGAGTTAGAACGCAAATAATGTGTTTGTGGAGCAAGCATCCTCGTTGTGGCGCCCTCCTCCCCTCGCATCACATGTCATCGTGACATGTGAAAATTTATGAATTTCTATGCAAAGGACCTCGACATTTGTGGCACAAAAAACTGACTTTAAGGTGTGTCCTCATGTTATGCCCTCTCAAGCCGTCGGCCATGTGTGAAGGATACTCTGTGTGTGTGTGTGCAGGTTCATATCTGCTGTAACATGTGCCCTTAAACGAGGGGGGGGGGAGAAATTCCCATTCGTCCGCCCCCAACATTCATTCGCATCTCATTCACCGCCACTATCAGTGTTCAACTCTCGTAGACCATTGCGTTCTTGTAATTCTTTCGTCGTTCCGTTTTGTGGGCGCTCGGTTCTGGTCCCGTTTCGCTGCGCCACCGTCTGCTGTAATCCACTGGGTGGTTGGGTGTGGGTCCTCTTCAATTGCGTTACGGACATTTGAATGCATCTCACTGGAAAATTTCTCGTTACTACCTTGTTCTTTTTTTTTCTACTGTCCCTCCACTGCGCAGCTCTCTTGTTTGAGTAAACGATTGAATGGAAATAAGCGGGGAATGAATAGAAGGTGGAGAGGGGGAGGGGTCGGGATACCGTGGGAGACAACGACAATAACGACCAACGACCAACGACGACGACGAAAGAATAAAAATTGTATCTAGGACATGAAGGATACACTTCGACTATCTCATTGTGGAAAGTTTCATCTCGATTGAGGTTTAATGATATTTTTTGTTACCGTTTTTCTAGTTTTTTGAATGACGTTCTCTAACGATTTCTCTTTTGTGTCTCTTTTTCCCATTTGATTTCTCTTGTTCTCGTTTGGTTTGTGTTTTTCTGTTTTTTTGTGTTTTTTGTTTGCATTTGGAAATGTTTTCCGTTCCATGGGCATCTGTACAGTCTCAAGGAGATCAGCACCAATCAAGAAGGCGACCAAAATTCGTTCCAAGCAGCCAAGGGCATCGAAGAAAGTTAAATTTATCAGTAAGTTGTTGTTTTGAAAAAGAAAAAAATGTTTTTTTTCTCTTTTAGATGTTTAAGGGATTTAGTTTGGTTATCATGGACATAAACCAGAGAGTTGCTGTAGTCGTTAAGAGATGGCGACACAAACGTTTGAAAGATCTGTTTTCTTTTTTTGATTTAATTGCATGTGTGTTTCATTCTTTCTTTTGGGAAATTGAAAAAAGTGTAACAAAGATAAAAGTGAATGAATGTTCCAGCCTGCCAGTAGGCCCCCTTGTGGGAGTAGTGCAATCGCCATGGTCACCAGTAGAGCCTTAATTAGTGTATTGTGTGCTGACTGGTCTGAATCACCCGATTCACTCAGGCCAGGTGGTTAAGGGACTTCCCGTCTCAGTGCAGAGTTGCATGCTTAACCGGGTGCTGCGACCCAAAAAGCACCAGAAGTTTAAGAAAGACCTCGCTCCCTATCAAGTCGGAGGGATTGTCTCTCAAGCACTTAGTTGCCACTTTGGTAACTATGGCGTCAAGTTGTGCGCGTTTTCTACAACTCCTGGGATTAAGAACGCCGTCAAGGCAGATGGTCACTTTAATCCCAAACCCCACATCTGCCTGAGCTAACTCATGGACCTTCAGTCGACTGCCCTCGAAATGCGAAATCGTGGATTTTGGTCACGTTACCCTTGTTGGCAGTTTTTAAGAAACGAAGGGTTGGTTCATAAGAAACCGCCGCGCGACTTGGTAAGTTTGTTCGCCTTCGGAGGAGTTGTGTCTCCATACACGGGACCCAAGCTCTCTGTTGTTGGCAATTTTTGAAGGTTGCCCTGAGAGGAGCGCAAGCGCTCTGTTGTTGGCAATTCTTGTCATTTGCCCTGAGAGGAGACATGTCTCCCTACACGGCACCCAAGCGCTCTGTTGTTGGCAATTTTTGACGGCTGTCCTCAGAGGAGACATGTCTCCATACACGGGACCCAAGCTCTCTGTTGTTGGCAATTTTTGAAGGTTGCCCTGAGAGGAGCGCAAGCGCTCTGTTGTTGGCAATTCTTGTCATTTGCCCTGAGAGGAGACATGTCTCCCTACACGGCACCCAAGCGCTCTGTTGTTGGCAATTTTTGACGGCTGTCCTCAGAGGAGACATGTCTCCATACACGGCACCCAAGCTCTCTGTTGTTGGCAATTTTTGACGGTTGCCCTGAGAGGAGCGCAAGCGCTCTGTTGTTGGCAATTCTTGTCATTTGCCCTGAGAGGAGACATGTCTCCCTACACGGCACCCAAGCGCTCTGTTGTTGGCAATTTTTGACGGCTGTCCTCAGAGGAGACATGTCTCCATACACGGCACCCAAGCTCTCTGTTGTTGGCAATTTTTGACGGTTGCCCTGAGAGGAGCGCAAGCGCTCTGTTGTTGGCAATTCTTGTCATTTGCCCTGAGAGGAGACATGTCTCCATACACGGCACTCAAGCAGTTTGTTGTTGGCAATTTTTGACAACTGGAGAGAGAAGAAGAATCTTCTTTATCTCGTCCCTCGTAGTTCGCATTGAACTATAGGTTCCCTTCACCCTTGGGAAAATAAAAGCACTCACCGTACGAGGACTCTGGCGATTAAGTTGAATTCTGGTGCCTTGTGTCAACAGTACTACCACATTCAGACGCAGGACTATCCAGGACCATCCCGGACTGTAGAGCAAACCTTAGAAGAGAAAAGAAAGTGCCGTAAATTCGACTGAACATTCGGCTTTATAGTGTCGCTTGTTAAACGGGATCATCAGCAGAAAGTGTGAGAAAGAAACTTCAGCAGACCTCACCAAGGAATCATGTCCAAGACAGGCTTCCTTCCTCAACCCAATCCTAATGGATAACAGGCTTACAAAGGCCTCTGCTGGGTCTGAGTAGACATGGGGAAGACACATGCGATGTGGAATGAAAGAAGAATCCTCAAGGGATCAAATCCTAGCTGCAGTTTGTCACGGTTGGACTTACAGCTTAGTGGGGCCACCGTCCTTCGAAATTTTAGAAACTTTGTCTGAACAGTTACAACTTGAAAGACCCAATCCACCGCACTGCGTCTTCTAGGGCCTTCGTTGCCCAAAAGAGTGCTTGAGGGGTAGACACTCCAACTTGGCAGGCAGAGCGATGTCTTTCTTAAACTTCTGGTGCTTTCTGTGTCGCAAGACCAGGTTGAGAATTGCGACTCTGCACAGAGCCGGGGAAGCCCCCTAACCGCCTGGCCAGAGTCAGTCCGGTGAACAAACTGATTGAGACCAGTCAGCAAGTTGTACGCTAACTGAGGTTCTGCTGGTCTTCTAGACAGTCAGCACACTTGAGAGATGTGGAGTCAAGTCAAAACTGACTAGGCATTGGATTTGAACAGAGGAAAGGTTGATCCACCACACCATGTCGACCAGAAATCTTCCCAAAAAATAGTGGATTTCGCTCACCAATCCTGGCAACCACCAAACCGCACCACATTTCCAAATTAAACTAGAAACCTCTCACCAGTACCCTCAGTTTTCGGCTAAATGGACACTATCGCCACCCCTTCGATGATGAAACCACAACAATTAGGTTAACAATAGCGGTCCACCGAATGCAAATCGCATTTCATAAGCGATTGGCAGCTCAATTAAATAATTGGCAAAACACGCGGACTGTTTGCCCGCCCAAACACACACTAATTACCCGTCAAAGACCGCAGACAGGACACGTTGCCGTGCCAAATTTTATCCGCCAGCTGCCCGTTCGCATTCGCATGTGTCCTTTTGATTCAAAAAAACGAAAAATCCTTCAAAAATCAATTGAAATTCATGACAAAGTGCGCCCGCGACCCCGTGTCAAGCGGCAATCAGTCTCTATCGGGGAATAATTTTAATGCGTCCGCTATCTGAGGACGCATTCGTGACTTGAAGCAATTTTCAGTTGAGTCCGCCCCGCACGTGGGTGGGTGGATGTCTGCCAGAGGCCCCGCGGCGTGATATAGAAAATCATAAACACGAACAAATAACGAGAATTCCTTTCCTCGACGTTCGTGACCTCGTCGAACGTTGGGTTTGGGTACATTTGTGACAATTTAAGCCCTGCGGCGGCGGCAGGATAAATGGCGCCTTGTGGCACTCTCTCAAAATCCCACTCTCTCCGTGTCTCTGTGTCCCTTGCCACCCTCATCCCCATTGTCCGGCAATGGAATTACATTTAATTCCGTTCTCCTCCGACTGCTGCCTTCGATGAGTCATGACGAGAGAGTGTGTGGCATGAAATTCATATTTTGTCAAGGGTAACTCGAACGGCTGACTGGGCGGCTCTGTGACACAGAGGACAGCAGGGGCCTAGAGTTTGCCGATGGGGTGCATTTTTATTTCGAGAAAACAAAAAACCAACATTTCCTGAGGAATGATCGGGCATTAAGATGACTGCCCCCCGGCCGACGGTTGTGACTCCATTGTGGGTCTCTCAGCAAAGAGGCGGTGGCGCTTGTTTTGATGGCCTCTTTCGGATGATGTGTCGCCAGAGCGCCCTCAGGATGTTGTTGATGAATAGACGAGAGGGATATTTGATTTGATTCAAAATTGAAATCATTTCTGGTGAAACTGCCTGTCGGGATGGCCGAGGAGGGTGGCAATTGTTTTGTCGGCGGAGCGGGGAGATTTAATGTTTTGCAAACTCGTGCTGAACACCCGAAGGCTGGGCGACATTCGGTGGGATTTAAAATTGAGGGGAACGATGGGAGTTGGTCTAGAAATAACTTGGGACTAGGTCTTTGATTTGGAGTAAATCCAGGCACCAGAGGACATTCATGACTGAGATGGTGAGCGTGAGGATTTGATTTTAGGAACTCTGTCCCAACTGTCGATCCACTCTTGTCTGTGTGTTTTCAGACGGATGGTTAGAGCTAGCTGACGTCTGACGCGACGGTTGACCGGTTGCAAGCTCACCGCAACATGACGTGAGCGTTCGTTCAGATAATATGGACCTGCAGGCAAGTCTTTAAAAGTTTCCAGGAGTAGCGCATGAAAACCGGCTCTGTGGCGGCACAATGGACCATTGTCGGGTGCACGCCACTGTACCCACATCTTTCGCCACATTTAAGTTGGTTCATACGTGACAGATGATTTGGACGCCGCTGCAATCAACAGGGATCCAAGGCATGCCCTCCTTAAGCACCTACTTATGTTGGGGGAGAAATTCTTCTCTCACGAGTGGAGGGAACCTAGAGTTCATTGTCGACTCCGAACTTGAAGGCATTTTTTACTCTTTGAGTAGTGCCAACAACTGAGAAGAGGGGGTGGCGTCCTAAACTGCAAGATATTCAGTCTTGGGACCAAGGACCACTAAGTCATTGCGGCTACAACCTCAAACTTGTACCACCTCCCCTTCTAAGCAGTGTTCTCCATCAAATTCCCCGTCGAATTCCCATTTTTTCAAACTACACACTCCTCACCATCCGTCTTGTGTCCTTCAGGGGACGTCCCCTTCCAAAGCAGCATCGAATCTACATTCAAAAATCAGTCTTATCCAACTTTGGAATTCTTTTAGCTCCTTCGCGGATCTCTGAAAGTCCGCACTTTTGTCTCGCCGGATGAGGTTGTACCCAACGGCGAGTTGCCCGAGGTCCTTTGTCGAAGCGCGGCCTCTATGCGTGCATTTACATCAAACCGGGGGTGCTGGCTTCTGTCACGCCAAAGCGCATTGTCTTCAGTGAATTTCGTTGACAGCATCCAATTGGGAATTTTTTCATGTCCCCCATCACCCACCACTCTACCCCATTGGACTGGCATTTTTGGGGTGAGCTGGAGTTTGTCGCTCGCATGTCTATTTTGCCTCGAAATTAAATTCATTAATTTAATTTCGTTTTCAGCGTCAGACAGGCTTCCTCCCTCTCCTCCCCTCCCGACCTGCCCTGCCTGGAATGGGACACACGACAACAAATTTGTCGGCGGCTGCATTGGCGGCTTCGTGTTAGATCCATTGTTCTACACTACAGCAGACCCCGCTCGCTGGGTGTGAGGGGAAAGGGGGGAGAAAAGCGCAAAAAAACAACAACAACAAACAGTCGAGAAAAAGTCAAAGAAAGCCCTCAGCAATTTGTATTTTCAAATGAAAATTCGTTATTGTTTTCGGATGGCTGGGTCTGGGCCAATGGCGGGTGGGGACGAGACTGGCTAGCCTGCTGAAAGGATTTCCAGCACTCCAACCGACGCCCACTCCACTCCCGGGAGTGTCAATGAAAAGTGGTGTTCCCCCTGGTGCTGTGCCTGGTGTTGGCACATCATCGCTTAACGTTCTTCCTACGAAACAAATTAAATTTCCCATCCATCCTCTGGGGTGGAGGGGGGCGCAAAGGGGGCGGTTGCTCTTGAAAGGGATTATTGAAAACGAATTTTGCACATCGCCCGTGCCTCCGCCCAGTGCCTCCGCCAGACCCCATCGTAGATAACCTTTTCGCTGGGTTTTTCATTTTGCCTCGGCTCCGCCATTTTTGTTTCCCTGTGTGTTGTTCCCTGTGTCCTTAGACTCTGTTGTGCTGTGGGGAAAGTTTAAGCAGTTTAGTGCTGTGAGATAACTGTATTTGTATCCTTTTATGAGGACGACGGCGACGACGCCCGAGAGTTTAAGATTAATAGCGTGCGATGTAGTGTCGTCGTCGTCGTCGTTGTCGTCGCAAAATTGAAAAATGAGCACAAAATGCCTTGAGTTTGGAGAAGAATGCGAGTCACCAGTTGATTGCATAATGAACCGAAGAATGACTTAATGATCGGCCATTGTTCTAGAGAGTGTTCCTCTAGACGACTTCCGTCGTCGTCTTCCTTAAGTTTGCTCTGGGATGTGATGTAGGGTTGGGCGAGGATGTTAATTGTCGGTGGGGGAGTTTTTTTTGGAAGGAATGTGGGATGTTTTTGGAGACATTTTGCATTTCTGAGAGTTGCTTTTCCATTGGAGACAGATTACAAATTCATGAGTTCGTTGCCCCCGATGTGCAGCCAAAACTTCACTCTTGTGCTCAGCTTAGGTTGGTGGGTAGACAGAGCAGGACCCTGTCTCCCTTAAGATCATGTGTAGATCTGTGTACCTTTCCTGAAAAAAGTCCTCTCTGACTGTGCAGTAGCCCTGGCTGTGGTTTAAAACCAAATTTGTGGGCAGAGCTGGAGTCGAGCTTGCAGACGGAGAATGACCTGTCACAGTGTAGTCTCAATTCAGATTGTCCCGGAGGATTTGCATCCGACTCAGTGTGGAGTTCTTTTTCTCCTTCATATGGCGCTACAGTCCAAGGTGAACCTCTGCCTAAATCAACAAACCTCTCTAGCTGGCACGATCCTTACTCATCTGCCTTCAATTTCGCACGCCAAATAAGTTGGGTCCTTATCAACTTGTAGGCGCCATCATGTTCCTGGGTGTCTTCTATTGCGTCTTTCCACTGGTTCCAAGTTAAGGACTCTTCAGGCTGGAGCATGGTTGTCCATGCGCTCTACATGCCTTAGCCATCTTAAGCGTTGAATCCGTAAACGTCTAGTTCTAGGTTCATGTCGCTGTCCGTGGTTGAATCTCCTCCAAAAATCATCAACGCAAACAAGGCCAAAAGAAAAGAAGCTTATTCATCTACTCTTGAGACTGTAGAGGCTTCTGTACCATAGAGCAGGATGGGGTCGAATCGAGGCCCTATAACTGAATCGTTACTTGAGCCCAAAGAAACAGTGATTGGCAAGAGTTGTCCTACATTTGATCACGTAGCTGATGTTATTCGTGCTGTTTTCTTGGGAGCCGAGGGAGATGAAGACGAAGACCCTCACTACCTCGAAGTTATAAGTGCCTATCGTGACATTCTGGCCGAGTTGTCGACGTTGTGAATCCTCTCAAACACTTCGTTCTGCCCTTGTTCACGGGAAAACCCATTTTGGTCGCCTCTGCTTCAATAGTGGCGCCCTCTGGATAGCCTTTAACGCTAAACGAACCAAGTGTGCAGTGTCCTGGGAATTTAAACCACGGCCATGGATATCAGGTTCAGGGTTTCGCGTGGATCTAACTCCCCCATTGTGTAAGAAGGAAAAGTTGAGACTAACTAACAACAAGCCTCCGATGCGGATGAGCCTACGGCTGACGACTCAGGGTGGAGTTCCTAATTGTGTTCCTTGCTCTAGTCGACCAATCCCTGAGAAAGTCCATGGAATCATGAACAAAAAAATTGAGCTAGACCGGCACTTAAGGAGTGCTCCTAGTTCACCAAACAACAATCTGAAGAGAGCTGGAGGCAGAGAGAAGCTCGATTTTTGGGTGCTGTCTGACTAAACCGAATGGATGGAATCTTCATTTGCCATTCACTGCAGAAGCGGAATGAAATCAGAATCTTTTTGGAGGGAATTTTAAAAAATTTGTCGCCAAACTTGACATTTCTTCAACGGCCTGCGACGCTTTCTTTCTTTGTGCCACATTTTCCCATGTTTTTGCACGTAAATAACTTTTCACAGAAACATGCGATTATAATGATGTCTTCTGACAAAATGACGCACAAGATTTCACCTTTCAAACAAGGTACAGAATTGCCAGATAGAATTACATTTCGGAGCCATGAGCCGATAATTTGTAACCGATCTCCTTCAAATATGCAACACTTCTTCAAAGGCAAATTTTCGCTGCAACTACAACGTTCACGGGGATCTGGTGTCCAATTTGAATCTATCCACATTTGAAGTGCTTTAAAATATTGAAGAGCAACGAATGAATTTAAACATTTTTCAACTTCTCCAAATTTGAGGAGTAGTCAAGCTCAATTTTTGAGGTTTGTTCACGACAGGCACGACAGTCCGGTGGGTCCTGGGTCTCAACCAACATGCCTCTCTAGCCAGCACGATCTTTTGCTACCTATCCTACAGTTGGTTGAGGTCATTCTCCACTTTTGTGCGCCACCTTAGCCTTCACCGTCCTCTGCTGCGTTTTCCCAACGGCTCAGATTCGAAGATCGAATTCTGAAGGTTCTTTGACCAAAAACTGCCATTGTGCCCTCCTGCCTTTAAACTGACTGAACAGCAGTAAGTATCATGAAACAAAGGAAGCTACCACCTCACCAATTTTTGGTGTACGCTACACGCAATCTGTCAAACTGTCTATAAAAGCAACCCTCTCCACCAATTTGCTCCCACTCTGTTTAGCAGATTTATCAGCGTCACTCCGCTTAAATTGGTAAATACTCTCCCATTGTCCAAGCGCACATCCCAATCTTCTTTTCAACTCGTCCCCATTCATCCCCAGCTTCCTCGTCTATTCACTGAGGTGTCATCAAATCGAAACTGACAATGCCACCACTAAACTGTGCATAAAATTCTGGGAACACACAATAATCCTTCCCCCGCCCTCCCTGCACCGACTCCTGCTAAACAACAGGATAATCCATTATCCTCTTCTACTGCTCGGTTGTATGCACAGTCGATCGCCGAAAGAATGGAAACTTTATCCACCTATCTCCACCGTCACGACGTCATTGCGCGCCCGCGCATGCATGCTTGCACGCATCTATCACTGCACTGTTTAGTGATTTGGTGAGGGGGCGGGTGGACGCAGTAACTTGCCGGCAAACAAAGGAGTTCGCTTTTTCCGCGTAACTCTAGACCTTAATCCTTCGCCGCAGACAGAGCGGCATTGTTGCCTTGGGCTTACAGCACAAAGAGCGGGAAGTTGAAGGAAGTCTCCGAAAGCCTTCAAACGCTGCTGTCGGGCGGAAGCGAGGAAGGGCAGTTGATTCTTTTTCGCCAGCTCTCATGCTGCAGTTTATTGCAGCAGCAAATCAGAACGAACGTGTTAATCCTATCCCGGCCCCTCCGCCTCCGCCACCGTAGAGCAGCAGTTTTCATTTAATTTGAGCGGTTTGTCTGCGCTACCGTTCATTACACTTGCCCACTTCGGCAGGCGGAGCGGTTTTCCATGCCAAACGGACATTAATAAGGTATTCCTAGCCGGGGAGCTGCAGCTAATAAATTTCTCCGTCCACTGCTGTGAAGCGCCCTAAGGGTGTCCCGTCCCCACTGCACGGTGAGCTAAATAAAAGTTTCACAGCGAAATGAAATGTATACACCGCAGCGGCGGCGCAGCGCAGCAGCAGCAGGAGCGTTTAAGGATCAAATGGGAACCAGAATGTGTTTGTGTGTGTGCTTGCGAAAGTGCTTACAGGACAAAATGTCTCTGGGTGTGTGTGTGTGTGCGAATGGGTTCGCAAAAGGGGACATAAATCGGAATTTACGATGTGAAGTAATTTTTTGTCAGAATGATAATGCAGTGTGCTGTCGTTGCTCCTGCTACTCATGCTGCTGCTGCATCCCTTGTGTGTGCCCTCACATGTGTGGCCATATTGTACATATGCAACGAGGAGGGCAATTGACTTAAAGAGGGCATCGTTAAAATGTCAGCAAAAGTTTGGTGCCACAAAATAGCAGGACTCTAAAATGTTGAAATGTGTCATGCGGGCGAGGACGAAAGCAGAGAGAGGAAGGGCGATGGAAATGCCGGAGATAGTCGTGTCACTTGTTTTTTGTCAGTGGTCGAGTTGGGAGTTACTCGTAACTACGGTTTGTGGGATTTATGAAAAGGCGGCATATGTGGCGACATCTCTAGGGAGTGGACAACAAACTCTTGGCTTTTGAGGTGTACATTATGAGATTTTCTTGATTCTTTGGTGGTAGGGAATTTGTGAGGTTTTGGGAATAACGAGAGACCTTTTGATGGCAATGTTTGAGAGAGGGACATTTGGAAAATGACTCCTGTACCAACATAGGCCTCAAAAATCATTAAATCTATTCCCTAAGTCAGTTTTAAATAGGTCCCTCTTCTTCTTCTTCTTCTTCTTGCGGCGCTATAGTCTGGGGTGGACCTGGGCCTTAACCACAATGCCTCTCCAGCCAGCACGGTCTTTCACCAGCTGTCGCCAGTTGCGCACTCCAAGTTGGTTGAGATCCTTCTCCACTTGTGCGCGCCACCTTAGCCTGGGCCGTCGTCTGTTGCGTTGTCCCAATGGCTCAGATTTGAAGGTCCCTCTATATCTGTTCAAAATTCGATGTCCCAAAAAGGGATTACAGAGGTTCCAGGGAAGTAAGGAGTCTGCACCGTCTTGTGCTTATGTAGGGCGGTGCAAATTTCTGATTGTCACCCTGATATTGTTTTCTTTGAAAATAACAAAATTTATGGGGAGTCTCAGACCCCAGATGACGAACAAATTTTGGTGAGGTCTTAAGTCTATTTCTACTAGACCCCGATGGCCACTCCAATCAATTTCGTCATAATGTAGAATTTCTGGTAACTCTTGTCACGCACGAAAATCTCGGCATCACGAAGAGAAAGCAGAACATTCAGTCGCTACAAAATGGGCGCGATTTAGAAGGACGTCACAATTTGAATAAACGTAGAATAACTACAACAAAGGGAATCTTATACATTCTTGAGCTTGGTTCTGGTCTCAATAAAACTACAAATAATGGAAAAAAAATCAGTTTAGAAATTCCGCTGTCCGCCTAAGATCGACAATTCGTCACTTCAAGAGAAAGAAGAAGGTTTCAATTTGAATAGTGACTGAATTCCATTTGCCAATGAAAATGTGCAGATTTGTTGGATATTCTCAAAATATGGCGGAATGTGTAAAAGTCCAGTGTGAGAAATGTAACCGTTACGTGAGTATTTTTTTCCAGGGGTCATTCCTCAATAGAGTATTGCATTGAAAACTCCCCCGCTTTGTGACTGATTTTGCGTTGTTTTCCAATTCGGTTTCTGATATATGGAATTGTCCTGAATACAATATGACAGTCTAATCTATTTTCTGACTTCTGACTCTAATTTACCATCTTTAAGGGTCTTTCACATAGCAACCACTTTCATTCAAAAATCACTAAGTATGTCGTTTTGCATCCCAGGATGTTTAGTTTATACGCAAAATTCACCTGTTTTTGAATTATTCTCTCCAATTTTACACATTCTGTATAAGAAAACTGGCCAAAAACCGCCATTTTGTGTTCAAGTTCTAAATCTTTCTTGTGAAAATTAGGAAAATCATGTTCAAAATCTAGAATTTTCTAAAAAAAATTCTCCCCAAGACCGCCACTTTGTGTTGGAAATCCTTCAGTTTTTGACGCATTCCTCCCAAAAATGTAATTTTGTGTTCAAAATCTTGGAATTTTTCAAATGACACAGTAAAAAAAATACATGTGGAAATGAAATGAAATGAAAAACCGACGCAGATGTGGTCCTGTCTGCAAGGAAGGCCAATGGAGAAGGAGAGACAACCGCGAACTCTATGTGTTGTACTAAGATTAGGATGTATGTCAGAGGGTCTTCGAATCCCGGTCTCCGAGTTCGAGAAGAAAAGGAAGGCCGAACCGCCGGTATCAAGTGATTGTGGACGCCAGAGAGCCGTGAAGAATGGAAGGCAGCAATAGCTAAGTCTTAGACCTTTATTGGGTCGAAGGCCTGATACTTACAAACATAGCAAGTTCTTAAAAGCCGGACTCCTATTTTTTGTTTTCCGATTTAAGTTGAAACTGATTTGGGCCTTTGTCAACCTGATTCTCCATCTATTACGTTCAAGTGATAGTTTCTTCTAGCTGCACACGTTCAAGAGACTTAGGATCTCTTCCTGCTGAGTTAGCCAGTTGCATTCTTCCTCTTAAAGAATTTACTCGCAATTTTCGCCTCGCTATGAATGCCCACCCGTTCTCCCGTAAGTTCACCTTCGTACGTACAGTTAAGTTTAGAGACTCGTTCTTCAGCCGCACCACACAAACAAAGAATGCTCTTCACAGATCAACCTTTCATACTCATTACAATCCACAGGCAAATAAAACGAATGTGCACCGGTCTCTCCCTTCCCTCTCTTTCTCTATACCTTCGGCACGTTCTGTGACTGTGACGGTCAATAATGGAAGGCAGCTATAGCTCAGGCTCAAACCCTTCATGGGTCGCAGGTCTGATACATACATCAAAAATTGCGATTTATGTTCAAAAATATGCATTAAATTTCCCAGAAATGTAATTTTTGTTTCGAATGAATCGAATGTTCAAAATCTTGCATTTGCGTAAAGATTCTCATCAAGAACGTGTTTCTTCAGTCCCAAAAAACTTCACTTGTGTCCGAAACCTTGAAATTTCTAAAACGATTTTGCCAAAAATAAATTTTTGTGTAAAAAGCTTACATTTTCTTTAAAACTTCCACTGCGTCCAAGTCATTTTGTGTTCGAAATACTGCAGTTCCTTAATGAGACTTGCCAAAAACTGTAAGTTCGTTTATAGAACCTCAAATCTTCTGCTGTGTATCTACAAGAAACCTACAATTTGTGTAAGAAATTTTGAAACTTTCTTAAGCAATTTCAGTCAAATGATACATTTGGACCCTTTGTTGTAAAAAATCTTCGAGTTTTTGCAGAATTTCTGTAAGAACTCTATTTTTTGTGCTTGAACTCGTGTCAAAAACAGCATTTAATGTTTGAAATTCTTGACTTGCTCAAGGAATCTTTTCTAAACCTTAGAGTCTCTTTGGCATTTCAAACGCAGTTTTGAATTTGAAAACTTTAAGTTTCTGAAATAATCTTGCTAAAAAACGTCAGATCATATTCAAAATTCCAGATTTTCTGCTGTGTGTATCCCAAAACGTAAATTTTTTGTTCGAAATTTTGAACTTTTTTGAACATTCTTAACGAAGACCATCAGTTCGTGGACGAATTCTTAGAGCTTCTGCAGAAATCTTATCAAAAAACGTTCACTTTGTCAGCAAAATCATGTATGTCAAGCCCTTTTCTCTCCAAAAACCGACAATTTGTTCTTGAAATCAAAAGTTTTTCAAAAGTCATATACCGGCAAATTGTTTACAAAACCTTGGATTTGCCCCAGAATTCCAGCAAAACCTCCACTTTATGTCCTCACTACTCTCTTCATTCATTTACCATAAAAAATCGCCATTTTGAATTTGAAAAAAAAATTTGCTTAAAACCCACGAAATCTTCAATTTTTGTCCAGCGATTGCTCTGTTAAGTAAGTAAGTTGTCCTCGTCCGCTTCAAAGATTATCTCTCGCTTGGGCAGACGACATTGAAAAATTCTGTTAAAGAAAACATTGCACCACTTCTCGCATGAGGATGCCTCATCCCCCTCCGTAAGATGCATTCTTTCAACAAGCGAAAAGCGTTTCACTCTCTAATTAGCACACAAATTGCCACTGAGAAGCCTCCTGAATGTCTGTCTGCTTGAGCGTGCGCGTGCGGTGAAAATTTCATCTCATGACAAGAGGGAGAAACAAAACAACAACAACAAAAAAAAGCAGCAACGCTTCAACCTAATTAAAATCCTTTTCACCCGAGAGAACGGAAGAGTCTCCATCGCCCATTCAAAGAAATCAAATTATTTCTGTGAAGCCTTTCGCTCTGTCTGCGTGTGTGTGTGTGTGCTTGGAGCGCGTCCTTGTCCAAACTACCGACCCGCTGCACCTCTTCCCAATGACTGGGCTTTTGTTTTGCGTCCGCCATTTCAGCTTCGGTTACACAAGAGAATGACACTTTTTGTGATGTCAAATTAGCCACCGCCCCCCATCTGTCGCTTGCTCCCCTCTGATTATGTCTTCCCCTTTCACCAAGGAGGGGGAACTTGTTTGTTTGGATAACACACTAAAAGCCACCCTATCTATTTACAACCCCCCGCTCACCAGCAGCCATCACCTGCCTGATCCTGTGTGTGTTTTCGCAGCACACACGGCTCCGCTCTGTCGAAATTCTTTTTCTGCCTTTTTACACGTGTTGCCCGCCTTCAAGGATAAACAGCCGCACCGCAGTCAGCCTCATCCACCGACCTGGCCCCAGCCCCAAACGGCATAATTATAAAGTGGGCAACTGACACAACAACACCGGCCATCCGTGCGTCCGACAACTTACTTTCCCTACCTCCCCTGAGTACGGCTTTGGCGCCGGCGGTAGCGGCGGCGACGTCAACGGAATAGACGCTCTGAAAGGCTGAACGATGGGTGTGTGTGGGTGGGTGAAACCTGCTACAAAAAGGACACAGAAGGCTGTCACCCACCTGGTGCTGTTCTGGCTTCTGTATCACTGGGCGGCACATTAGTAATCCTCTTTGTTTCGTGGTTACTGCAGGGGGTGCGGGGTGGGGGAGGACGAACTACAAGCGCTCTCATGTACACACGAACGCACAAAGCGACTTTTAAATTAAGAGCGTATCCTTTTCGTCGTACCTCTGCCATCGCCACCGCCGCTTGTTTCAAAACGCCGCACAAAATAGCCTCACCACACACCGCAAGTGACAACGGAGACAAGGACAGAGGAAAGCTGGCGGACAAGCTCGGAGTGGTGGGCACAGAAGGAGGATGAGCACCACACAACGGCAACTATAACGTAAATCATCGTTTTTATGAGAATCGGAACCGGAGGCGCCAGGTGGCGGGACACCGCATACTGCACCGCAAAACTAGCGCGCAATTATATTCCTTTACGGGAGGAGGGTGGGTGAAGGAGAAATGTTTCGTCAATAAACAGGAGAAAAGGATACGACGACTGTTTGATGGGTGGCAGGGGGTGGTCAAGAGTGAGAGAAAATACGTGCTAAAAGTCGAATGGAACATTCAAACCGCGAGGGGGTGGCGGAGGGTTGATGGGCGGGAGGAAAGTCAATTCGAAGTTTATTAAGACCGAAGCACCAGAACTCAGTTGAAACGTAAAGTTAATTAAGTTATTCGGAAATAAATAATTTATGATCAAGCCGAAGGGGAGGAGAGCGGATGTCCTTAATCAACAGTGCGAGTGGGGAAAAGATTGAGGAGGACTCTCGTAAATCGTGAAATTGAAATAAGTCCTGTTTTATACAAGTTTAAGTTTAGGTTGCGGCTTTTGTTAGGCGATAAGAGTAAATGAGATCGTAAAGGCGGGCTTTTCGTGAACTTTGATGCACGCGAAAGTGGAAAAGTGGGCAATGAAAAGTTTTTTTTCTGCTGCTGCTGAGAGACGCCAATAAAAGCAAGTGCGCGGACATGAGATTGCTGAGATTTTGTGGTGGAAACTGAACGAGGTGAGATCGATTGGCGGGGGTTGGGCGAAGAACCAAGAGTGGGGGACCATGACGAATTCGATAAATTAGTGCAAGCGAATATTTGGGGTGGGGGGGGGGGGGAGAAGGCGATCAGATGTGTGACGACTTGGAGGTAGTCAGGGAAGAAAATGAAAGAAGCAGAGTGAGCGAATTTTTTATTAGCAGTGAATACGACAATAAATGGGCAAAACTTTCGGAGGCATTCAGTCGGTTTGAGAAGTTTTGGAGGGACGTAGAGAGGCTTCAGTCGAAGAAATTGATGAGTCAGCCTGGAGCAAATTGAAATAAGCGTCGAAAAGGCAGTTATCTAGCGTTGATGTAGTCAAAAGGCTAAATTATCCTCTGAACTAAAATGCTTAAAAGGAAACAATCACTTCTTATGTGGTTTGTACACCACATAAGAAGTGATTGTTTTTGGTCTTCAGGCGAGACTTGCAGTGACAATTTGAAGAGTCTGAAAGAGGCCATTGTAGAAAATGACGCGAAAGTAGGCGGCCGACCACTTTATTTTGACCACGAAACACAGTCAAAGGAAAACAAGTTTCGCAGGAGTTAGGTGAGGAATGTGTTTTTCTTTTTTTACAGGGCGCCTCAGTCTGAGGAGGATATAGGCCTCAACCAAAAGCTGTCTCCAATTTCACATGCCAAGTTGGTTCAGATTTTTCTCTACGGGCTTACGTCGTCGGGTCCGTGGGCGTCCTTGGATCCGTGGGCGTCTTGGGTCCGTGGGCGTTCTCGCGTCCGTGGGCGTTCTCGCATCCGTGGGTGTTCTCGGGTCCGTGGGCGTCCTTGGGTCCGTGGGCGTCCTCGGGTCCGTGGCCGTCGTCGGGTCCGTGGACGTCCTCGGGTCCGTGGCCGTCGTCGGGTCCATGGGCGTCCTCGAGTCCGTGCGTTTCGTCGGGTCCGTGGTCGTTCTCGAGTCCGTGGGCGTCCTCTATTACGTTGTCTCAGTGCTTCGGAGTTAAAGGCTCTTCGGGCTGGAGCAGTGATCCTCATGACCTCTACATGATCTTAGCCTTTTCTTAGGCGATGAAACCGTAGACATTAAGGGAGGCTGATGTCGGTGTATAGCCAGTAGAGTTCGTGGCTGAATCTCGCTTCTGCTTTGAATCTTCTTCTCTTTTGTATATCCTACTTCTTCGTATCTCCTCCTCCTTTGCACCTCCTTCTCTTTTGAATTTCCCCCTTCTTTGAATTTAATTCTCCCTTGAATCTCCTTTTCCTTTGTATCTCCTTATCCTTTGTATTTCCTTCTCCATCAAAGCAAGTAGGACCAAAGAGTGAACGCTGAACTTTTCCCTCGAAACTTCTTTTTGAGACCTCTTCATCTGCTCTTGAGATTGTCCAAGCTCCTGTCCCATGGAGCGGCACAGGGATGATAATGTTTACTTAGCCCATCGAGAGAGGACTCTATTACTCTATCGTCATCACACACTCATCGTCCACTGTGTGAAGTGGAACATTCTCTGCCTGGGGGACTCCTCGGACTGCGCCTCTACTGCGATTTGTTCCTCATCGTCTCGACAGGTTTGTGTCCTACCCATTGGAAAGTTATTCGAACGGTTGGTAAAACGTTCAGACGTCATTTCTGCTGCAACATCTCTCCATTTCATCGACCGCCCGCTCCTCATTCTGTTTTTTTTTTTTTTTTATTTGAGAAGTCGGTGCGCTTTCCTTCTTTTCAGTTCGTTGAGTCGACAAACGACCCTCGTCCTTCTATCCAGCATCGTCCCTTATGTGCTGCTATCTTCACTGAATACGCCCTCGTCGAACCAGGATTTTTTCTGGGCCACTATTTAGACACGTCAGAGGCGTTTCGACAACGATTCCATTGTTCTTCGATTATTTCGCCTGGCAGGGTGGGGATCTCTAAGAGCAACCGGGAGGCTCAATCGACAAAGTTCCTTGCGGCTGATTGCCATTGTAGCTTCCCGACATCATGGTCTTTCTCTTCTCCATTGTCCTGTCGACATTACCTTAACTAACACAGCACTCAATAAGTCCCGGAACCTATAGGGGGCGCCGGGACTTATTGAGTGATCTGTTACAACAAGGACATGTTCCAAGTTAATGGTGGCCCCTTGAACTGTTCGAACATCGAGAACACTGGATGAGTGTCTGACGTCGATCGCTATGTGATCAATCTGCTTGACAGTTGATTGATTAGAGGACTGCCAAGTCCTCTGAGGTTAAGAAACCGCGTTCTTGCTGCAAAAAGGTTTCGCCTCGTCACGACATCCAGTAGCTCAAGTCCGTTCTCGGACATGTTGTCATACAGACTGTGCTTTCTTATGACTCCAGCACAGATAGCTTCCTCGCCTTGTTTTGCGTTGAAATCTCCTAGAATGATCTTTATGTCTTATAGCTTAGGCTGTGTTCGTATATCCTTTCCTGGAGATCATAAAAGTCTTCCTTCCTTTCGTCATCTTTATTCTCCGAGTGCAGATTAGGCTGATGTGCGGAAGGTAGACTTGATGAGGATTGTTAGAAGGCCCTCACTTGTGTATTTAAAAATTAGACCCCTTACCTAAGTCTGCCTCGAGCAGTAAATCCGCATTCAAACAAGCGCTGACTTTGTTCTTTGTAGCAACCGCCGTAAAAATGTCGCAGTTTCTCATTTTCTCTTTGCATGAGATGAACCATCCCATCGCTTCCTCTCTGAATGGCGGTGATGTTCGCAGTGTATTCTTCTGGGGCCTCCACAAGTTCATCGTCAGTACATGGCCTGTTGAGGGACCTCACTTTGCACGTGTAGAACTGAAAAGCGTTTTCCTTTACGGGTTTTATGCAGGGCTCGTGAACCGTAGACCACATCCAAGGCATGTGGTTGTCGCTGAACCAAATTTTTTTTGTGGCGGTGGGCTTAATCTCACTTGTAGACCAAGTCCGTTTTTTAAATCCTCTGTTCACTATATAACGAGTGCAATGGAGGCTATCCAGCGGACGCCACGAGCAGGCTGCATGTTAACTTGGTTTGTGCACTGGCAGAGCTACTGTTGGTATCGCACAAGTTTGTGCTCACAGACCCATACCCTCCCCTCGAAATTAGCACCGCAACAAGCAACCCACGACGCGAATTATTCAAAGTACTTACCAGCCAAAGTGTTCGCTTCAGCAAGTAGGTCATTAGCGCTGGTTTCCGTGGCACATTCTGTACCGCTACATCAACAGAACTCTAATTCACGATGCGAATGTAGCAGTTAGCAACAAAAATCAATATTAGCTTGCCGAACCTCAATTAAAATTCTTCCCCGCCTTAAACTTTTCGAAAAATTTGGTGATGACTTGGCATACTCGCTTCTACACGAGTAATTAGTCAGCGGTCGTTAGCACGTCGTTATTACGTGTTGAAAGCACCATTTCACTCATTAGCTCGGCTCAATTTCACCGACAACCCCTCAAGCTTGCGTCACAGCCATCAGTGCGATGAGTGGTTCGAATTTGAAGCGAGAAATCGAAAAAGTGTGAGTGACTTCGCAAACAGCGATAACCAAGTCAACCGAACACAATGCACCACTAAACAAAATTTCTCGATTAAAAATTCTTATCTCATTCAACCTTTAAGAAACCAGAAACCCCCCTCCCACTCACCCCC
Source organism: Eristalinus sepulchralis (assembly GCA_944738645.1). Classification (NCBI taxonomy): domain Eukaryota; kingdom Metazoa; phylum Arthropoda; class Insecta; order Diptera; family Syrphidae; genus Eristalinus; species Eristalinus sepulchralis. Next base: position 7,387,686 of record OX122886.1, on the reverse strand, counting down.
ACCACATAACCAATTTTGATTATTTAACCTCGACTCATCGGCGACGTCGACGACGACGTAAGCAAAAATATTGAATCAATAAACAAGAAAATTGGATGCTTCCGCCCACATAATTCGGTTTGCTTCAAAGGATCCCGTGTATCCTTGAGCTCAGCCCAGCGGAAGGGATGGTTAGAGACTCCGAACGACGGGGAACTTGTCAAACATACCGGCATTTCCCTACCTCGCCTGCAATCAATAAAAACCACCAGCGACGACGACGTCAACGTTGCCATCTGTCGAACATTCAGCCGTGCATACCACTCTCTTCTCGCCGTCCCCACTCAGTCGACCCCCCTGCACGAAACCTTCTCATGTGCAATATGTCAATCAATACCCGGCCCGGCTTGGCCAGAGAACATTGCCCTCTCCGGATCGGTGGTGGAGCTCTGTGTCGCTTTGTTTGTGTGGCAAATTCGTACTTTTCGCCGCATTATTAGTCAGCTCTCCTGCCAATGTGGAAGGAGGGAGGGGTCTAGGTGCCTCCTCCTCCTTCTCCTCCTCTGAGCTGCGAATAGCTTAGAACGGAGGCGATGGTGATGAACGAAGAGAGAAGAAGAAAACCCCGCTAATGCGGCAGAAAATGGTGAACAACTCTTGCAACCTACTGCCCCCCTCTCCCGTTCGGCTTCCAGTTACTCACAGCACCTTATGCTTACGTAAGTCCCTCATGACAACAGTAAACAGCTCCACGGTTGAGTTCAGGGCGCCGGGAAGAGGTGGTACGGTGAGGAGTCGATGGAGAGAGAGAGAGAAAGGTCGACGTGCATATGTTCGTCCGTCCGCGAGGGGCTTGCAAAGTGATTTCTTTTTGTTTTCAATTTATTTCCCCATCCGCCACCCCATTCGCGCAAAGGAAAAAGGATAACCATGAGACACCGCGCACTCTGGCGTTGGGACGGCAGATGGGACAAACAATTCGGTGCCATGGCGGCGAAAAGCCAATAAACGAGAAAAACAAAGCACCGCGCTCCTTTCCAGAAACCAGACCTCGTCGATGAACTGGAGGGACTCTGAAAGAATTATTACCCGGGCCCATTCGCGTCGTCGTCTATCCGGGCGAGCAAACATAAAATGCCTGCCGCTCCGTCCCCCCCACACCCCTCTAACAGGGGCACGGGTAATGAGTGTCGGTTCGTTTTCGGTTTCTCTGGGTTTTTTTGAAGCGAAATTTTATCGGCACTTGGTATCTTCCGGAAGGCGACAAGCAGCAGCACAGTCAGAGTGGCAGCCATGTACCAACCACCACCTTGTCGGTGTCGCGGCATTAAAGCATTTTACAGCGAAACCCTTGTGTGGGGGGTGGGTCTGTGGGAGACATGTGTCTAGCCCGGCTGTCTGGTCACGCAAGTGTAGCACGCCACGTAAAGTATAGTCATTGCCGGGCATGATGGAATATTTTATTTCGAAACTATGTGGAGCTGAGACGTGTGTCTTTATGGCTTGGTGATCTGGTTGCTAAGCGGTTGACTAGAAGGCGGGTTGAGAGGAGGGGTGGGAAGGTGGCTTGTAGGGGGGAGTCAATCAAGTGCGTCATTTGAGAATTGCTGGTCTCTCGGGAGCACTGGATGGTTCAATTTACAATGATTTCGTGTTTGCTTGAGCCGGGCGTAGGTCGAGGAGGTGTTGAGGAAGGTGGCGTAGGTGACTCTATCATTTGGTAGGATCAAACTTAGTTCGATGCAAGGTTTGTGGGTTGTCTTTCGCGTGGTTATAGTCGATCGTGGCATCCTGTTTGACAGATTAGTGGAGAAAGGCGATGAAATAGAGCTTAGGTCCTTGTTACCCAGTAGTCTCTTGAGCAGAAATGGAGGGGTTGGTGGAAGGATTTAAGTTCCTGTTGGACATACTAACACCGAAGTTCTAACATGAGAAGAAGGTTGGAACTCCAAGTTCGCAGAGCGCTGTAAATAAACACAATTGAGAAAACAAGCTACATAAGAACGATGTAGACAACCTATCTGTCCTGAAGGAGTTTCAAGGACTTGTGTCAATGGCGGATAAAATCGAAAGTTTAGTCAGACATCCTCTGAACTGGTACTGGGGCTTGATGCTCTGTGTACTGTGATTGGTTCATTTTGGGTACTTCCTAGCGAAGCGCTCTACCTGCTCCAATTGCCCCAATTGTATCGAAACTGTAGAGAATACACTTTTGAAGTTGCACTAGTTTGGGCTCACGGTTGCCCTGGTTTTGCAATATTCGATTTGAGTCCCCAAATTCGGAGATGTGTAAATGCGCAAAAAATCGTGAAAAATGTATTATTGGAATATTTTTTTAAGCCTGCTTCTGCTTCAGACTTCAGAAGGATCCCAAGCAGGGGGCACCGTGCCTCCCATAACTTTCTACTCCTAGGAGACATTTCCTTGCCATTGTGCTTTGATAATTGATGACCTTTCGTGATTTTGGCTTTTTGGGTTTTTGAATTTTCAAGATGTCAAAGTTTTGGCTTCATGGGACCTTGAGCATTCCAGATTTTTTTCTCCGCTAAATACTCATGTCGATTTGTGCAAATAGCCCCAGCCTCCGAAGGGAATAAATAATAAACTGGACAACCATCAGATCTTTCGACTAAAGTTGTAAGTAAAATGTCTGTATCCGAATATAAGGCATCAAATGGAGCGCGTGTACATATGCGTTCAAAAATGTTATGGAAATCATTTCATAAACGTTGCGGGGTGTGACAAGTGTATCAGACAGACAGACGGATGGATGGAGTTGTATGAATACTTTCTAGACTTTTTAGACTTCTCCAGGCTTCTAATTTTGGGCAAAAGAAGACGCATTTGAGCATTACAACTCTGTGTGGCAACAACTCCGTCTGTCTGTGACTTATTTCCCCTGCAGTTGCTCGATGGTGTTCCATGAATTTCAGCCAGAATATCTGCCGTAGATCGTTCTTGGCCAGAATTTGCTTAATCTTAACTGGAAGTTTTGATCTTATCTTAAAAATTTGAGGCTTCTCCAGATTCTGCTATCGTTTGAGGTTCTTATGCCCACTAATTTGATTCATAATCCATGTTCTAAAAATTCCCCCTTTCAGAGCAAAAATGTTGTCACACTCTTACTTTAGTGCCTCCAGACAGATTTTCCTTCCAGCGCAATCTTCCGCAGACGAGGAGGAATGTTTTTGAATATGTCCTTCCATTTTCCCCCCATTTTTAAAAGAACCAAAGTTCAATGACCTGTAGTTTTAGTGAATCACATTTTTGTCCAGAAAAATGTTCTATCGCATCGTTTCACTTCCATAAACATCTCTGCCTCTCCTCCCCTCCCAGCAAGGAGGTCATAGACCACAGCAATGTTTACTCCAAAAATTCTTTTGGTCAGTATCCCCTTCTCACAACATTTCCTTCAATGGTCCCCCAGAGAGTGACCGTCCCCCTCCCCCTCCCCCTCCCCCTTCCCACGGATCAATGGAATGAGGTTCAAATTGAAATTGAACCAACAGCAGGACAGAGTCAGAACACCAACCCACCCCCGGCGTTCGCATTTTCCAAGAAAAAGGCAACACGAGTGTATTCTCAAGTGTAACCCCTCGACAAAATAAAACAAATAAAACTGAAAATCCAACTAAAAGCCAAATCCCCCTGACCACAGAGACAGAGCGAAGAGAAAAAAAAGTACAGGAGGAAAAGCCGGCAAAGTGTACGGTTATCAATAAAATAAGGTACCAAAGCAACGCTTCACTCAAATGACCCTGTATGTGTGTGTGTGTGTGTGTGTGTCGGTGGCTTAGTTGCGTTCCGCTTGTGTGAGTCACAAATAGTGAGTTCCCCACCCTTGGCTGGTCAACCCTCTGACCACTAGATAGTAATTTATATCCAAGAGGCCGTTTTGAGAGGGGTTGGTTGTCTTTGCAGTTTTTTTCTCCCCCCCCCTTTCTCAGCAACCCTTGTGCAAAAGTGGAAAAGAAGGAATAAAATGACGGAATTTGATACAATTAGCAAAGGAATCGATTTTTGTTTTTCTGGGGGGGTGCATGGAGGTGGATCAAATGTGCAGCAATGCAGTAAAACACGAAAACAATGAATGGGGTGGGTTTGTGTAATGGCTGTGTTCTCATCGCGTTGTCAATTAATTGACAGTAATTAACGTGGTTGCTAAGGGGAGATGGGGAAACTCAGTGCTGACCAATTTCAGGTGCTGGACACCACGAAGTTTCATCAGAATTCACTAAGAAACTGATTCATTTGAAGGGTAAATCGAGTCAAGACGGGGTTTCATTGAAATTGATGAAGTCATTAGGAGACACAAGTTCCGGAGGATGAAAAGTTCCTGGAGTTCGAGAAACTTTTCTGTGGAAAACTTAATGAATGATGGGTCGAGAGACGTGCCGGGTCTTTCATCGGATTAAAGTGCGTTCTCTGCAGTAGTTTGTGAACGGTAATTATGACAAGTAATCTTTATCCTTTGTATGGGGAGGTCTAGAGATTTTGGAGTTACTTGTTTTTGAAGTTTCTGAAAGGGGAAATATGTTTTGTGGGGATGGTGGGCATCATTTGACGTCGATTTCAGATTGATTTCTGCTAACGACTGGTGTCTGCCTTGCCAATCTCAGCCATACCGTCAATATATTGAGTCTCTGTAAAGCTCAAACACCTGTGAGTCAATTTAATTCTGTGAAACGCACAGATTCTGAAGGTTCTGGTGTCCAACGACGATCTCCTTCATGGTCGAATTCTGTCAAATGCACTTTTCACCTCCTAAAAGTAGGCAGCCCTGGAGACACTCATTTTGAGCTGTCTTCCTCTTTTCTTTTGTAAAGCCGCGTCCTAGTGGTCTCCTCGTCTACCAGATTTTCCTTCTCCCAGGACAAGATGTTTTCACAAGTGTGTCGCCAAATATTCTCTTGTGTTGCTGTTGTTTTCAAATCTGATGAGAAATTAGCCTCACGAGCACACAAATTCAACTCATTCTCAAAATCAAAGATGACCCATGTTTCATCCTTCTTCCTCGACTTTCACCCCCTAGATGTCATCATCCTCATCTTAGGCAGGCAATGTGCTCAGACACCAAGGCGACAAGCCTCGAAAATAGATAAATTTCCCCAAAATCAACATCACTGCCTTGTGCAGGCAATAAATGTGTCGCTCTCAGCTGGCTTCGGTCCAAGAAAGTTCCACTCAAGTGCTGCTGCTGCAATGAAGCTGGTGGCAGGCACTTATGAGTGATTCATTAGATGACAACGCATGATTTTATCTCCAAGGAGACGACAGGTCTAGACCATTTAACCGAAAATTTTGTTTACGATGTTCGCAGACGTCATCTCGTCCTGGGGGTCTCCTTGGTGTGTGTCACTGCGTCTTTTGCTCCGATGCCAAGTGCAGTTTGTTTGCTCGGCCATGCTGAGAAACTCATTTCCTTTAACTTGAAGTGTTGCATTGTGAATGGTGGTCTCATCTTTGACAACTACTTCATCAGAGATTGTCAAGAAGTCTCCTTGCAGTCCGTAGATCCCATCACGAAATGAGTAAATTATTAACAAGTCACTTGCACTCACGGACACACTTGGCTGGAATGAGATCAAAAGCGACGAGAGGCAGATTTCTGATTGCAAGCTTAATAAACCTCTTATCGTCATGAATCTTATTCGTATGATGTCCGGGGACTTTGGAAAACACATTCTTCTGGAGGAGAAACACAACAGCAATGAAGAAATGAGGATGACCTCAATAGTTCTTCATTTGGGGACTTAGGTGTTTAGACTTGTCGGCGACCATTGTAGTGCCACACCAGTTTATAGGGTGAAGCATTTGCAGTCGCTAAAAAATCATAGAACATCGGCTGGGAACAAAAAGTAATGTCCAACGCGTCCATGTCCATAGTCCATAGTGTCCATGACATGGTGAAGTAGGACACGGGCCATACCATTAGATAAATAATAAAAAATGCCTTTTAAACTAAAAAAACTAAAACTAGGACACGGGCCGATCTGATTTAAGACGATTTCTGATTCATCCTTACCCATACAGCTTCTCCAGAACTCATTTCTGAAGGACCCTTGGCCTTTTTGCGTATTCACTGACCAGACACTCACCAGACAGTGCCCGGATATAGCTCCCACGCCCAGGATGATATCAGATCCCTTGAGCGAGGCCAGTGGCTTCCAACGCTTGTGATCTCAGTTTGGCCAAGTTTCTCTTGAAGTCCTGCATGAGGAGTTGTTTGTCCAGTGTGTCACCCCTGAATGCATTTCTAGCTTGCACATGGCGGGGAGAATGCCTACATTTTGGTGGTTTTGTGGAATGGGCAGGTCAAAGACAAAAATTGCCTCGACAAAGAACATCTATTGACAAAGTCAAACTTGAAAGAGACAAAACGAACGAATGCTAGGAAAGTTCTGAACAAGTTTTCTGCCGTTTTCGATTCGGGCACGAGACTGAAAAGCATTTAATCGATGGATTTTTCTTATAAAGGATCTCTTGGAGCCAAAATTTCCAGAAAACACTCAAAACTGTAAATATGGTCCACTTCCTTCAGCTAAAGTGGAGTTTAGAGGTTTTCTTTCTCACACAGAAGCTTTTTCTTCTTCTTGTGGTGGTGGTACAGTCCGGGATGGACCTAGGCCTCAATCAACAAGCCTCTCAAGCCAGCAGGATCTTCCGCTAGCTGCCTCCAGTTGCGCCCTCCAGCATAGTTGAGAAGTTTTGATGCATCCACCGTGTAGCGCCGTTTTTCTTCTTCCTTGAGTGGCATAACATTCCAAAGTAAATCTGACAGAATGCCTCTGCCAACTCTTGCCAGCTGCCTCCAATTTGACAAACCAAGGTGGTTGAGGTCCTTCTCCATTTGTGGTCACCATTTCACAGCTGTCCTAATTTGCGATCTCCCAGAAGACTTTCGAGTCGGCACAGTGGTGCCCATACGCTCTACATGACCTAAACATCTTAAGCGTTGTATCCGAAGACGCTTGACCTGGCGCGTGTCGCTGCAGAGCCCATAGAGTTTGTCGTTAAATCTTCTCCTCCAGACGCCATCATCAACAGGATCAAAAATTGCGCACAAAACTTTTCTGTCGAAAAGACTAAGGGCTTCCTCATCCTCAGCATTTCTTGAAGCTATTGAAAGTTAAACCTTTCTACGACCAAATGCAAATTTGCCATTTCAACAATCGCTTCGATAACAAGGCAAATGAGGAAGAGATAATTCTTGGAACAAGGGAATACAAGATCGCGAATTGAAAGGTATTCCTCTCACCATTTCCAAAGAAGCAGCTCCTTCGAGTCATGTTCCAGTTCAAGGAAAAGTGCAAAGAATGCAGGAAGGGGGAAAGAATAAAGCGCTCTAGATCTGTTAACACACATTTGGGAAAAGATTGGGCTTACAACCTCCATCGGCCATCGTGAGGTACGCCCTCCCATTTGAAAGTTTTCCTTCTAGGAGGCAATTAAAAAAAGAAGACTCTAAACCTTACATTCGTTTCAGGAATATCCTGTTTCAGGCATACTTGATGCACTCAATTCCATCCCACAAACTGAACTAAGAACTATGCTTCACGTCCAGAATTTGACGCCAAACCTGCTCCCAGATGGGAATGACACAATTGGCATTTGAGAAGCCACAAGAAGACTTGAATAAGACTTGAAGACTTAAGACAAGATTTGAATAAGTCTTCTTGGACATTTCAGTCTCAAAAACTTATGGGCTGCTAAACGCTATGAAGAGCTCGACCTATGATTTCGACAAGAAGCAGACAGGCAGAATTGAGAAAAGCCTAATTTTTTCAAAGGCATCTCCATCTTCCCTGATGAACTGGAGACAGTACGCGGTATAGGAAGGAGAGCCTCCTTCAGTCTGTCTGTCGGCGTACAAACTATTCTAGACTCTTTCAAACAGAAATTTTTGCTCGTACAAGACAATCACCTTCTGTCAAGCCATGAGGCTGTCGAGTGGAATTTAAGGCACCGAAATTGGACGGCACCCAATATTGCACTTGGAAACTCAATGGCCTAAAAGGTCACAAAGTGTTGGGTCCCTGGACATTGAATGAAAAGATTAACTGACTCAAGTTTAAGCGCAGGTTCGACTGACATGAATGATATTCTTCCATTGAGAGGATGGCTCAGCTTAGATTTTTCTTTGTGCTAAGAGATTCCTGTGTCTCATAAGCACGTGAACAGTGGCAGCTCATGACTTAAATGCAAGGAGGTCCCTCACCAAAAACAACAAATAGACGCATCTGAATACATTAGTGTCCTTTCTCCTTGTACATCATTTGCTTCACAATTTCCGCAGCTATGAAAATAAATGACGTTCCTTATGCAAAACTGTTCAGAGAGAGCTGTGAAATAAACCTGACCATGAACTGGTATATTCCTTGTTCCTCACTAAAAAGCCTTCAAGCGGCAAGAAGCGGCAACCACCTTCCCCTCCATCTCCTCCTCAGTTGAATGCAAACACCAGAAGCCAGACCCATCCCAAGTCATAAAACTTTGTGCAATCTCTCTCGTCCGCCGCCCGACACCTCATCTCTTGTCTTAGACTCCATTTTTCTTTTCTCAATAATCAAGCTTTCAATCTCACTCATTTTTCTTTTTTTTTCGTTTCAGGTAAGTGTCCTTAAAATACAAGAGAAACAAAAAGAAACCGAAACAAGTCCTGTGCCAAGTGCTTGTCATCGATTACGTAAGTGGAATTCCGTTGCATAACGCTGAAGGGTCCTTCGTCTCGCACCTGATCGCGCTAATATTTCTTCACACACACACACACACACGTTTGGCGTGTGTAAAAATTCATGAAGGATAATCCTGCAAATTGCATTTATTACCCTTTCACCTCCATTGCCAGCACCCTGCGCCTTAAACTTTCAGACTTTCACCGCATGGCGAATGCGGCCTCCCTCCGCACGGACACCTCGTCCCTCTGCATACATAAGAGTAGCTGAGGCCTTTGTAGGTCGATGAATCATTTCACATACTCGTCGCCGCACACCGATGTTGTTTTTCTTTTCCCTTGGTGCAAGGCGAGCGATGATGATGTTTGCTTGACGATTATTTGTCTGCCCCAACATCGACGGCGACGTCTTCGTTGCTCGCTGCCACTGCTGCATCATCGTTTTGCGGTCGTCACGTAGGACATCAGCCAACTCACAACAACATCGCCGGCACTGACTGCAGGCAGGAATCATTATAAAATTGAAAATCCATTTTGAGTGTCCTGCTTGTGCGGTTGTTGTTGTGTCGCTCCGTATTTTTTTGGCTCCCGTCGATAGAGACCAACCTACAACACACAGCTTCAGCTTCATTCGGGCATTCCTCAGGCACTCAGCAGTCAGTCGGCAAGCGAACGAACTCGAGTACATTTCGGGACTTTAATTTGAGTTTTCAATTTCGATACACTCCTGCCGTAGTACACCATTCACCTAGCAGCCTTTGTGTGGCCACAGTCGAACCGCAGTTCAAAGGGATACCCAGTTGCAGCAGTGTCGGCAGCAGCAGCATTCTGAGCAGCAACATTCCGGCTTCAGTCGTCGTCCACTTCAGTCTCCAGTCGATTGCCTGAAATCCTCTAGAAATGGTCGCGGTTACTGCATGTGAGCCAATTTAATTCATTTTTTATTCCAAAATCAAATTTTATTAATCCTTCGTGTGTGCCTGTGTGTGTGTGCGCGCGGTTGTGAATGTGTGCCTGAGTGTTTTTTTTGCGAATTGAATTCGAAGGCACGTGGTGAAGTGTGATCGTTAATCGAATGGGAATATGCCTCTTCCCAGGAGTTCCAGAATTTAATCGGAAATCTTCTTGATTGGGGATCAGGAGTGCGACGCACGCCCCTTGCGACAGATGCGAAGGAGAATTTCAGTTTTTTTTTCTGGGGACATGGCACCAAAGTCAAAAACGGGAAAAAATCGATTTTGTCTGGAACACACGTGGTGATGGGGGGAAAATCGGCTTTTTGATGTTATTCCCATCGTTCATCGGTTTACTGGGATAAGGATTATATAATCTGAACTTTCTCTCTCTCTCTCTCTGTCTCGGTTGCAGAGGGTCCTTTTTGCCATCGCATTCATTAGGAAAAATGTTTTTTTTAATCAACTCTGTTTTCGATTAATTTTCATTTCGATGGGGGCACGCGATTCGCGTGGTAAGAGTGCGTGACAGGAGGAGGAGAGAAATCAAAGAATTTCCCCAAAAAAATTAAATTCAAAGAAACAACTCAAATTAACGGCAGACGACACGTGTTGGGCTGAAATTCTTAATCTTTGCACAGCTCCCCAGAGGAGGGTTTCATTGAATTTGGCAGATCTATTTTCGGAGCAATTTTCGCGCAGCCCTTTTCAGCCCTGAAGGAGGATTTGTCGCGTGGAATGAATGGAATTCATGGAAAACGCTTCTGCATGAGCTTGCTGTTCTATTTTTGTGGACGTTCTGGTATTTCAAATCAAATCTGAACCTTGTCTTGAGTGATTATAGCTTCGATTGAACTTCAAAGGAGTGGTGTCAAGTGCCTGTGAAATCACTGCACAGCAGTGGGAGGCAGTGTGTAAATTGAAAGTGAAAAGGACTAAAGGTCAGGTTCTCTTATTGCCTCTATCTTGTTTCTGGTAATTGACAGGCAATTCTGTCACCCTGGGAAATTGTTCCCTGCTTCGAGCACCCAAAGAAGCCGAAATCTCTATTCAGGGACGTTCTTACATATCTGTGAGGTATAGTTTTGTACACCACAACAGGGTCTCTCAAAGGTGTGGAATAATTACAAATCGTGAGACATTTTGAACTTTAAACCATCACAAATCAAGACCCTCACAAAAACTGACAATTTCGTGATCTCTGAAAAAGCAGACCATGCAAAGAAAGATGAGGGAAGATATATGAGGTCTTACAGTTGTGACATTTAGCGAGATTACACAAATTGAAGACTTCTCTGATGTTCTCATGATCATGCTTCACTTTGGTTACAAAATTGTGACAATTTTTGCGTTAATGCTCCCAAATTTTGCGCAGCAACGCCAATTTTTTCATTGGGTTGGCACTACAGCCCACAAGGGGTCAGGGCTTGGCTTCTACAGCATCTACTCGTGTTGCTCGTACTACTGTTCTCTTACGAGTAGAAAAGACCTATAGGTTTTTGCCGACTCCGAACGGCGAGATTTGAGAAGCTTTTTATATACAATTGACACTCTTTGAGTGTTGTCAGCAGATCGAAAGAGTTGGTGCCGTGAAAAATGCAAGGTATTCTGTCCGGGAATCGAACATAGACTTTCTGTGTGGCGGTCGACGCATTTTTCACTACGCCACGGCGATCATGCCCAAACTTTGCATAGCAACGTCAATAAGAGCTCTACATCGATGATTGCCTTCTTAGTTATTCTGAACCGACATTGGGCATGATTCCTCAGCTCAGATAGACGATAGTCCAAAATTCGCCAACCATGGACTGATCTGGTATGGAGAAAAAAAAAATGAAAAAGTGTCGAAAAAGACCACAATTCGTGCTGTGCGTGCCCATTGTTCTCCTACGAGAAGAGGAAACCTACAACTCATTACCGACTTCGAGGGGCGAGATTTAAGAAGCTTTTTATAGACAACAAGTGATCCTTTGGTAAGACGGAGTTAAAGCACTGATCGGCCCATATTTCCTGTTTTGGATAAGAATTCTCAAAATAGTGGACACGGGCGGTGAAACAAAACGCCTATTTCCTTCGAAAAAAGAACGAGTTTCCACCACCAAGTGGAAAAAAGGGTCCACACCGCAGGCTTCTTGGAGCGGCGCTACAGTTCAGTCAACTGATACCTTCTCTCGCCAGTTTTCTCCACTTTCACAACAAGTTCGTTGAGGTCCTTCTTCTCTTTCGTGCTCCATCTTAGACGAGGACATCTACTGATGCTTTATCTCGAAGACAGTGACTGTGTATCGATCGTAGAGCGACATGATGTAGCCATGCTAAGCGTTGTACCCGTAGACGCTTGTCTAAACGCATGCCGCCGTACAGCCTACAGAGTCCTTCATTGAATCTTCTGGTCCAGATACCACAAATGCAAACATTTCCCATTTCAAGTTCAAGTAAAAGTTGTCTCTCAACAATACCAAGGACATCCATAGCTCAGGACAGTGATCAGCGTGTTGTAAAGCATGATTCATCGTGAGGTTTCATGTACAACGTCAAATAGAACACCTAAATTTGAAAGTGAATTTAAGTTTTTTTCAATCAGATAAAATAACAATTCATGGCATTAACTTTTTGAAGAAGATATCATCTAAATGTCGGCCACGACTTCGTCTAAGGTGGACCATTCGATAAGTCCAATTTTGGACTCGTTCGCATTGCCTGGCACCTCTCAGATAATGCGATTAATATTTGCTTCCAGTGTCTACAGCAGCTACAATTGTCCAAGTCTCAATTGTAGCTGTGCTTTACATATCCCCAGAGAAAGTAGTCCAAAGTGTCATATCGCACGATGCAAACGGCCAAATTGTCGTAGCAAAAGATGAATTCAGTGCCCACCAAAATTATTTTTCAAAAGATCTATTGAAAATTAAACCTCACAATGAATCAGGCTTTATTGACGTTTCTTCCCTCTTTGCTGTGATTTCGTCGCTGCCTTAAATAGTAACATTTAAAAAATAATTGACAGAAAGAACTCAGCGTGACGTCATGCAAAGGAGAAATTACTACTCTATGTACTGAATCCAGAATTTTTGTGCGGCCTTGTATCATGAGTAGTGATCATCTTTCGCTTGGCTTCTAGCTGCTCAAGTTTTCAGTACTTTGTCGACAGTTGAAATCATTGTTTCTGTCATTTGGACTAACTTTGACACATTATGATCGATGCCCAAGCAAATGACAGAATTCAGCTGACTCCTCCCTTCAGATTCCCATACAGGCATACTCGATTTGCGTGTCGGGAATGTTCTTCTTCCAAAGCTTCAAAAGACAAAGAAATTGACTGCAGTCTATTTGTGGCAAGTTTGTGGAGGGGGCTGACTTACTGACGTCACGTGGTGACAACTCAAATCAATCCCCATGACTGGGGGCATTCTTTTCCTGCTGCGATCTCCACAATTTCAGTAGAATTGTGTACAAAATAGAAACAATTCTAGCAATCTACCACACCGTACCCCCTAAAGTCGTTTGTTGTCTTCCAGTAGCTCAAGTTTCACTTCTTCAAAAATGACGCACCCGGTGAAAAAAAAAACGAAAAATTCCTCCACAACAAGCAGCATTTTCTCCACCACCCTGTACATACAACACCCCCCCTACGAGGAGCTTGATTTCGCACACAACAAAATAAAAGCTTCGCAGCGAATAGCTTTCAAGTTTCGTCGGTGAAGAATCTTGCTCCAGGAGCTCGCTTATCGATTCACCGTTCAGTGTAATCGTATCTGCAAGAACGAGGCGGAGGACACCTCGGGTTCCTCAAAATTTCATCCCATTATCCTGTGGGAACCTCGGACTGACGAGGTTCCCTCAGAAGGAACCGTTTTTTTGTTGTCTCAGTTTTTTTTTTTCGTTTTGTGTTTTTTTCTTTGATTTAGTGAAGTGAAGTAACTAATTTTAACACCTCTCACCCCCAAAGTGATTTCCGTTTGTGCGTAGCCGCAGAATGTCCTAGGTGCGTTCACGTTCCCGATTGAAGTGAATATCCTTTCAGTTTGATTTTGAATTGCTGGATATCGATTTTTCACTCGATTTATCCTGATTTTGCATACGTGGCGTGCAGTTTCCTTTTTTTGTGTGTTTTCTGCTGCAAATCCTGCTGTTACGTGTGCCTGTGTGTGTGTGTGCTATTTTTGTTAAAAGCCACTGCGGCATAAAATGTTTCTAGAAGGAGGGTAACCCTCAGCTAGCTGTAGTCGTTGCACTACAGTCGAGCTATTTTCGTCTCTAGAATTTTCCCTTTTTCGTCGGTTTCTCGCTTGCGCTCGTCCTTCTTCTTTTTGTTGTCCACTTCAATGTGCCAGTTCACTGTGGCAAAGAGAAGAGGACCGACAGAGAGAGGGAGAGCCATGTAGGGAGAGAAAGAGACGGTGCCACTAAGTTGAAGGCTATTACCCTCAATCGATTTTCCTTACAAAAAGGAGCTAATTCCATGAATTGCAGGGATTCTCTTCCATTTTCTCCAGTTTTCCGCATTCGAATGCACGGAGGACGACTGCGGCTAGGAGGGGGGAGATTGTCGTCAGAATGACGTGATTAAATGCAAGTACAAGCTTCCAGGGCGGCGGTGTGTAGTAATGCGCTCAAAACGACAGCAAGCAGCGCATATTGAGGCCACGACACAGATGTCACTTGTCATTAGTAGGTGTGTGTGTGTTTGTTGGTTTTCGTTTTTTCTTTTGCTGCCAGCGCTTCCATTGATGGTTGTCTTTCTAAAGAAAACGCTTGACTTTCACGAGACTCGCTTTCTGCGGAGGCGACTACGTGCACACTCAGCTTGAGCCGGCTGTTCAATGTCAGTTTGGGGGTGGAGGACAGTTTGAGTTCTAGCGGGTTTTTGAGTTTTAAGTAAACGGCAACGATGACATGTCCTAAAAACATCAAGGACACGCTAAAAGAGGTGAGTTTGAATTTAAATCGTTTATCTGTCATATTTGTGCTTATCTTTGGGGTGGTCGCCCTTATTTTGGTGCTTGTTCCAGAGATAAGGTAACCCCCAGATGTTTCTCATTTGTTGCTCAGTCTCCTCCTTCAGAAATCAATAGCTCCTGTTTATGAAATCAAAACCTGCGATCCCCTCTTCAGAACGAAGTAAATAAGTGCGTCGACTCCTACACTGAAGGTCCGGGCATCAAACCTAGGTACACACATCTTTTATGTTCCCCGGCACCGCTTCCCTAGATTCACCCAGTCGATGCTCGGAGAGGATTGCTAGAAAAAGCTTCAAAAAAAAAGAAAAGTTCGCCGTTCGGCGTCTGCGTTGAAATGTAGGTCATCTTCAGGCGTGAAGGAAAAACACCGCAAGTCGTTGTCGAGGAAGATAGGCCCTAACCCACTTTGGTAAGTTCATTACAGCTCTTGTTTTTCACACCGGAGCGCGAATGTGCTTCTAATTTGAAGAGTAGCCAGATTTGAGGAGGAAAATGTGGAAAACTGGTGGCGCAAGTAATTTGCATTGACATTGCATGTCCTTAAAGCTACCCTGTGAGGCGCAGATGTTTTAAATTGCGAATGGCCACATTCACGTCGTTGACTAGATGTTGTCTAACTATTGACGACTTTATACTGTTTTCTGCCATCCCGACAGACACTCAGGCAGCATCTGAAAAGTCCTGTAAATTCTGAAATTCTGAACAGGAAATCGGGAATGACCAAAAATTTAAAAATTGTGCCGCATTCTAGGTATAGGGGTGCATCGGTCTGCTTAGAAGTTCACTGAATGGTCCCGACTAAGCATCACAAGCAATCGGTGAAGTGAAATGCTGACCAAAAGGATTTCTTGATAAATCCATTTTTTCACGTGCTGCATGGCTCGTAACGCCGCCGTCTTGTTGAAGCCAGAGATCACCGAGGTCATGTGCCAAGCAGCTGTGAATGATGACGAATTTTGCTGTTGGCAATGTTTGTTTCAGTAGGTCGTTTATGCGCACCGTAAGTCTCTCGAATCAAATAATTTCAAAATCATTTCTCACAGAGCACTGATTCGTGTCACAGCTAACCAATTTGGGGACACTGTTGTGGTGTGAATCTTTCCACGATAATTTGCCAGACAATATTGAACACAAATAACGAAGTAGTTTAATAGGAGTCACACGTGATCTGTCAAAAGAAGCCTATTGATGTTCAAACCTCACTACGAATCACAGTTGACCTGATTTCTGGATCAGTGTCGTCCTGGATTTTATTTGCAGTGGCTTAAGAATAGCAAGCTTCTTCTTCATCATCTTGTAATGCTACAGTCCGGGTTGGATCTGAGCCTCAAAAGACATGCCTCTCCAGCCAGCACGATCTTTCGCCAGTGCCGCCAGTTGCGCACTCCAAGTTGGTTGAGGTTCCTCGCCCCTTGTGTGCGTCACCTTAGTCTTGGCCGTCCTTTGTTGCGTTCTCCCAATAACTCAGATTTAAAGAAAAGAATATCAAGCTGGTCGGCACTAATGTTTCGAAGAAAAAGAAATTGGGTCATATGTATCTATTTCAAGCCCTTCAGTTATATTTCTACATTCTCATTTGTGCTAGGTCTTACTCAGAGCCGTAAGGGCCACAAGGCATGAGATCTGTTTACCTTAGAAGAGCTTAGGCGTTGCATTGTGACTTGGAAAATCAACTCATCCAAATCAAGGGCTTCACTTGACTAAATGGCCCCATTACCAGAGTTGGCAAGACAAAACCTCTTGATGACGATTACTAACGTCGCTTGTCGTGAAACACGTCATCGCGGAGGCAAGGCAGTTTCATGACTGGAAACGGTGTTCCCGAGATTGTGAAGGATAGAGGGAGCCTACCTTAGACCAAATAAACCCATTCAGGTCAAAGCGTTTATTTGACAATGTCACTCTAAGGTTGGTTAACTCCTTTTCATTTGCGAATGCAAGACGTCTCGGCCTTGACGACTGGAAACAATTCATCAAAAACAAACGAAAACTACGACAATCGCTTATTGCCTTGTTGCTAAAAAATTTATCGCGGATGCCAGACAGCTTTTCTGATATCGTGAAGAGGGGAAGAAGCCTTCCCTAGCTCAGACTCAGTCTCTTCATGGGTTGCTGACTTGACGAAGTAAATGTTTCGGGAAGATCACCTTCATGTTCGTCTACACTTGTGTCAGAAATCGTGTTCTGAAGGACTAAAGTCGAGATCGGCTCATTTTGACAAATGCTTTAAACTCAGTTAAATTTCATTTTGTGCGCCTTTATTCTTCGCAAGAATTCCCCTGCTGCGCATAAATGACCATCGGAAGGTGAAACTTCTGGATATAAAGTTGTTTGTTAGGGAATTTTAATTTGACCTCCACCACAACCTCTGTCTTTGTGGACAGTTGCTCCAGCTTGCTGCAGGTGTTTATAAGCACAAATTAAAACCCCTTCAACAACAACGTCTTTAAACAGTGGTTCCCAATGACTGTTACTCTTGCAGCGTAATTTTCATTGAAGTACAACCTCGATGGAACTGCACATCACACAGGGACTCGTTTTGGGTTGACTTTGATCTCGTGGAGTATTTCTAGATTATATTCGCTCCTTATACGGCAATATATCCATTTAAATCCAAATGGGCCCAATCAGACACAAACAAGTAAATTCTTCAAGCTGTCTTCTTGGGTCTTTTCAGTCTTTACTTGCAAAATGTTCTGCCCTTCCGAGTTTAAGTGACAAAGACAAGCTTAAATCAAGAAATATCCCTCTGCTATCTCACATTTCATCAGATAGTCGGTCGAGTCACAAAGCTTGGATTTGCCTGTATTGGCAAAGATCCAGCTGCGATTCTGTTTTGAACCCGAACATAAGAATCCCGATGATTCCAGATTCAAAAAACATGTTTAAAGCTTCCATGGTGATCCATATACTTTGGGGGAGTGCAGCCTAACTCCCTTCTAGATTCGCATTAAATGGATATTAAGGACTGCAATTAATGCTCCACCCAAACTTCCAAACCCTCCATTTCAGAATCGCAGCAAAAGGTTGCAACACTTGATATGTCCTCTCGAACCACGGACATCTAAAATGTCTGTCAAGGCTCTTCTAGTCGAAATCCCTCGTCACAACAACGAAGCTGCTGCTGTACAGGACAATGGTTTCGAAACTTGGATCCGAAACTTGAGTGATTACCAAATGGCACTCCGATCTCTTGGCCGCATTGGAGAGAAAAGTTTTGCGGAGAATTGTTGGCTACCGTATGGGAGGAGGGACGCCAAAATCATGAACTGTACACGTGTTCCTTCAAGTTGATTAAGTGACAAAATTTAAACTCGGCAGAGTCCAATAGGCAAGAAACCTAGCTCCGATGAGGAAAGAGAAACCAACCCGGAAAGTTTTTTGTAGCTCGTTTTGTGGTAGACGTTAGGGGAGAAGACCGAGTTTACTCTCGAGAGATAGCGTAGACAAGGACGCCTGGAGTTCACATTAAAGAGACGGTGAATACAGGAACAATCGAAACCTACGCTGGAGAGACGGCTTAGACCAGGACGCCCGAAGCGTTGGGTTTCTCTACTGGATGGTATCGGCGTGTGACCGGCATCGATGGAGAGGCTTGTTGATGTAGGTCAGGGCCGAACCCCGGGTATCGCAATAGAACTCTAAAGTTCATTACTCCTTTTTGATAGAAGATTTAATGCTTTGATGCTAAGAACTCAGTTCTAAGGCTACTTGGAGCTTTGCTCGGTTTGGGAACACCTTTTGCCAGCAAAACGACACCACACTGCAAAAAAGGGTTGCAGTCTGTTTAAAAAGTGTCAGGAGGGAAACAGTGTATGTGGAAGACCGGCTTTTCCGCCGTTATGTGTGAGTTACAGGTTCTGGAACTTATTTTATCTGGACCTCAATAAATTTCCTCTTGTCCTCTTGTCGATTTTTCCACCTTTTCCTGTTTGTTAGGTGTCGACTTATTGTCATGAAGGACACTTTCATGCTCCTCTCAGTTTTTGTTGGGTGTGCTTCCACAGTTTCTCATAAAATAGCGTCGTCATTGACATACGAGTATTCCAGTTCCCCACGCGGTTTCTTTTCGAGGTTTGGATTTCCCAAATGGACCAAAATGACGCCGAATGATGTGTTTCCTTACCGCTACGGTTGCAAGATCGTCACTTATTTTGTTTGTGTGTCATTATGCCCCAACTTGAAGTCATAAGGGAAAAACTTGTGAATTCGAAATGTTAACAGGATGTTATAAAGATTCCTAGAAGAAACCTTACTACACTAGCAACGAACCCCAAAAGACACACAAACCCTCCCAACCACTGTCTAGTACAGACGCTCTCTCGACAACTTTTAATTAAGGACTAAGTGAAGTGCCGTCTTCTTCTTTCATCTCCTCACTCAAGCCCTCGAAAACTCCTTAAGGACACACACGAAATTGCCATAAACTAATAAACGACCAGAACACGGTTCCATCGAAAAGTGCAAGATCCAGGAAAGTGCTCATTATTCAAGTCTGCAAAGAGAAATGCATTAAGGAGCCCTTAACAGCGACATGCCAAGTTTGTCTTCATGCACTTAGCTCTGCATTTATTCTCAGTCGAGATGATGGCGATGACAAGCGAAAGAGCAACGACGACATCATGTTCCAAAGAACTTCTTCAATCCTCAGTCAGAGCCGCATTCCCGCTGTGGATGGAAAAGGACCTCGCCGTCACACAAAGTGAAAAATTACAATTGTCAACATTTTACGAGGAAGGGGATCAACTTTCAAGATTCTGCATATGCCAGAAAGAAAATTGCAATCCAAAGTCATACCACACACATATCCTGCCACCCGCTCACTGCATGCCACAAGAGGAGCAGCTCATCTGCGCTGATGAAGCAAGCGGAGGCGCACACTTCACGCACCGGGTCCTTGAGTGGAACTTAATGTTATGCCAAAGAAATGGCTGAAAATGGGAAAATGAAGTAATTGAAAGAAAATGAAAATTAATCCTGGCAGTGCTTCGTAATTAGACGCAAATCACCATCTGCAACTGAGGGGAAGGGGGGGGGGGGGGGGGGGGGGTTGTTTGTCGAAATTAAAACTACGCTGCGATGGCATTCGGCAACTTTTTGATTCGTCTTCAGTTAAGTTTCTATTTTGAAAATCATCAACGGAGATCCTCTGCACCCCCTCCCTGCGGGCTCCGTTTCACTGCAAAACTTTCGCAATTAACTCTTGAGAGTTGGGCGAGAGAGGAGAGGAGACATTCCATTAAATGCAGGATGCAAAAGATGATGACGGTGCAGCACAACACCTCGCAAATGTCCTTTACATCGGTGAGTGGTGAGTGGAGGGGGACACGTTTCTTTACCCAGGAGAAAGGACATCATAAAAGCATCATAACTCACTTAATTAGAGGAGGAGCGGGAAGCTTTTATTTTAGCATCATCCTGACGGAGACGACTTTTGCATCGTAACCATAAATTGAATTAAAAAATTCTTCACGTTGTTTTGACAGCGGGTGGCGGACGAGGACCTGCTGCGGAGGCAACACATGAGTTGTGTCCACAAAGAATCAAGTGGAAAATTCAACGCCAACAACTTTTTTTTTTTCGGTTATGTTTGCTCTTGGCACAGGAGGACTCGGTCTCAATGGGCAACACTCCTCGGGGGCGTTTTCCCTTATTTGCTCAGCTGTAGTGGAGTAAATTGGTTTTGCTTGTATGGGAAGTTTTCCAAAGTGCGACGAGGAGGAGGAAGAGTTTTGAATTTATTTACAAATGTATTGACACTCACAACATCGATACAGCTATTCACACTCCAGTGCTGGGATCCAGTGGGACTGGAGTGGGCAGATGATTGAAGAAGAGATTTATTGGAAGTTAGCCAGAGGAGAGGACATCTTTTTGGTAGACGCCGCAGGCGATGTCAAATTTAGATTCATTCGGTAAATGATAAAGTCCTGAGGGTGGGACAGCGATCAGAAGTGGTTTTAGATGAGTGTACTTGAGAGGAGTGTCAATTTTGTTTGTAAGAGGGCAGCGAGGAACAGGGATTTGTACTTAATGGACTTTGAAATGGACAGGATTTGGCATCGCCCTGAAGGGATCAGATTTGTTCTATACATGTTTTTACAAAGTGTAGCTGGAGGACAGTCGAGAGGTGGATGTTCTTATAAGATGCTATTAATGAATTTTAAATCACGAAGGGGACGGTAGCTGTCAAACCTTTCTGAGGAGGAATTGACATCTTCAAGTACTTGATCAGTTCAAGATCATCAGAAACAGTCTGGGAAAGTTGAAAATTGCCAAGACTGTAGATCATTTTCCAAACTTCACATTCGTGGTCTGTCGCGCCCTTCAATTTGCTTTCTTGTGACACGTTTGATGTCAGAATCGGATCGAGATTTGGATGACAGAAACAAGTTCACAGCGTGTTCATTGCATCTATACAAAGACACTCACAGACAAATGCTGTCGACATTAAATTGTAAAAACCTTTGTTTTATCAAGATTTGACGCTTCTTTAAACTCCAAGGCCATGTCCATCGGCATTTCTGTGCTCTTCTGCAGACTATGTCCCTAAATCTCCCACCATGTACTTTTAGTTGAAATTCAAGTCATTTCTTGGCATCTATCGGACCTGTTTATAGCTTCCAAGTCGCGTTTTTCATTTCCTTCCTATCTGTCGCTTAAAAGACAACCATATTCTATTGTAGCAACATTTTGTGTGTGATTTGTGTCCAAGAAATCTCACAAATATCTTAATTTGAAATTGTAACCTCAAAAAGTTCCACCATTCATTCCCATCTTTTCTTACTCAGGCTCCCTTAACGTCACTCCATCCTCTCCCTATCCTCACACCACATTCTCCAACTTTCAATCTCCATTATTCTCCCTTCAAATGCAAGAAAAAAAAACGCAAATGAAAAACAAACTCGCAAAAAACGAAAGAAATAACTTGTGATTTGACACCCTTCTTGTTGATTCTCATTGTTTCAATGCATCATGCATGGACTGTCTTCACTCAAGTTTCATCTCTTCTTCCACTTCACTTGCAAAGAAATACCGAGTGAATGTGAGAGAAAGAGGCAAAATCTGTGATGACAGATCTGACAGATTATCTCGCTGCTTAGACGGCGAACTCTGACAAGCGATTCAATGGCCATAATCCTTCGACTCCAGAACAAAAAAAACAACAAAGCCATCTCGTTGTCCCCCATATGTTTTTTTGCCTGCAGTTTGATGGAGCAGAAAAAAAGGCGAAAAAAAACAGTTCCCCCACTTTCTTGAGCGTAATCCTGCATTGCACCCTCGCTGCTCGCAATACATTTCCATTTCAATTCCCTCTGTTTTATGAGAATCGCCACGGTGAATGTAGGTGGGTGGATTGTGTTTGTTTTTTTTCTCTTCTGCGCCACCCCCTTCAGGAGATGGCACATCCGGAACGACAAACATATGTATATGGCTTGTGCAGCAGCCTACAGATCGATTCATTTGTCGTGCAAATTGAAGACGTGATGCATGGGAAATGGACTCATTTTCCGGTGCGGGGGCTGCCGGGCGCCTGGTTGATTGTGGACCTGTGGTAGGGTGTGAGTGGGTGTGTGTCGAGTCTTTGAAGAGCGCAGCGAATAAATAATTCAATTCCATCTTTGAGTCCAATTACTCTCCCGGAATAGGCATACACACGCCACACATGTTGCACACTCATTTGTGGAACTGAGGGTGCTTTGCAACCCGCCACCGAGAATGGCTTTTGTTTCTGACAGAAAGTGTCTAACGGGTGGCTGTGGGGGAGATTTGTGATGCGGGTGGATGGATGATAATGATGACAAAGGATGTTTGATTCTTAATATATATTTTTTGTGTTGTTGCTGTGTGCTTTTTTTTCGTTTTCTTTTGTGGATTGTTAACATTTAGATGGATATCGGCAATTTAATGGAAGGAGCCATGTTAATCTTTTAGAGAGGATGGTGACTGGGGAATACAGACAGTTGATAGGACTTAGATAGACTTTAACATCTAGTCAATAAGTGGGGGGATATACATACGTCAATTTTTGTTGAGAATTCTTAGAAAGAAGTGACACGGGAGGAGATGGGGCGCTTTTGAAACTTTAGGACTGAGCTCTCGCTCCATCTATACCTCAAGGCAAATCATCACATTTGAAGGTTACAATTCTTACATAGGATCTTGTGGTCTAGCTTTAATGAAAAGTAGGAGGTTTAGGTGTCGAAATAGATCTAAAAGGGTCAAAAGGGATGTTCCTTATCGACTCAGCTAACTTCATCTTAGAAAGTCGGTAGCAGTCGGCATGGTTGACCGTAATCTCAAAAAATAATTCCAAACGTTGTTTTTTATTTGAAGTAGCAAGAGCCTCAGTGTAGTGGCTAAGAGCGTGGACTCACACGTCAAGGTCGTCTCCAGTTTGTCTCCCTTACGGAATACCTCGCACCACCTCTTTCGAGTTCCTTTACGTGTCAGTTCAATACACATCGCAGTTGCCAATCAAAAGCTGTGATTTAGCTTTAAATCTTTAGCACTGCGTGTGTTCCAAAAATTCTTCACAAGTCTCATATTTTCCTTAGAGCTTATTGGAGAAACCTTGATACCTTGCAATCCAAAGAGAACTTGATTTGACAATTCCCCTCAACTTTTGGCTTGAAGTGGGCTACAAACTGAAAGTCAACTTGTTCAATTGTCCTTCTTGCCCGAAACCAACTGAAAAAAGGCATTATTTGTCATGTTCCCAATACCTGTCACAGGAGGCACCTTGATACTACAAAGGTCTGAATGGATTCGTTCAATTTTCGCGTGCCAAACGAGACGTTCGCATGTTGTAATGCGTTGTGTTGCCTGTCATACTCACAGGGAGAGGGTATACTGTTTAAGATTCCACTCTTATTAAATGCCAGAATTTTTGCAAATTTTTGTCGTTCTCATTTCTGATGTGTCTGCAATAGCAGCCGAGGAACCATCATTTCAAATTGAAAATGCCTAATGAATCACGTTCTCAACTGAGTGTGGTTTGTGCATTCGGTGTGAACTATTGTTTGCTGCTGAAATGACATCTGCCTCTGCTCTGTATCTCGTTCTGCAAACCATTGACAAGATCTGGAGCAGCAGATTATTCGAGCATAGCAGTGGAAACAAAGAAAATTCCCCCAGTCCAAGGGAAAGTTCTAATTTCCCACAGTTTCCTTTTCGCAATCATCCAGGAAAACAACACATTTCGTCTCGTTATTTTTTCGTTTTCTCCTCCACTCACTAGATTACCACTCAACTCAGTTGCAACTTCTCTCGCAGATGTCATTCCATTCAATTATCCGTTTTTCAAACTCCCATCCCCATCTTCCGGTTGACCCAACTCAGACGGACATACGAAGGACATCACTGGAGATGTGCACTGCTCCCTGCATCCATATGGACACCGGTCAACCGAAACAACAATCTCCGTCATCAGGATTCAACGACATTTTATGCTTGTTGCTGTCTAAACAAAAACCAGACAAGAAGCATTCCCCATCCTCTCCCCCCCACTGTCCTTCGTTCGAATTCAATTCTTCGCTCGCCCCGCCAACATCAACTGGTCCTCTTGTGAGGCGGAAGTTTCAGCTGTCATAAAAGCGGCGAAATTAAAACGAATGCCGTCTGTGGGGGGCAATAAGTGAACCGTAGAAGGATCCGGAATCGTCCCCAAACCGGGGATGGTACTGATGCTTCCTAATGATATCTCATGAATTGTTTAGCAGAACACGTACGCCCGGCAAATATTAATTTCATATCTCTTTTTGGTTGGGTGGCGGTGGTGGGGGTGGGACTCTCAACCCTTCAGCAGCAGCCCGTGTGTGATTGAAATAATTGTGCCGCCACTCGAACGTCGAACGGGGGGCGAGGGTGTGTGCTTTAAAGCCGTTTCATTCGTCATTATTCGAATGACACAACGCTGGGATGGGAAGAAGCACGCAGATGATCCTTCACGCTCCGGCGATGGAAGAAGGACTCTTCAGATGCTCTACGTCATTTGGTTGAGATTTCTCATGTGCGAGGGATTAGGAATAATTTGCGAGAATGATTTGCGGTTTTTTCCGTTTTGACACCTCCTCAGTGTGGTGGGGCGTGGCGGCGAAAGTATTTCCTCAGAGTGAAATGAGACACTTCTGCGGCGGGAACAATAGAAGTCTGTTGATGTGTGCACGTGTACTAGACGGTCGCCATTGTTTGTGAGGTGTTAAGTGATAAATGCGAACAATAGATGGCTTTTTAATGACTTTCACGTCAACAGCACAACAACGCATCCAGGGTGGTGGTGGTGGTGTTGGGTGGTGTCCTGAGAGTGGTTTTCGGTGATGGAATACATTAGTGAGCACACGAGCCCGCGCGTGAAGAGTGCGTGATTTGCGCGAAAATTCATTTCGCGTGAGTGATTGTGCCGGTGGAGGAGGGAGAGAGAGAGAGGAGGACGTATGCAGGTGGTTGGATGGTTTTAATAAGGATATCTATCCGCGAATACACTTTTGATAATGAGACTAGGGAATTCATAGAATTTCGGAGTTTTTCAATGAGAAGTGGGAGAGGATAATAATTTTTTTATTGCGTGCGGGGTGACATTGGAAGGACGGTGCGTGCATCATCAAGGATCAGAGTGTGACAGAATGGTTTTATGGCCTCCACTTGGGAAATGAAAAACTGGTGTTAGAGGAGTTAGAAAGTGGAGGGGTGCTTAAGCACTTCTGTAGCAACTGAAACCAGATGACTTGGAGTCATTTTTGGAAGGCTTATTGATGACACTTACTAAGAACTTGAATATCTTTCGTCAACACCACTTTTCCGCCATTCTATGTTTTCTTCAATGAAAGACGTCAGAAACACAGGGCAAACGTTCTATTTTCTTTTGCTGGAAGGAACGTTGTATATCAGCCCTGTTCTTTGTTCCCATATTTCAATCTTTGCCGTAAATAATCTCTCACCTGCTCAACATTCTATGTTTATTACACTGCAGTAAGACATAAGTACGCATCAGAAAGACTTAAATGTTCAACGAAATGATAGTGTGCATGCCAACTGTAATTCCTTATGGCATTTTTCATTTTTTCGAATTGGTGCTCCTAGATTTTCTTTTCATTCTATGTGCACTGAGTTGCGGTAAAACTAAACGAAAAGATATAAAGTTTTGAATCTGCCACTCGAGAAAGAAAAACACATAAACTCTAATTCCCCTGGTTATATGTCAGTTTTTTCAATGAACAAATTATGTTTCTTATTCGTTCTATATTTACAAAATTAAAATAAAGCTAACATACAAGTGCGACAAAATTGACGCTTGTACTTAAGTTTCTTATGAACTTCAGCCGTTCATAATCGATTTTCATCTTAAACAAAAGTGGTGTTTACAGCGCAGTAAACAAATGCCAACTTATCATTTTTCAGTCATTCTATGTTTTATAAACCGAGTAAAGAGGAATTTCTTCATTCCAAAAATTTACTTTCTCAGCTTAAGGAATGTATTTACATCAACCTTAATGGCCGGTATCAAGTTTTCTTTGGCGATGTTTTTCAAATGGGAATTCTATGAATTTCCGAAGAGTTTCTAATACCGAAGATTAAGCCTACCAATCCAAAAGATCTGTAGCAAATTTCAAATGCTCCGGTCGCAGGGGAACTTCAATTTCTAAGCCATTCTATGTTTTCTTTCTTTTCTACGGGGATTATGCACGTCTTTACGAATTTGAATTCATTTATCATTTATAAGGCATTTCCAACATTCTATCTCCCACCATACTCAAGGACGCATTGTTTGTCTTCAAAAGATCATAAAAAAACATCGCAAGAATTTCATATCCTTCCAACTTACCAATTTCTCAAAAATAAGCGAGACACCAAGAGTCATCTGTGGCCCCAAATCATTTCAAACGCCATCTTCTCTGTTTATGACCCAATTTCATCTCTCCGTCGCTACTAGTTCAATGAAATTAATTTCATCAGTGTCCCGTCACTCCGGTTTTAGTGCTTTCATTTTATGAACGCATCCCTGGCCCGCGCCCCTCGCACGTCAATCACATCATGATGACAAATGATCACCGCCCCGAACCAGCACCCCACCCCAAACCAGTCAATAATGGGAATCTGTGGCAGGGCGAACGAAGAAAAAAAAAACATCAATCCCAGGACGAATCAAAATTCATTGGACAAGGATAAAAAACGAATCGTCTCCTTGCCACCCATCAAATTGTCATCACGGTGCGCGTCCAAATACTGCTTTCCACCCAGTCGCTCGCCATTTGTATCGAAGCACATCTCGTAGGCGTACGTTGCCGGGATCAATCGACCATGGAGACGAACCGAAGGGAGACGCCATCGGCAGGGCGTCATCATTGAGCTCCTCTAAGACGCTTACCTTTTTCCAGTCGATCGGGTTCGTCAATGCGATGACACACGTTGTATGCTGCGTGTCGGAGCCAACATCGTGTTTATGAGTGATGCGGGCAGACGACCATAAAAGGTGCACACACTCCAATCGGGTGGGTGGTGGTCGTAAAAGTCTTTCTCCGCCTGACCAACAACCTGGGCGTGTGGCCTCCCGGACACATCACGCAGAACTTAATCTCGATGATGGCGGCGACAGTGTCGATGGTGGCGGTCCACCTCCTAGTTTGTTTGTGCGCCCCTCGTCTCCGGTTCGTCAATTTTATTTGTTTCCTCATTCGAAATTTCATCCCCTACGTGTTCATGCATCATCCCCGGGACTGCCCTGACGCTTGTGCTGCAATAAAGCAAACAACGAACGGGTCGTGCATCAAGGTGAGAGTCATGAATAAATAAGAACATCCCCCTCCCCCCAGGGGACTTGGAACGAAATTGCTGCTTGTCACTGCCACACACTCCGCTTCCAGTTGACGCCCGAGGGGCCATCATGAGCTTGCTCCCTATTTGCTCTCCATCGCCTGTGTGGGGAGAGAGAGAGAGATGGGTCTGCTGTGTGCACGAGCGTCATGTTTAATGGAGGCGCGAGCGCTCGCATTTGCATTGAAATTGTAAAAAAAGACGCCGCAGGACATCCTAGCGGTGGGCCATAGAGAGTCTGGTGAAATTGTGTTCTCTGTTCCTGCTCACCGGGCAAATGCTTACAAATGATGTGCTTGTAGCGAGATGGCTGTCCGGGTGAGGTGCGTGTAGCGGTAATTGGGTACTTTATAAGGATTTTAAATAACGGAGAGAAATGAGCCCTAAATGAGGTGCACAATAAATTCTTGTTCTTGTTCTTCTGCTTTTCTTTTTCATTTTCCATGTGGGGTTGAGGGGGATTCCGGCTATAAGGAACGGTGGGTTTGTTTGAACGAAAGTGGGTGGTCCAACGAAAAGGCACGATGATAATTGTAAATAAAACAAAAAAGTTGTCGGAGAATTATCTTAATGGGTTTTGAATTTGAGAGAAGGATCTTTGGCAATTATGTCGGAAGCAAAATATCGGTCAAATGATAGCTAAGGCGTCGGTGGCACACCTCTGTCCGAAGGTCCATGTTTTCAGTGACTCTTGAGACCAAATTCAGGTTCAACGTCGTTAATCTGCCGAATTGTCTCATCCTTTAGCTCTTGAATTGTTTCTGTTTCATTTAAGTGTCCCCAAAGAAAGATGTCCAACGCCGTCAAGTCAGATGATCGTGGCGGCCAATTATCATCGCCACAAGGGGAGAAAACTCGGCCATTGAATTTCTAGCGCAAAAGGGTCATTGGCTGTGTGACAAGTGACGCACCATCCTGTTGGAAGGGCATATCCTCAATTTTTGCTTTGGCGACCTCATTTTCGAAGAATGTACGGCCAGGTTATGCCGCCGGCCCATAAAGCGCACCAAACAGTCACTCTCTGTTGATACATCGTCTTTCAAATAATCATTTGTTGATTCTCACATGTCCAAATGCGGCAAATTTGCTTGTTAATGACTAAACTCAAGTGAAAGTGTGCCTCATCGCCGAAGATGATTTTCTTTGACAAGTCAGTTCACTTCTGCCTGCTCAACCAACCATTCGACATGTTGACGTCGCTTCAAATGGTCAGTAGGCTTCAGCTCTTGAGTCAATTGAACCTTGTAATCGTGTAAATTCAAATCTTTATTCAAACTCCGCATCAGTGTTTTCCTGAGATGTTGAATTGTTGGGCGCACCATGGAGTCAAGGTTGACCCGCTCTTCTGCCAGAATATCGCGAATAACAGCAAAGGGATTCACAGAACGAGTTCGACGAGCTTGTTGTTTTCACATTTCCTACAGACCCGATTTGCTAAAATTTTAGCAAAATTCTAGAGATTGTGAACACATTAGGTCGATTTCATAAAACGCTTCAACATCAACATCATCTTTCAAAGGTGTACCTCTCCATGGTTGTATTTGTCAAACAAGTTTAGTTGGGCAAAGAAACTAGACGTAAGGGTGTGACTCACAAACCACATCGTGTATTATGGTTGGACCAAATTTTAGATTTAGTGACAATCTCAATTTTGACACAATTCGCTTGCATCTCGAACAGTACAAAGTTTGCGAGAAATATGCGAATATAGAGTGTGCCACCTACTATGACATACATCAGAGTAAGTTTATGTCTATCTCTAAACAAGATCACGGTTAGATACAATCTTACTTTCCTGGTTCCTGAGCATTGAAGTATCCTGTGCAGCGAATCAGCAAGAAAGGAACAGGTCTGCCGCTGATATCTTATTAGGAAGCATCCTTCTCTTCAACTCTGGAAACCAAATAATGTATAGCATTCTGGCCAAAATTCAGTCCTTAACGGATCAAAGACGGATCCTTGACGGATCCTCTAATTGCCTCTGATTACAGTTGTACAGATTGACAGTTTGATGAGAAATCATGCAAGGCTTCCCATACAGTGATGATACAGTGGAAAAGATGAAGAAATTCTGTAGAGAAACAAACGGAGTTGGGTAGCATAAGCTTTTGGGACAAGAGTCATTCAAAAGTCAGATGCTGGAAGACAACCGGGGGTCATGAGTGTGGCTGCTTGTGGGAGGGTGTTGTGAGACTCATTTCACGAACACCACCTAGCTATGGACCTCAACAGCTCAACATTCCACGCACTAGGTTGCGGAGAATTCTGCGCCAAGATATCGGGTTTTTCTCTTACTTGTCTTAACTCATGACGCTTCATTGTCTCTTTCCCCATGTGGGCTTTAGATTGAACTTAACAAGGACTTGGGCGAAGCATCACATTTTCTGACGAAACGCATTTTCAAATTGCCACATCTGGGACACGAAGTGCCCGCACGTTATTTTCAAGAAGCCAAACCATAAACAGAGAGTGAGAGTTGGATACGGCTTTTCGAAGGGTGGCGTCATTGGACCACTTTTCTTCGAAAATAAGGCTCGGAACAACGTCTCGGTCAACGGTGGGTGTTATAGAGCCATGTTAACCGAATTTTTTCATATTGGAACTGAAGACATGGACTGGGACGATCTTTGGTTCATGCAGGTAACGCGCCATACCACACAGTTCATACTACACAGCCCAAGCCACAATCGATCTTTTCCGCATCAAACTCCCAAATCGTATAATCAGCCATTTTGGTGATGCCCGATTGACGGAAGCTGCGATTTGACGGTGAAAGCCCGATGTTATGCTTTGAATTCAGAAATGGTTCAAGTGAGTCTTTGTTTGTAAGCCTTTAGTCCAAATCATGGTTTCTTCCTAGAAAATTGCAGTGTAGTCTAGTTCAGAGGATGTTGAAGCCTAGCTGGCTAAGGTCTGGCTGGCTTAGGTCTAGCGGGCTTAGGTTTGGCTGGCGTTGGTCTAGCGGGCTCAGGTCTAGCGGGCTTAGATCTGGCTGGCTTACGTCTGGTCCAACTGACTTACATAGGTCTAGCTGACTTACGTAGGTCTGGTTGGTTTGGGTCTA
The DNA here is from genome assembly GCA_944738645.1 of Eristalinus sepulchralis. Lineage (NCBI taxonomy): Eukaryota > Metazoa > Arthropoda > Insecta > Diptera > Syrphidae > Eristalinus > Eristalinus sepulchralis. The sequence continues at coordinate 7,357,242 of OX122886.1, read as the reverse complement.
ACTGGCTAAAGTCATGGTGGTTAAGTCAGATTAAGTCTAACTGGCTTAGGTCTAGCTTCAATCTAGCAACTTTAAGCATGCTTTAAGACGTGCTGCAGTGCAGATACCTATTCGCATGCCGAGGATACCAAGGGGCTCTATATTTGGGATGATTCTAGACCTTACGGCTCCACTCCTGCAGATGCAGGCTTGTCTTTAAACCTTCCTACGGGTATTTAGACGTGCACCTTCTTCAAGTATAGACCACCAAACGTCTACTCTGTATAAGAGAGTGGATCTGATAAAAAATAGTGCACAGCCAATGTGTCATGTGAGTTTAAGGAGGAGTTCTCTTGCCTCCTATGGCCTTTGGGCTCATGTACTTATAACTAAGAAAGTCCATAATGAAGCCGAACAACGCAAACAAATTCCTCAACCAGTGAGACATTAGTGTTTCGTCCAAGTTTTGTTCAAACTGTATCGTCATACGATGTCAAAGGGATTCTACCTTCGTTCCCCACCGACTCTAGCAAACAGAGTGTCACAAGATGGTCCGGGAAGGAGAACATATGTCGCCTCAAAAGAAACAGCTCCATCCGAGTAGCACCTCATATCGTTGTCAAAATAGATGCAATTCCCTCGAAAACGCTCCTTCTCACTGCGACACCCCTAAAGGGACTCTGAGCTCCCTCTGCCAACCTCCTTTTGTCAAACTTTATGTGACATTTAAATTCCTTCGTCCTTATCGCACGGCACACCACACCAAAGACGGTTCTCATTAACAGCGCTCCGCCCCACTCCACTCCCGTGTCGTAATTAAGCGAAAATGTAATCACCTCAACACTTAACACTTCCGCAATCAACTTCATGATAATTGCCACCTTTAGCGCTCCACGCCGGCTGGCGGTGGACTGCGTGCCAACTCCGCGACTTTCCCGCAGGACGACCGACACAACGCCAACGAGGAGAGCCGCACCAGAAATTTGTGTATTTTCCCTGTCAGCACCTAGTCTCACTCTTGAGACGTGAAACGGTTGCTCATTTTCGCATTCTAGCATTCCCGTGTTTCTTCGGCTCTTTCGCGTCATTCCTTTGTCGGGAGAACACGTTTCAGTGTTTTGCGCTTAATTGCTGACGCAAGTGTACTCACATCTGAGGACCACGCCGAGAAATGATGTTAGCCGTCTAAGAGGGAGCGCGCGCGCGGGAAAACATTTTACCGCTGCGTGCAGGGTGAGAGGGAGCCTCTTAATGCGAGGAGGTGGCGGATGTGGATGTGCTGAGATGTGTCATTAAAAGTAATTGAAATTGGTTTTCGGTTATGGAATGTCCGGGAGACCATGGCGAGCACTATGCATCGACATCGACAACCACAACGCACAGCCACATCCTGATCGTGCTGGGCGGCCCCGTCTTATAGTTGAGGAGGAGATGGCTTTTTGCGAAATTATATTACACTCGTGGTGGTACACTCCTTAATGGTGTGTACACATGAAAGGGAGTTGAGAGCCACTTAAGGAAATTGAATGATGCCCGGGAAGCGATGAAGAAGACGAAGACGGCGTGGGCGTTGTGCATGTGCAAAGAAATCCTCACTCTAATGCATAGTCTAGCGGAATAAGTGGCATGCGGGTGATCACAAGGATGCGAAACGTTTAGTTTGATTTTTATGATGGTGGCCATGGATGGTGAAATGTGGCGGGGACATGGTGGTGGATAGTTTGAGGGCGGGTTTTGGATGGAAAGAGCGGAGGCAAACTGTGATGCCATTTCAAATGCACGACTTTTATTTGAGTCGTCCTGAAGGAAGTTTGTTGGGAAGTGCGAAATTGGGTGGAAGGAGAACCTTTTGTTGGAGGACACAAGTGCAAGTGCAGGAAGCCATTTGACTTAGCACCTTGGAGTTTCACTTTCTTCTGGGAGACGCGGCTTGGAGAATCTAAAATTTCTCGTTTTGCTTTGAAAAGGGTAATCGCCAGTGACTACTGACTGACTTAAAGGGAAGGGAGTAGGTTAATGAGTGACACAGGGTTCTTCTCCTTTTTCTTATGGCACTACAGTCCGAGGTGGACCTGGGCCTCGGCCAATGTGCCTCTCCAGCCAGCACGACCTTTCGCTAGCAACCTCCAGTTGCGAACTCCAAGTTGGTAGAGGTCCTTCTCCACTTGAGTGCGCCACCTAAGCCTAGGTCGTCCTCTGCTGCGTTGTCCCTCTGTTGCGTTGTCGAAGACTTTTCGAACCGGAGCACTGATATCCATACGCTCTACATGGCCTAGCCATGTTAAGCGTTGTATCCGAAGACTCTTGACCAGGCGCATGTCACTGCACAGCCCTTTCATCTTCTCCTTCAGATGCCAAAAAAAATCGCACGCAAAACTTTTCACTCGAAGAGACTAAGGGCTTCCTTCTCCGCTTTTAGCAACGTCCAGGTTTCCGCGCCGCGAAGAAGGACTGGGATGATCAAGCTGTTCTACACGCTCTCACGAGTAGAAGGAACCTACCGTTTTTGGCGACTCCGGACAACGAGATTTGAGAAGCTTTCCATTGACGTTTGATACTCTTTGAGTGTCGCCAGCAACTAGAAAGAGGTGGTGCCGTGGAGAAATGCGAGATATTTTGTTCGAGAACCCAGACTTTCTACGTGCCAGTCGACACACTTACCACTACACCACGGCGACCACAAATCGAAAAAAAAATCGTCAATATACCGTTAAATTTAATGTCAAACGGTTGCCCACCTTTTTCCCTATCATCGTCCGCACTACTCAAAGAAGTTCCAACCCAAACTTCAATCCAAACTGCCTCTGTTTCCCGATAAAAATATTTCCGTCTCCAAATCTATGTTTTCAAAAGTTCAAATTTTTGAAAGGCCCTTCAAAGGAAATTACAATTGACAGATTTTTGAGAACCTCTCAATTGATTGTTAAGTCCGAAGCTGAACTGTTCTTAGAAGTTTTTCCCTCACTGACTCAGCCCAAAAGTTAGCCTCCCGCAGTCTTTACTTTTGTTCCAGTTGCTTTGAATTAAGTTGGTGGAAGGTGGTTTGTGACGAGAAGTTTGGAACGTTCCTTTGGGTCAGGACTTCTTCTTGGGTGCAAACATTTTTGGCATAGTCCTCTCTAAGATCAAAACTAACACTTCTGAGCTTTATTTCGGACGCAATTTGACACTTTAAGCGGACAAACGCTTATTTGTGGACAGTAAGTCTTTATGCTAGAAAATTCGGTTCTCTGAGATGATGTTATAACTAGATGCCATTTTCAACAACAAACCAGATCAGGATATACGTAGCCTTCAACTGAGTATCTGTCTTATCCTCGTGAACAGTGAGTCTTTAAAGAAGAAAAAGACGACTATTTCAATTCTGAAGGTAGAAATAAATAGAACTTATGGTCACCATTTGATACTCAATCTGGCACTCATTTCTATCCACTTTGGTAGCTCTTTAACCTACAGTAGAGCATATGTCTTGTCCTCATGAGAAAAGATCCTTTAAATACGAAAATGACGAGCATTTCAATTCTGAGTTTCAGAGCTTCCCATTCCAAAAGAAACAGACAAACCCACATTGTGGACACCATTTGATGATCTGTTTCGAGCACACATCCCTCTCCCGACACCAGTTTCTGTTTTTGTAATTTTTTGAAACACATCTGTCAAAATATTTCGGTAGACCGTTAATTCCATAGTCGTAGCTATAATTGGAACTCTTAGAGTCACCCGTCATTGAAATTTTCCCGGAAAGGTCCCAATTTCGTGGGCGATATTTTCATTTGTTTAGTTTCATAGTAATTCGTGGAAAGTTCATCATAAAAAAGGGAAATGACGTCCATTTTGTTTCTGGATCCCACACTATCTGTCAAAAATCTCTTCTTTGACCTAACAAGGCTAAAAATCAACAGCTTTAGAGTTTCTTTGAATCAAAATTTGTGCTTGAATCAAACACATGCCGCTTCCACAACGGACTTCAATCTAAATTTTGACATTTCTCATCGTGACTTTTGACAGATCTGTCAAAACTGGCCACCAACTCCAGGAAATAAAATTTTTTGGGTGAGATTTGAATTAAAAGCAAATATTTGACACACGTTTTCTATCTACCCCTTTAAGTCGTTTGTCATTTGACAGATCTGTCAAAAAATTCCATCGAAAACGCCATAATGTCATCCAAACTTTTGTAAATCATCTCCACTCGAGCCAACAAACTTTCCCCTTCGCCATTCTAGTCAAAGCCGAAAACTTCATCGTCTCCATCTTGTTTCAAAAAGTCATAAGTATTAATTTATCAGAAGAGATTGTAATTTCATAACAAATTATCGAAAGCTGTCAACTTTTGCCGCGCCAGAGGAGCAATGACAGCCCAACGTTGACGCGGAATTAACCAAAACGACATTAACAACATTGGTGTGTCTTACTACATCCCCCTCCTCCCGTCCCGGGATGTGAGAGAAGAGGGACAAAGAAAAACTTTCCTTGCACCACCACCATCGTCGTCGTCCGTTTCGGTGGGAATTTAAAAATTCACAAGAGACGCGCTTGTAATGATGATGATGTCAAGGTAATCAAGTTGTCTTATCCTCCCTCAGGGCCTTAGGTATATCCTGCCGGCTGCTGGCTGCTGGGATCGTCATCATTCAGCCACCCACCACCTGTAACTTTAGAACTGCGGATTAAGGAGCGCCACAAGCAGGACGACATAGATGAATGTGCGGAATGGGGCTGGCGAAGTTGTACGCGAATGAAATGTTGAAATTTTCTTAAGGAAATTATCTCCATTTGTCTCTGTTTCAGTGAATACAAGTTGTCGTGAATCCCTCCCCCCCCCCTGACTATGTTTTGTGTGGGTTACTGTGGAACAAAGCAGCGGCAAGCTTAAGTTGAGTTTTATGTTCTCACACTCTGACACTGTAGAGGGACACAATGAAATGACAGGGCTGATGTTTACAAATGTTAAGCACGCACTTTGCTCCACTCGAGGGTTTGTCAATGTGAGGGATGATTGTGCTGAGGATGTGTGTGTGTGCCCTCATTACCAAAAAAAAAAGTAGACGACACACAGGGGTGTGAGAAGATGTTAACTTGTCTTCCTCTTGTGAATTCCTTTTCATATTCACAAGGATTCACAAGGATATACAAATTTATGAAGACAAGTTACACATTGGCCTCCCCGCACACCCCTCTCAAGAACGTGCATTTTTGATAGTCTTAAGGCGACGCCGCTACTTAAAGTCGCTTGAGATCAAAGTTTTTCGTCCTTCCGCCTGGCGCTCATTTGGTATTCCTTGTGTCGCTTTGGTCGTGGGGTGGTTTCTTTTTCGAGTTTTTTTTCTTTATTTGAGGTTCATTAGGTCCATCTATTTAATTAAGTTGCTGTTTACTGTTTCTTTTGTTTTGTTTTTTTGTTTCGTGTTCCTTATCCGTTTGTTTAGTTTCGGGAGAATTTCATTGTTGGCAAGGATATCCGTTAGTAGTCGGTGGAGATGAGAGAAGGATATCAGGGGGTGAATTGTGCCATTTTCAATTTTTCATAAGGACGACTGGGTGAAGGATGGGGTGGAGGGAAGAAGAGGAGGATAATTAAAAATCAAGAAGTTTGCGAGTGAAATCCTTGAGAAAAAAAAATTTCGTCATTAGTGTGCAAATGTTGGTCTCATCTTGGAGGGATGGCGGTGGTGGCCAGTTTTGATTAGAGGGAATTTGCACATTGACTTGGATGAGGATATTTGCTTTAATTTACATCTCTCCATGAAAAGTTGCGGATTCTGTCTTAATGATGACGTTAAAGCGTCCCTTACGATAGATGAGCAACAGTTTCCTGAGTGGGTTTCTGGGTGTATATTTGCAGGGTTTTGTATTTTTTGTTTTCTGCCCTTTTCTGTTTTTTTCATTTAAGCCAATTCCACTGTTTCCCTGCGATTACTGATTATTTCCCATTTTTACCAAAGAGGAACTTAACATTCTTCGGTCAGCAATTCACATGAACTCCTTTCGTCCTCAACTCCAATATTCTCTCTAAAGGTGGAAGACAGAAGAAGACTCTACCTTGTGTTTTATACGCTGATGTGTTTTCAAAAGTCTTCCAACAGCAAAAGAAACCAACCCAGCGTCACGGCACGAGTATGATACATCACTCCACTGTCTTCCTCTACCCTTTCCAAAAAAGAATCCTCCATCCCTTCACAGTCAAAGGTAATCTCACTTGACAGCTTCATCCACGAGAAGTAACTCCTTTCCCCGGTTCTTACATCTCGTGTTCCACTTTTATCTAGTCATCGGAGATCAGCCACCCGCCCCTCCCACTCATTTGGGGCAACTTTTTGCACCCCCCCTGCCCTGAATTTTCACCAAATGTGACAACAAACTCTTATCAACTCCCCACGAGTACGGGTTGCCAGCCCTCCCCCCAACACAATGCACACAAGTCCTCTCTGCTCGACACAAAGCGGAAACTTTTCCATCAACACAAAGCCATCCAGTCCTTTAACGTCTCAGCGAGTTATTAGTTTTTGCACGGTAGTGTGGGAAAAGTTCGAGTTCTTCATTTGTTGGCAGGCCTCTCGGCATCGTGTCACTGCGTTCATTTTTCACAATTTTTCTGCAAATCACAGTCGTCCTGTACGACACAATGTAAGCTGTGACTTCAACCGGAACCTTGCAAGGAGCACACACGAACTTTCGTCGAGCACACACGCGTGTGAGGTTGAACGAGTCCATAGTCGGAAACTAAGTCACGTTCCACTGCAATCAATGTTATGCTGCACTTCCTGGCAATTAGTTGAAACACGTACCGTTCCCCAGGACACTCGGGGGAGCTTAATCAAAATTGTTTTCCTCGCATGCACAACATGCTGCGATAATGTTTCAGCTGCATTTTAGGCACGAACTCACTTTGAGGGGAGGAACACCAGCAGGCAAACTTTGTCCTTTCCCGCCCCTTCTCTCACACCCCTCCAGTCCTGATTGTGATGGCAAGTTAATTCGAAATCCTGCAGCAGTAAAATTGAGAGGTGTGGTCTTGCAGAGCAAACAGGGAAACCAAGGGAAAACCTCTTGAAATGCGATAGCCATCGTCAGCCAGCCAGGCGTGTGGAGAAGATGAAGACGATTCCCGACCACAGACTGAGAGAGAGAGGGAGATTCTTTGCACCCGGTGGTGCATGACGTATGCGGACGTTTCGCCGTGCACGCGTCATGGCTGTCACTCATCTCCAGCTTCTTGAAAGCACTCTGCCAAGAATCCGCTGCCACTTCAGACGCACTGCCTGTGAATCATCTGCCTATGAGCCCATTGCCGCATCACAGACCAGCTGGTGAGTGGATTGGCCGGTGGTTTCACGGATTGCTGCTCCTCTGCGCTCAGTCCGTTGTCCATCCGATATGTAAATAAATCCATCTGCCCATCGTAATGAGATGCATTACCATCGAATAACAGTGCTTTTCATTCCCAGTGAGTGGTGGAAGGCGGGGGGGAGATGTGAATCTGTTTCCACGCGACCAGATTTGTGTTTATCACCCGACGCGCAGATTCTTTTGCAATGCATGAGCCGTGCTTCATTTTTCCGGCAGACTGAACTGATGGCGGTGAAGGTGGTGATATAACGATTATTTTTGGGTCAGGAGCCACCAGAGAGAAAGGGAGAGATTACCAACAAAAGCGTATTTCGTTTTAATTTCGCACGTCACACTCATCGGGCAGAAGTAATCCGATGGATGTGTGCATTTATTTTTATTAAATGCCGCGGAGGCGGCTTTAATTGCGTTGGGAAAGGCGGGCAATATGTTTTTTGGGGAGATTGTGCTGTTTTGTTGTAGAATGAGATTAACGATCAGGAGCAATTAGATTGAGCCTGTGGTCAGGCAATATTGTCGATAGTACTTTGCCTACGCGATTACGACAGTTTTAGTGGAGCTGGTGGCTCTCTTTCATTCACCCATCGTACGCAGACGGAACCATGTATCCGACTCGAAATTCTTCTTTCGAAGGGCCGGGGAATCTGCGCTGCTGCTTGTCGTCTAGTCGAAAGAGTTTGTTCCCCTTGAAATATGGGCCTGGCGGTTAATTTCTTCTTCTTCTTGTGGCGCTACAGTCCAGGGTGGACCTTGGCCTCAACTAACATGCCTCTCCAGCCAGCACGATTTTTCGCCAGCTGTCGTCAGTTGCACACTCCAAGTTGGTTAAAGTCCTTCTCAACTTGTGTGCGCCACCTTAGCCTAGGCCGTCCTCTGTTGCGTTGTCCCAGATTCGAAGACTTTTCAGGCCGGGGCAATGGTGTCCATACGGTCTACGTGGCCTAGGCATCTTAAGCTTTGTATCCGAAGACGCTTGACTACGTGGCTGTACAGTCCACAGAGTTTGTCGTAAAATCTTCTCCTCCAGAGGCCATCAACGCAAACAGGACCCTTTCGAAAAGACTAAGGGCTTCTTCATCCGCTTTTAATAACGCCCTGCCACAGACTAGAACTGGCATGACTAAGCTGTTATATAAAGCAAGCTTAGTCCTTAGAGAGAGGGCCTAATAATTCACATTCACTGGTATGCAAAGAAGCGGCGATTCGCAAGAGTGATTCTACGTTTGATTTTGGTTTTGATGTTGTTGTCTCATTTACCGCGGGGCCGTGGTTAGACGAAGTCCTTGACTACCTCGAAGTTTCTGCTGCCTAGTGTGCGTCACACTGTCCGAGACGTCGATGTTGTGTGACCGTCCTTGATGACAGCATGTACTTCGTTTTGCCCTCATTAACCACCAGACCCATTTAGGCCGCTTCTGTTTCTATGCTAGCAAACGCCTCATTGACGGTACGCTGTGTTCGTCCATTCACATCAATGTCATCGGCGTAAGCTAGCAATTGAACTGACTTTTGGAAGATCGTACCTCTGGTGTTGACTTGTGAGTTACGCACGATCTTCTCAAGGATGATGTTGAAAGAAGTCACATGACAGTATCTTAAACCTTTTTTGACATTGAAGGTTTGGGTGAGTTCGTTCCCGACCTTGAGGGAGCAGCGAGTGCTCTCCATCGTCATCCTACACAATCTGACGAGTTTGGTAGGAATGCCAAAACTAGACATGGCACTGTATAGCTCGTCTCTATGTACGCTGTCATATGCAGCTTTTAAATCGACGAATAGGTGGTGCGTATCGTTTTGCCCTTCTTGGGTATTTTCCAGGATCTGCCGTAGTGTGAAGATTTGGTCGATGGTGAACTTCCCTGTCAGGTTGTTGACGAACGGTTTCAGGTGTTCACACAATACGGTAGAGAAGATCTTGTATGCGATGTTAAGGAGACTAATCCCTTGATGGTTAGAACAATTGAAGGAATCTCCTTTTTGTAGACTTTGCTGTTAGCAAGGCCTTTGTCCACCTAAGCTCTGCAGTAAGAAAGGACAATAACATCAGCATCGAAGTCAAGTTTAGAATCACTCAGGGCAACCGACCAATTGAGTATCAAAGCCTTCTCTCGAAAGACCAAGCTGGCTTCTTATAGCACCTTCATCGTTCCTGTCCTGCTTTATGGTGCAGAAATTTCAAAGTTTTTAGAAACGGATGAGGAGGGTCTAGCTTGCTTATGGAGAGGAAAGTTCTTCTTGCGAATTTTAGGCCTGTGTACTTTGATGGCATCTGGAGGGAAGGAATCAATGTAAAACTCTGTAGGCTGTACAGCGGCATGGGTATTGTCAAGCGTCGTCAAATAAACGAAATGGCTAGGTCATGTAGGACGGATGCATAACACTGCTCCGGCCCGAGCACATTGGGACACTGCAACAATGAACAACCTCGCCTCAGATGGTCCACACAAGTCGAAAAGGACCTCAACCAACCTGGAGTGCGAGGTTGAAGGTCTGGAAACCGCTCAAGCCGGAGAGAGAGGTTGGTAGGAGCCCCACCGAATTGCAATGCCACTCTAAGATGAAGAAGAAGAAATGGCAAACGTCAAATTTATTCAGTCCTTGATTCTCCTTCAACATCAACCAAGGTCTCACATTAATTCGTTTGATAAATATTTAAACGCTTCAATTTCCACTCAGCATTCATTGAACTCACAACAGATTTTATTCAAATACACAAAGCTCGTAATCCCCAAATCCCTCGCCCCCCCCCCCCCCCCCCTCACCCAACAAACAAAAACTACTCACATAAAACAAACATCGATTTGAAATGCCGCACAAATAGAGAAATTTAGCGCAAAATCTGTGTAATAAAACTGGTGACAGTGTCAACGTATCTAATCCCCCCCAACGATTGTTTACCCTCCGGGCTTATGGAAAAACAAACTCTGCACGTGTAACGCTCTCTGCAATGTTAGCACAAAGTTTATCCCAAAAATCTACATAAGCACCCACCCACATATGCATCGTCAATAAATTCAATTCAATCCGCCCTCTGACTTCCCAGCGCTCCCCCGTCAATCAATTGACTGAAACATAAACGATAACTCTCCGCGTTCCATCAATAAATTTGATTCTCTTCCCGTCGGGCGTTTGCCATAAAACAAGGAAAAAAAATTCCATAAATCAATAAAAAGGGAGCAGAGGCGATAAGCATTAAAAGCATTCTGCTTGATGCAGCAGTGCCCCACCCTCCCCACGCACCCCCTCTCTCTCTTCCACACTCTCGTAAAACGACGACACAAAATTTTTATATGTTACCCCGTCAGACAGAGTCAAGACTCGTTAATCACCGCAACTGCATAAACGACAAGAAACTTTGAGCCAGTGGGGATCGGTTGGTTGGGGGGGAGGAGGGTGTGGTGTGTGACGACTTGAGAGAGCCATTAGAAAATTGCTTCGAACACAACACACACGACATCGTGAAATGGAGCGAAGTGTCGTCCTGTTTTGCGAACAGAAAACAGCATTTTCAAACATTCACCACACCCCTGCCGCAGCCGTCGACGCCATCGATGGAAACTGTGTTCAAAGAGTTGCTAGAGAGTGCGGGGGGTTGTCGGAAAGTTTTCAAAACTGTGTGTATTGAACATAAACAGCACTCACCCACCAGCTTCTTGTTTTTTGGGGGTGACCATTTATTTTGGAAAACAACGCTTTTAATTGTTCGGCTTTCAAAACGGTCACCAATTAATTGATCGTTCTCCCGTAAACCGTTTAATTATATAGCTCGGTAATAGCAGGGGGGGATATGATGGCTTTATGAGTGGACATTGTCGCTAATGTCATTTAAAGCTTCCAACCCCCCTCGACCGGCCCAAGAAAAGGGTGCGCCTCTGGTCTGAGGATGTGAATGGGAAAAGTTTTGTAATTGAGTTTCCAGTCATCGAGGCTGTGTGTCTCTTGTATTTACAGTTTAATTGAATTCCTATTTTTTTGTGTTTGTCTCTTTGCAGCCACTGAAATTCGTTGCCAGGAGAAGTCCAAGGGCGGTTTGAGCTATGAGGTCATTCTGGCTGAGCCAGCACCAAATGTTACACTGCCAAAGCGTCCCGTAACACCAGGAAAGAATGTCTCTGTGGAGGATATCGAGAAGAAACTTAAGGAAGCCGAGGAGAGACGTATTGTAAGTGTAGACTGTAGTGAATTAGTAGTAATTTCTTAGGGACCGGAATAGTACAGCGAGAGCTGACGATGATATTCTTTAGGTCACATTCTTCACCATCCCCTTCTTCATATTTGTCAGCTTTCCCGTCTGCAAATGTCCCTATGGTGACCATGATAATTGGGACGACGATTTTTCTGTTCAGAAACATCTCACTTTATGGATTGTTTGTGCCAACAGAGGGGAGTTTTCCACCCAAAGAGAGGGAAAGGAAGACAACTTCACATTCTTAACCAAGCCTTCAAGGCGAATGCAATTCATTCTTCAAATGGAACACGACCAAACATCTATAGTAGTAGAAATGCACTGTTCAATGGTCCACTTGAACCAATTGTCGATCTTGGCCTTTTTGGCGGAGACCCCCCCGCGGTTCTGAAAACCTTGGTTAACAGCTGCTCGTCATGGAACTTATCGCTCACGTACATCAATTCATCGTATTCCACGTTCCAGATGAGGCAATCATCACTGTAAGGTTCGACCTTCCACTCACAGCCAAGGATCATTTTGTCGAAGTCGTACGTTGCTACCACCAGTTCATTGCTTCAGTTAAAGGTGTCGTCATCGGTGCACAAGTACCCGCTGTAAGGGAACTGAAAGAAGACACTGTAGTTAAGGCGCTTGGATTCCCCACCCCCATCTGCTTTCCAAGCACCATAATCGCGTACCGGCGCACCTTTGGAGGACCATTCGCAATGCGCAGATAGTCATGGACGTACCTGTTCCTCAGACAAATTCTGTCGCCAAAGACCAGACTCCGGATTGACGAGGGAAGCTTCTGTTCGAGCATCTACAACTGCATCTTATTTTCAGAGGTCATATTAGTCCACAAAGAATTGGAGCGCTGGATGAGTTCGCGGTAATAGAAGCCCAGCTTGAGAAAGTACCACTGGCCGTCGATGTCGTTTTAACTCGTTTAAATCGGCGTCACTCTCGAAAGTCTTGTTTATAGAGCTGTCGATCCAGAGTCTGGCGCTCTCGAAGAGCAGCTTCAACCCGGCAACCATGTTTATGGCTTTCGTCGGGGTTTCAAAGCTTACGGAAGTCCGAATAACGACCATTTCCTGCAGTCCCTGAATGACGCGGACCACTTTCAGTGGATTATTGTCACCTCGCCGAATGGTCTCCTCCTCCGGTAGACACTGTACACCAGAAACTTGAGCTCACCGTCACGCACATCACTTGTAAAGTTCACAAGGAGGTTGAAGTTCTCAATGCGGTTGTCGTAGACGTCCTGCACAACTGCTTCCACTTCAGAAACGCGCTGCAGCAGCTCCCTTTCGGCAGGAGCAAAACTTCTCTGTCGGATTAGATTACGAGGATCACGATCTCGACCAGGAGGCTGGTAGATCAGCAGTTGTTCCTCAATCTGACGCAGTTCCACTCCTAACGACATTTATTCGAAAACGAAACTCGGGAAATTTTGCAACCACGCTGGCCAAGCACACGATGATATCTAGTAATCGCTCGCCATGAAAATCGGCATCGAAGGATTTAAAAACCAAAGACAATCCTTATGGAAAGAATGAAAGACTTCATTAAAGCGTCACTTGATCTAATCATCGACGACAATCAAGAAAGCACCACTGTCGATTGGAATCTTGTTGTTTTAACGCTCTAGGTGCCTTTCAATAACCCTTTTTGCGCATAAGATTTTCCAGAAGAGGGGTAGAAGTTAGTCTTCAGATATCCCATAAAAGAAGTCACTAAAATCAAAAGATCAGCTTACCACCTTTGGTTTTTTTTAAACTGAATCCTGGCTACAGTGAAACCCACTGAGTCTGAAAAATATCAAAAACTTCACATTTCTGGTCCCTTACGTATGAAAACATTCCCCATGTCAATCACACCATTCTAACCTAACACTTCCTTCTCCATTTCAGTCCTTGGAGGCAAAGAAAATGGCAGAGATCTCAAACAAACTGGCCAAAATCGAGGAGGCCTCCCGTAAGAAGGACGAGCTCAACAATGAATTCATCAACCAAACCAAAGAGCAGCTCGAATCCAAGATGGAGCAACACGTCGAGAAGCGTGAGGCGATCATAAGCGATTTAAAGGAGAAATTGAAGGTTCCTCCCCCCTCGCAGCAAATCCCATATGAACGACGACCTCGCTAACCACCCACCCCCCTTTCATTTCACATTTCAGACTCATTCTCAGGAAATCGAAAAGACCCGCACCACACTGGAACAGCAGAAATTCATCGAGAAGGTCGCCATCGAGGAGAAACTCAAAACTGCCCAGTCGCTTCGCGATGAGAACATCAAGAAAATGCTCGAACGCCTAAAGGAGCATGTGAGTATACGCGACGCGACGTGACGCGGCGCTGCGCATGACTCTCGGACCCCAACTATGTTCTCATTGTAGATAAATTCAAATTGCATCCCCCCATTGAATTGTTATTTTTGTGTACATTCAAATTCAATCGTTTTTTGTTTTTGTCGATACGAAAAGTTTTTTGCAATTTTCGATTTCAGTTTGTTATCTAAATTTCGATACGTTTTGTGCATTGTTGCGTACACGACATTTTTCGATCATCAAACGTTTCTGTTTTTCTTTTTTTCATTTTTCTTGCTACTTGTGTACAGTTGAAGGAAATCCTGAATTTGTTCATTTTTTTGCTTGCGAATCCTTCTTCATGTTCATGATCATCACTTTTTTGTTTTTGTTTTGATACGATTTTGTCATATGTATCCATCAGACATTCATTGATTGGTTTTGGATTGTGTTTTCAAAATTCATTTGCTCGGAATGGATGACAAACGAAAGTACGAAATTGAACAAAACTTAACTTATCCCCCATCCCATCCTGATGCCCACCACCACAAAGAAACAAAAATTACTCAAACAAACTATACTCATCACACATTTATAGAACACTGTCAAAATTGCCGAAATCAAAAGTCAAATCGATCAATTGGAATCGCAGAAGATTGAGGAGAAGGCCCGAATTATTGAAAACAAATTATACACTGCGGAACAGAATCGCGAGAAGGAGATCCAAAAGAAAATCGAGACTGTCCGAAAACTTGTAGGTTCATTTTAATTTTAACAAAATAATTTATTCTGTGTATTTCGTTTTTCCGTTTCTTTGATTTTATTTCATCATCATAGACATCATCGTCATTTGTTTTTTTGTTTCGTTTCACTTCGTTTTGGTTGTGTAAGAAAGTTTTTAGCTTAAATTTAGCTCTCTTACATATTTCTTCTGGTAATGCTTAGTGGTTTCGTTTCGAGAATAACGTGTTTTTTTTTATCATTTCGTTTGCTAAATGCAGAACTATGCCAGTTTGTTGAGTTACTGAATTTTAATGAATGCATTTTTCTGATACTTAGGGTTTTTGTTACTGTCTTAGTATTTATATCTATATGGTTCATTTTGTAGAGTAGATTGAAACGATTTGTAGAGCTACAGTAACTTCTTGTCCTTTAACATTCATTTTGTGTTCGTAGCTTCACGAAGTTTGAGCCATAAATGGATAAACTATTTCTTTTCTAAGGTGACACCAATCGTAGCAAGAGAACCTTGTAAGAGAAACACTTTCGAGAGCTCTGAATGTTGATTTACCAGAGAAATAGGGACTGAAGGGATAAGTCTTCTAAGTCCCCTATTACACGAGTGTGCTTCAAGCGTGCGTTCTTTTGCGTGTGTCTACACACTCCTGACCGATGTCCAGAATGTAAAATACCCTGATTAAGATCAATTGATTCAGAGCCTCACCATGTGAAGATCGTCAGTACTTCTTTCACTTGTGCTCACTAGTCCAACAATTTACTCCGATTTGGAATATCGACTGATTCTCGCGACACCGTCGCCCCTTCGCTTTAAAAAAAATACAAGCTCATGTCGTTGTGAGAATTCTGGCGTATCCACGGCAAACACCGATTTCAAATTGAACTTGTGGTTCAATTTCATCGTTCTTCGTCGTCTCTTTGTAGTAAAGAGCGACTCATCAGGAGGTTTGATTTATAATGTTAAATAAAACACGAAAATGTCGAAGTCAACTTACGATTTTTGTTTCTAGTTGAGAGAACAATTCACGGTATTTACTTTTTGAAAAAGTTTTCATACAAATCTTGGCCATGACTACATCTAAGGTGGTCCATTCCGTAAGTTAAATTTTTGGCGAATCGTTCGGGCATAATCACTCGTATTTAGGGGATAGGACGAGTTATGTTGGCTTTCAAAGTGTCAATCGTAACTGACTGAAGACCTAAGATTTTGCATGTTCCCACAGAAAAGAGTCCAAAGGTGAAACATCGCACGATCTAGACGGTGAATCTACAATGGCAACATGAGAAATTAAGTGCTTACAAAAATGATTTCTCAACAAGTTCATTGTTTCCCGACTTAAAAGGCTCATGGCGCCGTCTCCTTAAAAACCAGAGCTCACCGAGACCTTGTGCTTGAATTTCGGGTAGCACATACTCTATAACATGGCCAAGTTCTTGAGATCGATGATTAATCAATTTCTCATGGTCTTTGCGGACACTGTCAGCAACGGCAGCTTAAGTATCTTCACTACGTGTTGAATGTGGTCTGACTGGTCCACTAATGTAAATAATAACAATTGAGTGGCACTACGGTCCACAAGGGACCAGGGCCTAGCTTCTACAACAACTACTCGTGTTGTGCGTGCTACTGTTTCCTCACGAGTAGAAGGGCCCTACAGTTTCTTGCCGGCTCCGAACGGCGAGATTTATGAAGAAACTTTTCATAGATATTTAGTACTCCTTGAGTGTTGTCAGCAACTCGAAAGATGTGATGCCGTGAAAAAATGCGAGGTGTCGCGTCCGGGAATCGCCAGTTGCGCACTCCAAGTTGGTTGACCTAACCGTACCCACTCGACCACGGCGACCACTAATCTGAGCCGGAACTCAAACTTGCAAATGGTACTGGCACTAGTTCCTCGAATCGCACGATAAACATGCATTACAGAGTGTTGATTTTTGTAATGCAGCTAGGTACTTCAGGGACTCTATTGTGGTATGAGTCTTTTCATGATGACTAGCCAAACGATGCTGACCAAAAAAGGACAAAGCAGTTTGAGAGGAGTCCTGCGCAGACTTTCGGTGTGTGGGTTCACTACGCCACGGCGAACACGGAAAGACGATAAGTTCGCTTGAAAAATATGTTTTTACGCCCTCCTTTAAAGACAGATCGAACTGTGACATCTGAACCTGAGATTTTTTCGTGGTGTAAGTGCCCTATTACATTTGAATGCAAGAAGCTATTCTATGTGATGAAAAGGAGACCGAAATCATTCGAAACCCGCGCCTATCTTCTACAACAACTACTAAACATGTAGTCTGCCTTGCGAGTAATCCCGGATTGGGAAATGTCGCTCAACTAGGACTTACACGAAAAATCTTTTATCCCAGATCTAAATGCCCAAAAAGAATTTTGAAATGTCCCTCTGTCCCCTCTGAGGAAATACTTTGACAATCTCTTACTTTATATTGTTTGTCTGAAATATTGACAAGAGGTACAAGACTTCCTTGAATCATCTCAAAAAATTTTGTAATAGATCACTCAATAAGTCCCGGGACATAAAGGGGGCAAATAACAAAACTTATTCCCTTAATATTAATTTTTTTTGCTTATGGCGCCCCCCCGGGACATACCCGGTATCTCACGAATAAAGGCTTCAATGTTTTCTTCCAATACGTCAATTGAAGCGGGCTTATCTGTACAGACATGAACTTTAACATAGGCCCACCAAAAATAGTCTAAATCGCACGATCTAGGCGGCCAATTGACGGTCCCGAATGTGAAATATAATGTTCATCGAACTCGCCTCTCAATAAGTCCATTGTTGTGCGTGCTGTGTGGCATGTGGCACCGTCTTGTTGAAACCACATGTCATGCAAGTTAAGCTCTTGCATTTTGAGTAAAAAAAAGTTGGATTTCATCTCACGGTAGCGCTCACAATTCACAGTTACGTTACGATTCGAATCATCTTTGAAGAGGTACGGCCAATAATGCCACCCGCCCATAAACCGCACCAAACTGTGACTTTTTCTGAATACATTGTTAGCTCTTGCAATGCTTCCGGCTGATGTTCACTTCAAAATCGACAATTCTGCTTATTTACACATCCATTGAGCCAAAAATGAACTGACCATAAAATGGAACAAGCGCGCGATGAACTTTCTTAACAGAGCTCGCGTTTTGATAATAAAATTCAATAATTTGCAAGCGTTGTTCGTTTGTGAGACGATTCATGGTTGAATTAGAGACCAAGCTGAAGATGTTTGACAGTGAAACAAAACAGCTTTTTAAACCAGTGTTGCCAAAAAGATAATAGCTGAAAAATCACCCTTTACTCGGATGTCGCCTGTCTATATTTTCCTTGATTTCTTCTCTTTGTTTGTGTCCCATCTGTCAAATGGGCGCATGGACGAGTGCGATCCGCTTAACGAAACATTTGTATTCACATAAGCTTAACGAACTTTTCACAATCCTTCGTCGACGACAATTATAGTCTGGCTCACAGGGGTAGGTGTTTGCTCATTCGCTCACTCACCCATGCGCATTTGAGACTAGCTCTAATGCGCATTAGCTAGCCAACCCTTCAGACCAGCTCCACAGTGTCAGTGAAATGCATTCCACGACGATGTTTAGTTTTTTTTTCTTTTCAAACTCAAATTTTCTTCTCACTCTCGCATTTGTACATCATCACATGTTAGCACACAAAAAACGCACCCCTTCAAATGCAAAACTTTTCTAATGACATGTTTTTTTTTTCTTACCTCCCCACCTCTTCACAGGAACGTCGTGCTGAATTAGTGCGCCAGAATAAGGCGGCTCTTCAACCAACACACGAGACCAACGCTTGCGAAACTGCTGTTGCAACATCCGGCTAGGAGCATAAACAACGCCCCCGGCATCCGCCGCCTCCGCCCCCCTACCCAAAAAAAACCACAACCGCAAACTAATACATCAGCAATCCACAAATCCACTTAATCATAGGACCCCGTATATTATTTTATCAGAAACAGAAAACAAGAAGCAGAAATCAGATCACTCAGAATGGAAAAAGATGAAATGCGAAGATATTCAACTTGAAGTTTAGTGTTTTAAGTTTCCCCGCGAGCCGCCTATGTGCAGCCCCTCTTCCCCCAACTATCGTATAGCTCTTGCACTTGATTTTTCTTTGATTTCTTTTCTTTTTGTTTGTGTACTGCATGTTTTCGGTTAATTTTTAAGATCTCCGCTGGTCGGGTGCGGGACAGAGAAACGAATTCGTGAAGAGATGTCTTACCCGCTCGATCGTGCGAATGTTTATTTTTTTTTTTAATTTTTTATCGTATTATCTTAATAAACAATTATTTAAATAACAACTTACTCTTGGATTTGTTTTATTTTGTTGGTTAACTTTCATTTTTTTTTGTTTGGTTTGTGCTTTATGACAAGAGGGAAACGTCTTTGAGCTCTTTTCGATTTTTCGTTTTCGTAAAACTTTTCACGTAGAAGAAGTTAAAAATATGAATAGTTGATGAAAGTTAAGAAACAGAAAACTATTTGAATTGAATTTCGAATACCGAATGGCTCTCTATTAGAAAATATATTTAATCACAAATCCACTCTCTTTCTAATCTTTAAAACTATTGTTGTACGCCTTTGTTTTCGATATTGTTGTGTTTTTGAATTACAGTTTAATTTTTGACGTATACTCTGTTTGACACTTGGTTGTAGCTTTTTCTATATTTCATCTCATTTCTCGGATTTTTCTCAGTTTGTTCGGCTTCTCCTGTGTGTCGGTTCGATTGTCCTCATTTGGGGGACCTCGATCGATGCACTCCCTGTCGCGTTCACCCCAGTCTCTGGGGTGCAGCTGGACAAAGGGGTGTCAAATTCGACGGCTGGATTGTTGGCAGAATAAAGTTAAATGCGCAATGTTTCTTTGCTTTCTTGATGATTCCCTAAGAGACTGCAGCATTTCTTGCCACACCACCGCTCGTGGATGCGTTCACTACTTACAGGCAGTGCACTCGAATTCTTATTTACCAATTTGATTGCCGTTCCTGTGCCTTGTGGGGGGGTGCCGCAACCGTATCTCCCTGTCTGATGCATGAGGGTCTCACCATTTGCCAGTAGAGACGAGATGTTCCACTCATCTTACGCCTCCATTCACCCAGACTCACACATCTCTTCGACGACGTCAGCGCATGGAATTGCGAAGAAAAGCACTCGCGACTGTCAAACTTCGAAAACTTTATCAGGCTCTCATGATTCTCAGCTCGACCTATTTTTGTAGATAAGAGCAGGTTCTGCAAATTTCTTTGAAGATAAGACTCTGGACAGAGTTCAGTCACACGCCAGGTTCTTATCATTTGTGCGTGAGTTGGATTGGCATGGACTTGGACGAAAATTCAGTCTCGTGGTTCGACTTTTTCGATTCTTTGCTCTTCTGGGAACCACCCTGCCCACTCGTTTCTCGTCCATTTGTCCATCATTTCAGCGGACAGTCGAACATCACTCAGAGCAAATCAGTGCTAGCTCAGAAAACAACATTTTCTTGAAAGAATTCCGATCCCGATCCAACTCTTCCCGCATCGCACTGACAGGCGTTCATAATCCACACAGATCGATGGCCAATTCGACTGCTGTCGAGTGAAATCCCCGTCGCTGAGAATTTGATAAGCAATGGCCATCAAGTGTTCCGGACACGATCTTCACAGTTTCCAGAATTTACAGAGACCATGCCACTTCTGGACCCTTAGTGACACCCAATTGCGGCGACGAATTCGAATACACGTGTAAAACTTGAGCAGTAGTCACACTTAGCCGTTCCAATTCAAAAGTGGTCTTTCCGAGTGGACTTGGAGGTCGCGAAGCCCCTGACACGCGGTGGTACATTGCCGTTTAACATCTATGTCATTCAGTTGCTGCGTAATGGCTGGCAATGGATCATCGCACCCAACATCGTCATTGACTGTCCGGGTTCATGCCGGGGAGGCAGACCCTTGAATTTGATGTGCTGTTAAGTGTTCGATTAACGCCCGACTTTTGCAAGTATTCTTGGACGTCGTTGACTGAAAACTGTTGCAAGGGGCTTCAGGGTGGGGTGTGTTGAAACTCAAAGGGGTCCTGAAAAGTGTCCCCATCTTTAAGCATTCCATGCCGAAAATAACACACGGAGGTGATAATCGGTAACGCGCAAGGAAACCAGACAAAGACGGCGACGAGCTAGCTTCACAGAACTTCTTACAGCCACCGAATGTGAACCGATTCAGAAGAAGAGTCTCAACGCGAGAGGTGAGTCCTCCCCTCAGACAGCGGCGAGAAACGATCCACTTCTTTACTACAATATAACTCCAAGACAAAACCAACATCAAACTGTGCAGTTGTGGATCCAGGAAGGGGTCTCCCCCGGGCAAACAAGTGGTGCACGCATATTTGACATTGTCAGGAGAGGCATGAACCCACATCATTCACTTTTCACATCTTAGTTAACTGTCTTTGATTTCAAGTCTTTTTCACAATTTGCAATAATATTCAAAAAACAGCGTTTCAAACATTTATAAAAAGAAATATATCAGCTCTGTAAATTGTAATTCTCAGATGAGAAGCAACTCCAAGACAAAGTTCGCAGTTTCACAATTTTAACAAAAAACCCAAAAAAAAGTAAATTTCTATGACACATGAATAGTTTTTAAGTACTACGAAGACAAGTCGTAATGCAAATTTTTATTAAATTGCATCAATAATAGAAGACGTTTAAGTTGGACAATTGCAAAAAAGTACCCCTATAGAAAAACAATATTTTTTCAAAAACCCGTAGCATGAAAAAAAACCATAAATATACAACAAAACTCAAAAACAAGAAAAAAAATTTAAAAAATGCAAAATAATGTAAAAAAAAATATTTAAAAAAAACCCCTAATGTATATTGAATAGTTAAGAATAATTCAAATGATGATAAATAAAGAACTTAGCATAATTCTTAAGTGGATGCGGAGATTCTGCAGTCTTTGCTTTCACGCAAAAAAAAATTCAAAAAAGAAAAAACTCATATTTTGTTTCTGAAAAAAATTATAAATAAATACTTAAACATCTAATGAAAGATAATGAAAATTTACTCTTGCTTGAAAACCAGCAATTTTCTAATCGTACACAAAATAAAAAAAAAACACATATATAACTGAATGCAAAATTGAGATAATAAACGAAAGGAACAACATTGAAAGTGAAAAAGAAAAAATATATAATAAAATTGAAGCTGTGTATTTTATATAAATAAAAAAATATGAAAATATATATACATAAACATGATGAAAAAAAAATGCTAAAAAATGATATGTACTTTAATCGATTGACTATATGAACATATGTTTCAAATCTAAATTAAACTCTTTAAATAAAAGCAAAAAAAAAAAACACACTACTTTCTCATCTCCCATTTAAAAATGCGGACTAGATGAGTCTCTTAACTGGATTTACCGTCGTTCTTTTGAATAAAAACCAACAACAAAACAGTCTTAATCAAAAAATACAAAAATAAATATATTATTCAAATAAATTCTTATATAAGTACTAAGGACTCATATTCTTAGGTAGGTACACGGAGTTGGGGGAGTGACTTATCCCTATTCACTTTCCCTCAATATCCTCCAGCAAAATACAACAAGAAAAACACAAAAAAAAATCCTGCAAAAAATTGCAACAAAAAAATGATGAACATGATGTTTCTTAAATAAATAAAAAAAAAAATATCGTCGTAAATCTATTCATTTCTTAAACACAAAAAAAAAACTTAATTTGCGACATAAAAAGCATACTTATCAACAAAAGTACATATATATTATATATTTATAGAGATCAGCAAACAAACTCATTAATTAAAAATATAAATTTAAACAATGTATTTATCTGAAATGAAATTATATATATATACATAAACATGAAGCTCTATTAAAAGAAAAACACACAACAAAAAAAAAAACAATTACTTATGTATCTTGCTTGCCTCGTTGATATGTGCGCGCTGGTATAATGTTATTTTACGAAAAAAAAAAAACAAAAAAAAATTCCAAAAAAATGAATAAAAAAAATTCTATTATAGAACATATTGTAACTAAGATGAAGAATATACAAGTACATTCATGCATATATATGGTTTACATACACAATGTATATTATTGATAAAAAAAAACTGAAAAAAAAACATTGCAAAAACTGCAAACAAAAAAAAAAAACACAAAAACAAATTCTTACGAAACAACAATACATTCTTTGAGGAATAAATCCGCATTATAAATGTTAACTCTCTCAGTTTTGTGGAAAAATGAAAATACATAATAATAATTTTTAAGTTATTTTGTTCAATTGAACATCTCTTATTGATGCAAACAAATATTATTGAAATATAGATGAATACACAACCTTCGCTGATTGATGATTTCAAGAAGATGGATTAGATTCTTATAAACAAAGAAATGGATAAATAAATATATTCAACAACAATTTGTAATTAATAAATATAAAAAAACCAAACAAATGTTGTTTTATTTCATGCGGGAAACTTTTCGAAAATTCTTCTGTTTTTGTAAACGAAACCTTAAAAATGCAAAAGTTTCCTTATTTAGATAATTAACATCTTTGACTGATTATTTTGTCTCGTTCAGAAAGATTTTTCAAAATGCCGTCGATTTTCTCCATTACAGTTGCATTTGTTTTCGTACACGAAACCTTAAAAATGCAAACTTTTGCTATGGTAGTATATATGTAGGTGAGTAACGTCTTAAGTAATTTTGCAGAGAATTAGGTCTGTCCGCGTGTACAAAAAGTAGTCTATTTTCACAACAAATATGCCCCCATCTTCTGCGTGTACTTTTTTTTTGGACGTTGGGAAACACTGCACTGGAGCGCTCAGACTCGAAAACTTGTCCATTTACTACCAGGCCATTATTAACATTTAATGTAATTTCTTGGTCTTTCGGGTGAATACTACTAAACCTCTCTGTGATAAAGAGCATCAGCTCCAACCACATCAGCACCAAGCATCCGCCACCTGCTCCTATCAAAGGCGGGACATTAACAGAGGAAGCGCTCTGCAGTGTATCCACCTTCTTTATAGTGGTTTTCTCACTAAGCCCAAGCACACGTATGTGCTTAGCGAAGGCAATGTTGGCGTACAAACGTAACAAGGCGTCTGCAGTTTTTCCTGTCTATAGATAACAGAAAGTCCGCGGATTTCTTGCTGACGTTTGGGAGCATTAGCCGGCATCCTCAAGTCATTTCTGGTTGCACTGCGGAGAGACCCAACTGTCGATGGAAGCCCTAATCAAGGACACGGATAATGCCAAGGTGGGTTTGGGACCTATGAATGCCTCTTTTGGTCCTTGCATGGCAAGGTCATCGGCAATCTCGTTTTCCATGATCCCGTGGGGTATCGGGACGTGCGGCGGGAAGACTTGCATTACTCTACTATCTTGGTTAGATGATGAGTATGGCATTAAGCACAGCTTGACAGTCACCTTCACCTTTTCTTCAAAACATAGTTTTTGGCCATTGGGATCGTAAAGGTTTCTGCTTAGAAGACTGACGCGAAGTTACCTAACGATGTGTGAAATCTAATGTTGTTTTTTTTTCCACTAAGGCCTTAGCTCCAGATCTCTCTATCGTCGTATAGGTGTCCATGCAAATCCGAATACATTCCCTACCTGGCTCTGTTTTTGGCGAGAGCCATCCCTGGACAGAGGGAAAGTAAACATTGTATAAGCGGCGCAGGTGGATTGTTGATGTCCTCGCATCATACTGCATATCCGTGCGACTAGTCTCATAGATGAGATGCACGAGGTTAGCTCCAGTGCGAGGATCACTCCGTTTGATCACTTCGTCATGATGTGTTTATCAAGGGGGACTGAGATCCATCAATGTATCAAAAGCAGAGCCAGACGACTGTGTAGCATTCTACGTGTACACTAAAAAATATCACTTTCTAACAAAATAGCGCACACGAGAGAAGCACAAGCTATCAGGGTTTAATTGAATGAAATTGTCTTCTTCGACAGCCGTTGACAACTGTGATATGAACATCTTATTTCATTCATTCCGACAAAGACAATAGAGTAAGTAGAAAACAGCATTTGTCTAGCCAGTCACTAAAAAGGGCGAACCATCATAACCCACCTCCTACCGATCCATAGCACTTACGTCCCTACTTCCATGGAAACGCTGATAAACTATCAGCTTAAGAAGTAAACCGTCAGCTTCTTAACGACCAGCAGTACGACCTCCGCAGCAACAGGTCCAATGCTGATTTGATGGCATATCTCACCGAATAATGGAACCAGTCTTTGCACAATGTAGGAGAAAGCAAGCTTGTTGCGCTTGATATTTCAAAGGCATTTGACAGAGTCTAGCATCAGGCTCTCGTGCTTAGGGTGATGTCCATGAATCTCTGCTTCAATGGATTATAAATTACCTTACGAACGCTTCAATACAAGTCGTATTGATGAATTGGGATGAATTCATTCCTGATATTCACCATATTAATGCTGGTGTTCCCCAGGGCTCCGTTTTGTCTCCGACACTCTTCCTTATTTTTATAAATCATCTCCTGCCTGACATTTCTAATTCACAGTACCCTCAACTTCTCATATTCGTTCCTTGGGTATGGGTTCCTCTTCGGCCATAGACTTGGAACGGCAGCGTAGCTTAACATACGCATAATTGATGGGTGAGTGGATTGTTAGAGTGGAATTTAATGCTTCCAAAACCCAGTGCTGTCTACTGTCACTCAAGCGTTCCCAAAAATAACCATCCATGACTGGCTCTAGCGTTGCTGAAACCGAACGACTTTTCATCCTCGGTACGTGTATCAACTCAACACTTAGTTGGAACGATCACATATTATATTAGAGATCGTCAAATGCAGCGAAATGTCTAGGTTTCTTAAAGCGATGCAAGAAATATTTCACCCCTTTTGATCTGGCAACAATATATAAGGCCTACATCCGCCCAAAACTTGGGTATAATGCTCCTATCTGGTCTGGAGCTCCTAAGACCTGCACCTACTAGATAGAATTCAACAGCGAGCGATGAAACTTATTGGAAATACTAAGGCTGAGAGAGTCAATCGACTCCCTAGAACATCGACGAAATCCCAGTACAAGAAATTCTACCCCAACGAGGTTCTGTACAACGAGGCAAACCATATAAGGATAGATAATTTTATTATCAAGTTGATACGTAGTCACACTGCTCGAGGCATGGCTTCAACCAACAGTCTGATCTTTGGGGCTTACTACCCAAATGAAATGTACCATGAACGGGTACGTCTTAACGGCTTCATTCCACATGAAGCTTTCCTCTATTTGGACGCTAAAGGCCTAATACAAGATAGGGAAGGCTGCCCTATCATCTTCCACGTCGCGCGCCGAACAGTTGAAAGGCAATACGAGCCGGATGTCGCTCGCAGGCACGAGGATCTTCTACGGTTCAGTAGAGCGATTTCTGTCCGTGACAGAGCAGTTTCTGCGAAAGAACGGCAATTTTATTGGTGGTTACATCAGAACCAGCGTTCGATGCCGCTAATATAAATTGACTTTTTAGTTGAGTCTATCTATAGGGCCAACTCACGTAGGTTAAGGTACTTTAAGAATTTGGTATTAAAAAAAAAAAAAAAAAAAAAAAATAAATAAATAAAAAAAAAAAAATAAAAAAAAAAAAAAAAAAAAAAACAAAACGCAAAAAAAGGTGCACCACGGCGTATTAAATATATATGTAAAGCATAGAAATAACACATACGCCCTGGTGCGCGCGTCCGTATAGTTATGCGGACATATTTAAGTGGTTGTAAATAGTTAAGTACAGTTAAGTTTAGGTTAATTTAATTGTATATAGTTATAAGTTTAAATTTCGTTTAAGATAGTATATAAGGATTCTTTAATTCGTTAAGTTAGGTTAACAACAATAACAACCAAGAAATCCAAGTTTTTCCCAAATTTTCTTGGAGGAAATCAAAAAATTTACATAGTTTTAAGCAATACATCTAAAATACATAAGAGGCCGGAAGGCATAAAATAAAACACCTAGATTAGCTTAGAGTACTCGTGAAGAGTCAGTAAGTTAGAATTAAGATCATTAGATTATATTGGTAAGCTAGCTTTAAGTGTTTTTGTCTAGGATGTAAGTAACGTAGAATGAACTAATAAAAATGAATTAAAATCTAAAAACATCGACGAAATGTTGATTCTCTATCACTATTTTTTCGTTTTAATAACAAAAAATGCTCTAATGAATTAGTCAGCTGCATTCCTCCCCTTCAAGAATTTACCCGCAATACTCGCCTTGCTAGGAATGCCCACCCGTTCACCCATAAGCCCACCTTCGGACTTGCAGTTAAGTTTAGAAGCTCGTTCTTCAGCCGCACCAGAGGAATATGAAATGCTCTTCCCAATTCAACTTTTCCCCCTCATTACGAGTAAAAATTCACAGGCATTTGAAACCAACGTGCACCGGTACGTCCTTTTCATCTCTTCCTCTATACCTTTTGCCCGTGCTGTGACTTAATTCCGGTCACTTAAGCGTACTAAATAATCACTTTAGCGGGCGCCAATTGTAAAGCCATAAAAGACTGTAGGCGTGTTCCAGTTCTTTCTGTTCCAAATTCTGAAGTCTGTCATTTGATAAGGAGTGGGGATAAAACTTTCTGAGAGAGAGGCAAAAAAAGGGAATGCATGTAAACCGAATGTGTAAATTATGTCATTTATGAAATGTCAAATCTGAAATGTTGTATTAAACGAGAGATCGCTCCAATGACGTAAAACCAATTTCCCGGTATACGGAAACAGACTTTGGGTTGATTTGTGTTGTTTTTCACTGGTTTTCGGTTGTGTGTTGGGAACACACCTTATGTGACCGGATTGTGGGTCACAACTTGGTTGTCAACGCTGTAGAAAAGAGAAAAGTTAGAGGACGAGTAACTGCATCTGTGACCTCAGTGTGAGTGTTGGTCTACGTTTATTTTTTTGTGTCTGTCAAAGTATCGCTGACGCTTACGTATTCTAGGTGCTGAAGCCTTGAACCTTCATTTTCAGCGGTTGACACAATGCCATAAGTACTGTCAGCTCTAAACTTCCGTCAAATTTGAAGAATATCCAAAAATCCCCCTCAAAGACTTACCACTTAGAAGAATGATGATACCAACGTCCATAAAGCAATAAAAAAAATACAACAGGGTGTGTTTATATTTTTTTTCATAATTAAACTTTATTAACATAATTCAATATCATTTATTTTTTATTCGTCAATGTGACGAAGTGACGTCTGTCAATAACGTATATCGACAACAGACTTTAGTAGTGTTTTGTTTTTGTTTTTCTTTTTCTCTTTTGGTTTTGTGTTTCTCATTATTCATTTCTTTAATATTTAATATTCATTCACTATTAAATAAATTTCTTTGCACATGCCTGCAATGCCTTCTTTTTGTTTCTATATTCCTCTAAATATATCATCTCTCAGCTTTATCATTCATCATATATTTTTTTTTTTGTTGCTTCTCTTGCACTATTATTTATTAACGAACTTATGCAGTGGTTTGTGTTTTTGGTTTCATTTATTATTTAATAGGTAATTGATTTTCCTTATCGTAAATATTTGATGTAAATCCTAATCTTAAATCTTTAGATTAATTCATACTCTCTCTCTTCTTGTGTGTGAGTGTGTGTCTGTGTGTTTTTTCATTTCTTTTCCTTCGAAAATAATTTTTAATAATTTGCTAACTTTTTTATACTTTACTTATGTGTCTGCTTGAAGGATCCTACTTTCTCTTTCTCTCTTTCAGGAAGACCACTTCTGATACCTTACGTCTCAGTTAAATTCGAAAATGAAACGAAAATCCAAAAAACAACTAACATCACAAACAAATGAACAACAAACGAAACCCTCTCTCGATGTTGCTTACGCGTGTGTCTACATGTGTACGTGTTTCTCTGTGTATGTTTATCATATACGAGTGTTTACATAATTATTTGTTTCTTGTTTAAGATTTAATTAAATTCGTTTTAGCCTGTCTCCGGATGGCATTTCGGATTTTTAGGAAACATTAAGAGATGTTACTTACTTTAAGTGAGTTGAGGAGTTCTGCTCTAAACCAAAGACAAGATACGTGTGTGTGTGTGTTTGTGGCAAATTAACGGTGATTCTCGTTACGAAATGCAATATGCATTTCCGTCTAGACTAAAATTGCTTTACATGTTTTTTTTTTTGGTTTTTGGTTTTTTTTAGTTTTGCTTTCTTAACAATTTGATTAGAGTTTTGTTTTTTGGTTTTTGTTTTTTATAAAAGTACAAATAATTACGTATATACCGACAAATAAAATGCTTAGATAGATTATGAGATTGTTGTTTGTGTTTTTTTTTTGGTTTTGTGTGTATTTTATTCGTTTATGTGGCAACTGTTGAAGTGAAGATTGGTTCAAGGACATGCACCTCTCTGCGTTTGAGGGACAGTACATTTGATTTTAAATTCCTACCGAATCGAAATGCCAAGGATCGTGAGTAATTTTTGGCCGTGACAATATACTGAGGGGGAAGAGACGATCGATTCGGGAACGGGAACAAAACGCATGACAAACGCAAACTCCAAAATGTAGGCAACATAGGACGCAGTTCCTAATCACGAAGGATCTACAGAAGCCGTAAGATGCCTGTACACAGATTGTGACAATTTATCCTTGGTGTTTCCGTAGCTAACGGTTTGGGGTCTTCTCCAAAAATATGGAAGACAGGCGAAAAAAAGACGAAGATCTGGAGAAAGGAGCAAAATGCCACTTAACACGATTTTGGTAACTGCTCTTGTTGCTCCCTTACTCTTACAAAAGTTTTAGACGTACAATTTTTGACGCATCCTACATTTTTTTACGGAATGAGGGGGACATAACGTTCATAAATAGGATTTCCCTGTCTTGCCCTACCGGCCATCGCATTTGAGCAAATTTGAAAAATAGTGAAAGTGTGAGAAACGGACGAACATATCGTCTGCCTTACTGGAAGCCAATCTTATATTCTGACCTTAATTTTCAGCGAAGAATTAAATGTACGATAGGTCGATAGTCGAACTCTTGTTTGCATTGCCGCCTTCTGGACGAATGATGCTTGAGCGGTTTTGAGAGCAGACTTGAAGCCGAATAAGGGTAAAATAATTCATAGACTCGAAAGAGGAAACCGACATTCAGATAAGCAGTCAGGGCACAATCAACCCATTTGATCCTTTTTCTCCGTACTGCAGGAAGTAAAATTGAGTGGCACCACTGTCCACAACGGACCAGGGCCGAGCTTCTACAACAACTATTCGTGTTGTCCGTGCTACTATTCTGTCAGCAGTAGAAAGGACCTACAGTTTTCTTGACAACTCTGAACGGCAAGATTTGAGAAGCTTTTCACAGATAAAAAAAAAATCATCCTTCGACAAAATCTGGGGGAGGAGTGATTAACACACATTTAGCTTCCGGAAGGCAGAAACAAAGACTTTATTGAAAGTGAATGAAGAACTCCTTGGACGTTTCAAGAGAAAAGTTCTGAGTGCGATTTATGGCCCTATTTGCGTTGATGGCGTGTGGAGGAGAAGATTCAACTGCGAACAATGGCAGGTGTCTAGGAAAACGTGTTCCAATCCAAGGCTTTAGATGGCTAGGTCATGCAGAGCAAATGGGTATCACAGTTCCGACTCGAAGAATCCCAAACATTGGGGCAACGTAGGAGTCCTCGAACAAAATGGCGCACACAATTGAAGAAGGATCTCAACTAACTTGGTGTACGCAACTAGAGGCAGCAGGTTGATACTCAGGTGAACCACAGGTCAAAAAAAAAGAAGAAACTTTCCAAAAGGAAAGTCACATCTGGACGGGTTCTGAATAATGAATGTAATCTCTCAAAGGCCTGCAAATTAATAAAAAACATAAATTGGATGGCGTCTACAAGTTTACAAGGGCCTGTTCCCACAGTGTGCTTCTGTTTTCTGACTTAGTTCAGTGGACATACAATTCAACGTCAAAATTGGAAAAAAGCCTTGATGTGGAATTATTACACTTGCCAACAACTCGGTAGATGTGATGTCGTAAAAACTAAAAGATGAGAATCGAACCCAGGGCCGGGTCGTGAGTGTAGACACACTTGCCCAGCACGGGTTGGGGATCAATTGCAGGGCTGCAAGCAAAGTGCATGCAAACCTGTGAAGAGTTTTTCGACGTTTTTGATGTACCTCCGAAATCGGTCATCGACTCAAGCCCAACTGAACAGTTTTTCATCTGTCAAAATCAAAGGGAAATTTTCTGAAAGTATCCTAATGTACTGCTGCCATTCATTCATTCTCCCACCAACTAAAGTATTTCATGCGAAAAGACCAATTGAACCAGGTTTGGGAAACTCATAAATGAGTTAGTTCAAAGAATAGTTTGGCTCGACTGAGGATGTGGTCGATCAGACCTCAGATGAGGAGGTGATCGCGGAAACTGAAGCCTATTTTGAAGCCAAAGATAAGTTGTTCTGTAAAAAAGTTACGAAATGTTAGAGAGGCGTTGGACTTCAGGTGTATCACTCTTGAAGGAAACTATGTTGATGGATTAAGTCGAATTTTGCCTAGAAAATGTGTTTTTATTGGCTAGTCCCGGGACTTGTTGAGTGATGTGTTAAGTGTTTTTCAGGGGTGGTCCTTTCCTAGCTCATATCGGGCAAACGGGTGCCCAAGCGGCTGGATTATCCACTTTTCTGTTTCATCTAGCCCAGGAGGTTGTGGCCGGTGCAGAAAATATTGGGGGTGGGCAAAGTGTGAGGCTAAGTATTATTCTGAACGTCAATGTCAGGGAATCAGTCATCTTCGAGTTGGCTGTTCCTTAAATTCATGTTCTTTAGGTCGGTCAAACAAACTACATACAGCACAGTCCAGGATGTAGAAAACAAAGTGATTCGTTCAACGTTTGGGACGTAGTCTCTCACACAAAACGAGGAACGCCCATGTTGGGAATAACTCAATCAGGTCAGTGTTGAAAGCTGGAAGTGACCAACAAAGATAGGTGGTAGCCATGCGTGTACTGCAATGTATGAAAGACCAACCATACAGAAATCTTAAAAGCACTCAACGCTGTAATGAGTTTTGGGATAAAGCAAACGAACACGCCGAGTGAAAGACTCATTTTGTCTTTCAAAAAGCTCCTCCTCCTCCTCCTCTTCTCAAATAAATCAGTTTCTTGATCACAGATGGAAATACATATCTGATGTGTCACTTCCCAGCATTGCATGCCAAAAAGAGACAGTCTTTCGTCGATTGCAATGTACCCAGAATAAAGTATTGGGTTCACATGCTCTTTAACCTCTCTGAACCCTTCCGCGAGCAAAGTGATTTACTTTAAACTCTTTGTATTGTAGTATTGGATTCATAAGCCCTACAAGCTAGAAGCTAAGCTAAGAAGGCTAAAAGCTAAGCCTTCTAAATTCAAAAACGTTCCAACACTTGCCCAGCGTCAAAACTGCAGTCACCAGCGTTCAATCATTCCTGTAAATCTAGGTTTTCACTTGCCTTTAAACACAAAACACGCTCTTATGAGAGAATTGAAAAAATATCCGAGCCTCGCGTCTTTCGTACATTTCAACGGTCATGTGGACGACACTCAGCTAAAGGCTTCTCAAGTCAATTGGTGCTCAAATTTGTAGGTTATGAACGCAATCACGGTCACCACATATAAACGAATACAAAGGTTTGCCACTTAAGAGTAAGAGTGAGTTTTGGTTTTTAGATTTTAGATTTAAATGCTTCAATGTCTAGAAAATCGAAAAAGTCTTATACACGAGAAAAGTGTTTTCTTTCTTATTTTTGCTTTTTTTGTTGTCTTATAAAAAATGATTTCTTTCCTTAGTAGTAGAGTACATAACTTAGACTTAGATGATAGAGTTTAGCCAAATATTCTAAGATCTCCTAAAGTACACGTAAAAGTAGAACTCAAGAGAAATGTGAAATGTGGAAAATGTGTGTGTTTTCAGAGAGGGATCGACCTGGGCAGATGCGTGACGTGACTCTATTTGAAAAAATTAATTTTGATTTTGTAGATTTGAAAGTAAAGGCTTAAGCAGTCCTCAAGTCGCTTTATGGGTACAGCGGCCATAATGTAGAATTCTACTCGTAAATATTGAACAATGGAGAAGGAAACAAATTTAAAGGATGCGGCAACATCGACAATCTTAAGTAACCACAGCGTGACGTAAGCTTGTCCTACAAGTCCTACAGGAAAAGAATCACAAGAACTAATTTAAGGAGCTCTGCTCCAACAGAGCACCCAAAATATGTTGCTAGTTGCTAGAGCTCAACAATCCGAAAGCAAATTCTAATCAAACGAATTGTTGTACGAGCTCTAACTTCTGTTCATCTCTGAAGCTTCCACAACAAAGGGTCTGTGGAGTGCTCAAGCGTTGTGCAGGCATTTCAAGGCAGAAAATCTACTGAGGACAGCCGTAAGGTGTATCCCGAAGACAGGACAAATTGAAGATCACTTGATGTGGAAGCTATTTTCGTACTTTTTTTTGTGGAGCTTCACATGGAATTGGGCCAGAGATTTCCCATTAATTGACCCCGTTTGGGAGGTAAGCCGACATTTTAGTTGGCAATCGCCTCTTGAGAAACATTCTTTTGAATTTTTAGCGGCAAGAATGTCGGTGCTTAGTTTTGTTCACCGACTACATATTTGTGCTGAGAGTGTCGTTGCTTTTAGCGGATAGAGGTGACTCACGACGAATGGTCAGCGCAACTATAGAGTGAAAGGCAAGAAAACGCACGAACTGAAAACTTGTGTTTTTTGGACCGTAAGCCGCCTTTTTTGATGAATTGACAGAATGGAATGTCACTCAGAACTCAAGAAGTTGTCTGAAAGGGGCTGGAGACTGGAGGAAATGAGTCGTTGCTCACTGTCCTTAAGCATTAAATGGAAATGCCTACGAATGTGAATTATGGTTTCGTTTTCAGAAATGAAACTTTTTCAAATTTCGTACATTCGGCTGCCTATCACGTTTGTCACTCACAAACTCCCATATTTCCTGAATTTATAAAAGGATCACCATGAGAAATGGAGAGAGAATGAAGTCGGAAAGTTCTGCCGAAAAGTGAAACAGCTATCCGATGGATATATCACTTGGATCGAAGCCTGCCGGGGCCAAACTTAGCAACTAGTAGTAGAGTCGCAATCGATGCTGAGAATCTGGATCATTTTCAGTTGAGTTTCACTCAGTTTGGACGGTGATAGACAAGAATTCCATCCCTTCGACTTCGACGCAATCAATATCGTGACTGAAGTCGAACAAAGCTAGTGGATACGGACGGACTGTCCGCAGAACTATTTTAAGCAGCTGAAGATGACCTGGTTGGGCGCATGCACCAGATCATCTGTAAAATATGGTCGGAGGAAAGCATGCCTGATGAGTGGAATCTCAGCGTCGTCTGTCCTGTTCACAAGAAAGGAGAACCCTTGAACTGCGCCAACTATCGAATGATAAATCTCCTCAACAACAGAGGTACAAGATCCTCTCTTTCGTGTTGTATGAACGCCTGAAATCGTTCCGCAACAACCTGACAGGTCCCTATCTGTGTGGTTTCAGGCCAAGGATGTCCACCATCGACCAAATCTTCAAACTACGGCAGATTCTGGAAAAGACCCAAGAAGTGCAAGAACTGTATTTGGAGCCCTAGAATGGGCTCAGTGGCTGTCCAAAGGTGCCAGCTTGGTGCTTCACAACTCGTCCTGAATGGCCGCCCCTTCGAAATTAGCCCGAAAACTTGAAATTTTCCATTTCGTTGTGACCCTGAGAACGGCGAGGTTTTAGAAAAACCTCACTCTCTACGAAGTTGAAGTAATTATTCCTCAAACATGATCTCAGCAGGACTTGCGTCTGCGTTGCTTACGACTCTTGGTTCTTCGTGCCGCAGGGCCATAAAGGCAGATGATAAAGTAAAATCAAATCCCATATCCCGCATCAATATAAGACAACAGAAATTTGTCTGGACAGTTTTACCGTTACTCGCCAAAAAAAACTTAAGCATCAAGATGCAAAATTTAGAAATCGAAAAACGCACTTTTGGTGACCTCTTTGAATGAATTAAGGGAGAGCCAATGTCCAAGAGTGCATTCATTGACAAATTTGTACATGAGTACAGGGGACCTTCAGTGGACTATAAACGACAAAATTTGACAGGTTTTTCATAGGCAATCACGTACTCTCTGAGTTTTGTAAGCAACAGTCGGAGCGAGTTGGTCAGTCCAGGAATAGAAACTGGGAACCTTGGCGTGTGAATTGTCGCACTAACTTGGGTTTGGGCCTCCAGATTTTATTCCGACCTCAGGGTCTTCTGATTTTTGATGACTTTAAGCTGTGTGGCTTGGAGATTTTAACGAGAAGTAAATTTGTTCAGCAAACTTTTAAGTTGCCAAGATTTGTCAAAAAAAAACGTATTTTTGTCGAACTAAAGAACTTCACGTCGTCACACATCGCCCAGGGTAATCTCTCTCAGTGCGATATTACACGGGAACATAATTTTCAATTAGCAAAGGTCCGAAAGAGCAACAGCACTCACTTGTGACCCTTCAAAAAAAATGATGTTCTCTCATAACACCGGTGTGTAAGAAAAATAAGAGAAAAAAAAACAAACAAATATCAAACCGAAACCTTCCGCGAGCAAAGTGATTTACTTTATATTCTTTGTTTAAAACTGTGCGTTTAGATTTTTCATCATTTTTTTTAAATTTACCATCACGTCTAGCATTTAATTTTAATGATTTCTTTGTTTATTTGGCGTATATTTTAAACATATACGATTAATTTTGAAAAAACAAAATATTTATCATATCCATCTACATATAGATGATTTAAGTGTGAGTTTTCCATTTTTTTTCTTTCTTTTCTTCTTTTGGATTGTTTAATTTACTTTTTTTAAGTTTATTTTTTTAGATTTTTTAAATTAAGAAAATTGTTTTTTTTTGTAATTTAAGGTTTATATGCATGTTAATCTAGCTTGGATTCAAATTCTTTCTTTTGTTTATAACAATTCTTCGAGGTGACTAACTAGGGGGGTGGGAAGGGGGGCAAAATGAATGAGTACAGGGTGAGGAGGGGGAGGGTTTGTTTATAATTTTTTTTTATCTAGAATGGTCTTTTTTCTTTTTTTTCTTTTTGCCTTAAATGTTTATTTATATATGCACTAAGACCTAGTTTTCATTTTTTTTGGTTTTCTTCAATTAATTGTTTACCTGTGAATATTTTTTTTTTTGTTTTATTGTGTTCCTATTTCCTAGATAATGTATATTATTCTTGTATAAAGTGAATTTCATTTTTTCGTGATAGAGACGCTGACAGGAAAGAAATAAGCAAACAACTCAATTGAACACACAAATCAATGGATTCTTCTGCATTTTGTTTTGTTTTTGGTTTTTTCTTTGTTTTTTGTTTGTATTCAACGGTAATGTGTAATAAAAATATTTTCTTTTCATTTTCTTTTTGTCTCCCCGTCTTTAGGTTCACTCTTAACGGTAGGCGCTTGCACCGTGTGTTCTCTGTCTATAGCTCTGTCATTTTTTCGCGAGATACAATAAAATACATTTTTTTTTTGTTTTTTTTTCTTCGGTATAATATATATATATATCTTATTTGTTTTGTGTGTTTCATAGGAACAATCTCTGTCTTCTTTTTTTTTATAAAATCTGTCCTAAATAAAAAAATAAATAATATATATATGTTTTTTTTTTCTTACACTGTTTTCTTCAATTTCCTCATCATCACCATCTTTTCTTTTTCTTTCTCTTCTTCTGCTGTGTTGCACTTAAATTTAAAAAATTCATGGATGAAGGTCCAATGGATTTGTTTTGCATATTTTTAAATATCTCCTCTCTCGCTCTGCTTCCTCTCCCATCTCGTTCAATTTATTTATTTAGTATTATTATTATTCTTTTCGTATTCATATACTATATATAAATTACGGCAGTTTTACATGATTTTGCTTTTTCTTCATCTTTAAACTTTAGTATCTTGTGTGAGTGTGTTTTCATTAATTATCTACATTATTTACTCTGGTAATTTACTTGTTATTGTAGGGTTCTCTTATTAATTTTAATGAATGTGTATGTCTGTGTGTCAGCTTATAATATTATTTAACAACGCTATAAATAATATTTATTTATTATTTTCTCATTAAAATTTATTTTATTCTTTTACTTTCTTTTTTGTCTTTCTTGAAACTATTATTACTAGATAAATTGTTTATATTTATTTTTATTGCACTATGATGTGAGGAGCTGACAGCAATACGGTCACCGTTGCAATAATTGTAAAAAGTGTAAAAACAATTAAACAAAATCTGAAAGAAGAAGAAAAAACGTTTCACTTTTCATTAAATCCATTCATCTAGTACATTTTTGTGTGGATTGCCCCGCTTGAACACACCCATTTCAAAATGGCCGACACCATTATCAATGTTTGCCTGTTTCTTCTCTTTCGTGTTTGCCTGTCCTGCGCGTTGAGTGGCACACTTGAAAGAAATTTTCTGACATTTCTTTAGAAAATACACATTTTTTCACGAACTTGACACCCATCTGCGCTGGACGAGGAAAATCGCAAATTTTCACATTTCGGAGCGAAAACAGACCCTGTGCTGAAAGCAGAAGTCCCACTTCACTTGGAAAGATGACGGAAATCATTGAGCGATTGGCGACCTACACGACAGAAATCTTCAAATGCTTCCTGTGTGATCGTTTGTTCTCTGACGGCGACGAACCATGGCATTTATTCGAGAAACGGGTAAGGATCCGAATGCATTCGCTCCAGTCACCAGCCAATTGGACCCTGTTCCTTTGCAGATTCAAGAAAATGGTCAACCAGACTGCCCCCTCGCCGTCATTCTGTCATCTGCGCTCGGCAAAGACTTGGATCATGAAAACGTTCATTCAAAGGTAAGACTAGCAGACGTCTTCGTCGCGTGAAAACTTTCACAATTCCTCTGGTTTGCAGCTGCTTTGCGACGAGTGCAACATTGTTCTGCTTGAGTACGAGAGTCTGGAGAAGCGTTTCTATCAGTTTCGTCTGAAAATCCTCACGGACTATAACAACACGGCGAAGGGGAATGGATTGGATCCGATTTGGTTCGAGATTACCGAGGTGGATGATGCCCAGTCCATCGAGAACAAGGGGGGCATGATGAATGTGATGGAAGTGAAAACCGAACACGAGGTGGATGAGAGCATTCCGATGCTGGATGCGCAGGAGATATCCAATTACGTGGTGGAAGAGCAAGAACAGGAGTCGGAGTACAAGCCGAAAGTGGTGGAGGGCTTCAAGCAGGAGGGTGTTGTTGAGACGGACGGGGTTTTGATTGAGGACGACGACGACGACGTGGAGGAGGTGGTCGAGGAACAGCAGCAGAACGACCTGTTCCTCGTGCAAAATATTAAGGTTCTCACTGAAGGTAGATCCACTCTTTCACTGCACCTCCATTTGCAAACTCTAACGGCCACTCTCTCCTTCCAGAAATACCCTACGAGCAAATCATCGAACAAAACTCGGTCATCAGCTACGACAACAGCGTGGACGCTGTCGAATCCGCCATCGACTACACTAGCAGCGTTGAAGGTGAGTCAGACGCATCCCGCAACCCACCATCACTGACGCACTCCGTTCCAGACAAGTCGCAGACCCTGCTGAGCGACGACGCGACAAAGCCGCCGAAGCAAAGGCGTCCTGGTCGGCCGGGTAAGCGGGACTCGGTCACAATCGACTTTGAGTTCACCGGAAGCAGCTACATCTGCCCCCTGTGCCCAGAGAGAGCCGAGTACGAGCCGATGCTGTTCGCGGGCCACTTGAAGGGCGTTCACAACTACAAGTACTACGTGTGCGACGTCTGCTACAAGGGCTTCAGCAAGCGGAACGAAATCAACGACCACATGGACGAGATGCACGGAGTCGGGACGCTGGAGGGCGAGTTCAAGTGCGAGACCTGCACGCGGGTGTTCAGCAACCACCGACTGTTTCGAACCCACAAGCGCCTGCACTACTGCACGACGAAGCACCACGAGTGCCCGGAGTGCCACAAGAAGTACAGTTCCAAGAACCTGCTGGACGAGCACATGAACATGCACACGGGCAAACGGCCGTACAAATGCGGCTCCTGCGGGAAGGACTTCGCATCGAAGTACACCCTGCAGGCGCACCTGAAGATCCACACGAAGCGGCCGCGGCCGTACAGCTGCGATGAGTGCGACAAGTCGTTCCTGAACCAGCAGAACCTGCTGCAGCACAAGAAACTGCACTCGGGGCTGAAGTCGTTCGTGTGCGACGTTTGCCAGAAGGCCTTCGGCACGCAGCACAACCTAGACGTTCACAAAATCGTGCACTCTGGGAACAAGCCGTTCATCTGCCGCACGTGCGGGAAGGGCTTCGCTCGGCGGGCTGAAATCCGGGACCACGAGCGGACGCACACCGGCGAGCGCCCCTTCAAGTGCGACCTCTGCCCAATGGCCTTCGCACAAAGGTCCAACCTTATGACGCACAAAAAGGCGACGCATCTGAACGACAAGAAGCACAAGTGCAACGTCTGCGAGAGGTCCTTCAAGCGACGCCGGCTGCTGGAGTACCACACGCAGTCGGCGCACACAGGAGAGCGGCCCCACAAGTGCGACGTGTGCGGAGCAACGTTCGTCTACCCGGAGCACTTCAAGAAGCACATGCGGATCCACAGCGGCGTGAAGCCGTACGCCTGCGAGGTCTGCGGCAAGCTGTTCAACAGCAGGGACAACAGGAACGCGCACAGGTTCATCCACAGCGAGAAGAAACCGTACGAGTGCCTCGAGTGCGGGATGGGCTTCATGCGGAAGCCGCTGTTGCTGTCGCACATGAAGCAGACGAAGCACGTGAACGACACGATCATCGTCAACCAGCCACAGATCACCCACAAGGGTGTCGACGATGCCGAGAAGGAGCTCATTGAAGAGGAGCTTGGTCTGGGGACGGTTGTGACTAGCGCCGCCTACGACGAGGTTGTCACCTCGGACACGATTCTGGTGGAGGATGGCGACGGGCAATACATCAAGGACGAGGACGGGGAGGTGAAGTACCTGCAGTTCACCGAAATGGACAAGGATGGACAGGCGACCTTCACATGGGTCGACATCGGCGAGGACAAGGACGACAACTAGTCGGCCAGTGTCTGCGGCGGAAGAGAGCAAAACCGAGACTGATACTTTTAAGTTCGAGGCGGCACCCGAGAGACGCTCAAGTCTGTGCGGCTTGTAGTCGGAGGGGGCGTCCGCTGTCCATTACCGCGGCGCTGCGAATCTGTTGTCAATCAAGGGCGTGAGTCGGCCGCGAAGCACACCCACTTCCAGGGCAGGGCGCTGCGTGCCCGCGGCGCTGTTTTGTAGGTTATTGTTGTAAACGAATGTGTTAGGCTACTGTATGCACTTGTAGGTATAAGAGGAGAATTTTGATGTAAATACATGCGAAGATGACGTTTAAGAGAAAAATGTTTTTTTTTTTGTGGATTGAAAGAGTGGGGGCATCTGACAACTGGTTTTCGTAGCGACGTCTAGGATCCCTCCCAAACAGACAGAGGAACACTGGGGTAACGAAGCTGAAGCCAAAGGGTACGAATATTCGAGCTGCTGGGTCAAAGACGGAGGGTAGCAAGACTTCTAGTGAAGGTGCTCACGGTGCACCCGTGTCCATCGTTTGCGTATACCACTGTGATGGAGAGGAAATAGATTCCGTCGGGTACCGGCGTTGGTAAGACTGAAGGTTGCAGGTAATGTGTTCTTTCTCCCAGCTAGAGGAGCTGATAATCATGTAACTGAGGGACATCCTCCGATTCAAACACACAGCGGAATGGTTTTCGAGACAAAAGGAGGTCTCTTGAGGCTCTAGAGTTCATAGCTTATCCACAATTTTAGGACACGAGCAACAGGTTCTGTGAAATGGGGTGGCGTTACGATATTCTCTCCACCATGACATTCAAGGTATTTGCAGCTCCCTTTGTAGGATGTGTCAAGGATTGATGAGGTTACGATGAACCTGAGTGGTGTCTTTATCCGAATGCATGTTGCCTAGGACATATTCAACCTGAGCAAGTCTTACTCCAAGAGAGAGATGAGGAATTTGAAAGTGTTTGGACGTAGGGCTTAGTCACAGGAGGACAAAGAATGCTGTTCAAGTGGCCATTCCATTTAAACTCGTCACCATGGAGGTAAAGAAAATTTAAGATTAGAAAACGATGATGGCCTCTACAGCGGCGCACAGCACATTTGGAATCTTTCCCGGATCGTGACTGGTGAGAGTGACTGGATACGATATGTCAAGTGAAAATGGCCGTGTTTGAAACGCGGTAGGTCGAAGTAAACGTTGCAAACGGTTCTTCTGAACTTAGAAGCAAGGACTACCAAGGAACATCTCTGCTGAACGTCGCCCTTAAGATCCCGCCCAGTGTGAGCGTCTAATTTCGTTTTCCACCGCACTAATCGGCACATAACAGCGAGTCAGTCAGATTCTGGGCAATTGTTCTCCTTCTGGTTCTCATACGAAGGCAAATCCTGAAAAAGATCAGAGAGCTCCAAGTCGATACACACCATCTCTTTATCGAAAGTCGCGTACCTCAGCACCCCACCGAGAACTTTTTGCTGCGGCGGCCAAATTCGGGATCGAGGCTGTGTCGAGATGCACCGCCCTCCCGCAGATTGATTCAAGAACCACAGAGACGTTTGAAATCTGCACCGGATTTCGGCAAGCAGACGCGATGTCGTGCGTTTTCTTCAATCTTACAGGAGAGCGTAGGGCGGAGGCTGGGTGGACTCTCATCTTCAAATCTGCACAACTCCTAATGGTTCGACATCGCCGCGCGTTTCCTACAACCCGTCATAGAAGCTATCACGGCAATTGAGAGAAATGAAGACGTAGCGGGTCTTGAATGTCTATGAAAATAAAGCTGTCCAGTAAAAATCCAGCCGTCAAACAAAATGGCGGATAAAACATCGCCACTATCGACAGCTAACATTTTGAGGCAGTTAAAGAGTTTATCTAGATTCGGGGGAAAGGGAATTCTTTAAACGACATCTTAGCGGTGATCCATCGAAGGATTACCCTTGGCAACCGATCTTAGTGCGGGTTGTCTAAGCAGCTAGGGTCTAGACTCCTAACGCGAAGGACCACGGTCATCTTTTACAAGGATAAGCTAGTCTTGTAATGACAAGCCGCAACCTGGACGATAAACCAAAGGGCTGCGTGAATTTTGACGGCCTTTGAGAGAAAAATGTGTCGGTGGTCCTGGCTGTGAGGAGGACGAATGGAGAAGACAACCATGAACTCTAGGAGCTGTATCAAGATGTGAATGCAGTCAGCAAGGCAAAAATCCGTCAACTGCAGTGGCTCGGCTACATCGAATGCATGAACAACAATGCTCCAGCGAAGAGAGTCTTCGAATCCCAGTCTCCAGGCTTGAGGAGAATAGGAAGCCTCAATCTATGCACAAAGTGATGGCGGACGGGAACTTGATTTTGATGACTGGAAACAGAGCGCCCGGAAGCGTTAAGAATGGAGGACAACATTAGATCAGTCTTTGACCACAGTCGATTATGGACCTCTGACATGTAGGTTTCCGAATGTCTTGGACGAGTAGAGGAGGGTCCTATACTTTATTACCGACTTCGAATGACAGAAGTAATCTCGTCAAGGACAATTTCTGCTCTTTGAGTTCTGACAGCAATTCGAAAGATTTGGTGCCGTCAAACCCAAGAAAGCAGGCTCGTCAGTTGACACACTTACACCACGCCACGGCGGCCACAGTTGTTCTTCTTCTTGTGGCGGTGCAGTTCGGCGTTGACCTGGACCTCAACCAGCATGCCTCTGCAGCCAGCACGATCTTTCGCTAGCTGCCTCCAATTGCGCACTCCAAGTTGGTTGAGGTCGTTCTCCACTTGTGTGCGCCACCTTAGCCTAGGCCGTCATCTGTTGCGTTGTCCGAATGACTCAGATTCGAAGGCGGCCACAGTTGGGAAGGTTTATTTTGAGTAGAGGGGGCGTACGCAGAATCACTCTTGCCAATCGCCTATTTTTTTGAGCTCAAGAGGCATTTGTGTATAGAGCCCTCTCTCGAAGGACTAAACTGACTTTGTACATCCCGGTCCCCCTTTGCGGCGCAGAAACCTGGACGCTACCACTGCGGATGAGCAAGCCCTAAGTCCCTCTGAGAAAAATTTTATGTGAGCGCTTTTTGACCCTGTCTGCTTTGACGGCGTCTCAAGTAGAAGATTTAACGACGACGAGGCTGCAGGTGGCATGCGCCTGATCAAGCGTCTTCGAATACAACGCTTAAGATGGCTAAGACGTGTAGAGCTTATGGATACCACCGTTCCGGCCCGAAAAGTCTTCGAATCTGAACCATTGAGACAACAGAGGGCGGCCTAGATTGACCTCAACCAACTTGGAGTGCGCAACTGGAGGCAGCTAGCGAAAGATCGTGTTGACTGGACAGGCATGTTGGATGAGGCCCAAGTCCACCGCAGACTGTAGCGCCATGGAAACAAGAAGAAGATCAGTTTAAAGCCGTCAAAATCAACGATGAATTGAACAGATTCCTTTGGACCGAATACGTTT
The DNA here is from genome assembly GCA_944738645.1 of Eristalinus sepulchralis. Classification (NCBI taxonomy): domain Eukaryota; kingdom Metazoa; phylum Arthropoda; class Insecta; order Diptera; family Syrphidae; genus Eristalinus; species Eristalinus sepulchralis. The sequence continues at coordinate 7,314,098 of OX122886.1, read as the reverse complement.
CCAAAAGACTGCCATCGCTCAAACCAGAGCTAACCGCTTACTGTCGAACCGAGTACATCCGGTGTGTGAATCGATGCCCTTTCCCACTACACAAGTACAAGTAGAAGTTGACTCCTCCAGACCGCCGTAACAATGCCATCGCCTCCTCCCCCCCCCCCCCCCCCCGCACCCAACAACAGTCATTCGTAAATGAAATTAAATGAAGTAAATGATTCAAAAGCATAATTTCAACAGGAAACCATAAAAGAGCAAACATTTTCATCGCTGATGAGAGACCGATTTCCTCATCCTAACGACCACTCTGGCGACTTTTAATTGTCACTGGTTGGTCACCCCCCACCCCCCCCCCCCCACACCCTTCAGATGGGCACCCAGAGATACGCAAAACCTGCATAAAAAGGCGCAGATAATAATTTCCAAGGACACTTTACGGCTTATTGCATGCAATAAAGAGGCACGTCAAAAACGCTTCACCAACTCTTTTCTCCGTCAATTGTAAAGTCACAAGAAAAAGTCCTCAAAAGCCTCACAGACATCCACCAAGAGGATGGATACAGTGGGGTTGCGTAAGAGCCGATATGTCCTGCAAACAAATTTCACCAATTAAAGCGGAGCTAATTAATAGATACAAATCATCCGGGGAGGCATCCAGTCGGTGTGTCGTTAAACAATCTCAAAGCGATACGGTACAGGGCGGGAGGGGCGCTCTCACTAATTTAATTGGATTTCTTTTTTAATGAAACACAAATCGGCTCAATTTACCGTCCTCCTGTGGCAGAAGGCAAAAGGACACTCGGCCAACCGGGACCGGCAGTTCGGGAGGGAGCACAAGACCCGGCTTACATAATAGATCATCGCATAGAGGACCAGCTACCAGCATGCCGGGTCAACGTGGTCGGTCGGTCGGTTGGTTGGTTGGATGGATGTGCCCGGTAGTTATAATATGCATTTGATGACATTTATATCGTCCTTGTCAAAATCTCTCCCTTATCCCTTCTTAGTTCGGTTCGCTTCGGTATCTGTATCGATTATCTTTCTCTGAGTAATTTGCAATTTCCCCGGAGGGCAGGCAATCAAAGTAAATGCTTCCCACCCGACGCTGGGTGGGTGGAGGATTGGGGTGCTGCTGCTGGCAGGATTCCTTAATTAAAATATTATCAAACATCAAATGAGGGCAAAAAGGTGGCTTATTTCCCAGAATATCATCCAGATAGCTGGGAGTGGCGTGATACAGGCGCTATCTGAGCGCCGGTTGGCCTCCCATTGTCGCCTGTGCATTATTAAGTGTTACTATCTCCCTGATGAGGACCTGAGATTAGGTAATGAACTTCATAAATAAATCTCTGGTTTCATGACATCCTTTCACTTACACAGCCCACGCTCACACTCACGCCCCATCAAGTGACGGGTGACCGACCCAATGCAAACAATAATTTTCAAAAAAGTTTCACACACACCACTGAAAACTCACCTATCCACAACCATTGCAGCGAACTTCCAATCGCTTATTAATTCCGCTTCGTCGTCTGCTTTCCTCATTCGCGCCGTAATAAATTGCAATTCTTTAAGAATTAAATGCAAGTCCTTGTGATTGCATCCTATAGAATTGTGGTGTTCTTCCACCGTCGTCGGCCGGCCAAAGCTTCTGTAAAATTCAAAGTTTCCTTCATTTTGTGTTGCCCGTGAGTGCCGGCGATACTTACGCTGATGATCCGATTGCTGTTTGAGAACCAGAGATTGTATGTCGAAAATCGTCATCGATATCTAGGACGTTGGCCAGCAGGGATTTCGAAGAACGTTCTTTCAATTCTAACTCTTTCATTCTATTGCTTAGCAATATTGTTTTTCTAGTTATTTTCCTGCCGGGACGACTCATTCGTAGAATCCATGGCAGCCATTGCAGGAAAACTGATTTTATCTGTGAATGAATAAAGATAGATTTGTATCTGCTTCTTTTCGATTTAGTGATTGAGGGGTTTGACAGTTTTAAGCGGCGATCTTTGTCGAGTTGGGCTGACGGACGCCCTCAAATCGGAGGAATAAAGACGGACTAACAAGTGGAACCTGGTGTCCGTTACAAAACAGAAGGACAACGTCAGTCTGAGAAGAATTCTTCAAAAAGTCGACAAAGCGAATGTCTCGTAAAGGGCGGCAATCCTTGAACGTCATTCCTTTTTGTGGTTTGAAATTGACGGCAAAGCCAATGGACACCAGCCAAGTCCAGCTGTCATTTGAAGTGCCACAGTAGTAGCTAAATGTTTGCCATTTCTGATCATGGTCCGTCAAACCATCGAACAATGCGTTAAAGGTTCTTACAAGTTTCCACAAATGTGGTGATTGACACGTAACCAATATCTCGTGGGATGATTATGGTCGTGAAGGCACCATTTAACACCACACATGCTTCCGAACCGGCAACATCCACAACATATTGACCAAATTTGTACACTGTAGCAAATCCTGGACAAGACAAGCGAGTTTCAAATCGACGCGAACCTCCTTTTTATGGATTCTAAGGCCACATACTACAGTAAACATCGTGTTGAGCTATTTACCGCGATGGCTGATTTCGGGATCCCCCGAAAACTGATTCAGTTGTGTCACACCACCTTAACACATGCCTGTTGCACCCTCCAGTTCGACTCAAAGGCTTCCTCAAATGGCTCCGAAGTCCTTGAGTCGAACTGGCAACGAATTTTTGGCAAGGAGACCCGGCGTCGTGGGATTTCTGCAATCTGATCTAGGAGAGAATAGTGAGGCGATCTGCTGTTAACACAAAAGACACTATTTCCTACAAGTCAGTTCAACTGTTGCGAGGAACAGATGGCATCGTTGGCAGATGGGACATCTTGCGACGACCCCAACGTGTCACTGTGGAGGCTTTCACGACGATTGAAGAACAGACGAAATGAGCTGGTCTTATGGTTGATGAAGATAAGCAGGAAATTTATACTGTCGAACAAGAACCACTCGATCGCTCACCACCATGGTCAAAAACTTGCTATCGACAGCAGCAACAATTTTGGGCTGGTTAAGGACTTCGCCTACATCGGGGCAAATGTGAACTCCACGAATGACATCCCAGTGGAGATCCAACTTAAGGTCGCCCACGGCAATCGGTGTTTCTTCGGTTTGGCAAAACAATTGGTTTCAGGACTCCTCCCTCGAATGACCAAAATTGTGATCCAAAACAATTCTACCAGACGTGCTATATAAAGCCGAAAGCTGGAGGATTCATGGTGCATTTGAAAGAAAAATTCTACGTTGGATATATGCGAAGAAGGCGAATGGAGGAGAACACCTAACCGCCAACGCTACAAGCTGTACTAAGATGTGGATAGAGTCTGAAAGACAAATATTCGTCCCCTGCACTGGCTTGACCACATTGATCGCATGAGTACCACTGTTCCAGTAAAGAAAGTCTTCTTATCCCAGGATCCTGGCTTAGGAAGGAGACGATAACTACATCTCCGGTAGAAAGACCATGTCATCGCCGACGTAAGACAGCTTGATCTTGGCTGCTTGCCCAGGACCACCATCGATGGAACACAGCGAAATCTCAGGGTTCCGATCCTCCATGGGTCGCCAGCTTGATAAGTAAGTGGGTAAGACTACGCAAGCAATCGGAAAAATTGGGAAAGAATGTGAAGAAAGTTGGAGCGTCACTGTTTATGCTTGACGATCATTCGAAAATATTACTGCTGTAAGTGCACATATTCCTGGCAATCTCGATTTATCGATATTCGGATCGGATCATCGACCATAGTATGAAGTATTTCAGACTTGCATTGTCATTCTTATAAAGTTCAACCATTGAAGCTGGGTGAACATTCACAATTCCGGGTCTTGAAACAACAGACTACAATCATAATAATAATTGAGTGGCACCACTGCCCACAAGGGACCAAGGCCTTGCTTCTAGAACAACTACTTGCGTCGTGCTGTTTTCTCACGAGTAGAAGGCACCTAAATTTTTATTGCCGACTCCGAACGGCGACATTTGAGAAGCTTTTCGTAGACAATTGGCACTCTTTGAGTGTTGTCAGCAACTTGAAAGAGGTGGTACCGTGAAAAAATGGAGGGTATTCCGTCCGGGAATCGAACCTAGACCTTAGGCGTGTGGGTCAACGAACTAACCCACTAAGTCACGGCGTCCACAACAACAAATTATTGGTACCGATATTTTGTTCAACATTTTATTCAACGATGAAACAAATTTCTCCCTCGGTGGGTGAACAAATTCCCTCAAACGGGCCTCAGACAACCCATAAGTGATCGGGGAGGTGCAGTTGCATCCAGAAAAACTGTCTGTTTGATGTGACCTGCGGTCAAAAGATGCCATCGGTTCGTGTTCTTTCGAAGATGCCAATCGGCGGACACCTTACTGTCCATTCGGAGCGGCATTCTCGAATGGCAGACAATTGCAGGAAATTCGGAGTGATATGGTTGAATGATTTTTTTGGCCGGCAATTCAAGATTATAATTTGAGCGATATGTGGTTCGAACAAGACGGGGCAGCAAGCCACAGTTTCCTGGTCGCGTAGTTTTGCTTTGGTTCTGGCGCTTTTTCAACGTCAATTGACCAACAAGGTCTTGACACCGTTAGGTTTTCTTGATGACGGGCAACGCAAAAGACCATGTTTACGCAATCTAATCTTCAACCCCATTTTGAACCGAAGTTACTTAAGTTTTGGCCGAGATATCAATCGAAATGTGTTAAAAAGTCATTTAAAATTGCTTCAAAAGAAAGACGGTCATTTGTATTAGCAAGATAGCCTCTAAACAACATTTTTTTGAACAGTTTCTGCAGTTTAGGACCCTTACCAAACCTGGTTTTCAACGGACCATCACAGAGAGGCCAATGTGTGCCCCCTTTGACACCGCTAAGATGAGCTAGCTTGTAAGCTATTGAAGTGGCTCACACTAGAAATAGTAGTCCCTTGCTGCTCTGTTTCTTTTTCCAAAGGCTTGGTCGTTTCTTTTTTTTCTTCACAAGGGCTTGGCAATCGCTTAAGTGGATTCATCCTCGACCCTGTAGCTCCTGCAAAAGTCGTTGTGAGGGATGCAAAGTCTGGAGACATGTCTTCATATCGCGTAGTGACTTTATGGTCCGTAGACCCGCTTCGTCTAAGCTAATGAGGCAGAGAGAGCGTTTGAAATTAAGCTGTGGCCAAATTTCGTCGATTGTAAGACAGGTGAGCTTCTGGGCCCATAATTTGATTGTTCGCTTAATGGCCCTGTTTTTAGTTTTTAAAAGGCATGAAGGTGACATCCGCAGGATTTTCCTAACACGCATACCATCTGGCCATCTAGGTAGAGGTTAGGCGGCACTCGAGGGAGGTGCATGAATTGCAGTTGTGCCCTCCTATGGATTCCACTTCCACTCGGCTGTTGGGTGAGATGATTATATACATTCTGACAATCAGGGAGGCACCGGCATGGCTGAGGACCAATGCCAAGTCCTCGCATTGCCAGAATCTCTGTCAGAAACCCTACAGGTCTCCGAAAATTTAAGTTATCACAGCAAAGGACTTTAAAATGTTTCAAACGCCCCCAAAACGTCTGCTCAGTAAAATTAATTTGAATTGTTCCCATCTGCAAGCATAGTCTCCGGGCGGAGTATGTCTGTCGGCGGTATCAGCATCTTTATGGGGCTTGGTCTACTTCCGCAACAATTTCATTCCATGTGTGTGCGCTCCACCCTCGTCCCCATCCAACGTATCCCGAACGATGATCTCTCGGAATCCTTTAAAGACAATCATATTCCTGCTCAACCGATGCACGTAATAGGAACATTAAAACAACGCCCCCGCACCCCATGCACCGGCACCAGGTAACGACTGCCGTAACGACGTAGATAAACCATGAAACGATGGCTTATTACCCCTTCTGCGTGCCTTGTCAAGAGGTGCCGGTGACGATTTAAATGTTCTTAATAAAACCATAAGGCCGTAAACCAAACACGAAAGACATGCGACTGTTGTCCTGTCACCCCCCCGGGCCCACCGGCACTTGTGGAACGTGTGACGGGCCATAACAATGATCATCAAGCGATGCACACTACAAATATTTAGAGACCCGTAAACCGGGCTGCCGTAAAACGAAAAACCCCTGCAATCCTAAAAGATAATATCACTTAAACAGTGGTAAAGTTAAAAGTTGTAAAACACTCCTCGACGGGAGCTGTAAAGGTGAGGAGTTTTTTTTTTGGAAAACTTACCCACGGTGGCATTTCGTGAATATCCGCAGTGCGATGATGATAGTTAAGTACCACGACAGTTAGCACGACAGAGGACGCCACCATGAACATGATACAATTGAAGTAAGTGCCTGCAGTGTGCGGAGTGTGTCGGTGTGTGTGGAGGCGAAACGAAAAGAAATATACATTAGAGCCCGTCCGGGCGATCGCAAGCAAAAATTTTCAAAAAAAAAAAAATAAACATTTTTTTTGAAATTAATTATGTTTATCAAATGTATTTTTTTTTTTGCATTTAATTTAATCATTTTTTTTGCGTTATTGAATTTTACAAAATAGAATAAATATATTTTTTTGTTTTTAAAAAAATTTTTTTTGTGTTTTGTTATTTTAGTCAACATTTAATTAGCCAATCGGATATATATATTTGAAAGCAGTTGATAAAGATAGAGACACGAGATAGCGTCTAATGTCGCATGCATGCATGTACAAAAAAAAAAAAACAAAAGTCCGAAAAGAAAAAATCACACGAAACAAAAAAATTCCAAAAAAATGAAACGAAATCAAAAAACAAAACAATGAAACAAAACAATTCAAAATGTTGAAAAATGAAGAATGAAGACGTGCAGATGCTTCTCAAAAACAAACCAAAAAAATATGGTCGTCTCAGTACTACAAACGATTCGTCTACCGAACGAAATGAAGCTAGAATGCGGCATGCATGCACTAAACTACACAAGTGATGAACGCTAGCAATGGCAGCAGCAGTAGCAGTAGTAGCAGTAGCGAGTAGAGAGCGAGTTATGTGTTTGTTTTGCGTATTTTTTTCTTAAGTGATTTTCGCATTTACATATCTGTCTGATCTGATCTGATGAAAGGAGATTTAACAGTTTGCTGATAGAATGATGCTGGAGAATGAAGTGAATGAAGGCTCATTCGTCAAGTCTACTAACAAGCGGTACTGTTTGATTTATTCATTTTTTTTTTCTTCAGTTTTTGTTTAGTTTATTTTTTTCTTTTATGTTTAATTTGACGCCGAATGTGTTAATTTTATTGGGAATTTACGGTTTTTTTTTTAAATGCTTGTGAATTAGATTTAAGTGAAAATTAAGAAATCATTTTTTTTACAATTATTCGAAATGTTTAAAAGACTAGTCTATGACGGTTAAAGTGGAAGTTCAAAAAAAGGAGTTAATTAGGAAAGAAAAAAATGAGGATGTGGAGCGTGGACGTAATCAATGGCTTTGGGGCTGAGAGGAAGTTGGGCATCTCTCACAAACTTCCATTCCTTCATACCTTTGTCATTGGTGTCAAAATGTGACAAAATCTTTGTCCAGCTGGACAGAAGAAGTCGAATTCTTTTCTAAAGGTCTCATATCGCACATCCCCAAATGTCCCAAAATGTTCAAATTTTCTGAATTGCTTCTTAAACTCCAGAAGTATGCATGACAGTGAATGGATTCACAGATGAACACACAGATTTCGTAATTTTTTGAAAAACATCACATGCCATGCCGTGGAGTCCCCTCGAAACAGGTGAAGAAGTTTAAGTATCTTAGGTTCCTTTCACACGTAATGGGAGGGGCAACACTGAGCTTTCTTGTTGGATTGGCCCAGCTTGGTCAACTTTGAAGAATCTACGGAGATCAGTTTTCGAATTTGTATTGGAACAACGTAAAAGAGGATGGCCTAGGATAAGGCGGCGCACACAAGTGAAGAAGGACCTTAACCACACACAGCTGGAGGCCGCTAGCGAACGATCGTGCTGCCTGGAGAGGCATGTTGGTTGAGGCCCAGGTCCACCCCGAACTGTAGCGCCACAAGAAGAAGAAGAAGGTAGATCAGTTTTTGCAGTTTTTAACTCAGTGTTTACTCCAACTCTTACCTATGGTCATGAAGTTTGGGCAATGACCGAAAGGATCAGATCGCGAATACAAGTTGCTGAGATGAGATTGCCAAAGGAAATTGTTTTAAAATATACCCCTAAGCCCTGCTGAGATAAGGTTACGGGATGAAATTGGGTTTTGAATTATCTTAGCCCTGTTGAGATGAGATTTCTCCGCCGTGATAAACTGAGAATCGCGACGGTGTGACAATGGGAAGTCAATGTTGAGCAGCTTCTTCTTCGGACGTTTCGTCACGGAGTACAGGTGAACGCTTTATGACGATTCCAGAGGCATGCCTTAGAATCAATTCCACCAGGCAGTCGACCTCTCGACAGACTCAGGGCGATGTGGTTGGAACAAATCATAAAATTCGCCTGGTTGAGCTTGGGAATAGCTCCTGATGAGTTTGAGTCGATGGCGGAGGATCGAGCGCCCTGTAGGGCTCCTTCTCACTCCCGCGACATCTTTAGTGGAGCATGCGGTTTAAAGAAGATGATGATGATGACCACATGACAATCGCACCAATTACGCCAATCGTATGCAAAAGCCCAATCCGGAAACAATTGCATTTCGTACTTAAAAAAACTTGACTACCTTACCTTGAGACCTTAGCACGCATTTCGTGCAACAATTGACTTAAATTCGGGCGGAATAAGCATTCGCTTGTACGACTGTGGTGAAGGCTTTTTAATTTGCACCTACATACAAGATGGGGCATAAAAGTTAGTGAGTAATAGAAGAGCAATCGAGGAAAGAACGCAACTGATGTTATTTCTTTTTTCACTAGCATCTCCAGTACGGCTAATACCGTTGACAAAGAGTCTCTTTCGTCATTCGAGAAATGTGGAATTTCATGAACATCTGTCTTTGACGTTTGAAAAAGAACCTTAATCATCTTGGTATTTCATAAACGTCTGTCTCTGGTGTTTCAAGAAAGACCTCAACCAACTTGAAGCGCAAATTTGGAGGCAGCTGGCAAGAGATCGTGTCAGCTGGAGAGGGTCCAGGTTCACCAAAGACTGTAATGCCACTCGACGAAGAATATGTGGAGTTCGAGGTGATCTTCCTATGAGTGCCAACTGAAACAAATTGTTCAGGATGTCACAGAATTTGTGTTTGATGAAAGTTGAAATAAACTCTGACCGACTCGAGCTCCAACCCACTTTCGACGTTCACAGTAGTGAGTTCTAATTTTAACAGACGACAGACATGCCTTTTGCCAGTTGTGTTGAAAAATGTTTGTCCGCGATGGAAGTCCAACGTGAAAGTGAGATTGCTTTGTATTTGACTGGAGAACTTCAAGGGATAATCGCTAAGGCCCTCCAGTACCACAGCGTGCATAAATCATTTGCCTCTCGCTCACAGGTTGTTACCGTGATACTGATAACATTGCAAAACGCCATGAAGGTGGCCAGAAAGAAAACAGCAACATCAGCAGCAGCAGTGAGAGCATGAATTGAGCGAAATCCGCATCGCAGTGAAAGAAAAATGGCTCGTGAGCTCAACATATCCTTGGAACGGATGCAACAGAAATGAGCCTGAGCTCAAGGCAACAAAGTTCCAAAAGACACACGATCGTACACCGCAGCAGGTAGAAATCAGAGCCGAAAGTGTGAAGGACTTCCTAAGATTGCATAAAAGTGGTGAGTTGTCGAATCTAGTTTTTTTTTCTGATGAGTCGCCAATCGTTATCGCACAATATGTCAAAAAAACAAAATGACCAAATTTACTTTTCAGAGAGGTTCTTCGAAAATGTTTACCTTTGGACGGTCACCGGAAAGCAGGTAGCACCGATGATGGTGGTCTGGGCCATCATAACCACCGATAGTCACTCTCCGCGAGAAGTTTTCGAACTTGGCATCAAAATGAATGCAACAGTGTACTGTGAAAATGGCCTAAAGGCAGTATTTAAGTTTTGGGGCTGTAGACATTGCGGCAAGCAAAGCCCGTCAACCAAGGTTGATTATAAAACAATGTTCCACATTTAATTTCTTCGACACCACCGATTGGGAACATCGCGGATGGAATTCTGTTGGATTTCTCTGCCTGGGGTATTTGGAAGGCGAAGGTTGGCACAAAAATAACAATTGGACCAAAATACCACAGAGCCACTTGCGTGTAGGCTTTCTTTTTGGCCGTCTGAAGGCCGTCATTCGCGCCAAAGATGGACATATTGAGAACTACTGATACAATTTGATAATTGATGTATTCTCCAAAGGACCAGGGCCTAGCTTCTACAACAACTGCTCGTGTTGTGCGTGCTCCTGTTCTCATGAGTAGGAGGGACCTACAGTTTTTGCCGACTCCGAACGGCGAGATTTTGAGAAACATTTCGGAAAGAGGTGGTGCCGTAAAAAATGCGACGTGTCCAGTCCGGGAATCGAACCTAGAACTTTGGCGTGTTTGTCGACGCACTTACCCACTACGCCACGGAGACTACAATACAGAATTGAAAAATTCCGGATATCCAGTCGTTCACCTTGTATATGTTGTAATCGACAAAGGACGCACAATTTTGATGACATCACCATAGGCAACAAGACTCGACTCCCGAAGCAAGTGATGTTGTTTCGTCTATTTACAAAGTATGATAATGACCAACTTCTCGCCCGCATTTTCAGTGATGCACATGTTCCACTGAAGGTGTCGCGCGGACAATGCATGCACGAGAGACCTTCAGGCCGCTCGATCCTCCGTCTTCGTCTCTAAATCATCAGAAGCAGTTCGAAGCGGGGTTAGGGATTTGTTCCAACTACATCGCCCTGAGTCTGCTGAGAGGTCGCCTTCCTGATTGGAAAGCATCTAGGGCACACCTCGAGAGTCGTGATGAAGGGGTGACATGTACCGCGTGGCCGAACCATCGAAGTGTAGCTGAAACTTGGAATCCGCGTGCACTGTCACGTTTCTCACCCTATCCCGGCTGGGAACTCCCACAACAGCACAAAGAAATGTCATCTCGGCCAACTTTAACTTTCGAAAAAACATTTTCAAATGTATTTGAATGACTTGAGACGAAGATCTAAGGACTAAAAAGTTTTCAAACATCTTATCACATAATTTCTTGCCCCCTCCCCCATTGAATTCAATTCATTTTCCTTCAATCTTCTCAGCCATTGATTATTTCCACAAAAAACAGAGTAAAATAAGAAAATATTTCAAATTGAATACCTAAAGAAATAATGGGAGAAAGAAATACATTCTTTTTTTTGTTCTCAATTCTTCGTTCGAATTCCATTCTACTTTTGTTTAAATTTCGATTTTTCTTTACTCACGGAATATATAACAATTATTGAAAAGTTTAAGAAATAAATATCTGGCAAAATATGAATGTAGTTGAAAAGGGTAAAAAACTGACAAGAACGAAGAACAGAATCTCGAGTGAAAGATGTATAAAATCTTGAGGAAACAAAAAGAAGGAATGAAAAAAAAAAATCGAAAAGTGAATAAGAAGAATTGAAAGAAGGACAGAGAGAGAACGGAAGGAGAAAACAAGTTGGAAAAACCCAAAAAAAACAAAACGAAAGAAACATAATTCACATTTACCAATACATTGAGAAGAGGCACATCCATATATCCAAAACTGGGAAGGCATTCAACATAACACATTCCAATATTAAGAGAAAGACGTTTTTTTTTCAGTTTAATTGATTTTTTTTTGGTTGTTGTTGTTGTTGGGTTGTTTAGTATCGGTTTGTTTATACATTCATTGTTTAGTTAGAGTAAACATATATTTTATACAAAAGTACAGTTATTTGTTGTTTAAAGGTCGGTTGTTTAATTGTATTCATTTTTTCGGGGATGATTAGACTTTTGGTTTTATTTAAGCTCTGCATTAGTTAGTAAGAAAAAAAAAACAGGTTTAAACTATATTTCGGTTAGTAAGTAGTTCTAGTTAATTATAGTTTATTTTGGATTTTAGTTATGATACAGTTTGTTTTAATTGTTTTGACTTTTTAGTGGGGTTTAGGAAATCATTAACAACTTGAACATATACATACATATTTAACATACACATGACATACTCTACACAAATACACACGCAATTTGAAAATAGGGCACAAAAAGAAAACTAAAATGTACACTCTTCTGATAAGGAAACAAATCGGAAATCAAGTGAAATGTGATCAACTGAAGGGTGAATGAAGTTACAAAACAAATTAGTTTTCATTAGGTGAAATGTTGGAGATTTTTTGTGCATTTCTTTTACTTCAACACATCTGGTTAAGTTTTAATTGCACCTGACACACGAACCACACATTTCTCAGAAATAAGCAACAAATATGTGTGACTAGTACTGGGTGGTTCATCGTGAGGTTCGATTGTCAATAGGATTTCTTTGACAGATCACGCGTTACTCCTATTTATAATATTTGCTTAGTATCGTTTGGCAAATCATCATGCAAAGATTCACATTACAAAATCATTGCAAATTTATTCAGCTGTATTACAGCTGGTCGTTCTCGGAAGCTTGGCTATGTGACTGGGTAATGGGATTCCTAAAATTTATGCACATATCATTTTGGGGAACACTTACTTTTACGTTGTACGGTAATTTGATTTTACACCATTTTCCTACCGAATATGTGAAGTCTTTTAAAGGTTTTTAGGAATAAGCTAGCTATGACAGATCAGTTGCTAAGCTTCAACGAGTCCAAACTTTGACCTTCCGAATGGAGTACCTCAGACGTAGTCATGGGCAATATTCACATGATTTAATTTTCGAAGAGTAAAAAGTAATGAATTGTAATTGATAATACAAATTTGAAGGTCAATCTCAAATCGAACTTTATAAATGTTTGAATAATTCAATTTGCCTTTACAAAGCCTTCACCTTCTCTTTTCTTGAATATGCTGCTGAGGCGCATCAAATTCTGGTGAATAACAGCGGTGATCCACAGCTTCACAACTGATTCCCCTTTTACTAGTCCACTTACGCACTTGATGGAAAAATCCTAATTTGACTGGAAAATAAAAAGATTTAAATTGGACACCAATATTTATATTTAACGTGTATCCAAAAACCAGACCGGGATCATTATAATTGAGTGGCACTACAGCCCAAAAGGGGCCAGGGCCTAGCTTCTACAACAACTACTCGTGCTGTGTATGCTACTGTTCCCTCACAAGTAGAAGGAAACTAAAGTTTTTTGCCGACTCTGAACGGCGAGATTTGAGAACCTTTTCATAAGCAATTAGTACCCTTTGAGTTTTGTCAGCAACCACTGTTCCGTCCGAAAATCGAACGTTGAACCTTGACGTGTGAGTCGAAGCACTCAGCCACTACGCTAAGGCAACCACTGCTCCCTGTTGTCAAGTTCTTCTAATTTTTACGCCATTTGCAAGCTTTATGATAGTAGTACATCCCCACTACCATAAAAGAGAAAATAAGTCAGTTCTTAGACCTATGTACAATGTCTACTATTGTGAAAGAAGGAAATTGAAAATGTTTCTTGTTTCAACTGCTAATCAGATGTGAGAAGACTGGCGAAAATGTCATACAAAATACTGTCAAATAGCATTCGCCTGAAGAAATGTATCTTGTCTATAATTGGCGCCTTATAGTGAGGTTGTCAGAATCTTTTCAAGATTGAAACCATCACTACACCTCGCTGTCCAAGACTGTCCTATCTTATCTTTTAACAGCTACCGCACTGCGAAATGATTTCTCTATTAAAATAGCCCTCAGCCCTCAAATATCGTATTATAGATTTTCGTATCGCGAGTTTGTTTTGTTATTGACTTGTGTTTTTGTGAAGCAATCAAGTTAAGTCATTAAATCATGATTAATTGAATTGAAACAGAGGATAGCTTCTTCTTCTTTTCAAGAAGGACGAATAAAATTCAACAAGCTAAAAAACAGAAAAAATTTAAAAGAAGTAGAAGTGAAAAATTCAATCCTGCGAGGAGTCTTATTGTGAATTATGTTTGAGGAGTACATACATAGATTTAGTTTACGAATCCTTCTACGAAACCTTCGACTTTGGGGTCAACGTGCTAAAGAGAAATTTTTCGACATCACTAAATTTTTCGATTTCTATAACGGTACAAAGAAACCAAAAGTAAGTAAGTGAATGGTAATTTGAAAAGATACCTCAATTTATGCGTCATTAGTTTGGGTGTGGCCGAATATTCACAATTTTGCCACCAAATTTAAAGTTTAGATGTATATGAACAATTATTATTCTAGTCAAGTGTATCTATTAATGACCGAGATGTGTGCTAAAGATGACAAACGAACGGAAAGACACACCGACACTAACAATTTTTCATATTTTGTAAACGAAACCTTAAAAAAATAGAACAAAATGCACATGCACATCGTTTTTCGTTCTCCAACATTTCACATTAATGAATGTAGGCGATTTCGTTAGAAGAACTTTTTTTTACAATTTTCAAAATCTCAGAAATTTATGCAAATCAAAAAATAAATAAAGATGTGAAAAATGTTTCAAGAGAAATAATTGATTGTATTTGCGTGTTAATTGAAACGTGACTTTTTCTAACGAAATATGTGCCAAATCCGAACGAAAACAACAAATAAACTAAAAAGACAAAAAATAAACGATAAATTTCTAAGGGTGAAGTTAATTTTTTTTTGTTCAAAATTTTTTCAACAACTTATGAAGAGGGTAGTGGTGGTGGTGGGTGGGGGTGTTATTTAATATTTAGCTGATTGTATGTACATACAAAGAATGTCTTGGAATTAGTTGTGTAACTGGAATTGAATTGTTTTCAACTTTCTAGAAAATTAACACATGATTTATCATTTTATAAAAGATTTATGAGTTTTGTTTTTTTGTTTTGCATTTATTTAAGAAATTCTTAGTTTTGTTTTCTGGTTTTTAACATCATCTATTTAGTTCAAAAAACTGATTTTGGATTTTTTTTTAAATAGTTTTTTTTTATTTATTTTAGTCGCTTTTGATACTTGGAAAGAAGAGGATTCGCTAATTTTTTTTTAAATTATTTTCTGGTTGGTATTTTACAGATTTATTGTATATAAGCAATATATATATATATGTATCTAAAGAGACAGAACGCAGTTTGGAACTCAAGAAGAAAACAAAAAACAAACAACAACGGAAACATCATCAACCTTAAGTGGATATATCGTTTAGTTTGAGAGAGAGAGGCTTGGTAGTTTGTAAGAGATACGATTTGCAATGAAAAGAAATACGTAAAAAGCTTCAACAAAACAACTTGTTCTCAGTCATATTCATAAGTGATTCGCAAATATTTTCTGTGGGGAATTGAGGCATATTTATATTTTGTATACATATTTGTAAGCAAATAAAAAAACACAATAATTCAATTAAGAAGCACTCTGTTTGAGTATTATCATTGATCCTTGTTGAGAGTTTATTTTTTCATTTTTTTAAGAACGTCGTGTTGCAAAGCTGCTTTTTTATTTTTAAATAAAACACATTTTCTTGTTTAAATTTGATCTAGTTAACGATTGCAGATACGAAGGACAATGTGTGCAACAGGACTACGTCTATGATTAACAAATTACTTCAAAGCGTGTTAATATGAGAGGCTTACGAAAAAAATTCAAATTACCAAAAAAGTACAAAATCAAATGAAAGGATAAGAAAATGAATCAAATCGAGAGGGAGATGTAGAATGAGAGAGAGCGATATACATATATACATATATATAGGGAGAGAGAGAGAGGGAGAGAGAATGAGAGCAAATAAATAATATTTTGCTGTCTTCTTACCCACCTAGAGCTTAGTCGCACGCACTTATAACTTATGTACAAAAGTTTTTTTCTTAAAATCAAAACTAGAGAGAACTAGAGTTGGTGCAAAGCAATTGAAAGATTTATTCAGCGGTTAGTTGGAATCATTTGTTATTTTGTTTAATCACATCTAGCGAACCTAACATATTGAGACAGTGTCCTAAATATCTTGCGTTCTGTTTGTTTGTTTGAAAAAAAAGGTTTGTTTGTTTGGTTGTTTGTTATTTTCTTTTATTTATTGACAAAACTTTATTTGGGTTATGTTTTTTTTTGTTTATACTCTAATAGCACATTTTATGATTTTACATTTCTTATACGTAATTTTTAAATTCCCGATGCTTATATGAAAGAGTATGATGGCGATACGGAGGTTAAACGAGAATTGTTTGCTGTTCGAGCAAGATTTTTGACATTTGAACACGTTAATTAACAGTAGCTATCATCATCATAAAGAATTAAACATAATCATGACAAAATTTGGCGAAGCACACGCTTTTTTTTATCAAAAACGAGAAACGAAAGCAGAAAAAGAGGAGTAAGTCAGTTAGTTAGAGAAGAACGAACCGAAGTTAGATAGATGAGACTACATATTTTATAAACAGAAGTTTAGTCTGTAGTCTCTTGATTGTGGATAAGGCCGTATTCTGACAG
This sequence comes from Eristalinus sepulchralis, assembly GCA_944738645.1. Taxonomy (NCBI): domain Eukaryota; kingdom Metazoa; phylum Arthropoda; class Insecta; order Diptera; family Syrphidae; genus Eristalinus; species Eristalinus sepulchralis. The sequence goes on along the minus strand of OX122886.1, from coordinate 7,297,624 downwards.
TTTTTTGCATTGCTTCCGTCACATCTCTCAGCAGTTTGGTTTAAAAAATTTACTTCAATTATGTAGCGCAGTGTTCCAACAAAATTCTTTCCAACCTCTGTCTTCGATGTTAACAATACATTCCTTCCAACCAAGTGCAGCTTCTCCAAGAATCTTGAAGTGAGATCATTTCAGAATGCGACGTACAGCTAGAACCCCCCTAAGATTTTTATTTGAAAGTTCTATATAGAGGATTGAGAGATTTTATCAGTATCAATAACACAGTTCTAAGATGTCTGCTTTTGTTTGAAGATGGTGCTCATCGTATGGGTGCGTTTTCTAGCAATGAAGTAGGCCCTAGTAATGCAAGTTCACTTCAGGTTCAGTCTGCAATGATAAGTATGTCGAATGAAGCTCTAGTCTGACACACATGTTCCCCTAGTCTCTATGCTCCTTGTTCTAGCCATTCATCAGATTCATACTTGAAATAGTCACAAAACCATTACTCTCTTTACTCTTGTCTTAATCATCAATCTTGTTCAAAGATGACACACCTCCTTTCGTCAATGCAGACAAGTTCCGATTTCGTAAGGGAGAAACCCGCAATGGCGTTGATAAGTTTAAGTTCACTGGTGCGATAACCAATCAACCCAAGCCTATGTATTTTTATGAAACAGAAGGTTTACTGAAAGCATCCCAGCTGTCTGTAAACGGAAAGTGTAGGATATTTCAAGGATATTTCAATTGGACTTTTGTAGATCACAACTTGGTAAGATAGGGGTCTATGGACAACTATATATATTCAAGCAGCTGAAATCTGATTCTCATGGTGTTTGGAAAATTATCTTCACTTATGAAACTAGTTTTTGGACGAATTTGGAGGACAATCCATCAATAAGAAGAAGGAGTTTGAAGGAGAAGATTAAACAACGAACCCTATAAGCTTTAGGCTAGACAAACCAATTCGATTGTCTCAACTCAAATGGCTAAGTCATGTAGAGAGGATGGACACTAAGCCCCGGAAGTCCTTGAGTTCAACTCCGAGGAGCCACGCGGTTTAGAAAGACGTCGCCTTCAAATGCTGCTGGATAGGGACCTTCATTAGCTGTCTGCATGAAACTGGAGGCAAATAGTCCAAGACCAGTTTAGTTGGAGAGACATACTGACTGAGAACGAAAAAGATATGAGATTGAAGAGCTTTCAAAATCAATATGTGGAGTAGACTTCCAGCTCATAGCAGCATTGGGCATCGGACAGCCTTCAATTGCTAAAAAAAACCTTTTGCATGTAAATGGGGTCTTCAGCTAGACGTTGAATTCTCTTATTTCACTTCAAGACCAGATGGCTCTAAGCAAAACGAGGGAGTAGCAGCAAAAGTTTTCAATGAAAAACACAACGTTCAAGTAAGCCACAAAGTACATCACAGCTGCAGTATTTTTAAATAAAAGTTTTTGCCATTTACATACAGAAATGTGGAGAACGCCTTTAACAAAAAATCTAGCACATCAACGTACTTTTGGACTATCAAACATTTCTCAAAGTTTTCAAAAACTTTGCACTTACTTCAAAATCTGTACTTCACTAGTAACACTGTCAGACTATCTTAGAGTTTCTTGTGATAGAGTTTTCCGAGGAAATGAGTCCGTTGATGAATTGTCCAAATCAGGATTTTTTCGTACACCAGCTACCTCTATAGATGTTTTAGCATCAGTAGGAATATTTGTTGCAAAGAGCTTCTGACCTTTTTACAGCAATTAGGTGAAACTATAGCACACAAGAAACCAAGGCCAGGCTTCTTTACCAACTACTTCCGCTGTGCGTCAGAGAACTGTAGGTTCGGTATTTGCCAACTCTAACTCCAATTCCTACGGCGAGATTTAAGAAAGTTTTCATTGACAAATAGCACTTTTTAGGTGTCGGTCGTCAGCAATGGAGGGAACTGGTGGCGTGAAAAATGTGAGGTGTTCAGGGAATCAAAATTTGAATCTTCAGCGTGTGTTTTCAACGAACTTACCCACTACGCTACGGTGACCACTAATTACACAGGAGCATTCGTATAGTCATAGCCACAGGACATTGTCTGTTGGGAGTCCACACTTGCAAACTTTGCCTTTTCTCTAAAGATACTTGTAAAACTTGCCCCAGCCAGCATCACCTAACTTGACCTAAGACCTTCGTATTCCAACCGAAAAAGACAATGCCTGGTTAAGAACTCTATTTGCATTTAAAATTTCTTCTTACGTCTTTTGCTTTGCAAAGTCATGGAACGGGTGTCTTTTTCACATTTCATGTTCACTAAGTCTTAACATTCACGCGTCCATTGATGAACTCATTGCAACTGAAATCAAATTGAGTCTTCAGTACAAGACTTGTTTAAAATTACAAAAAAAAACGAAGCAACAAACCCCCAGTCGACTTCCATTTTCACCCATTTCTCTTCAGCTCATTTTCACCCATTTTAAAGCCCTCAGCTTTAAAAAAAAAAATCACAAATCAGCAGCAGACATGACAGTTACTGACGTTATCCCCGTTTCATAAATCTGCTGGCATCGGGCTATCTCTCGCCCTGCTATTTCGTATATGATCCGCTTTCATCATTTAATTATTGAATTTGCTGATTGAGATGCATTAACACGCCGTAATCCGTAAATGAATTGCCCGTAAAGCATCAATGAATCAAGCAGAAGGCTTTAACAACACAGACACGAGTAATTTCCTTTTTAACTAAATTGGAATGGATTTTCTTGTCAAAGTTTTGATTTTGACATGAAATTGTTGCAATCACTGGTGGCGGAAATTCATGGTGGATTTTAATGTGAAGGAGGGTAAAGGAGAACAATTTTGTGACACGGGGTATTGTCAGGAGTTTGGTGTGCTTTGTACTTTGAGCCTTTTTCGGATTGGGAAACTAGGGAATTATTCTTTTTGAAAAATTAATTTTGTCGTAAAAAAGCAGGATTTGGAGAAAACAGCTTTCTTTGAGCTCAAGTCAACAGAGATGAAGGAGTGAAAAAGAATTAACCAATTTCGACTCAGCGTCCATACCATGCCCAATCCGTGAGTTTTGGGGACGTGTTGGAAAACACTTGCGAATTAATCATACCCCTACATTTTTGAACACATTTGGACAAAGATGACGATCAATGGATCTAAAACAAATATGGGCGATAGACAGCGGAATTTTGAGGATGATGTTCGGAAAACAACATTTACAATGATAGGAAAGAATACACGTTCCCAGGAGTCAGTGAACACTGCAAACATTCCAGAATCTTGGTAGTGTACTAAATACTGACAATGTCTAGCAAAAGAGAGCATAGCTGGTTGGGTTGTTCCTCCCGTTTCTTAACCATTCTTCGGCAGCCCCTTAAAACAGTGCTGTGTGTCTATTTTCTATACATCATATACATCCATATACATCCCCACTCCCTAGAACCTGTTAGTGCTTCTAGGTGAACAGATCTTATAAAGGGGTTGTCCAACCATAATGCAAGATATGAGCCACACCTTAAAGTCCAACATTGGGCAGGGAAAGTTATGCAAATGCATCAGCTTTTGAAATTCAAAAACCGCTGCTCTATTTTGTGTATGGATTTTGTTTTTAATTTCATTTCTCATATGGCATTATGCGGATAGAGTTTTTTCTGTTGTATTAAATTAGAGTTGTAGTAGATTAAGCCAACAGCTAAAAGCATCAGGAAACTTTCAAATCTTTACATTTTTGCAACGCGAAACTATTATTCGAATGGTTTGTTTTTGTTTACATTCAGAAATGTGCTATTAGAGTATTTCATTATTGTCCTAACCAACGAAAATGATACACCAAATCAATATCAACTAACTAGAGGATACTTAGATAACTTCATACAAAATCTACAGATGGCCTACGTCATGTTATGTACAATGCATTTCTTAAGAGTATACGTTCTCATCATTCAAAAACCAAACGAAATCAACCAAAAACGAAACCAAACTCGAAATCATAAAAAACTATCACAGTCACATTTCTTTCATTTTCTTTTATTTGTTTTGGTTTTTGTATTATCTTGTTGTTTAAATTGTTTAAATTGAACTTTCCCATTGTCAGAGAACATTTGTTAGATCGTTTGATTACTTCTAATTCAGAAATAAATAAAAGGAACAAAAAATGTCATCATCCATTTGGGGTTTGTTCGCTCAACATTTGGTAAAAGTTCAGATTTTTGTTTTTCGTTGAATAAACTGAAAATTAACAAAAAGGAAAAAAAAAACAAAAGAATTCGTAGTTTTGAATGTATAAAATTGTTTTTTTTAGTTCGTTTCGTTTCAGATTTCATGCGCAAGACCTACAAATAGAAAACTGCAAATTATCATCTAAAGATTGTTACGATTTATAGGTTTGTTTGTTTTTTTCATTTCTTTCATGTCTTGGTCATATGTTACAAGTAGTAGAAGGAGTAGCAGGAGATTAATAGATTGTTTGGTTCATACACTCTTATAAGTTTGTTAAGTCAGATCGTTTAACCTCTGGCGATTTATTTAGGTTTTTTTTTTGCTTTAGATACACAATGCATGGAGGGTTTGTTTGATTAGTCTTCTCATCGAATTAGATTGGAATTAATAATTCTTATTGGCTATTTGAAATTAGAGAGCGTTCTAAAGGAGAAAAAAAAGTTTTTTTTTCTGTTTATATAAGGTTTAGTATTTTTAAACTTAACGAAAAAAAAATAGAAAAATAAATTTGTTTTTTTTTTGTGTAGAAATTTGGAATTTTTTGATGTTTTTTTTTGGAGTTTAAAATACCTAACAATGGTACGGCTTCACTCGTCTTGGTGATAACATTACCAACCAATAATGAGAAAACTGTTTGCGACAGAAGTATTGTAACACCTGTGAATTAGAATGTTAACAAGTCAACATTAAATACTGGTTACAAGGATTTGTGTTTTTTTTTTAGATCCGTTTTCGACTTTTTTGTGATTTCGAATTTTCGTTGACCGATGTTGCAAAGAGACTTTTCGACGGTGAGAGTTCGAGACAAGACACAAGAACGCCCTTGATTGACAACAACAGATAAAAATGAAATGATAAAAAAAAAGTTTAAAAAAAAATTTAAATTTAAAAATAAAATTAAAATTAAGGAAAAAGTATTTTCTTCTCATTTTGGTAAATAATATTTTTTGATATGATAGAACCTTCCTAGAATTAGAAGTAATCGCACGATTTATTGATTATATTCCCTCCAAATATTTAATTTTTTGATATTTTTTTGTTTAAATGTCAAGTCACTTGAAAGCTTTCAATCAATATTAGTGAATTTTTTGTAAACAGAAGAAAGCATCAAATACGAAAATCACTGATCAAAATACGAAGTGAACAAATCAAATTTCTTAAATATAAAAAAATACATTTTTAGTGCAAACATTTAAGGAAATAAATAAAATACGGGAATATACGAAATTTATAATTTTTTGTTTTCACAAAATCCACAAAGAAAAAAACAATTTGAACAAGAAAACGAAAAAGATCCTCGTACTGGTGAGATACAGAGAGAAATTTACTGTCAAACTAATTTCAACATCAAACCATTGATGGTTCTTTCTTGCTTGTTAAATATTTAAAAAGACAATACGATACATAAGTAGATTATATTATGTTTAAGGAAAACGATTTTTGTTTTTGGTGTTGAACACGAACATCTAGGAGGAACATATATAAAACAAATGGATGCTCCTAAGACCCATTCAAAATGAAATGATATTTTACTTCATGACATGGATGATAGAAGGGAGTGAATAGAATGTTTTTTGTTTATTTTGTTTTAAGTCAAAAACTTTATCGTACGATTACATAAAAATAGAATTCATGTTTTTTTAAATTTTATTTTTGTTTGAAATTCGCTGAGGTTCAGATCAAAAAATATCATTCCAAAATGGGTCAAAGTACATAGGATAGAGATCGGAGAGAAATAAATTGAAAAACCAAAAAAAAAACAAACAAAAAAAAAAAAGAAAAAGTACACATAGCGTTATATGACAGTGAAGAGACAAGGGGGTGAACATTAGATAAACGTCTAAGGAACTCAAAAATAAAAAGAAAAACAACATCTTATTTGTGAGTATACAATATGTAAGATATATATAGACAGATAAGATATATATTTATAAATGAATAAGCGATTTGTCATTTGCTTTTATTTAGATCTATTTCTTTTAAGGCTGCATCAGTTGAATTTAATCTTTCATTTTTTTGATTCTTGTCAGAGACTTTGAGTTTCAGTTTGAGATTGTCCCAAAAAGGTGCATTACTGCATCGTTCATTTATGAGCAAAACAATTCGTTTTCTTCTCTTGCTTTGCTTGCTTTAGGTTTAACAGGAATTATTTGTAATTAACCGCAACTGAAGAACAATAAAACTTAGCAGACAAGGAAAAACACAAAAAAATTCAAAAGAGAAACCGAAAAACAAAAAACAACTGTATAGCAATAATTATTTTTGAGAAATATTTGAAAACATTTGTTCATAAACAAAATGAAAATACATTAAATATCAACAACTGCAACAACTCTTGAGCCAAAAAGGAGGAAAAGAAAAACCCAAAAATCTCAAATAAATCAAAAACAAAAAAAAAAACTTGAAAAAAGAAAAGAAAAAAAAACAACATCCTTGACATACACATATAATATATATATATAGATATTTAAGATAATAATCATATGTATATATAGATTAAACATAAATATATATAGTACTTTTTTTGTAGACGAAAAAAAAATATATATCACTTATTAATTTTTGTGTGTTATTTTAAGTATTTGTTTTTTTTTTTTTGAGAGAGATTAGAGAACAGAAACGAAAAAAAAAATAGAATTTGCATTGCAATGCAATCACTACCTAACAAGGGGATTGCATCAGATACTTGGGGCAATGTCTCAGCTACAAGGTTGAGAAACACTGTGAGCGATAGAAGAATTGTAACTCCTGAAACAAAAATAAAATACCAAGAATAATGTCACAAAAATGATGTTTTCTATTTTTTTTTTTTATAGATTTTGTTTGTTTTGTTGTTGTTAATTATTTTTTTGCATACCCTAGGACAAGATAAGAATGTGCTATTTGTCCTCCCTGACCCTCTTAAGTTTACATTAATTCATAAGTGATACGTACTTAAAGGCTGTAAGCTGTTAAATTTTAGAATGAATGCTCGACGTTGGCCTAGGACAGAGTTTAATTTTTTTTCGAAATTACAACTGAAAAAGTCAAATTGAAAAGAGAACTGAAATGAAATTTAAATTTGGCGTGAGGAAATACAGGGAAAACCGAACTTGTGAAAGGAGGAAGGTTGTCGTAGGTACCTATACTCCCGGTTAAAATTTGATTTGAGTTCGGGTGGTCAGTGCATTAAATAATAATAATGGAGTGGCACTGCAGTCCACAAGGTACCGGGGCCTAGCTTCTTCAGCAACTACTCGTGTTGTGCGTGCTACTGTTCTCCCTCACGAGTAGAAGGGACCTACAGTTCTTTGCCGACTGCGAACGGCACGATTTGAGAAGCTCTTCATAGACAATAAGTACCCTTTGAGTTTTGTAAGCAACTTAAAAGAGATGATTTTGTGAAAAAATTCGAGGTGTTCAGTCCAGGAATCGAACCTGAACCTTCGGCGGGTGGGTCGACGCACTTACCCACTACCCCGCGGCGACCACAATAAAAGTCTATCTATCAAAAGATGTCATAGACATGTCCACAACGTCAGGAACTGAGTCAGAAAATACGATGGATGGACCAACAGATATCGAACTGAGGATCTGATTTATAATCTTCTCTTCCATCACAGAGCAACACAGAGCACTGCGTTCCTCCTAAGTGCTTACTCTCAGTTTCGCTTTTCAAGGCAGATGTTAACTGGTGACTAAGGAGCGTCTACTGACTTGTCACCTGACAAACACCAGCAATTTGACGGATACACCACGATTTTCAAGTGGAAATGAATGTCAATAAATACTCATCAAGAACGAGTTTATTTTTGCCGAGTGGCTGTGTGAAGTTTTGTCCTCTCTCACACGTATTCTTAGTCTCAACATTGAAAGGCTTTGAAAATGTCGATGCATTCAAATGAAATATCGGGGACTCATCGTGAGGTGTGAATTTCAAGTGGCTTTGTCATTTTTGTTTAGTATCATTTGGCAAGTGATCGTAGAAAAACCCACACCACAACAGCGTCCCTGAATTGTTCACCTGTCTAACGAATATCAGCGTTCTGTAAGAAATGATTGGACGATGCGCATAAACTACCTACTAGCCTTAAAAGTGACATATTTGGTAGGATTCATACATAGACGTTATGACAATGTAGACAACCGTCATCGATAAGTTGGAAGTGTTGCCCGATGAAGATCCCTTCCAAATACAACTCTTAATTGCTTGTATGATCCAAAATAAAGAACTTGAACTTCACCTGGAGCACTTCTGGCAATACCATTCGCAAATCTGAGTCCCAGTTAACATTGGTGGATGATACTCGGGTGGTCAAACCACTTCCGGAAAGTAGTGAGGAGACCATAGTCGCTGTAGCTGAGAGTGTACACAAAGACCGGGATGACTCAATTCTTCATCGTTCTCAAGGCTTTGCCATATAAACGGACTTTGAAATTCAAGCACACAGTCTCGGTGAGCTCGAATTACAACAAGATGGGGCTACGAGTCACACACCGCACGAAACAATGAATTCCTTGAGAGATCATTTAGTTGGGTACTTAATTTAAAATTTTGCTAGAGAGTGCGATTTCCCACCGTAAGGCTATTTTATCTGGCCATATGGGGATATGGTAAATGGGGACAACATCAGTACCGAAATCAAAAGCAGAATTACTCTTGGCAATGGCTGGTTCTTTGGGTTCAAGAGGCAATTGTGTAATAGAGCCCTCTCTTAAATGACTGAACGGGCTTTGTTCAACAGCTGGATCATTCCAGTCTTCATTGCGGCGCAGAAACGTGGGCACTAACAAAAGTGGACGAGGAAGCCCTTATTCTCCTTAAGAGAAAAATTTTGCGCGCAACTTTTGGTCCTGTTTGCGCTGATGGCGTCTGGAGGAGAGCATTCAACGAATAACTTTATGGACAGGGGCATGTGCCTGGTCAAACCTCATCGGATACAACGCTCAAGATGGATAGGCCCTGTAGAGGGTATGGACACCACCGCTCCGGCCCGAAAAGTCTTCGAATCCATGCCATTGGGTCAATGCAACAGACGACGGCCTAGGTTGAGATGGCGCCCACAAAAGAGGAAGGACCTCAACCAATTTGGTGTGCGCAATCGGAAGCAGCTGGCGAAGAATCGTGCTGGCTGAAGAGGCATGTTGGTTGAGGCCCAAGTTCTCCCCGGACTGAAGTGCAAGTAAAAGAAGATGAATATGAAAAGTTTAGGCCAACTACGATTGACGAATTGGAAGCCAACAGTGCTTGTGTTACCCTCAAGACACCAGTCATTATAAGCGAATCGTTCAAAATTGGTCCTTCCGAATGGACCGTATTGAGTTTCCCTGAACTGTCGCGTTCCTAACCCTATTCTAGCCGTTTCGTTTCATAGACGATGATGTCAACGTAGACAACCGTCTGTTCGAAGGTATACCAAAGGCAAGAAAATAAGTGGCTTCTTCATTGCATAGTTATGGGCGCAATTACATGGCTTCATTACAGAAGTCTAACTGAATGAAAGTCAGGGGGACTGCCTGGACAATTTTTTTCCCTCATCGACTGTTTACACTGCGAAAGTCAGTACGACGTTTGAACGTTTGGTGAAAGACATTTGAAAGACGTATTTGCAAAATCACCTTTGAAACTCATAGTCCTCACAATCCATGTTCATCGTTAGTGCACCTCCAATCCCGCATCACTTGAATGTGGATGCACAGGACACTCGAATCACATTCAAACAATTGCAGTCCTGCCAACAATTCTTTCCGAAATTTATAAAAAGACTGAACCAGCTGCCTTAAGATAGAAATGCGTGTCTGTTAAAAATAATGAAAGGTTCAGTTCAACGCCTACTCCATAGCCAACCGCCGGTGGCCATCACAGGAGTGCGGAAAACAATATCAACTGCATCGAATGGAGGGGCGGGTGGTCGTCAATCGATCCACCGATGCAAATGCACACCGACCTTTGCACACGATTGAGCGAGCAGGTTGCAGTTAATAGCTTTGTCACAGCCCCTGACACGGTTGACTACTGATGCCAGTAACAACCAGCATTTCAACGTGGTGACAGTTTTGTAGGCTACCTGACCCAATTGAAGATATCTGTTTTTTTGCTTAGATTGAAAAACGGAAGTTAAGAGATTGTGGTCGATGAGGGGATTTCTTTATTTCAGTGAGTGGAGGAAGAGAGACATTTTGGTTTGGCTCTGAGTGTGGCTTAAGAGTATACTTAAACCGATTCTAGGACCTTTCTACATTCATTGTAAGATTGTAGATCCTTGCCAAACATTAAAACATCACAGGTCGCATCAATGTTGGAGGTGATGTGGGTCCTGAAGGAACCTACTGGGCTGGAGCATCGTTTTCACGACACATAGTTTAGCAGAAATAAAAGTTCACGAATCACCAGTCATGTCTTAAGACGTCAAGGGCGCCAATCCAAACACCAATCAATCGAAACTTGTTAGATCTTAACAGGTCACCACCAGCCAATTGCAACTAAGAAAATTGAAATTCCAAATGATGACACAGAGAGCTGCAAATTATCTCATTTCCATTTGCGAGCACATTCGGGCGCTTCCGTCGATTTCTTGTTAATAAATTTTTCGGTAATCCCCTGCAACATAAATCACACACTTTTCCCTCCGCCGTGCCGACAATCCCCCAGTTCTTAGCCGGGATAACCCTCGTCCATTTTACCAACGTCTGTCAAAGCCACTCTGAAGAAATGTCTCCCGAATTATAACCAGATGATGCACAGAATCTCATTTTTCTCGGCAATCAAAGCCAAAGCCCTGACCACTCGCAAGTGGCTAACGTCGCCGCCCTTTGCCCGACAAGTGTTTTCGCTTTTATTAAAAAATTCGCCGCTCCCCGCCCCCCGCACATTTCCTCCGCACAAAATTAAATTCCATTACATCAAATTAAATTACATTCAGAGCAAAAAAAGGGAAGATTCACAACTACGACCCAACGCCGCAGTTGCGGGCAATCTCGCGGATTTGTGGCCGCCCCAAGTGTCATCCGCGACAATAAAGATACATTAAGAAAATTAAATTAATTTAACAAAGAAAATTCGCTACTCTGTCATATCGGCGGTCGGTCGGTACCCCTCCTCTCTCGCACGCACGCCCGCACGCACCACACACCCGAATCTGGGCCCGCGAGGACGACAGCCAGAGCTTACACTTAAAATTATGACCAACTCAACTATTAGCAATGATTTACAATTATTTCTATTTTAAGTCTAATTTATTTCGTGTGGAACCTAAACAGGACCATTTGGGGGGTCCCTCAATGTCTGTGTGTTGTGTGTGTGTGTGTTTTTTTTTTTTCGAATGAAAATGGAGTTGCAACTCATCTATCTTGTTGTCTACGGATCTTTTGAATCTATTTCGATTATTGAATTTTTGTAATTTTATTTTTGAGTGAGAGAAAAAGTAGAAAATTGATGAGAGAAGGAATCGTGTGAATCGGTGCGAGAGAAAATTGTGCTTTTGTTGTTCTTAAGTGCCGCCCCCCAGAGGGGCGGTTTTTAGTTTTTTTTTCAAAAATCAAAACAAATTTTAGATTGGATTCGCTTTATTTATGTTTGTGTTTGTTGGTGGTGAGTGTTGAGCGGTAAGAGTGCAGAAGGTTTTTTTTTCTTTGTGTTATTTTACAATTTTTGTTTTTTTTTCTTTGCAGTACTTACTGTTGTACACGCTAGACGTCTGTAAATGTTTAAAATATTCTGCTCTTAAAATTTACAAATATAGATTAATTATCCTTTGATACAGTTTTTTTGTTTATTTATGGGAAGGGAAACTCCCAGTTTTTGAACCTGTGGGACAAAACAGGAAACGCTTGCGTACATGATCCTCAACCGATTTGACCGTTAATATTGAAGCAGCTTCCAAAATATTGTGGGAAAACTGTGACAGCATTGTTTGGAGAGTGAGGAGTGTCTTGTTTTTGTGTCCTCTAAAAATGAAGAACCACAAGGAGGAAGTTAACGCATTGCGAACTAACTTGTGTAAAAGGTTGCTCATTGACATGATCTGTCACTAGCAAGAGCTTCTGAAAAAGAGATCGATGACAATATGGGCCCTAAACTGACTGGAAAAGTGAAAAGGGGAAAGAAAAGAAACAGAAAAAAGCTAAAGTTGAATGATTTCTTCAATTCTGTGCCTCCTATAATTGAAGGACGACTGAAAACCTTCGCTCTCTTCAGCCAAACTTTTTCCCTTCATTACAAACCACAGACATTCAAGACTGGTACATCCTATCCCTCTCCTTCTCTATACTTTCGGCCTGTGCTGTGATTTAATTCTGGTCACTTAAGGATACTAAACAATCCCTTAAAAGCGCACCAATTGCACAAAAAAATTAAAAAGTGGGGGATTTAAATTTTTTTTTGGTTTTCCTCATTGTGTTGTTTTTTTTTAAATCGTTGACAAAAGGAGCCCTCAATTTGCTACTTAAAGTCTATACAAGATTCTGAAATATCACAAGGGACCAGGGCCTAGCTTCTAAAACAACTACTCGTGCTGTGCGTGCTACTGTTCTCTCACGAGTAGAATGGACCTACAGTTTTTTGCCGACTCCGAACGGCGAGATTTACGAAGCTCTCATTGACAATTGACACTCTCTGATTGTCATCAGCTACTCGAAAGATGTGGTGCACTGAAAGTATTCCGTCTGGGTATTTAACCTAGACCTTCGGTGTGTGGGTCGACGCACTTACCCACAACGCCACGGAGACCACTTCTGAAATATCTAGTCAATTGAAAACTGATCGCTCTAAACTGGAGATGGTGTCACAGATTAAAGACACGTCTGATGGAGAGTGTGAATACGAAGCCTCGTGAGCTTTGTATGTCGGAGGCAGAATGAACTGAAGTATGTGCTAGCTGGGCTTGGCAAAGACCACGTTTCATGTATGTGTCACAACTGAGAAGCAATTGTTTGCTGCTTTCTTTTATTTTCACAGTTTGGGTCAGATTTTTGTTTTCCAAGAGTCTTGTTGTATTTAACGAGGTTAATAAAACGGTGTCCTTAGCCTTTTTGAGAGAAAAGTTTTGCGTGCGACTTTTGACACTGTTTGCGTTGATGACATCTGGATGAGAAGATTTAGCGACGAACTCTATGGGCTGTACAGCGACATGCTCCTAGTCAAGCATCTTAGGTTACAACGTTTAGGATGTCTAACCTGTGTATAGCGTATGGACACCACAGCTCCGTCCCGAAAAGTCTTCGAATATGAGCCATTGGGAAAACGCAACAGAGGACGGCCTAGGTTGAAATAACGCACACAAGTGGAGAAGGACCTCGAGTGCAGCTGTTTCAATCGTTTGACTGGAGAGGCATGTTGATTGAGGCCCAGGTCCACTCCGGACTGTAGTGCCACAAGAAGTAGAGGAAGAATAAAACGGTGCTAAGGTCCTTCAGGAATCAGGACTTAGCAACACCGACAGCCGCTCGTGTTGTGTTTCTTCTTGTTTTGAATAGAGGGAATCTAAGATCGACTTCGAATTGTGAATTTGACCATTTGCTTGTTGGCGAAATAAAAGAGATAGAGAGAACAGGATGTTCTACATGAAAGTCGAGGCATTTTCAACTGTTTTCCTGCCTTCTTCAAATGTTTAAATGTCACATTCTTAAGATGATTCCCCAAATTGGACACTGGACAGTGGGCGTACTGTTAATGTGACATCCATCCAAATTGACTCTCATTCAGTATGATTCGTCAAAATCTCTCTCTGTATGAATTGAAGAACGAGTGGAAATGAAAAATAGCAAAATGGGTGTTTGGCTCATTTCACCCTTTTCACGGTCACCATAAGTTTCCTGCCAAGAAAACTGTCTCCAATTTGGTTGTGTCCATCATACTCAATCAGCCAACATCCGCAGATGCGGTTGCTTGCGTATATCGGTCGAAAAAATGCAATATTTTTCGAAAACATCATCGATATCCATGAGAGTGTGCGATCCACGATAGATCTTTTGTAGATCACAACTGGCTTGTATTCTGCAGTTGCACAGAGACCTATTTGCCCCAATGTCAAATGAGCTGTGGAGCAGTTGAAAACTGAAAAAAGTCGTCTTTAACGATGGGTACCATATTGGAAGGAAGAGAGAGGTAGAGCTGCCCTAGATCCATACGGTACGGATAGTGGTCGGAGTTGTCGGTTTCTTTGAACCATGCAACTGCCATCAATATCGAGCATTGGTCTGTCAATTGAATGGTGACCAACGACATGTGGAAGACACTAGATTCCAAAGTATTCAATTCATTTCCAAAAAGTCACTTTTTTTTATGGATTTCGGGCTGGTGGAGTTATCCGAGTTCCTATCCGTACCAAACGGCTCTTGGACAACACTCTCTCCGTCTCTCGTTTCCTTCAAAAATGAACCCTATCGTTAAAGGTTATTTCTTTCCAGTTTTCAACTGCTCTAGAACTCTTAGGGGCAATTTTTATACAACTGCAGAATCCAAGTCAGTTGAATCCAAGTCAAGTTCTGAAGATATGACTGTCTGAAGTGGGGGTTGGACGAAACATTGTCTGCCGCCACGTGGAGGCATGGTCGTGTCATGTGAAGGCGATGGAATTGGACACTGATATCGTGGTATTTGATTCCGGAATTTGATTGATTTCTGTTTGGCCACTTGGGAAGGGAAGGCTTAGCCCTGGTTTAAAGAGTGAGAAGAAGAACTCAGGGACAGTGCAAGAGGTACACATACACTGCACATAAGACTAGAGGAAAGGGAATCTCAACCAATTGAATGTGGGCAGCTTAAAGTGGGCAACTGTAAGTGGGCAACTGAAAGTGGGCAACTGAAAGCAGTTCCCGGCATGAGAGAATTGCCAGTTAAGGCTCATATAATTCCAGGACTGTCGGGGCACATTATGTAAAAACTTTAAAAAAGAAGAAGTGGTCAACTTTCCGAAGGTAGCTGGAGACATCTAGCAAACGGCTTAAAGGCGTTTCACAAGTTGATCTCACTTTTTTCTATTTCCATCGGAGTTCTCTGCTCAACATGAAACTTTTCGAATGTTTCCCAAAATAACAATTCTGCAAAGGTGGTCCATGACGAACGGCTACCAAAGCAATTTATGTCAGATATTTTGAAATAGTTGATTTCCGGAAATGAAGGCGTGTCATACTAACCAAGTTCTTCTCGGTTCTGGTAAGTTTTCTTGTCGGTTTCAGTAGGATTTCTTGACACCTTCAACGACGTGAAGGATAAGAGTTGTTAGAAAGAAGAAAAACACGCTTCTTGAGTTTCTCGTTTAAAGAACGACGTTTTCAGTTTCCTCAACGTCAGACCTCAACCAACTTGAAGTGCGCAACTGGCGGCAGCTGGTGAATGATCGTACTGGCTGGAGAGGCATGTTGGTTGAGGCCCAGGTCCACCACGGACATTCTTTCTGACCGCTGTTAGAAGACAATTTTCTTCAAAAGAACGACGTTTCCAGTTTCAATTCAATTAACAAATTCGTGCCGTGAATGAAAGGAAGAGGTGCTATTTTAGATTGAACTTGAAGTTTCCCCAAAATTGGCGCTCATATCCTTTGTCGACTTAAAATGTAAATGCTTGTTGGCAGACCCAAATTGTTGCGTAAAAGTCAAAAGGGAATTTCGAAAATGGACTAAAACCAGAGCTTTTCAATTGCTAATGTGTCCTTCCTTTCAATACACTTCAATTTGGGTACCTTATGGCTTTGTAGGCCTCGTAGTATCTGCAGATAATTTGAAGTTAAGCTAAAACTATCAATTGACAAATAAATTCAAGTCGATTGAGTTCAAATTTGCTCAACCCTCTTCCGCTGGTATTGAAATTTTATGTTATGAAATTTTTATTAATCCTAAAATGACAAGAAACAAGGCAAATACCCTCAAATACACTTAAATTCCAGTCAGTTAAATCCCATCACAATCTACTGCTCGTACCACGTATGAAGAGTGACCCTCAAAATCTGTTCAAGTGTGGTTGTCAAAATCACATCACACAACCTAATGGTCAATAGTTTATTCACAAAAGGCAATTAACTTCACTCCGAAGACGACACAGCACTTTGCAAATCCCACAAATTCACCCCACCCCCCCGGTCAATGTATAAAAGTATCTGCCGAGCACATCAAAGATGAATGGACGGTTGCAAAACTCTTTCCCACAATTAATTCATAAATAACTTAATTCTACGGCTTATGTGATATGTGATATGCGAGATGTGAGACATCCGAAATGTCTTCGGCTTAAGTTTAAGTACTATGAGATGATGAGAACGAGTGAGTGAGTGTGAGAGAGAGAGAGAGAGAGATGGAGAGAGAAGGAAAGAAAAAAAAGGAGGAGATCAGTCTCCTTGTGCAATTAAATGTTTTTCTCCTAAATCTACAAATCACCGAGACACTAGAGTTTGTTTTAATTGAATCTAAGTGAATTGCATAAAAGGACATTTCGCTTTCATTTTCAATTCATAAGGATCGTGGAAAAAAAACAAAAGATGCTATTTAATGCAATCTAAGAGGGTAGGACTTAAATGAAAAGAAAAGGACATGCACGAGAAGTTCGGGAAGATGTTTACTCATATATACATAAGATCCCTAGGAAAGGTTTTTTTTGGTTTTAAAACAGCTTACAACACAATTTTGGTTCAAGAAATTAGGAAAAACGAAACATATTTGTTTTTTTTGAGTAGAGGTAGATGTCCCTACAAGTCGAAGTGAATGTGTGTTCTATCTAAAACTGTCACACTGTAGAGTAGGTTAGGTAAGGTTTCCTCAAGTATACCAAGTATCAAATGACATAAGTCCTGCTTTTTCATTTTTTTTGACTGTTTTTTTGCATTTCTTTTGTTGTTGATCATCGAGAAACACTCGGAGAAAAAAAAACAAGTTAGAAATATAAAATATATATGTAACATCAAGAAAAACACATACATATATAGAGATGTATCTGTGGCCACTGATGATGATTTGATGGTTGGTATAAACGAATTTCGGACACTCGATTTTGTGAATCATTCATTTTTTTTTTTGTATTTTTTTTTTGGATAGATTATACATTTATGAGCATATTTACACTTGAAAAATGTTACGTCGATACAGTACGATATTTATGTTGATTATATTTAAATAAATGATAAGAAATGAAATTTCAAAAAAAATCATCTAATGAATGGAAAAAAGATAAAAAATGAAAAAAGAAAGGAAACAAAATTAAATTGTTTGTTCTTCACTATTCAACAAACATATCCTTTCATGGAAATATACTCGCATTAAGCACCCATTTAAAATGAATTCATATATATATAGACATATGGAATTAGCACAAGAAAAAAACAAACAAATGATAATAAAAAAAAAACAGGAAAATCATACACTGCTTGTAATTTTCTTACTTCAAAAAAAAAAATAAATTAATTTTTCTCTTTTTTTTTGGTTTTCCTTAAAATCAAGAACATAACATGTAGAAAATTCTCTAAGACGTTTCTTTCGTTCGCATACACTTTTTGCAATCCGAAACAGAATTCAAAACAGAAATTAAATCAAAAACGAAAAAAATGTCGTATTTTTTTTTTTGTTTTTTGCTTAAACACTTTACATGATACCAATTCAGAACGAAAAAATCAAACCAAACCAAAATCCAAAAACAAAAAAAAAAAAAAAAAAACAGAAAATTATGTCATCGCGGAAAGATAAACTAGAATGTTGTATTTGTGTGTTTCTGGCAATTTTTCATATAACTCAGACGTTGAAACTACAAGGACACACAAAACCGCAACGGACTTATATGAAAAATTGTCTTCAATTCAAATCTCAAAAGATGAGAAATTTTCTTTTTCTTTTATGAAATGCGAGTCGAAATCTCTGTTTTCATTTTACATTTTCATCGATAAACATTTTATTTTTTGTATGTATATTTTGTTTTCTTTCATTAAGCGAGTGGATATGTATTAAAATTTGTTTTTTGGGAATTTGTTTTTTGTTTTGGTATTTTTTTTTTGAATTCCCTTTTAATGTGATCTTGTACCTATAAGAGGAACAGCATCCGACGTTGTCGGCATTGATTCGGCAACGAGATTAAGGAAAACTGTTAATGATAGAAGTATTGTAACGCCTGGAAAAAAAATTTCGAAAAAAAAGAAATAGAAAAAAATTGGAAAATATATTTTTATAGTTTGGTTTTTTGATTTTTTTTTTGGTGGTGTTCTTCGATTTTTTTTTCGACTTTAAATGATATGAAAAAATCGAACTGAGAATGAATTAAAAAGAAACCATAAAAATGAGAAACTGAAAAAAATAAATGAGAAGAATAAATTCTGAATTAAATATTTTTTTTTTGTTTTTAAATATAAGTTAAATTTATTTATAATATTATATATATATGTATTTAATTTGTCCGAAATTGTTTTTTTTGCTTTGGTAACCTTTGAAGAAGAACTCTTTTTATAATTGGGTTCGTCCTGGCTAAAAGAGAGGAGTTGAGATAAATTCACATAGTTGACTAAGTGATGATTGGTTGATTCCTTCGTTTTGTTTTCAGAGACAAATTCCTGTTTTATTTGTCCTTAAAAGTTGCAAGCTGAATAAAAGACTGGTTCAAGTGCTTTTCAAGTCGATAACAGTTCGCCACAAAAATCGAGAAAAAAAAAACATTACCAGGAGAAAGCAGAAAAGTCTTCGAATGTGAGCCATTGGGACAACGCAACAGAGGACGACCTAGGCTAAGGTGGCGCAAACAAGTGGAGAAGGACCTCAACAAACTTGAAGTGTGCAACTGGCGGAAGCTGGCGAGAGATCGTACTGGCTGGAGAGGCATGTTGGTTGGGGCCCAGGTCCGCCCCGGACTGTAGCGCCACAAGAAGAAGAAGAAGAAGGATAAAGCAGAAAGTTCCTTTCTAACAGAAGTCAAAGAAATTAAATACGAATGAGAGACAACAATGGAGCCATCAAGGACAATACGATAAGCAAATGAATATAGGAGAAGACCGATCAGGGAACCCAGTGTTGTCCTACCACAAGACATTGAGAAGACAAGGACAGCAAAGTTTTAGCCAGCGTGAGCAAAACACAATAATATCCGACGATAACAACTCTAAGCTCCGTGTTTGGGTTGGTAAAAAATAGAGGCAGACTAAGCTTGTAAACTTTATCAGTCACGAGTTTTAAAATTAACGAAGAAACAATAGTACCCAGCAACAAATATTGCAGAAGAATTTAAGGAGCGCCTGCAATTCTCATATATTCTGAGCGGCGTCTCGAAAATCGAAAAATCTAAGCAGGAACACATTAATCTGTTGACCTTGAAATTTATATTGCCTCTCAAGAGCAGATGAAGAAGCCGAGAGAAAAGTTTAACATTTCATCTGTGGCCAAGGTAAACCTTGATGGTCTTTGGAGAAGAAAATTCAACCACACAAGGAAATGAGACTAGAAAGGCATCTACTTATTCAATGACTACGGTAATGACTCCACATAGAGTGAATAGACATCATTTCTCCAGACCAGGCTATAGCACCATAGGAAGAGGAAATGGAATCTTGCGATTCAGGAAGTACCAAATTTATGAAAAAACTTTTATTTAACAGAAATGATGAACACAGCAAAAATCCCAAAATGTTGAGACTTCCACTCCTTGGTTCATATCATCTTCCTCTTCCTCATAAGACTGTCAGTCTCAAAACCTCAGAAATGTCTGCCAAGTTTTTCTATTTCTATACTATTGCTCACGAGTAGAAGGGACCTGCAATTTTTTGCCAATTCCGAACGGCGAGATTTGCGAAGCTGTTCATAGACCGTTCCGAATCTTTGAGTGGAAATTCGGCGTATGAGTCGACGCACTTACCCACTGCGCCATGGTGACTGCTTTCTATGTCTATGGGCAGGTCTTGTAAATAGTCCTTCAACGGCATTTCTATCAGAAAATCGTGAGGAAACTAAATTGGTTCTAAGATTGATGTCTAGACATGTGCTAAGTAATGTTAAGAAGCAGGATGACACTCCACACCCGAGAGATATGTGTCCACTTTCTAGAGTTACTACTTGTGGTATGATTCATGTTAGCCTCTGTACTGGGAAGGCAGCCTAAACCTCCAAATCTGAACAATGAAGTTTGAGAAGCTTTTGTAGATGGCTTAGGATTGATCTGAGTACGATCTCGTATTATCAGTACTTCTGCGCAGCTCAAACTGGGAATATTTCACATAAGAGTCCACTTACCGATTTTATTAAGGTCAACGGCTAGCAAGTGCTTTTCGCATGCATGCAGACAAAATGTGGTTTAGTGGGTACCTTCATAGCCTTTTGTGCTCCAGGCTTCAGGTTTAATTTTTCAATTTTGAATAGGCTTCACGACCTAACTTCCACTGAGTGAAAGATCCCCCTGGTAATATTAATTCGATCTGGCAATGCTATAAATAGATGACATATCTACCTTCATTTCATGGTAGAAGACGGGATTCCTAAATTTACTTTAGACGTGTGAATACATGGTTCCGTCTGCGAGGAAGCCGAATGGAGGGGAAGACGCGAACCAACCACGAACTCTATGTGCTGCACCAAATTGTGGATGTAGTTCGGAAAGCAAAAGTACGTCGACTACAGTGGATTGGCCATATCGAGGGACAACAAAGCTCCAGCTAAGAGGGTCTTCGAATCCTATCCTCCGGGTTTTGAGAAGGAGAGGAAGGCTGAACATCCGGTATAGAGACTCAGTGATTGCGGACGCTAGAGACTTGTGCTTGGTCTTGACAACTTGAAGCAGCATGCCCGGTAGTGCCAAGAATGCAAGGCAGCTATAGCGCTTAAACCTTTTATGGGTAATAGGTCTGATACACACACACAAGCACACAAACTTTAGATCTGTGAAAATTCGAAAATAATCATCAGGCTTAAGATGTAACCTTTTACGCAAGCTCATCAGTGGATGGCAAAATGTGGGAACATTTTTCAAATTCCCACTTCGACAGCGGACTAAAATCCAAAAATCCCTTTTCCTGAAATCTCCAACAATAATCCCAAAGACTGAATCTTTATTTATCAGAAATCTAGTCATATCTCACTTAAAATATCTGAGGAACGATTAAGGATAGGGCTGAATTCAAGTTTGCTCCAAGCATCAAACTATTTGAAAGAATTCTCGAAGAAGAAGTTGAAATAATTGGAAATTGATGCTAATAAATAAACTCACTAAACAGGTACCACATGCTGTAAGAGGATTCGGGGTCTGTGCAACTTCTGTATCAGATGTTTGTTTCGAAACGCCTCTCCTTCATTTTACGGTGTGACTGTATGACAAGACACATCTGTTGTTGAAAACTTCAAGAATTTCTTAAGCAATGAGCTCTAAAATTAAATTTGAGGAAAATATTCCCTGCTCAACATTCCATTCCCATTCCGTTGCCAATTATTCCTTGGCAAGCAATGATTCAAAACTATTTTCAATTTACCGAAGCGTACGACACTCCCCTGTCCAAGTAGAGAATTATGATCTGGCACAGTTGCTGGAAAATACCGTCAACGCTGGCACATTCCATTGAAGAAACAATATCCCGCCAAACAAAAGACAACAATCTAATGGAAAAATTATTAAATCTCCATCCTCCTCCAAACTATTCCCAAAATCCAAACACTGCCTGATTGAATCCATAACTCAGAAAAAAACCTCCATAAATAAACCCGCCAACAAAAAAGTGTATATTTAAGCCATTACGACGCCTCCTCCTCCTCCTCCCATCGGTGTTCGCCGTTCTAGTCGTTGTCGCAGCGGAACTTGTTTGTTTTTTGTTTGAAACTATTCCAAAAATTGAATTTGAATTCGGTTTTATAAAAGCTTTCTCCTCCAATAAACATTCAGTCAACGATGTGAATTTATGCGAGGATATCGAACAGGGGTGTCGAGTGGAGTGGAGTGGAGTGGATGGGTGGGGTGGGGTGGGGTGGTTGGTTGGTTCTGGACTATCTAATGGTAGCTATCTACATAAGTTTTCTAACGTACCCTTCCCAGAGGAGAAAAAGAAAAACCAAAACAGGGAATGTATTGAATTCGCCCAACAGCAAATTTCGGGCTTACAGGACAGGAAAAAAAAGAATTTAAACTGAAAAACGAAAAGCGGTAGGGAGAGAGAGTTAGAAATAGAAAAACCAAATATATTCAAAGAAATCCATGTAACAACAGATTTCGATAAAATCCCTCCTTTGTCTGAGCCCACTCGGTTTTCTGTTGAATGCTCTAATTGAAAACATTTACCCATTTTCTCCTCTCACATCCGTGTTTTTCATTTCGGCGCAACAATTAAGGAAAAACAAAAAACACAAAAATCTAGTACATTTAAAAGTAAAATTTGAAATTCTCCTATTTTTTCGTTTCATTTCACACATTTTTTCTTTTGTCTGTTTTCTTGGGAAAGAAACACACATTTAGTGAAAATAAAGTTTGCAATTAAATTGTTAAGAATTAGATGAATTTGATACGCATACATACCTAATGTTAGTTTCTCTCCGGAATCGGGTGGAAGAGTGAATCCTAATAAAGCCATCGATGATATTAACACACACGGTACGATTAAATTGAAAAAGTAATAAAGTGTTCGACGACGAATTTGTATTGTGAACGTCACATCGACGTATGGTTCTGGGCAGCATTGATAGGTGATTGTGTTTTTTTTCCCAGGCATTGCTAAAGTTTTCGTTTTTTTTTTTCGTTGGTGGATTGTTGATTGTAATTTGGAGTTTATTATTAATTAGTAAATATAGATAAATACAATATATATAGTTGTTAATTAGTAAAATTTATTTTTTTGAAAAATACATAATTTTATGCATAAAGGGTAACCAGATAACAATGATTGTATTTCTTTAGCAGCTGTCAAAGTTGACAACTGATATGCTATAGCTGTTTATGAAAATTTATGAAAATTCAGTTTACCAGTCTTTTGAGCATTAAATTTGTTGAGGTACTCCTATATTCTATTCAAGAGGGAGGGAGTTTGGGAGTTTATCGAAAGTCGCACAGGAATCATACGCAAGAAGACAAACTCATCGTTTGCAATAAACAGTCAACATAGACTGACTGTCAGGTGGTGAAAATTCACACAACATTCACTACGGATTTAAAAGAAAAATAAGCAGAAAGCAGCAAGGTGTGGATACAGCGAACTTTCTCAAAGCCACCTCTTTTCTGCAGGCATCTGTCATACTTTCGCTACAGGAACACTTTTTGGCACAATTTATAGTAACAATGGTATGAAAATCCGGATACTCAAGTCCACACACGCCAAGGGCTCCGTTTAAATAAAATTCCATTTTGGTCAACAGCTTGATCATCCCAGCTCTTGCTTACGGCGCAGAAACTTGGACGCTTAGAAAAGCGAATAAGGAAGCCCTTAGTCTCCCTATCTTGGGTGCGGTAATTGGTCCTATTTGCGTTGATGGCGTCTGGAGGAGAAGTTTCAACGACGACGAGGCTGTACGGCGGCATGCACCTGGTCAAGCGTCTTGGGATAAAACTTCTAAGATGGCTAGATCATGTAGACCGTATAGACATCACTGCTGCGGCCCGAAAAGTCTTCTAATCTGAGCCAACGCAACAGAGGAGGGGCTAGGCGGAGATGGGTCACACAAGTGGGGAAGAACCTCAATCAACTTAAAGTGCGCAACTGAAGTCAGTTGCCAAGAGATCGTGCTAGCTGTTGGTTGAGGCCAGAGCCACCCTGGACTGTGGTGGCAGTAAAAGAAGGAGAAGGAGTGACGATTTTGGTATCAAACAGAATATTTCTTTCATTTCATGTGGCTTAGACGAGAATTCTTACGGCTTACGGCTTGGATGAAAATTGTAAGATATCGATGGTAAACACGGATAATCCGCTCAAGTCTTAAAGCCATCTGGATGTGATTTTGCAACGCTCCCTGGTTGAGCTGTCAGTGTGGCTAAAGAACGAGTCGCTAAGCATAACTGTACGTCCGAAGGTGGGTTCAAGAGTGAACGGATGGGCTTGGCCTTACATAATATGTTGCACAAAACATCTCTCAGCGAATGTCGAAAACCTTCCTTAGCCATTCTGAGAAGGGCCTAAAATCGTTCGAAGAAATTCACAGAAAATCAGATCTTTGCATCGGCAATCGTTCTCTGACATACTGGAATGTATTGAGATGAGCTTGGTTTGTCTAGATTTGACGTAGTGGTCTATGTTGTCAACTTGCTGCAGTAGATGATCAAATCTACTCCAACGGAGAAGATATGCAATGCAAGGAGTTTGCTCTTTTAGACAATTTGTTGATTTGAAAATTTCGTGTGAAGCTGATACGTCAGGACTAGAGTCACGATTTTTATTCAATCATTTGAATTTTTTACTTAAGCGCATCTTAGAAGGTTGCTCTCATAGAAAGTGAGGCGTCTACTATGTGTCTGTTAGTAAATGAGGGCCAAACATGCTATATACGTATACGTGGAAGGACAGACGACATTAACGTCTTTAACAGACGACATTACAGATGAGCAAAGAAGAGGAAACACTTTCAAGTGCTCAAGGAGTGCGTCTCTTTTGAGCCGTGCGAACAACATTAGTCTGGAAATAAAGGACAGAGTTACCCCAGCCACTCAAAGTTCCACTTAGATATTGATCTCCCAAAACTGCTATTGAAAGTTGGTGTCCCCATCCAGAGGTTTTGTTTCGAGAGACCAATTCGGAGTGTGATCTTTGACTCTGATAGTGTTTAGGCCAAAGACGAGTTCAGAGTGTGATCAGTAATTCTGATGATGTCTAGACCAAAGGTCAAATGACAACGCAAAAACGACGACGAACCCAATAGACTGTACAGCGAGATGCGTCAGACTAATTGTCCTCGGATGCGACGCTTGAGCTGGCGAGGGCAGGTAGTGCGTATGGACACCACAGCTTTCACTTGAAAAACTTTCAAATTGGAACCATTTTGACAAAGCAATAGAGGATGTCATCAACAGGGGGTTGAAGAATCTAAACTCATTTGGATGTCACAGCCACAGTGAACTGGCAATTGAGTGGCACTGCAATCCACAAGGGTTCGGGGCCTAGCTTCTACAACAACCACGTGTTGTCCGTGCTACTGTTGTCTTACGAAGTAGAAGGGCCCTACAGTTTTTTGTCGACTTCGAACGGTGAGATTTCAGAGGCTTTTCATAGACAATTAGTACTCCTAGAGTGTTGTCAGTAACTCGAAAGAGGCGATGACGTGAAGAAATGCGAAGTGTTACGTCCGGGAATCGAACCTAGACCTTTGGCGTGTAGGTCGAAGCACTTACCCACTACACCACGGCGACCACAAGGCGGAAAATCATACTGCCTTAAAATTTTGTTGCCTGAAGTTCGACGGAGGATTGTAGGTCCACGCTAAGAAGAAGAATTGGAGGTAGCGACAACGATGGACTGTGCCTTCTTCATCTGCTGCAGCGAGAACTACGACAAAAACTTGAGAGAAACCCATTTACATCACGGGATCACGGAAAACGAGAGTGCTGATGAATTGGCTTGGCAAGGTTCTAAAGAGGC
This sequence comes from Eristalinus sepulchralis, assembly GCA_944738645.1. NCBI lineage: Eukaryota > Metazoa > Arthropoda > Insecta > Diptera > Syrphidae > Eristalinus > Eristalinus sepulchralis. Next base: position 7,271,957 of record OX122886.1, on the reverse strand, counting down.
ATTCGTTGGGACCGAACCCTTGAGATTATTCGCTTCCTTAGTTCCGTCGACGGTTGGGTCTCGCAACAGCACAACCAGCATGACTCTCCCAGATGTAGGCTGACTAAGTCCATGCTCCCGAATGTCAGCAAGAATTTCGCGGACTTTCTGTTATCTTTAGACAGAAGAGAGTGCACAACGGGACACTTCACCTTCACTGACTACGTAAGTTTACTTGGGCTTTGTGAAGCGACGCCTGTGGAGAAGGTGAAAATACCTCAGAGCACTTTCTCTGTCAATGTCCCGCCTTTGATCGTGTCAGGTGGCGGCTGTTTGGGGGCTGAAGTGGTGGGGGCTGAAAACTTATCACAGAAGCGCCTGTTGGTCTTTCTTCGGAAAACAAGAAAACTACAGAAAAGGAAGGTACTGCCTGGTAGTACAATGGGCTAGCTTTTGAGTTGAAGCGCTCCAGTGCAGAGTTTCCTAACCTCCAACAAAAAAAAAAAAAAAACATTTAAAGTCGATGAGCAATTTCGGATTTTGGAGAAAACAAAACTTGTGTTTTAACATTGACACTTTGATTGTTGCTGAAAGGGAATTTTTTCAAAGCAAGTTCCAAATAAAGTAACCATACGGTTTACTATCATTCTTATCTGGTCATCCTGTAGAACACTTATAACCAAAAAATTAAACAAAAATATTTTATTTTTTTTTTCATGCATTCTCAAAAAAATCGAAAAACTACAATTTGTTCATTTTTTCACATTCAAAATTAAAATATATGTACACACACCTACGAAAAGCATAAAAACAAAACTCAAAAATGAAACAAAAAACAAAAAAAAAGTATATATACACACACACACATACACAGATAGAGATAGTAGGTAGAGAAATTTTCTTACTAACCAATCAAATACCACTCGCCATTTGTTATGAAATCGGAAAGATCCCCTCCATCTTCGGAATTCAAAACCAAATCCAACTGTTTGTAATAATTATGATTAAGTAATGGTTTTTTTCGTTCGGTGCAATAAGCCATTTGTTTTTTTGTTTTTATAAAAATTAAATAAATTAAAAATATATACACAGATAAATACACACAGAAATAGTATAGGTTGAAAATGTTTTTAGTGTTTTCATTGCACATTAAAAAGAGTCTAGATTCATTTAAACCAATTCAAGGACAAAAATGAATTTTCAGAGTAACAGGTTGAGTGAGAGAGAAAGAGAGAGCGAGGAAACGGAAATGAAACACAAGAAACATACACGAAATCAAAATCAAAACCATAGTTTGTGGTCAATTAAAATGATAAACCCAAAAAAGAGATGAAAATCAAAAACTGAAAGGAAAAAAATGTTTTTTTTTTTTGTTCGTTAATTTATTTAATAAGAGTCTTTACTGATGTTAACCTTTTTCTGTTTTCAATTTTTGGCTAAACCATGCAAAATAGTCTGAAAACTGTTTCAAACCACATTTTTCTCACATGATTCCAATTAGGGATGGTTCAGTCGTTATTTTATCTCATTTTCTTTTATTTGATGTTCGACGTTTTTTTTTTTGCTTCTCTTTTTGGAAATTTATTTTTATTCCCGGCAAAAGGTAATGGAGAAAGTGTGTGAGGATTGGCAGCAGGGGGAGAATAATGCGTTCACATGAATTTTGTTTTCCGTGCTCTTCTTTCAGCCCCCCCATTTCGTTGCTCTTCCGTTGCTCGAATCGGATAATCAAGTGTGGGCGCACGATTTAAAATGCATTGGTTCGTCGGTCTTCTTATTGATTCTCATCATTATTGATGATGATGAAAATCGGAAAGAATGAACTGCTAAAAATCAATTACAATTCTTTCTTGGCGCTCCTGTTAATCCTGAGGTGGAATGATTGTTGCGCGGGTGGTGGTAGTGGAATTGAGAATGAAGAAATGTTGTTAAGGTAGTTTTGAGGGTGACCTCGGGAAGTGACTTTAAATCACTGAACAGTGAACTTCACTTTGGATAAAGTTGATTTTTGTGAAAATTGTGGGGAGGAAAGGGGGAAGGACACATTGATTTTTATTGAATCATGTTCAGTGAGATTTTCCCCGGGGGGGATCAACACATTGAGGCGGCCACACAAGTTCTTTGAGAGATTTTAATTAACGACAGCTCCACTTCACTTGTTATCGCACAAAAGATGCAGACATGGACTCAAATTACATTTGGAAACTTTTAAAACAAAAAAATATTGTTCCGCGTGATTTTTCTTTATTGAATCCTGTGTAAAGGTAAGTGCTTTAGTTCGGAGGCAACTAAGTTAGTTACTAACGGCGAAGTTCTCTCTCTCTTTTTTGTGTTTTCTGGTGTCCATGGTGAAGAGAAGAGAACGTGTAATGTTTGGCGCTTTTGGAAAGCGAACTTCCAACACAAAATCGAATTTCGTAGTCAGGATTAGGAGGAACAACAATTATTCATATCTGTGCGTCCATGTGGTAGAGAACACATTACATCGTGCCGCATTTCGGTGGTGAAGTTGGCTTCCATCGAAAGTAATGGATTCACTTAGACCCAGGGGTTCATGGTGTTGTCACAGAGCCAGCTACCGTTCGTTGCCCCTGGAACCATTTTCTGTTTTGTTTTGTTTGGACGAATGCCCAGATTGATTTGATATCCTTTTAGGACATATCCGTTGGTTCATTGTTGTGTTGTGCTGTCAGTGACATGACTAATTGTATCTTAAGTTGGAGCATAGCATAAAGCTAACTAGGTTCCTCTTTTTATTTCCTTGACAAGACATGACACGGTGAAAGACATCCGTGTAGGAAAAAGTTCCGATTAAGCCATTGAATTGTCTAAGTTTTGCCCCACTTGACCAGTTTACATTGGCTTGATGTGCACTGAAAATTTTTGTCATATTAAAGCCACAAAAATAGAACAGGCTGTATCTGATCGAAAAATGTGATCAAACAAAATGACATGCCTTCCTTATTTGGTGCCTTATATAAGCTGAAAATCCCAGGTGACCGCCCATAAATTTTATACCCGTCTATTAGTTAGTAGCATGACTAATGGAACTCAACAAGATGCCATGTGTGTTCGCTCAAATTAAAAGTAATGTGTTCCACCTTTTGCGACCAAAAATCATAACCGCGGCCACATATTAACTAGTAGAGTGATGAGTTGTCAGAAAACCCCCTCTCAAAGCAAACCAGTCATGGTCCCTTTGGAAGATTGTTGGTTTTATTGTTTGAGCTCTTACACAGAGACAACCTCAACAAGCATTCAAGTGCTTCCATTGGTTAAACAAACACAAATGCTACGCAAATGGCCAAATGATAGAGAATATTTTTGAACTACTTTTGCAAGGACAATTTAAGAGGAGATTACTCTTGTACAGTTTAGAGGCCCAATGCGACAGCTCGACCAATCGAACCGAATGTTTAAAGTATGTGGGTGATTCATCGTGAGGTTGGATTTTCAATTGGCTTTTTTTGACAGATCGCGCGTGTCATTTTGTTGCCAAGTCATCGCCGGGAGACTCACACCGCAACAGTGTCTCCACATTGTTCAGCTGGATAGCGAAAATCTGCGTTCAGAGGGAAATGTTTTTCATGCGATTCGAGGAACTATTGCCAAGGCCATTCGCAAATTTGAGCCCCAGGAAGATTACACTCCACCATTTGGAACACATTGAGCAGTTATAACTGAGATTGTACATGCAGACTGGTGATCATTCGATTTGTCATCGTTCCCAGCAGCCTGCCCATGTAGACGAACAATGTGCTTTCTGAAGATTAAACAGATGTTCTCTGTGAGTTTTGGGTTTCAACCGGACGCCGCCACAAGCCATTCAGCGCTTGAAAGAATGGACTTGATGGGGAAGCATTTTGATAAACACTTTAATTCATGTTTTGCTACGGTTAATGGACTACCTAGATCGTACAATATCACAGCAGGAGACTTCTTTCTCTGGGAGATTTGTAAAGTTTAAGCCAACTGCGATTGACGCTGCTGAAGCCAACATTACTCGTGTCAATCTGGAAGTACAAGTCCCTATGCTTGAAAGAATCATCGAAGATTGTACCTTCCGAATGGATCATCTCAGACGTAGTTGCTGGAAACATTTTCATGACACCCCTCTTGAAAATTAAATGCCATGAATTGTTCTTTTAAGGAAAAGTGAAAATTTCAAGTTTACTTTCCAATTTATGCACTTTCTTTCCCATTGTAAATCAAACCTCACGATGAATCACCCTTTAGCTTTCTTTTTATCAACAAATCATATTTCTGGACATTTCCTTAAGTCATAACATAGATCTTTAGTTCTCTCTGAACACAATCAGCAACTCAAGAGTGCTAGAAATGCGTGCCGACACGAATCCAATGGGCAATATGCTTCCCGGACGCATCTATTACGCCAGTAAGCAGAGAGTAATGAAATCGATTTTGCCCGTCAAGGATGCACTGGTAGACGTGAAGCAGAAGCTAGTTGAAAAGTGATGGCGAATTGTCCTTTCTTTCCCACTTTACCGGCCCTAGGCTAAGAAATAAAATTGTCGCTCTCATGAGCCCTTTCAAGTCATGCACAACGGTGAAAGCGTCTCCCACAAAAGTCCACAACCGCAAATGATTATTTTCCAGTTACCATAATTAGCCACCCCACTTACCATCGCCTCACACAAAGTTTCCACCACCTTTGCGGTGTATTTTTCCAATCAATCAAAAATGAAATGTTTGAATCGTTTCAAAAACAGTGAAAAAAGACAACACTCTAAAAATGAAAAATGAAAAAAAAAACTCAAAACTGTGTAAATAAACTTAAAAACCGTGTAAACACATCGCACCCTTAAACTGACCACAAACAAAATGCTCATCTTGGCTTGATTGACACTGGGCGACAGTTTGGTTGAGAGTGTGAGAGAGAGAAAGTGGGTGGGGGATGAAGGGTGGAAGGTGTGGACAGCCACACACTACATGCCATCGAGACCGAGCGAAATGAACATTTTGATTGTGGTCGATTGCTTGTGGAGTTTATTCAATAAATAAATAATCTGGTTTTGCAATTCTCAAAAACGCAGTGAGTTAATTATTCGAAAATGCAGCGCTCTTGCTTTTTGTCGCATTTCTGAGCTGAAAGTCAAACAAAAACAACGCGCGCAAAAAAAGGAAAAATCACTTAAATTGCCGAGCAAACAGCTCCGCATGGAGCGGCTGCGGGGAAAAGATAGCGAAAGGCAGTGAAGTCGTGATGTATAATGATGCTTACTATTTGCAAAATGGGGTTAATGAGCAAGTTTAAACATAAAACGGAGGAGCCGAGGAGCAGATCGCGGTGGCGCGGGCCGACGGGCGGATCGATTTTATGATTAACTGACTGATTCGCCATCCACTCCGGTCTGGGACGGCGGGGCGCTGATGCTGATGAGTACGTGTGCGCGCGTTGAGTAGAGTTGTCGACGGTGTAGGCGGGAGGAGCCTAAGGAGCGGGCAATTATTTGATGACTTAATTGAATTCAATTCAATGGAAATTCCGAAACACTTTCCACCGAGGATTGCTTTGACAGGCAAATGGCCTCAAGTGGGGCGCCATCTGATCCACCACTTGGCAGCTAGTCAAAGGAGTTCCGCGGAATGCAGGGAATTTATTTATTCTGTTTTTGTAGGAGGGGGGGGACGCACATGATAATCTGTGCGTGGTGGCAAGCGGAGCACTTAAGATGATGGTCATCAAGAGGCCGACAACTCCTGGCAAGCGCAACTCTGTGAAACTTGCAAAGGAAGATAAACAAATTTCATTTTTTTAAAGGACTTTGCCGGATGATGCGACAGCAAATGAGTTTTAACGCAGAATCTGATCAAAGGAACTAGGACTGGAGTTTGAGAAACTTCAAGAAAATTGTTGAAAAACTTTGTCAAGACGGTGAAATATGCTCGTGGCAATTAAAATGTCCTTGTTCAAGATACAACGGTTTCTTCGATTCCACTTTGTACTTTGAAAATTTAGTTTCAAGAAAGTAAAACATTTGCAACTTATTGCTTAACTGGATGTGTGTCATTATTTCCTTCATACGCAGTCTACAACGAAATGAGTTTAGTGAACCGGCTTAGGGAGAGCCGATGATAACAAATAAATATTCCTTGTTTGCTAAACAGTGTCGATGTTGGTATTCCAATAAGTAACTTGCTCGATCTCCAATGCAACTTTAAGCCAGTGGCAATGACGACAATGTCAGTTCAGCATAGTGAGGAGTGTCCTCAAGTCGTTCTTCGTCCCCACAGCCCCTGCAGACCAAGACTGAGGCAGTGAAAGAGAGAGTGAGGATTGTCCTCAAGTCGTTCGTTTTAACCAAAGCCCTGGTAGACCTAGACGGAGGCAGTGACAGAGATAGTAAGGAGTGTCCTCAAGTCGTTCATCGTCGTCACAGCATCTGCAGTCTTAGACTGAGGCGCTGACAGGGATAGTGAGGCGTGCTCTCAAGTCGTTCTTCGTCCCCACAGCCCCTGCAGACCAAGACTGAGGCAGTGAAAGAGAGAGTGAGGATTGTCCTCAAGTCGTTCGTTTTAACCAAAGCTCTGGTAAACCTAGACTTAGGCAGTGACAGGGAGAGTAGAAAGCGTCATCAAGCTTCCTTTCCCAGCCCTAATCGTTTATGAGTTGCCTTCTCATTTTGTAACACTATAGATGATTGTGATATTTTGTCAAAGAAGCGACAATAAAAGTCTCTAGAAAGTGCCACTGATTGTCTGCTTAATTTTGAATGCTATTCACTATCCTGCGTAAACTTGCGAGCTGATATGTGATCATTGGGGTTCGAGGAATGAACGTTATGAAAGTCAGTCGTCTAGGTGATGAAAGGATTAGCGTTCAACAAAACCTCTGCAAAATTAAATTGTTTCATTGAAAGATGTCTTTCGTGTGAGTGATGCTCCATTCACTTTGCACAGTGTCTTGCTGTGGTGGGTAAATTTATACACACTGGTTCCACGTAAAAGTGGAAGATCTGCCGGAAACATCGCCGCTTTTCATTAATATCCAGGACGTTGCGTAGCTGACAAGATTTTGGCCATTGTCAGATGATAACCTTGTTACTTGAGTCCGCATCTGTGATTCAACACACAACTGAGACACAAAAGCTTAGATTCGTACTGCGCTATGAACGCTTTAATAAGCAGTATAAGCGAAGTAGTCATTGCATTCATACAACATGTTCAGTTTAAGACAATTTTAGCCCTTGAATTCGATATTTCTTCTAGGCACAACTTCCTGTTTTACATTTGGGTACACCTTTAACTAACATAGATGTCAGTTTTCTCCGCCACCGGTCTTCAATATCACAAAACGAAGCAATTCAACGCGCCTTAGAGTTTTCAACTTCAATTGCTTCTTATTCGCTGGTGTGCAAGTGTACCCCAAACAAAATTCCCGGATAAAGGGCAACACGATTTCTTTCATGATTTAAGAAATGTTTGCAAACAGGATTTTTATGCTTCAGGCTAAGAAAAGGCAAAAGAAAAGCATTAAGCTTGATGTGTAATATCAAATAAATGACCGCCCCACTCCTTGATTCTCATAATTTAGTATGCCAGTGTTCATTCAGCTGAGAGTATCAATTCAACGCAATGACTGGCTTAATTAAGAGCAGATTACAGCAATAAGCTACTGCACGACCGTACCGATTTCTCCACACACACGCACACACACCTATGTGCATGTACTCATCCAGCATCCTGTGTGTGTCTCTTCAGCCTTTGCCCGGTGCTCCTCTCTAATGCGAAAATCGATTTAGCAAATCAATCTCTAACCGAAGAACAAAAGCAAAACCAAAACGAAAACCAAAAAAGAAAAAAATAAATCAAATCAAATCACCTTACATGTTCATTAGCACAAAAGAAAATCCCTGAATTGTCGCTGGTGCTGTTTCCTCAATCGGATCCAGCCACCACGAGATCGTCGCATAAACAAAAAAAAATTTTGTTTTCTGTTCTGTTCTGTGTCTCACACACATTCAGTGTGCAACTCTTTTGATTTGTATTTCTTGTGTTTTTTTTTGTTGTTGTTTGATATTTTTTTTTTGTTTGTTCATACCTGATTTCCATCGTAAGTCCAACTACCGAATTTCATATCGCAGTGTTGGTCATCAAATGGGAACCACGTGATGTCTATCTTGCATGTGCTCTTGAAGATACCAGGGGGCACGTACAGACAACTGCCGTTATGCCTGACCACAATGTTGGTGTGATACGTGCCATCGAATCCCTCATCCGCACTAATAAATATTACACGATATATACATACATACATAATATAACAGAAACACAGAGTTGTAGTAGTTGTATTTCAAAAAAAAAAGAATTATCCCTACGCGTTCGATTTCATACCGCCAATAAGCCAATTTTTCATTTTCTTAAAAAAAAACCACGTAAAGTTCCCTTTGCTTGAAATCCTTTTCTATCCTCCCGGTTGACGAGACACGCCCACTTCGCCGTCGCGTGTCAAAGGAACAAAACTGAAAACACGAACAAAACGCACACACAGAGAAAGCATTTAAGAAGCGCACGAGTGTATCGATTTCATCGGGCAATGACGCAATAATTAGTGAAGCAAATTTGCATATGGACTCACAACAATCACGGTATTCTAACGGAATTTATGAAAACTCAGAGAGGGGCCGCAGAGTGAGGAGAGAGTTTTTTCGGTAAATATTTATTCTGTCAATAGCTCGGAGATGTGTTCCTTTAATTTTGTGAATGGAGCAATGTTTTTGGCTCGCGTCCTTCTGCTCCTTGTCGTGTCGCGTTTTTAATTTGGCCGGTATTTGGTTGTGTATGCGAGCGTCTTAAATTTGATTAAACTTGAGGCAGGTTGGAGACGGGACGGAGCCGTTTGCGGTCGTTCAGATTTGATTGTGGAAGGAAAGGAATTTTTTGGTCTTCTCTCTTTTGTCAAGGTCATGGATGTGGTGGCTTGGGATGGGTGGGAAATGACTTAAGTTTCGGTTCAAAAGATTCAAGAGCGCGTGCTGCTGAGTGAATGAAAGTCATTCCTTTCGGGGAATTTGTTGAATTTTTGGGAGACGATGCAACGAGCTGAGATGAAGGAAAGCAAACTGAGGAAAGCTGAGGATATATTCAACTCTAAGCATTTGCATCGAAGGAGGTAATCGAAGAAGTAAGCAGGTACAAGAACGTTGCTAAGCAAACTTCTCGACCAGAAGTTAACTTCTCTTTCTCTCAGTCTCAGTAATAAGTGAAGCTTGTCACCCAGGTTTGAATCTTAAGTCCGCCAGCCGAAGCAGAAAAGAACAAAGCTTCGTTTTAAGCGATGGTCTCTGCTTACATAGATTCCCACCTAGAGCTTTGTTAATCAGACTAGAAAGACATTAGAAGTAGACTGACTGACTTATTGATACAAGGGGGCAACGGACTGGCCACCTTTGTGTCTAGAAAGTGGATTAAGAACGGACAAAATAAGTAGTCAGTGGCAGAGGACATAGAAATAGTAATGTCTGAAAAAAGATCCTAGCGCAAAACCAAGTGTATTCCGTTGCCAAGGAACACAAAAGTCTTCAAGAGATCGCCTTGAGGTGGCAAAGAACCTAGTTCCACCAGAACTGAGATTAGAATCAGATTTGCCTAAGGCAGTCGCTGCTCCTTTTGGCTCAAGGGTCAATTATGCCATAGGAACCTCTTACGATGTTTATAAAGCTTTCTACAATACTTTGAGCATCCCACTTCTATTCTATTGGCCAGAGACAAAAAAGCCTTTAAAAGCGAATGGCGAAGGCAATGGTTCTGGTTGGCCCGATGGCAACCGCCTAGTTAAGTCTTTTGGGATGCAACGCCTGAGTAGAATATGTAGAGCTCATAGACAAAATGTCTTTCAAAATCACAGCAATGTGACACGACAGCAGAAGGCGATGGGTGCATGAGGAGGTAAGCTTCCATGAAAAAAACGATGAAGGACTGAAAATTGTCCAAAGTCGTGGTCTTTCAAATTTTGTCAAATTCGACGACAATAATTGAAAGAAATTATTTTTTGTGGGTTCAAGCCTTTCCAAGCTTTTCGAAAACAAAAGTTTTAAAGGCATTCAAAGGAAGTTCCATTTTTGAAGACTTGTCTGTGATGCAAGACTAGGCGCCTCAGTTACTCAAGTTTCAACTGAGTTCTTATTTGAGTGACAATCACTGCACCTTGGTGGGGAGGGAGCCCTTCCTTACATGTCTGCCGTTCTATGGGCATTGCTTGGTTGTCGTCTAGAAGGTCTCTGTAGTCCCAGTCAGTCCCAGACTGGTCTGATCGAATGGTTAAACAGGCTGAATCAGTCCAGTCAGTTCGCCTTTTCCCGCGATTCGTGTACTAAACCATAGCCAACATAACACTCTCAGAAGAGCGAAAGCCCTGCCTTCAGACTGAAATAAAGTTTCAGGGGCTCCTGGCCTCTCGTGACACCAGAATTTATCCTCCGGTCGCGCTATCGCTACCAGTCAGGGTGTCTCAACCCCTAAGTCTGGTAGCCACCATCACACCAAAGGGTCAATGGCTCCAGCAGTGATTCCATTGACACTAGTAAGAGGACATCATTTTGAAGCTTAATCCTCTGTGACAGATCTTCCGAAAAAAAACTGAGGACAGGAAGCCTAAAGGTATCCTGGGCAACGAAAGATAATGAGTTTGTAAGGCAGGAGACGGATCTGCTACCGGCAGCTTATAAGGAAACGTCCTTCGCCTTTATTGGGGTCGCCTCTATTGGAAGAGCAAATTTTCTAAAAGATGTGAGAGGTGGAAACTATAGGTGCCATGAAGATCAAGATCAGTCTTGCACAGACAAACGACCTGTTGTGCGAGGTATGTGGTGTACGTCTCATAACAGACGCACTTAGTTGACACGGTCTGATGGAGGAGAAGGTTAGGCATTCCTTGCAGTGACATCTATCGGGGTTGCCGTGACTGGGAGCTGAAAGAAATCGTTCTTCCTTACCTAGGAACCTGCACGTCTCTTGCAGCTTTTAAGCGATCAAAAATTGAAGAACGTGTGGATACCACTCATCCACAAGGCAACAGAGGACCACCTGGATAGAGATGGCGCACACAAGTGAAGTTTTTCCTCAATCAACTTGGAGTGCTCAACTGAAGGCAGTTGGCGAGAGACTGTGCAAGCTGGAAAGGCATGTTGGTTGAGGCCCAGGTCCACCCCGGACTGTCGCGTCATGGAAAGGAGAAGACGAGAAGCGATCGAAAACAATTTCTACATCTGTCTTGGTGAAACAGATGAGGTGAGAGTAGGACCGATTAGGAAACTCCTCAAGGAAACAAACTGGATTGCGCAGTGAGATTGTAAAGGAGTAAGTGGACTCCAGCTGTAGATCTAAACTTAAACCTTTAAATTCTACACCTTCTCTTGACACAAAAACCAGTGTCAAGGATGTGATTTTGAGTCATGGGATTTATAAATCCAGTCACATCCTTTGGGCATATTTTAGAGTACCTGGCATTCCAACAGTGTGTTGAAATGGTGGCTTATAAGGATTGAAAGCCATCGACTAGGATTTTTAAAGACATCTCGGATGGAAGACCTTTGGCCTCGAAGGATGTCCGAAACCCTGGGGAGCCTGCCCAGATCCTAGGACATGGACAAATGGCTGTCTTCAAAAAAGCCCAGACCCTCCATGTCTCACTAGCCTGAAATAAGTAAGAACGCTCTTTGAATGCAAAGATTCAAAGGACTTGTGCCTGTTCACACAATGCATATTTTCAGTCCCATAAAAGGAGCTTCAAGTGAAGGTTTTCTTTCTTCAAAACTGAGAGCCTTCTGTTCAAAAATTTTTAGCGCGGAATGATGTGCATGATAGACAGTCCTGAAATATTGAAATATGTCCCAATCATTGATTTTAGATCACGCATAGTCCATGGACCAAAATAACTCCCATCACATACATAAGTGGCTGTGAAAGAATTTATCATAAATTCTCTTTTCCCAACAAACATCCATCTCTAAGAGGCGAATCTTGTTGAAAAGCCCCACTCTTCGACTACTTTGTCACTCAAACAAATCACCGACATCATCACATAAACCAGCAGCCATTGATATCGATGGCATTCCACAAGGTGGTTGCCTCCGTCACGTGCCCTCGCCCTTAAATAGACGAAGCGGCGCATATTTGTGCGTCTTCAACTCCCAGCAGCGTAAATTCACGCCCAAAAGACAAATCCATATCCTTTCGCCAGCCAACTCCCATAAATTGTATCAAATCTCCCAAGACGGTCTTAAATTCCGCCGCACACATAAAATCCATTTCATCACATCTCCAAGTGGGGGGGGGAGGGTGGTTGAAAATCTCTGCTGACTTGCCTTCCAATATCCACATTGGCTGAAAGAGATCAAGTTTATGGCATCCAACCACGACCTTAAAGCCTCAACCATTCCCCATTGACACTCATCCTCTGCGGTGTTTGCCTGCGGTGTACGAACCAAGTTATCACCTTCAAAAAAAAAAGAAAACTTCGCACACTCATAAACACATCCGAGGTCAACGTATCCTCCTCCGACCGTGTCTTTCGTCAACAACCCCGACTACTTTCGATATGAGTTTTGAAAAACCCAAGAAGCATCCACTTCTTGCCAAAAAAAGCGAAAAAAAACGTCGAAACACGGCACAAAGTCATCGTGTTTCCATTTAATATGCAGCCGCGAACACCAGAGTGCACACAAGACTCCAACAAACTGGCAGCTCCAGCTTTCACTCCAAGCGTGTGTGTGTTTGTGTCTGTGACTTTTCGTACGCCTGCTTGCTGTCTTCCCGTCCCGTCCAATTAATCTAAAAGCCTTTTAATTTCACGGTGAGGCAAAACAGACTGCTGTCGGGGGGCAGGCGGATAACAAAACCAAACTCAGCACAGCACAGCACCGCAGGAGCCTACCGCACAACGCTTTCATCAATTCATTCACTCGTTGTTCTTGAAATGCCGCCACCACCGTCGAGGTGCGGCCACTCTGCCCTCCGAAGGCGAAAGTCACGAAAAAGTAGCTGGAATCCGCCTCAAAGGAATAACTTTTGTTTACGTGTGTGTGTTTTCAAGTGGAGGGGTCTGCCACTTTAAAAAGATTTCGAGGCCGAATTAGAACGGGTCAGGACCACAACTCATGTTTGCGGCGGGCATGGCGGCGGGTGTAGAGGGGGGGAGGGGGAAATAGTTTCGTTGTTTGATGCTTATCCTTGGGAACACAGACCAGAGACCGAGTGGAGGGGAGAGTGTGCAAAAGGATACATTTTCCAATTGAGAAATTGAAAATTGAGTTTTTATTACATTTGGGCCGTATTACCATGTTTGGCACGTACCGTCTCTCGCCTGCATATCGATCCGGAGATATTTGTTTTCGGTACGAGATACGACGCTAATTGAAGTTGCCATAGTCGCAAACTGACTAATTCAATTATTCCCTCGCCCTCACACCCACATCCAACCGGAGTCCTCTCATCATCTTGTGCAGGATAATGTCATTTGCATTCACTTCGTTTCGTTTCGTTTCGTTTCGTTTGAGTTTTTTCCACATTTTACTCCTCGCCCCCTGAGCGTCTTCTAATAAATTAAAGCATCAACTGGATCTATGTACATCCGTGTCCCCTTGAATCCTTTATGTCCGGGATTAGGATCGAGTTGGATTTGAGGCGGATCAGGCTCTTCACAAAAGTTTCCCTCCCCTCAACGGAGAAGCAGAAGCAGTCTCCACTCCAGGGCGAATGGACAAAGACAAAGTGATGAATGCGACTAGGAGCAAAAACGGCAAGCGTCGCTCCATCAGGTGGCCACTGTGGAGACTGTGTGTACGATCCGCGGTGGATCGGAGTGTCTCTTCGTGTGACCCACTGTGTTGCATGCAACTGCCTGCAGCGGCGGCGGGGTGAGTAATTCCGGCTGACTCCAGGTGTGCGGTTTGTTGCAAGGGATTTAAATGCTTACCGAAGATTACCGCTACGAATTTACTACCAACACTATTCTTTGGAATTTAGCCTCTTCCCCCTCCCTCGACCACAGGGAATGTGCTTCGAAATGGGGTTAGCTTCCAGTTGAACTTTGAAAAACTGCAAATGAATATTGAGGGGGGGGGGGTGAAATTAACGGATTCTTCTCCAACCACACACACATACATATGTGAGTACCCTTCGAGAGTGCGAGAAAGTTTCCCCACGGTGCGCAGCAGGTTTGTTGTGGTGCAAAGACGAACTCCAACTGAAGGGTATTCTGCAAAAACCTTGATGGCTTGGGCAAGTCCAGGCGCAAGTTGAAAACTTTAAATTGATGAAGGATTATTCCAACGGTTGCCGATGGGGGGGGGGGGGGGGGGCGGGGTTTCAGAGAGAAGGTGCCACAACGCTAACGCATGTAGAAAGTTTGTTGCGAAACTTTAGGCGCACAGCACAGCACAGCACACACATACGGCGCGCCGTGAACGAGGTTAAGTTATAAATAGTTGCCAAGGGCTCGAAACATTATCCCATGAAAACTAAGTACTGCTCGATGGGTGTGGGGGGAGGTGAAGGATGAAGGGTGATTGAAGCACTCTGCGAAGTGCATTCTTGAAGAAAATAGTACCGCTTTTAATTGTAGAAAATGAACTTGATGCGCGGCGAAATAATGGGCGATAGGGCGAAGGTGTGCGCTGCCGGCAATTGAATGGGATTCAGTCGAAGGAAAACTGGAAAGTTCTTGAACGCTGTGAGGTGGTCCTTATCAAGATTTCTGCATAATTGTTATGTATGAGCGGAGCTGGAGGAGCCTTAGTTTGAGTGGAGTTAAGGAAAGTGACTTTGTATGCTTCATTTGAGGTTTTCAGGTGTTTCACACGGTAAGGGGGCATTGGATGGAATTGTAGGGACATGGGCAATTTAAATTTTCTTGAAGGAAATTCTAGACATTTGTGAGAATCGAGGACGTCTTCAACATCGACTCTGTGGTTAGCGGCAGCAATATTATCCACTCCAAGAAGTAGTAAAATAGTAAACCAATGCCATGGGGGATCAAGTTGGCGTAATAGCGGTTTCTGTTCAGATGTGTACTAGATCTTTAAGTTGTCAGTTGTCAAATGATTTATTTTTAGTTTGGCTTTAGATTTGACTAGGATGAAGCCTGAACAGTGTTTCCAAATTGTGTAAGAGCATGCTGAGGCACCGTTACATCCACAAAAACTGATTGTTTGGTTTGCTTCATGGGTTGATGGCATTATTGGCCAGAACGTTGAAGTTGAATGATGACCGTCATAGACTTTTTCGTTCATCAATTGAACAACCCCGATGTGCAGGAGGTGTAGTTTCAACTAGACGACGCAGCGCGTTACACAGTTTATGCCATAATTGACTTTTTGAAAGAAACGTTTGGTAACCCCAAAGTCTTGCGATATGGCCTCATGAATTGACCAACATCCAAGATTGTACTATTTAACGCTGCTTGTCTTTTTTCTTGGGAAGATATGTGAAGTCGCTAGTCTACGGCGATATGAACGAAACTATAGACCACTTGAAAGACAACAGGAAATGGTTCATGATCATATCCAAAGTTCATGATTCCTACGCGATACCACAGAGATCCGCACTGAGTCGTCTGTCAAAGCGGAAAAGAGTCCTTTTCCCGTGATCTGAAATATTTTCAGATTTTTCAAAGAATCCACATTCTAATTCTTACAATTTCTGAAGGATCTCATAAGGACTTTCAAACCAGAGCTTCGAGCTCGAGATGCTGCGCTGAAGATGGAGTAAATTGCTCACATGCTGCATTTCAAGACAGCTACTCGTATATCCAAAGATTAGTCTTTCACTGACAAAGGACGTAATAACGCTTGGAAAAAGTGACTAGTTCCAGTTTGTTGCCTGAAGGGGATCTTCTACAATGACTTATGTCGGGGAAGTCAAGACGAGGAAGAGGTCGCTTCGAGAGCTGCCCTTCCCTTGCGAGGAGTAGGAAAGAAAGAAATTCTTAGGAAAGACTAACTGGTTGAACTTATAACTTGAAGAGAGTAGGTGGAATCCAGGTGGACTGTTGTGCACTGCATACAGTGCGTTCTTTTGAAAAGAAATTTTGAATCTGCCACCGCCACTTCTGTACGAAAATTTGTGCAGACTAGTGGTGCAAGTGGACAACATTTTTGGTCCCCGTCGTCGTATAGTGCGCACGTACAAGAATGGCCGAGAGCATGAAACTCAGATCGCGAACATCAAAATACTATCGATCTCAACAGCTCATATTACACTTTTGATGAGAATTCTGTACAGAGACATAACAGTTGAAGGCGTTTCGCATTGGCATACATTTCCACTGTTCTTCCACGTCCACAAAGCTTCTGCTTCGAATATTTCTATGACCTGGTCCTCAGCAGAGATTAATTTATTCAGACATCCCCCCCTGAGATAAGTGACAAACAAGGACTGTCTGACTGACTAATCCCACGTGGGAAAATATATCATTCGAGGATACAGTGCTTGACGAAGATTATCACTTGGGGAATTGGTAGTATAGACTAAGATTGAGATCCTCAAAGTAACTGTTACAGGCTATACCTTATATTGTTTCGAAGCCATGCTTTGTTGCGTAGAAGCGTATGGAAACCACGAAGGTGCTGAAATCTCGCTCTAGCAGCAGAATGTTGAGGTTGTGCCCAGAGTGAGGTGAGTGGTCTAAGCTATGAGACTTGAACATTCGACCATAAGGTTGGTAACAACATTTTGATCAACTGTGGGGGTTACAGAGCAATTTTAACTCACTTTAGACCTATACGACTAAGGATTCATGCAGGATGGCCCACCAAGCCGAGAGTTTTACACAGAAAGTTCACAAAATGTATCATCAGCTATCTTGGCAATGTTAATTGGCCGCCTTGAAGCTCCAATTTGACCTCTTTTCGGTTTTTTTTCGTGGAGAACCATGAAGGAGAGAGACTGTGCCAAGAATCTGGAAACAATTGAAGCCCTTACGATTAATATCAACCAAGCAGTCTTCTACAATCCGAAACCATCAACAAGGTCTTGGCATACTGGGTTGACAGAATGAGCTTCTGCGAGACCACTGCATTTTTGATGGTGTCACTTCCCACATAGCCAACGAAACAATGGATTTTTTAAGCGGCAAACTGCGCTCTACTGCGGGATTACTTTGAGCGAGAAATTCGATGGGAGTGTGATCTCAAGTCGGGGCGATGTTAATTGATCGTCACAGTCATGTCATTGGATAACATACGAGTATTAAAAAGAGAAAGTATACGTCCGTAAGCCAAGAAATATTCAGGAGCTAAATGATGAGCTTAGTCGGTCTTTAACGACATTAAACCTCAATTTTGTCTCAAGAGTCTCTGAAAAAATTTACTTTCGGATTGAGGCATGCCATCGGAGTCATGGTGAGCATTTGGTCAATATTTTGTTTTATACACAAGCGTAACAGATTGTGCTGTAATAATTAAACATTTTAAGATATTTCTTTGAAAACGTTTTGTTGTATGAACAATTAAAAAGGTTTGGCAACGAAACCTTAAAAAAGTCAAAGAGAGTGTGTATTCACCGAAATCAAAGAACACAAGAGAATAAGGCTTGGAAATACTCTTTATGATTCGAAGGGTAATTACAAGTCAACCTTTACGTTCTGTTCTTAGCAGCCTGGTAAGGAAAGAAGTTCGGAGGAAAATTTTACCAAATTCTTTGACGTGAAATTTGAATACGAGAATTAACAAGTAGTCTGATATTTCATGGAATTTGAAGTCTCATGGGAAAAGAGAACTAGAAATGACAGACTGTAGACTGCACAGGGCTTGTGATCTTTTCCACATTCAACGATGATGCGTAATGGGTAGAGTGAAATTTGTAGTGTCATATGCTGAACAGAAGAGAGACGGTTCACCCAATGCAAAGACTTCCTTATTTATTATTCAAGGGATGTTGTCTCACTGCAAAGCACAAGGTGAATGTCTCCGCAGACTTTCTTGCATTCAATGTTGTACATTTGTGCATCGAGATCACTTAGCTGCATTATAACTGAAGGGCACAACCGCCCACAAGTGACCAGGTCCGAGCTTCTATAATAAATACTCGTATTTTGCGCGCTACTCTTCTCTGACGAGTAGAAGGGACCTACAGATTTTTGCCGACTCCGGACTGCGAGGTTTGGGAAGCTTTTCATAGACAATTGGTACTCTTTGAGTGTTGTCAGTGACTTAAAAGAGGTGGTGCCGTGAAAATATCTGAAATGTTCAGTCCTGCAATCTAACCTATATTTTCGGCGTGTGGGTTGACGCACTTACCCACTACGCCACGGCGATCACTTCCTTATTCAAAATTCACTATTCCAGGGATTTTGTCTCGCACAGGGTAACTGGTCCCCCAGACTTGCTTGCATTCAATGTTACAGATCAGTTAACTGCCTACCTACAGAAAAAAAAGAAGGCTACGTTTCCATATGCAAATTTGCGTCACCAACTTCACCCGCGGATTATTTCATATTCACAAGGAAAAAAAAACAACACCATTTTTTAACTTATGCATTAAAATTTAAATTTAAACTATTTCCACAAAAAACCTTACCATATGCCTTCATTTTCATTTAAGATTTAAAAAGTTCAAAAAAATGACTAAATCTAACAGCAATGTCGCCGTCGACTAGTATGTACGCCAAAAAGAGGGTGTAACATTAAAAATTCAAATTGGTGATATTAATTGAACATTTAACATGATATATATATACGTAACGCAATTGTACAAGAAAAAAAAAAACACAAAAAGCGGATTATATATGTTTACAAAAAATTCAAAACACCCACTTAAGACAAAAAAGTACGGATTTTACTTGAATTAACTATTTATTCTTTTTGTTTTTGGTTTCAGCAAAATAAAAACATTTTGCAACAGTAAATTGGCTTTAGTTTAAACGGTTTTAATCTTTTTTTGGTTGTTTTTTTGAAGGTTTTATTTTCTTTAGCGGCTTATTTAGAGCTTCCTAGCGGTTTAGGCGTTTAGGTCTATCTTAAGAGTTCTCTTAAGAACACAACTATTTAAAGCGTTTAGTGATTGGCATTCACTCTTTTAGCTTTTTGTCTACGTTATTGTTTTTAGTTGATTTCGAGATAAACAGAAAAAAAAAAACAAAAAATAAACCTCGAGTTGAGGGAGGAATTCGGTTTTGATAGTTTAGTGCTTCAGCGGTTTATCGTTTTAATTCTCTACGGTTAAGTCTATTCATTATTTAAGAGAATATATTTCAGTTAAGAGAAAATAAAATATATATATATTTAAGCGTATTTTGTTTTAATTTTTTTGATTTGAGGGATTTGATTTACGTGCGATACAATAATTTATTTTCGCAAATAAATTATAGTACCGACTATTTAACGAGATATTACACCAGCATATTGTTTTCTGTTTTGTGAAAAAATAAAATCAGTTTCTTTGCAGGAAAACAAAAAGAAATTCTTTACGCGTCACATTGCTGACGCATCACTCGGGGGGCGGAACACCATCCCCCCGAGGCACGGAATCGGTTTGGGGCGGGGAAAACAAATCTCGTATAATATCTGGTTAAACGACATTTTTGTTTTTTTGGTTAAACTTTAAATTAATTTCTTCGTTTAAGGATTTTTGTTTTTAAGAATTAATTTTAAAGTTTATTTATTTGGATTTAATTTTGTGTGGCATTTATTGATTTATATTTTTATTATTTCATTTTTTTTTTTTTGTTTTGTTTTGTGAGGCCCACATCAACGGCAAGCTGACAATGTACTTTCCCACTGACTAGACGACAGGCGTGTAAACTACTCTTATTGTAAATAAACAAATATATAAATATAAATAGTATAGATATATATTTTCTTTTGTTTTCTTTTTTTCTGGTGAAAAAATTAAAAGGAAAATTGAAAACAAGAAATTAACTGTTGGTAAGCGTAATGAACGAGGATAAATAAATTTGTGATGAAAGTTTATTTTGGATTTCTTTCTTTCGATTGACTTTTTTTTTTAAATATTAGAACGGAAGAAAATAGCGAAAATCAAAAGGAAAATTATAAGGTGTGTCTTTTACACAATAGCGAGTGGAAAATGCATACAAATAAGGGTAACTAATAATCAATCATATCATACTCTTCGAACTGTCAATAGAAATGCAAGGATTCAAGCGGAACTCTGCTGTGGCTTCAAGTTTTATATTTTTCTTATACGTCTGTCAGCTGCGATTGGAAATCAATTTGATCGTGATGTTGCATGTGAAGGGATGAAATTTTGTTTCTTAAGATTTCTGGTCACCAACTTGAATTGATATTGGTTTAGGGGTAATCTTCACTTTATGGAGAATTTCTTCATCAGTTATACTCACTAAGCCTAAAACCTGATTAAGCTGCCGTCAGTTTCCAGTCAAGAAGTTTAAACTCGCACAATACGGCTTCGACTGAAGAAAATCTGAGCAAGGAAGTGAATGCAGTCGAATTTTTACGGATGACTTCAAGATGGAAGCTGGGTGCCATCGAGAAGCAGCACAAAATCAGATTTCACGCTTTGGTAGAGACCTTCACGAGATCCAAGCCATATTGTGCTGTTTGTGCCTTTGTGAAGGACGAAAAAATCTGTTTTGGTGGCCCAGTAGGTAACTTTGCATCGGTTTGACAATCGCAAACTTACAAGATCCAGACTTAACTGCGAAGAAATGAAATATTTGTTTCAGCCAAGATATCATTAAGGCTTCACTCAACCTTTCGACTACTTCTTCTTCTAGTTTCACCGGTTCTAAGAAAGTTCAGAAATGCATGTCTTTGAACCATTATTTAAATTCGTTTGGATCTTGAGTCCCCACTGGAACCCTTGGCACCCGGTGTTATTTCGGTTTGCCAAAACATCGAAACCCCAAACATGAAGGACTAAGATAATGCTCTACAAAACGCTTATCCAAACCGTACTCTTAAACGGAGCCGAGCGCTGGACGATAAGCAAAACGGCAGAGCAGATTCTTGGTTCCTTTTAACGAAAAATTCTGCGACGAATATATGATCCTGCCCGCGAGCAAGGCCAATGGAGGAGAAGACACAACCACGAACTCTATGTGCTGTACCAAGATGTGTTTGTTGTTCGAAAGGCAAATATCCGTCGACTACAATGGCTCGGCCACATCGAGCGAATGGACGACAACGCTCCAGCTAAGAGCGTCCGAGCCTCCGAATTAGAGAAGGAGAGGAAGGCTAAACCTCTGGTATGAGGACCAAGTGATTGCGGACTCTAGAGAGCTTAGTCTTGACGTGCCCGGGACCATCAAGAATGGAAGGCAGCTATAGCTCAGACTCAGAGCCCTTATGTGTCACAGGCCTGATGAACAACATCGATGTTCGGGGCAATCAAGAGCGCAGTCGAAGATCGCATGACTGTCCAGGAGGTCGCAAAGCAAGTGCAGGTTCTCTAATGTTTGTTTCAACGCCGCGTCATTTTTGTTATCCCTTGACAGAAAAAACTGCAGATGACTTAACATACCAGCGCACTTTTGATCTTCGTTCAAGACCTAAGCGACTAAGGGATGAAACCCTCTGCAACATCCATGTGGAGGACAACGACGGGCATTTTTTTCTGCCAGTGTCACTTCTTTGCTTGGATCAGACGGCAGGTATTTGACGCTGATGTGGTGAGAGCTTGTGGATTTAAAGAGCGTCCTTTTTGAGGCATACAACTTTATGTTGGCAACACTATTCTAACTGGTGGCCATTTTGTCAGGTGTCAAGGGATTTTTTTTTTTTTTTGGTTTGGCAGTTCAACACGAATTAACTGACGCCTGACAACGCTTCTAAATTGTGAAAAATTTGGCCCGAAATAAGATCGTCGTTGATTTAATTTTTGCAAGCCAATTTTGCTAAGGGATAAAGATCACTTACGCTAAGAAACAAAACTGCCTTAATTGGAGTGATGAGAGATCCTCAAGTGCGTGTTAAGACACCGTTTCATCTACAAAAACTGGCTTTATGGGTTGGTGGAATAATTGGGCCGAACTTTTTTAAAATCGATGACGACCAGAAGGTTACAGTCAATGGTGACCGCTCTAAAGCCATGCTTTCTGTCTTTCTCGTTCATCAATTGAACAAACCTGATGTGCAGAAGCTGCGGTTTCAATAAGACGCATACAGATTTTGGCACATTTGATTTTTTTAAGGACATGTTTGAAAACCTCATAGTTTTACGTTTTGGACACGTGAATTGGCCTCCAAGATCGTGCAATTTAACGACGTTTGACTGTTTTCTCGGCAGGATATGTGAAGTTGCTAATCTACGCCGATAAGCCCGAAAGAATTGACCACTTGGAGGACAACATTAGCCGCTTTTGCGATATACGGCTACAAATGTTGGCAAATGTCATCGAAAATTCAACCACCAGATTAGACTACGTCCGAGCCAACCATGGCGGTCATATGACTGACTTAAATGGCTATATAATGCCAGAAGATAGTCTTTCGTATGAAGTTAATTTCATGTCGACTTTAAAACCTCTAAGACCACCCTTTAGAAGTGCCTGCTGGTATTTCTCTGGAAGACAATGAAACTACGCGTACGAAGGCTGCTGTCTCCTCAGTCGAAGTATTCTAGTGTTGGCCTTAAGAAAATTGAAGAACTGCTAAGTTTTCCGAATTCACGTTCCCTCGCTGAGAGGAGCTTTACAGTGCAAGTAAATTTTTTGCCAAACCTTGATTGTGATTCCTGCTCATTTTCAAAATTCCCCCCCACATCCTTAATCAAACTCTATCCCATCCCTTCACACAGATCCATCTAAAAATCTGAAAAATGTCCCCCATGTCCCAGCCCAAGCAACTCGTAACCAACAGCAGAGTTTCGCTTGTTTCCATCTACCTTACCTTTGAGTCGTTCGTCTTGTCTGTTTGTCTGTTTCTCATTTTTTTTGTTTTTGTGAAATTAAATTCGCCAGCAGAAAACCTTATCAAACTGAATTTTTGCAAAAAAAAAAGTAAAGCACACATGTATTCACATATATGTTTATTATTTATATCGATAGAGTGTCTTATTTGTCGGCGATCACTTCATTGGCTTATTTGTTGCAGAGCGCGGCGGCGGTGACCCGGTGACCAGCCGCATACGAGAGCGAAACACGCTGGACACAAGCACTACACTAAGTCGAATCAAAATCACTTACCTATTGTACATGAGGACGTCGGGCTTCCACAGTTTGTTCGGTGTAATCCGGAGATCCTTGACCCCACCATAGTCGGAGTCATTCCACCGGAGATTGTAGTCGTTCCACTCCTGCAGGACGCGCAGCAGGGCGCCAAGGGGAAAACAGAAAGAAAATTGAATTAGTCAAAGGCGAGGGGGAGATTGCAGGTTGATTGGATGATGAATTTTTTTTTTGCTTTGCTTTGTGATGGTATCCCGAGAGAGAGTGTCTTTTTTTGTACAGATTTGCATAACTAATATTTGAGAAAGAGAGCGAGAGAGAGAAAGAGAAACGGAAATGACATGCAGCTACAATCTACGGGGGTGGGGTGTGGGCAGGGATGGGGCTGTGACTAATGCAACAAGAAAAACAACAACAAACACAGAGACTACTCATACACAGTGACAGTGAACATTGAAAGCAGTGATTTGGAATGCGCGCGTTATCTAGTGAGAGGTGCAATTTCACAAGTGGCCAAGCAGCAGCAGCAGCAACAGATGCCGACACACAAACAGTGGGAGGGGCGGTTGTCTCGCACGCACCCATCCACATCGATCGAATTGCGATAAGTCTCTAAAATCAAAACAGAGAGCTGTAGACACACACACAATACCAAGAGCGAGCGAAAACAGCGAGATAGAGAGGCCAACGGATATGCGACTGTCATTTGTCTGTGGGGGGTGGGGGTGTTCTCTTTTGAGGAGGGAATGAGGGAGGTGGTGGTGTGGCGTGACGTGTATCGTGTGTAAATGTACAGAAATTGTAATTACATTCATACAATCGATTAAATCGAGACAAAAAGCAGAGCAAACACGATGAGGACGAGCGATAGATTTAAACGGCACGGCATGGCACTGCAGCAGCAGCAGCGGCAGCAGCACATCAGATGTACCCTCAACGGAACGTGCAGTAAGTACACAGCATACCACACAGTTGACGCTACTGCAGAGCACAGAACTACAATCGGTCTGATGCGGCCAAGGCTGGGGAAGTGGGTGCGGGGCGGGAGTAAGAGCGAGAGAGATATTTATTGGGTTTTGAAGGATCTCCTGGGAATGTGGCGCGGACAGGATGTGGAGTTTGGCTTGTTCAGTAATTGAATTTTTTTTTTGTTTTGTTTAGTTTTAAGCGCAAAAAAACATTTAGTTCGGTTTTTGAGACTTTAATTGTTTTTAATTTAATTCGGTGTGAATTTGTTGTGAATTGTGTGTGTTTTGTTTGATGGAGGGGGGGGAGGGAGGGAGGGAGGGGGTGGCAGAGTGGGGTTTAACTGAAAGTGACTGCAACTGAGTCCAATTCAATTTGGCGCAAACATGTTCACACATCAGCAACCGGAATGCACTTACTTTTGTGAAAGGTTTTCGTGTGCGCTGTTCGTTTGGAAAATTGAATCTGAACAAAGGACTTTCGATGTGAAAGAGCGAGAGAGCTGCGTTGGATTATTTGATTTGATCGAGAAATCAAAGAGGAGCAAAACAATTGGCGTTTGAAACGCTTTCCCTTTGATGCAACTGCGATGAACGGATAAATCTGAGAATCCAAGGCTTCTGGCAACTGGTTTCATTTTTGAATACTTACCTCTCTGTTGTCAGTTCTAAAAGGCGACGAAATCGAAGAAAAGTAAACCATCGAAGAATGGGCGAAATGTGATGATTGGGCACCGAAGGTCTCCTTTTTTTCAGTTTACTAACAAATTGTGACCTAACGGCCAACGTCTTAGGTTGGCCGCAAAAATTGTGCAAATGCAGGGAAAACTGCTAAAAACTAAGTCAAACCTTCAATTTGATGTACTGTCAAATCCCTGTGTCCTTCAAGTTTTCGCATTCTTTTTCTGTCAGAATATCACTTCAGACAAGACTAGGCAGCTCTACAGATAACGAAGTATCGATAAGTCTACTTCTCAGGGACCGATAGGGATACTGGAAAGCCCTCCAGTGACCTTCTCCCCAGGTCAACTGCCAGTTTCTGTCTTCTCGCAGCTAAAGTCTGTCTACAAGGTGAACTACTCTTCCCCATAGTGTCGTTGATAGTTATCGACGTGTCTAGGCTGGACAATGCTGAGCCCGTCCAAAGAGTCTTCAACACCAAAACAGTGAAACAACGCAATACATGCCGCCCACGGAACTGATGTCGCACACAAGTGAAGAACGACCTCAAACCACTTGGACTACGAAATTGGAGGCAGTTGGTCAAAGGTGTCAACTTGATAGGCTTATGGACTCAGGCCCAGGACTACCCGGAGTGATGCGCAGCTTGAAGAAGAAAAAAATCTGTCGACAAGCTTGCGGATGTTCTTAGATCGATTTCCTTTACCATATGATGTGCCGATGAGCTGAGGATTCACATAGAAAAACAACATCTAACATAATAATTGAGTGGCACTACAGCCCACAAGGTCCCAGGGCCGGGCTTCTACAACAAGTACTTGCGTCGTGCTGTTCTCTCACAAGGAGGAACCTACAGTCTTTTGCCGACTCCGAACGGCGAGATTTGAAAATTGACACTCTTTGAGTGTTCTCAGCAACTCAAAAGAGGTATTGCCGAGAAAAAATGGGAGGTGTCCCGTCGGGAAAACGAATCTAGACTTTCTGCGTGGCAGGCGACGCACTTACCACTACGCCACGGCAGCAAAGTTGGGTACTACCGGTTCCTAAATAAAAACTGAACCTCACTTCCAAGAAGGCCACTCTCATCTTTCTCGCCTAGAAATTAAATTTAAATCTACCGAGACCAACAGCTGGACAAGCGACTCAAGTGGAACTCACACAGCGGATCTGTCAAAGAACGTGCTACCGGAGCGCTATGGACCAGTGGTCGTCTATTTCTTTAGAACTTAGGGTCTCAGTCCGTACATGCACCCATACTTGCTTGTACAGAATGATGACGGGATGGTCATGCTGTTGTGGCCAAAAACTCTTCAACATGCAGGCTATGTCATCTAGTTGAAACTGACATCTGCTTCCTCCTTGAAATGGCGACCGAATGTCAGTAACATACCTCCGCAGAATGCAATCAGTCGTTTTAAGCCTAAGCTATGTTGGGAAACATTCAAAACTTGTTTTCAAAGAGTGTCTTCGCGATGTCAATTGGACCCCTCTGAGCTGTAAGTTGGACAGTAAGTTGACCCCCTTCCCCGTTTTTTTGTGGGTAACACTGAAGGACTGATGTATTGCCAACAATGTTGAAAATTTTTAAGCACTTCGGGCCAAATCATTCAAGCAATCCCTGAGCTAAAGACCGCAACCACTATCAGATTCTTTGGGTGATGGGGGTGACAGCCGAGACAGCCACTTGACCGTCCTTCTATTTTATATTCAATGGAATCAAAAGATAAAACGAGTTCAAGTCCCTCATCATGAATCTCTCATCAGACATGTCCAGCCCCGTGGGACACTCTAGTCTCATGAACTGTGAAGTGTTTTCACTGCAATCTCTCGCCGAACAAGAGAGAGTGAAACTTGGCTGGTCACCTGAACAGAAGGGCAGTGACCACGGCTGGTTCAAAATTTGGTTTCTGTTGGCTTAACTGCAGAAGGAGCAAGTAGTCGAAAACCGGAAAACCAAGAATCCTTCGCCAAAATGGGGGAAGTGCAAGAGTCAAGGTTATGCAGACATTTTACACTTTCTAAAGGGAGGAGTCTGGTGATGAATTCGAGATGTGCCACAGAAATCAAAAAGTCTTCTCCAAAAATAATAAAAAATCTGAAACATGAGAAAAAAATTGACAAGGAATTCAAAAAATTCCCGAACTATGGTTCAAAACTGACAAGTCAGTGATACAAATGCGACCCCCTTCTGATGCCTGAACAGACAAATTCTTGGAACTCCACAGCAAATTGGAAATAAATGAGAGAACGAAACATTGTTTCCCCGCATTTTTCTGTGGCTTTCGTGGAATTTTTGCGTCCAGCCTCATTCCTCTGAACATCTGGCACAACATTTCCCATCAACAACATGAAACACAATCAATTTCCGAGTGAAATTTTTCATCATTCCCTCGATCGTACATTTCCCGAAGTGCGAACAAGAACCCAAAAGTGCAGAAACTCCTCCGAAAAGACGAAAAAAAAAATACATGCATCCATACCTACCACTTCGACTAATGGGCTCTTGTTACAGTCGAGGAATAATTCACGGTTCACCAAAAAACAGAAAAAACGGATTCCCCACTCGAATCGCCGCCAGCTTCTGTACACACTCCCAAATGCAAGGTTGCACCTCATGAATATGAAAAGCAAAAAAAAAAAAGAAACCATCGAGAGCACATATCGTTTGCAGCCAATGAAGGAAAAAGGAACAGAAAGGGACAAGTATGCCTTCCGCTCCGCGCTTCACCTCAGTCACAGGAGTACACTTTTAATATTCATAACATCGACTCAAGAGTATAATCGATTCGTTTATTGTTGCGCACAGATAAGATTTTAACTCGTCTCTCATTTCTGCAGTTTTTCGTTTTCCTTTCGTTGTTTTTTGTATCTCCGAGAGGGGCAGAAACTTTATCTGCAACCAACTTAAATGGAATTATCCTCAGACTACACATCCTCTCCATTTGGCGGAGAGATGGGTGATGGGGGAAGTTCGGTAATGCAATTCCGAGGGCGCACTCAAAGTTTATCCTTAAAGATTTTTGCGAAATTTCGGGTGCACGTTTCGTTTTCTTTTCGGTGGTGGGTAATCGGTATTGGATTAAATATGAATTTGCTGTGTTTTGGAGTTTGAAAAATTAATTTCATCTCTGCAGTTTGATTGGAGGGGAAATCACGATGGAAAATTAAAAGAGTTATGGGATGCGACGATTCGACAGGAATAGCTTGGGATGACGATAATAGTTATTTCCTTCTTCGTCTTCTTTTTTGACTGAAGTTAGTTCGAGATGGATTGGGGATAGGCTTCTTGAAAATCTGCTTGAATTGTCAGGAAAACGAAAGAAAATGTTGAACTCTCAAACTATCTTAAAATGACTGGGTACTAGATAAGGGCATTCCAAGAAAGAAGAACTTTTTCAAAAAGTTCGTAGAAATCCATCTAATTGAAGACCTTCAATTGAAGACACGGAAAAGTCAAAAACAGTGATGAAGTCCTTTAAGGGGGCGCCATGGGCGTGTACACACAGGGAACGTCTTTGATCGTACTCAACCGTGCCAACACTATCCCTGCCATTGCATGAGTCAAACCATCAAAGCAGCCGTTGAATGATCCACTAATGTATGAGTGCATGCACAAGTTCATCTTTTCGCCAATGTCAGAGGAAGGCGTGCCCCATGAGTGGAATCTCAGTCCCGATCAACCTGAAAAGGAAACTCCTACAACTGCGCCAAATGTCCAGGAAACGCTTTCCTTAACATCGGGTTCAATATCCCCTCTGCCGTTTTGTTTGAACACATCAAACCATTCATGATGGGTCCCTATCATTGTGGTTAAAGACCAGTGAAGTCCATCATAGACCAAATTTTCATACTGCAGTAGATCCTGGAGAAGGACCAACACATGCTGATTGACACCCATCACCTTTTCGTCGTTTTTAAGGCAGCTTCTCACAGCTTGCAGAGAGACGAGATATACACGGTCATGTGTACTTTTGGCATTTCTACCAAACTTGTGCGATTGTGTACGCATCGACATACATTGCGATTGTGTACGCAAAAACGATGGAGAACTCTCACTGCTCAGTCAAGTTTGGTAGCGATGTAACCGAGACCTTCAGTGTACAATCAACAAGGCAGCGTGCGTGTTGTGTAACTTTCCTACTAGGCCTAGGTCTATCCGGAGTGTAGAGCCATAGGAAGAAGAAAAGAAGCTATCGACAAACTTGCAGACGTTC
Source organism: Eristalinus sepulchralis (assembly GCA_944738645.1). NCBI lineage: Eukaryota > Metazoa > Arthropoda > Insecta > Diptera > Syrphidae > Eristalinus > Eristalinus sepulchralis. The sequence continues at coordinate 7,243,014 of OX122886.1, read as the reverse complement.
TTAGATCGATTTCCTAAACAATAAGTTGTGTTGATGACCCGATGATTGACCCAGAACAAGAGCATCCCTTTTCATGCAAAGTGGCGTTCTTAAATAAAGAATGATGACAGGAAACAAACATACAGGCTATGTAATCTTGTTCAAACTGACAACTGCTTCCCGCTGTTGTGTAACTTTAGTTCCGGAGACGATCGTGCAAAACTCAGAACTGCAGATGGAATGATTTGATGACGAGCTGTCGCCGCGAAGCGAAGCCACCGAGACCTTCAATGTCCAGAAAGGTAACAGCGTCCTTGAGAAGATCATGCAAAGCTAACGAAGCCGACCATTTGTTTTCTAAGGTCGATGACATAGAAGTGACACTAAAATGAAATGAAAGCGGCTCAACGAGGATAAAATACAGTGTATGCTGTCATCAAGGAAGGACCTTCAATATCGATATCGCAGACTGCAATGGGCATAAACAATCTTTGAGATAGTCGAGGGCTTCATCTACTCCACCTCCGCAGTAAACAGGGACAATAACATAAGTACGGAAATGTGGAGTTGAATCACTCTTCCTAACGGTTATTCCTTTGGGCTCAAGATGCAACAACATCGTCTCTCGAAGAGGAAGAACTTGTTTTTTTTGCTAGGGAAAGGTTCCGCATGTAAGTTTTGTTTCTGGCAGCTGGAAGAAAAGATTGACGGCGGGCTTTTAAACGTTTATGCCTACGATGGCTAGGCCATATAGAGTATATGAAAACCGCAATTTAAGGCCAAAGGGCGTTTTAAGGGGAGTCAATGATACAACGCATTAGTGAGAGTCCTTCTCTAGGATTGCCCAAACGTGATCTCTAGGATTGCATACATATGAAGAGAACGCCGTCAAGAAACTTGGTGTGCGAAATTTGTGGCAGCTGGCGGGAAAAGGTGTTAGCTGAAGAGGCAAATTGGATTAGACTCAGCTCTATACCGGACTTGAAAAATTTTTCAACTCTCTTTTTGGACATGACCGGTAGATATTTGCAATAGGAGCACCAAGAACGTAGCTTCTAGAAGCATAAATGATCCAGAAATTTGCATAAGTCTGGTAGAGATCTTCATCATGTATAACAAAAACTGACATTAAGCCAAAGTAGAAGGGTAACTGGCTAGTTTTAAAATAGCTGAGGAGATAATGAAACCGTAGTTGCGTATGAAAAGCTACTCACATTTTGCCGTTCGGAGTCGGCAAAGCACTGCACGTCCCTTCTTCTTGTTAGAGAAAAGTAGCACGCACAACACGAGTAGTTGATGTAGAAACTAGGCTCTGGTCAATTGTGGACTGTAGTGCCACTCAATTATTATATTATATCAAAACAATACAATTGCTGTCAGCACCCAAAGAATCCACATTGACCATGAGAAGCATCAAATTTAGCCGATTTGAAGGTAAGTTCTAGTCTCTTCTAAGCTGATTTTCATATACAATACACGACAGGCGTCACGTCAAGAATATACCAGAAGAGTTCAAAATGAAGAATAGCACAGAGCTGAAAGGTTTACTGTGCGAAATCTGTAAGGCGAAAGGGCATTCATATCCTGCGTTCTATTCTAAGAGAAACGAGAAACCTTGGACTATTCCCGTGTGTCCTTAAAGCAGCAAAAACTTGTCGACAAATCAACTGGGACAATCACCAGAACAAAGATGATCACCGTCTACCAGTCAGCATCATTATTCATCAGGTATTGTCATCTACCACATCAAGCGCTTCCTTTCGAGCAGTCAAACAAGACTGTGAAACTGACTTTTCAACTGTCAAACGGTACTACTTTCCACCGATTCTATGCACTTTTTAAAGTTCGTTTTCTTCTTCGTACAACTGGTGGCATTAAGGAAGGTGGTGTGCACCATGTCGTCGTCCTCTTCTCCGTTGTCCCAATGGGTCAGATTCGAAGACTCTTCCGACTCGAACAGTGTTATCCACAATAGAGTTCGTCGTTGAATCCTTCCCTTCGGATGCCCTTAATGCCGGACAAAAAATCACAAGCGGAATCATTTCTGTCTAAGAAGCCAGATTCTTATATTGCAGGGTTGAGTCCTGGGTTCTACCCCATTGAAAAAGACAGCAATGATTGAGGTGTTGTTTCGAGAGATGTTGTTGCTGCCTCTTGGGGCCAAAGAAATAACTATTGACAAGAGTGATTCAAGGCTTGACTTCAGCACTGATGTTGTCCAGATGCGATCAAGGCAAACTGGCCTAAAAATCTCATGTAGAACGTTCCTTCTTGAAAAGACGCCAAAACCTACAGAAACGAAAAAAGTCGCAATTTGTATCGAAAATTCATACAGCTGACTGCATTGGACATAGCTTTAACTTGTCATTAAACTCTTGAATAAAACAAGGAAAAAATAATAGAGAGCCTGAGGCATACACCAAAAAAAGAAGACACAGCTCACTCCTCAATCTCCACCAAGACCACCCCTGTATCAGAGGATTACGTAACCTTTTCCAGGTTGCCTTCTATCAGATCGGTTTCCGTGAAACGTCTCATGACCTTTCAATCCTCCGGCTAATCCTTATTAATTGGCCCAACCATGCTGGCACAGACAAACATGATAAAACTGAAAATGTTGACATCTCCATTCCATAAAGGTCATCGTCACAGTAATGCCAGATTTGCTGTGTGTACTCTGAGAAACAATAACCACTCAATTATGTCTTGTGGATGAGACACATTCAAGGACCTCAACGCACACGCAGTGAGTTGGTGAGTTGTGTGACAAACGTTTGTTTTGTCGTCTTAAGATGACGGATAGGTGGATGATGCAGAAGATAAGGCGAAAAGGAGTGTACTTCAAAATTCAATAAGACAAGACAGGCTCTTTAGTTTGGGATCTTCTTTGTGGTGGTGGGGGTTGTGAAATTGAAATGCACAAATGCCTCAAAGTGCGATAGGGACCCTTGAATGGTACAACAAGTTGTCGTTTGAAATGATGAATTTTATCGCACTGATGGAAAGATTGAAGAAGGTCCTTGGGGTGTGGTTGAAGGGAAGTGGGATGGGCAGGACAACTAGATTTAGATTCTTCAAAACGAAGCTAATTCTGATGCAATGACGTTGGTCTCTGGGAAATTTGTTGGGGGGGCTGAGAAGGAGGATGGTTTTTCAATCAATTGTTATCCCCCAGGGATATCTTCACACAACTAACAAACCAGAGAGTCCCGTCTGCATAGCATTGAATTTACATTTCGCCCCAGCGCACTGCTGACATTCAATTTAATGCGAAACGTCTCAAGCATTATAATTTATTTCTTAGCACACACCACAAGCACAAAAAAAAACAGTCAACAACAGTTCCTGAATAAATCATACAAAAAGACAAAAAACACAGGAGATCTCAGCCGCCACAAAGTTGGGCCCGATAATCATCAGAATGTCCCTCTATTCGTTATCCGACAATTGCATTTACATTTCCCCAACCTAAAATCATGATTTAATATTTATTCAAAACTCACTTAAACAAATGTTTACGCATGTACACATCTCCGAGGACCCATAAAACATTACAACGTATCCCGGTTGTTGCTGCCACAAACACACACACACACGCGCTCACTGCCCACTGGGCTTCACTCTTCTGCAGTTAATTTCAGTCAAACTACCTCCCACCAACCTCCTTTGGTGCTGGTGGACATTCGTTTTGGGACAACGTGTGTGAGAGGGTTTCTTGGGGTAACTCACTTTGGGGGGGGGGGCAATGGGGAAGGACATTGTGTTTTCATGTGTGTGGGTGAGTGTGAGTAGGGGGTTTTAATTTAGTAGAGAAAAAATTTGTTTAAGCAATCAAAGCATTATTTAGTCGCGTTAAGTATTTTTTTTTTCTTTTCTAGATTTAAAGCAGATTTTTTGATTTTTTTCATTAAATTTAAATTAAATGTTTTTATTTGATTTATGTGAGGTAGAGAATTGTTTTTAGATTTTTTTAAACAAAATTTAGCACACACGGCCAAGGAGGAGAGTGTTACGCATTTTTCAAATATGGTTTTTTTTTGTGTTTTATTTTTAAATTTAAGAATTCGTGTCTGTAAATTCAAATACAAATATTGTTTTTTCCGAGACGGAAAGAAGAGACAGAAAGGTAGAGAGTCATTAAAACTTTTCTTTAATTAGCGAACCTCGTGCTGAAAAAAAAAACGTTTACTTTACTTTTACTTCATTTTTTTTTTCATTAAGAGAAAATAAATTAAAAAATTTGTGTACGATCTACAAGTTACTTGTAAAATTCTCCAGAAACACAAAAGATTTACTATAATTCAGCATTGTTTGGAGGGAAAGTTGTACAAATCTTTCTCAATACTCTACAAGAAAGTAGCAACAGAAGGAAAATGAAAAAGAAAAAAATTCAAAAAAACTTTAACTGATATCTCTCAAAGTTTAACTACACTCTTGTCTATATGCAGAGATAGAAAGTCATAGCGCCAGTTTTTTGTTTCATCTCTCAAAAACAAAAAAGAACTCTTTTCTTGTCATCGCTCAAATACATTTTTTTTAAATTTCTTCAAACGATGCGAACGAGATACAAAATTGAGAAAGGAAAAGAGGAGAAAACAGGAAAACTCAAAAGAAAGTTTTACATTCGGATAGAGATATTTTCCTGTGACTGATTAGCGGTTCATTTGATTAATATATATGTATATATAAAGATAGAGAGGGAGAGAGCTATATGTATGTTTATGTGTAGCGAGAGAGAGAGAGAGACAGAAAAAAAAATCATAAACAAATGCACAGAAAGAAAAAAAAAAGACCAAGAGGTTACAAGAAATTATTTTCAAATAAAAGTGTATTTCTATGAAATGGGTTAAACTCTTTTTGTTTTTCAATCTTAAGAAGTGACAGGTTATGTATCAGATATATTTAATTAATTTTGTTTTTTTTTGTTTTTTTCTCAACTTTACAAAGTGACAAAAGGTACATAAGAATATATATATAGAACATATTTTTTAGATGCCGTGTGTGTAAATGTGATTAATATGTTTATTTAAAAAATATATAATTTTTTTGCGGTTTCTTTTTTTTATGTGATTTTTAATGGTTTTATTTTTGTTTGTTTGTTTTTTTTGCAGCGTTTTATTTAAAACTTACCAAAGAAAGCCAAATATTGGTAATAAGAAGTTGATTCTTCTCGTCCTACAACATAACCATGACAAAAAAATACGAAAAAAAGAAAAACAGAGCAATAACAAATATCAACAACGAGAAACAACAAGTTTTGATGGTTTTTTGTTTTTTATTTAAATTTCTTTTTTTTCGGTTTGTTATTTATTTATTGTTATTGATTTATGGTTAGTTGGTTTTTAGTCGGCTATGAAAAGCTGATTTGTTACTTAAGCTTTTTTTTCTATGTTTTTTTTTTTTTTTGTTTTGTTTTGTAGCTAAGTTTGAAGCGGTTTGTTTTTAAATTGAGCAGCGTTTAGTATATTTAACTGATTTATTGGGAGATGATCAATTTCGATGGTTGCAGCCTGTTTAAATTGATGGATGTCCCCAAGATTTGATTATTTTTTTTTCAAAGGTTTGTACTTGCGTTCTTAAATTTAAGCAGTCTCTGTCTTGTTTGATGTTCAAAATTAGTTTTTTTAGTAAAAAATCCGAGGAACGTTAAAAATGGTCCCATTAAAGTAGGAAAGAAACGCAAGGAATTCTTTTCCATTTTTGCGGCTAAGTGGATAAGTGCGTTAGCTGGATTTTATTCCTGCACTCAGTCCCTCGCATTTATATCACCAGACCCTATTTAGCGAGTTGCTGACATGACTCAGAGTATTAATTGTCTAGAAAGGCTTTCCATATATTTCGAGGACATTGCTCGTATACGTAACTTCTGGTATAGAAAAAACCCAGTCAAAGACTTCTAACAGCCCTACGGCGCGAGAACAGCAAGTGGAGGGGCAACCTCATTAAAACGTTGTGCTGCGATCGCGCCGTCGGTCAGACAGCTTGATGAATGCATACGTTTGTGACACTCTCTATCTAGGTTATCACATAAACTATCATATATAATAAAACGAGATATTTACATACTGTTGCCTACTTTAGTATCTTCAAGCCATTTGATTTAAATACTTACAGCAAATGTTCTGAAATGTCAAAGTGACGTTCAATTAAAGTAAAGATCTTCCTTCTTATTGAAAAAATTTAAAGCATTTGGTTTTCAGTTTAAGGCGATGCGCTGTCATGTGACTTTTGCAACATCATTCTTGAGAGGATCGTTCGTAACTCACAAGACAAAAACAGAGGCAGCTTGCGCGGACAACATTGACGTGATTGGACGATCACAGCAAGCCGTTAATTAGGCATTGAAGCAAAAGCGGCTAGGATGGGCTTGTCGACAAATGCGGGTAAGACGAAGTATATGCTGTCATCAAAGAAGGACACACACCATCGATGTCTCGTACATAGCGTGCAGCAGAAACTTCGAGATTGTCAAGGACTTCGTCTACCTCGGCTCCGTGGTAAATCATCAGTACCAACAGCTTGATCATTCCAGTCCTCCTTTGCAGCGGAGAAACTTGGACGCTACTAGAAGCGAATGAGGAAGCCCTGAGTCTTTTCCAGAAAAAAAATTTGCGTGTGAGTTTTCGTCATATTTGCCTAAAAGGCGTCTGGAGAAGAATATTCAACGACTACGAGGCTGTACGGGGCATGGGCAAGCATCTCCAAAGGCAACGCTCCAGAGTGTAAGGCCAAGTAGAGCTACTCTTCCGGCTCGAAAGGTCTTCGAATCGGAGCCATTGAGGCAATGCAGCAAAGGACGGCCTACGTTGGGATATCGCACACAAGTGAAGAAGAACCTCAACGGACTTGAAGTGCGAAACTGAAGGCAGCTGGCGAGAGATCGTGATGGCTGGCGTGGCATGTTGTTGATGAGGCCCAGGGGCATCCCATACTGTAGGGCTGAGTAAAGAAGAGAAGAAGATTTGGTTTTCAATCCCATTTTCTTTACTGGGTATTTTCATTAGGCTTCCATTGAACACAATAGAAATAAATCTAAGTAGTAATGCATAACTTGGATGAACCGCAAAGAAACCCTCTGTGTTGTCTTTAGCTGTTAACCATTGCCAACGGCCAATACAACTTCACTTCATTAAGCGGAACAGCAAAGGGATTCGCCGACATCTATGGTGATGTATCTCCCTCGTTAGGCATTCGACTGTAGTTTGGAATCCACTTGTTCTAACTTCTCTTTACAGTTCTTCTAGACAAAGACTATGCCGCATGAAATGTGATGTGTTTTCATTTGGTTCTCATGTATAACCTATCGACTGAACATCCGTACAACACGGGGATGTTTATTTTCTACAATTTAAAGTGGAACATAAATTCATTCCTAAGTGTCTTAACATCATGCGGCTGACGGTTCGTACTCTTTTCCTTTATGAGTTCAATAGGCCATCAGGTCCCTGTCGAATGAACATATAAATGACGGTGTTGATTTAGAAACCACCATTTGAGAGCTTTATATCTCGAAAACTAACCTCCTGGGAAACCAGAAACGAAAGTCGAGGACTTAATTTTGTGAGAAATAATGGATGCTGATTGAAAAAGCATTCCACACGACCTAGGAGTATTCCCCAAGACAAGAAGCCTACTCCTATCTCAAATAGGAAACGTGAAAAAACACTCGGCAAGTATGTGTGTGGTATCCCAAAGGAGTCCCAAAAACTAAGACGTTAAGAAACCCGCGAATCGCTAAATCTGAATCACTCGAATGCACTATTTTTACACGGTAGCAAAAAGAAAAAAAAGAAATTTGTGTGGCAACCTTAAAAGATATGAGCGGTGACTGGATGCAGACGAAAAGTCCGAGTGCACTGGCTTAGATGTCCCCTGACACCCGTTTGCATGGTCTGTAGATAAAATAAATAACGTGAGTTGTCGCTGGTACTGATAATGATTTACATCTTCTTTTCTTCCATAAGGTGGATAATGTCAGCCTTCACTCCTCGCGAGTCAAACACACAAAGTTCTTCTCTATTGTTCCATAAATAAGGTTTCGTTAACCCTAAACGTAGAATTTCTGTTGCCTTCATTGAATACTTCATATGTCTCACTCTATTGAGGCATTCTCAGGCCGTCTAATTTAGGAGGACATGCCCACTTTAAATGCACAGAATTTGCCTTTTCTCGTCCTCCACCCCCACCCTTACTGGCTAATCGCATTTTTGATCGACAATTTAGCATAATTTCCAGTCGTTAACTGAAGTTGTTTATATTTCACTGATCATTTCACACGGAATCGCGTATTAACTGCCTAAACTTCTTAGACTGCTTAAACTCAAAGACCCCCCACCCCCTCCCTGCCGGCAATCTTTCAATTTCATGTCCAAATCCAATTACAAGCACAAAACTCGACCTTCCTCAATCGCATGAGAATCAAAAAGAGAGGCCCGCTGCACATCTCAGTCGACAGCAAATAAACAGTCGAAATTGTTTTACGCTACGAATCGCCCCATTAAACGCCCGTGAAAGTGTTAATTCATCTGCGAATTACGCGATAAATTAAAACTTCACCCTTTTTTAACGGCTGTCGACTGCAGGCACCAGATGGGGGTTTGAGAGGGTAGTCGCAGGCGTGCAGGACATAAAAAAACTTTTCAATTGAAACTCATTTTTTGATTGATTCTCGCTCGTTTCGCTTTGTCACTATTCGAGTGAAAATTGGGTCACCAGTGACGGACAATAAAGGTGGGCACGTGAATGGGCGGTTAAACTGCGGTTTATGGGGGTTCCCTGTAACTGACACACAAGTCAGCTTCACAATGAAGAGCCACGTCCTAACGTGAATGACGGTCAAGAATGTGCAAAGGGATGGGGGGACTCGTAACGCAAAAATGGCCAATTGACGATATCTGTGCGCCTGCAATGTTGCTCATAAGTGTCAACGATTTGCAAGGTCTCGTTGTTGGTCGACCATCTCTGTCAGATGGGGGGAAATTTATCTGATCTCATATCGAAAACCATTCATAAGGGCACATGATAGGCAATCATTACTGTTCGACATTTATGTGAAAAATGGGAGCAAGCAGCCCATCGATGATGAATTCCCCTGACCTTCTCATATTCGTGAGAGACAAACTGGCCAGTCTCAATCTTTCCCAGGGGAATTTCCTGGCAGCTGGCTGACTGCATTCCACGACGAGGAATCCAACGAAAACCTCGAAAGCGACAACGAAAACGACAACGACGACGATGACACCAACAAATGACGTGTCGCACACGAGAAACCCTTTAAGCTGAGCCAAGGAGTCCCTACGCCCGGCCAAGGAGACCAAGATGGTGGATGATGAAAACAAAATCGTTCAAGGGATCTAATGGATTACTCATAACCAAGAAAACATGACGCACTCACACACGTACGAGGGACCACGAAGGACACGATACTCAGGATACGGTAAGGATAGAGAGGCTGACGACTAATCGCATTAAGCGAGAATTTCTTTCGATTTATTACATCATGTTGCAAATTGATTCCTTTTGCGACTTTGCCAACAACATTCGGCACTTTTATGATGGCCATTCGTTTTTCGGGGACCTCTCTAGCACATCCCCTCCCCCACTCATAAATTGTGTAACACACACTGAAGCCTAGGAGAGCCGCGAGAGGAATGGGGTGGCGTCGTCGTCGTCGACATCAGGCAGTCAGTCACACATGCATGCATTAAACTAATGAAAGGGACAATCTGGTGTCTGATGGAAGGCGGGCTGCCGCTTAGGATTGATTAACGTCCGATTAACGTTCGAAACTTCCCGCGACCATTAAAATCTCATTTACCGTCGAAGGACGTTCGATTTTTGAGCGAATTTGGTAATCCGTAGCCATCATCGTCGACCCGCTAATGCACCTTCTCATCTTTAAAATGCCAGTGACGACGAGGACGAACAACGGTAATGCTGATGATGATGAAGATGATGTTGATGGTGGCGGTAATGCCGCTGATGGGGTGTTTTTTTTTTTGGGACGGAACGACATCGACAAATCTTCGATAAGTGGAAAAGTTGATGGTAAAAGTCCCTCTCAAGGATAATGCCACCAACCACACTTGCCCTTGCTTCAGCAGCAGCAGCAGCAGCAATCACTTTGCCCCGTCTGAGAGCGCGCGCACACATGCCCTCACACACAGGAACAATATGTCAGCACGCCATAAATTCACGATTAAAAATGCATTTAGATACTTTTATGTGTGCGCCGCCCTCTCTGCGGAAAATGTGTGTGTTTCCACCTTATAATTCGGAAACAAGCTCGTAAACGTACACGATAGCGTAGCGTGATGACAGCCACACTGACGACCTACCCCGATGTTCACAGCCAACACAACACACTCGATGGAGTTGAAGGACTTCCCTTCGCCCGTGTGCATCGTCGTCGTCAATCCCCCCCTCGGAATCCTGTAAAGGGAATAAAATTGTGTTTGCCTCGATTTTATGTGGCGCTCCACCGCGAGAGGGTGCTGGCGTGCCGTCATAAAAAATAATTAAAATGCAATTTAAAAGATATCCCAAAAATCTTCAAGGGAGTTTTCCAAGACTTTTCCTGCTCAAACTTCTCGTTCGCCATCGGTGGGGGCAAACCATAATCTTCGACTTATGGAATGAGGGCGGCAGTGGTGGTCGGATGGACGACAACGTCCGTTGATATTGAGAAAGTTTTCATGCGCTAGATGATGGCTCTGTGGGCGCTAACGAGATTATTTAGTTGGTTAACGATGTTTTGAGTGATGCACGACCAGAATGGGGCCGCTTTACCGGTGACGACCTCAGTCTTCTTCTTTGCCTTCATCTTCAGGTCTTCGTCTTCCTGTTCGTCTTCTACTTTCGATTTTGATGGGAGATTTAGTTGGACTTTGGATGGGAGTTGGAAGTGTGCAGTTTCGTTTTTTTTTTGGCGAAAGCGGAGGTGGTTGAAATTTGGGTCATGGCATGCCGCCGTTGGAGGTGATTAAGTTCAGTTCAGTTTGCAATCAGTGGCGGGGTTTTTTTTTTCTTCTTCTTCTCCTTCGCGGTGAAGGGAAATTATCATAACTTCTGTGTCTGGGGCGTAACGGGCCATTACGTGGATTTTCAAATCGTTGAGCGGAGGGGATTTGAGAGGCTTCGTCGAGGACTGAAGTGTTAAGCTCCTCAGGGTGTGGTTGAGTTAAATGCTTTCATTTCTATCTGTGCTTAATGGTGGAGCAGGCTTCCCTTTGAAGGGGAACGAATGGGGAATGACTGATTTTGAGCAATGGAAGATCATTGCGGTGAGGTGATTCTGATGAATCTCGTGTCGTATCTTAGACTTTAAAGAGTTTGTGTCCACGGATCGGTTGTAGGAAAGGCCCAGACTACGTTTGATGCTCGAACTGGACGTCGTTTAGATCGAATTTTTCAAATTGAACGAAAGAACTCTGTTGGCTGTACGACGGATGTGCCTAGTCAAGCGAACAATCGCATCTATGTGAGTCAAGTGCAAGAAAAGAAGGTACATCGGGGCCACGGCAATGTCAACACTCCTTGACGCTGCCCAAGTTTGGAGGACCTGTGACTAAACTTCTTCTTCCTCTTTAAAGCGAATTTCTCGGCTGCCACAGAGTAAGAAATTTTGTGGATTTTGGGATCTTGCGCCTTTTGAGATCTCGAGCATTTTGGGATCTCGAGTATTTCGTGATCTCGTGCATTTTGAAATTTTGGGATCTTGCGCATTTTGGGATCTTACGTATTTTGGGATCTCGTGCATTTCGTAACTTTTGATTTCAGAGTTCTGTACGGTTTCCCTCTTGAACCGCCTCGCGACTTAAAAGGAAAGAAGCACCACGTTAGTGTTGTAAGGCCATACGCCGTCTGAGTCCCCCCTTAGCCGTGTTCCCATATCACATCATCGAACCGGATCATCGAAAAGTTAGGCGAATCTTTAAGCTTTCTCTAGAATTTTTATTGCCGTCCCAATATGAATTCGATGGCTGACGAGGAGCACCCTGGTGTGACGAAGATCTGCCCAACGGCTAAATGCAGCACAGTCCATTAGTCCATCTTCTTTATTTAAGCTCAATCTCTTGAGTGCTTCCTCGTTGACAAATAAACGCTCCCCACAGTGATACCGAATAGATTGAAGATTCCAGTTCAAGTTTAACAACCTCCAATTGGACAGAGAAACCCCTCTTTCCGCCTCCTCAAACAATGAATTGAGAACAGTAATTTGCATTTGGAATTCATATCAGAATCCATTCTTCCAGATAGTTCACCCCCTTCCCTCCCATCCAATAGACGCCGTAACAGTACGATTTAATTGGCTTCTCCCACAATTACACATGTACAAGCAAATGAACACTTCTCGATGCCGTTATCAATTTTCAGAAATCTCAATTATCCCTCGAGGAGGGAAATCCCTTTCAAGTCCGTCTTCCATTCTCGCCGCCTACAACTTACACCCAACCACAATCAAATTGAAACTCTTGTCCCAACCGCAAACAAAAGACTTCGCCCCCTCCCCCCCCCCCCCCCCCCCCCCTAGCACATGAAAACTTTGTGAATGCCTCCTCCTTGTATGCACTTACCATCCGCTCAATTTCAACAATTGGTTTATTTCGAATTACACAGCTAAATCCAAGCCCGAAATTGAAAGGCGTCGACCACGATGGCGACAGTGACGACGACGCCGACGACAACGGTAATTCAAAGATAAGCCACCCGCCCCTGAGTTGTAATTAAATTTCGAAATGTGAATGCCAATCTTTTCATCCATCTGTGCAGCCATCGTGCGCTTGTTGGCCCACATCGAAATTGATCATTTCCTCGCAAGTTTTTTTTTTGGTTCGGTTTCGGTTTATTTTGTATCTTTTATCCCCCCAGTCGCCACCACGCCCACTCGTGGGGGGTTGCTCTTTAGTTTATCTCATTTTTTACTTACATTCTTGTGTTTTGTTTTTTTTTGCATTTTTTTTTTGCTCAGACACAGACTAAAAAAAAAAAACTCAAAAAAATCGAAAACCAAAAAAAAACGAAGAAAAAAATTATAAATGCATGCAGATATCCCGTATGACATGTACCCAGCAATTTGGCGACACACACAAATTTATATATAAATATTTAATATATGAATCAATGATGCAGGCAAGTGTGAAAAACTTTTCAAAATATTTTTTTTTCATTTTTTTTTTTTTTGGTTGACAGTGGGATCACAGAAACACAGTCATGTTCTCACTTCAGTAACATACACAAACGAGTAGAGTTTTGTAGCAGTGTGTATCTTGTAGTCACGAAATCAAAACAGAGACAATATGTAAGACAAAAAACGGTTTGCTTCTCTTATCCAGCAAGCTATAAGCTAAGGCTTATTTTTAAGTTTTTTTTTTTTGCTTTTGTTTAAGGAAAAATTTGTTTGATTTAAGTTTGTTTGTTTAGTTTAGTACGTTGTCTGGGTGAAAACTAAAAAGAAACTTTGAAATTATCTGAACTGAAAAATGAAACTAAACAAGTATCTAAACAACAAGAACCTACAGACGGAACAACATCGAAGAAGAAAGAAAGACGGGAAGAGAGAGAGAGAGAGGGTATGGACTCCTAGTCGCAGTTTAATTGAATGTCGTGACGATAAGACAGTACTTCATCGAGGTATGAGGTATAAATCACTACCAGTTGACGTGATGGGCACTCAAAGGACAGTGATGAACTGAATTGTCATTCTTTTCAGCCCTGCATCATTGTTTGCAAAAACTTCCTTAAAAAGAGGCGGTAAGGGTTCTTGAGAAGATCGTGCGTAACTCAGAAATCAAAACCAGAGGTACAATCTTCCAAAAATCCGTTCGACTTCGAGCTTACGCCGACCACATTGACGTGATTGGACGAGACCAGCGAGCCGCTAACAAGGCGTTTGTTGGCACTGAAGCAGAAACGGCTAAAATGGAGTTGGCGATAAATGAGGACAAGGCGAAGTATATGCAGTCATCAAAGAAGGACACACAACATCGACGTCTCGGGCAGAGCGCGCCACTAGGCTGCAGAAACTTCGAGGTAGTCAAGGACTTCGTTTACCTCGGCTCCGTGGTAAATCATCAGTACCGAAATCAAACGTAGAATCATTTTTACCAATTGCTGCTTTTTTGGGCTCATTGAGAGACAATTGAGTAAAAGAGCCCTCGCTCGAAGGACTAAACTGGCTGTGTACAGCAGCTTGATCATCCCAGTCCTCCTATACGGCGCAGAAACCGGGACGCTGCCAAAAGTGGATGAGGAAGGCCTTAGTCACTTTGGGAGAAAAGTTCTGCATTTTTGGCACTATTTGCGTTGATGGTGCCAGGAGAATAGCATTTCAGTATGAACTTTATCGACCGTTCAGCGACATAGCCGTCTTCGGAATCAACGCTTTAAATGGCTAAGCAACGTAGAGCGTAATGCTCTGGTCCGAAAAGTCTTAGAATCCGAGCCATTGGAACAACGCAACAGAGAACGGCTTGGATTGAGATGGCGCACGCTAGTAAAGAATGAGCTCAACCAACTTAGAGTGCGCAATCGGAGGCAGCTGGCGGGAGATCGTGCTAACTGGTATGTTGTTGTCCCATGTCCACCCAAGATTGTAGCGCCATGAAAAGAAAGAGAAGAAGAAGGTTCGCAACAAAGTGGCAAAATCTCCGTGTTGTAGTCATTCGTTGTCTAAAATAAATCATTGCTTCCTTAAATCCCCATGAATGGACTTGCCAGAGCTCCAAGAGCTTAATCAGATGTCGCAACCATGATGAACAGAACATGCATCGCAACAAAATCACTTCGAATTACAAGGGCGAGTGGAAGAGTACAGAGCCTACAAAAGAAAAACGAAAACCTATCCCTTTAGCACATCACACTCGTGCCAGCCATTCTTCAACTTTTTGAACCTCGTCTGAAAAATACGTTTTCTGGAGGTCTGCCAATGTAGGCCCCTGTAGCGACAGTAACACCTCATTGGACTCAAATTTCTGCCCATCAATCGATTTCTCCAAAGAAATCAGAATGTGTTCGAACAAGGCTAAATTTAGGAAAATCGGCGGAAGGGACAACTTTGACCAGGTCGCAAGCCGAAGTTCTCATTACCAAAACTGTATCTTTACCTGCGATTCGGGGTCAAATCTGTCGGCACACTAGGGTCCTCTGATGGTATCGCCCTACCCAAGGTTCTGGAGTGTGCGATAGAAATTCTTTAAAATGTACGAGTGGTAAGTGGCATTGATACGGATTAGAAAAGTTTTGTTAAATTAAATACTTTGATGCGAAGGAAGTCTTTTCGTCGTCGTCTCTTTTGGCCCTTTTTGAGTGTCAATGAAAGTATTCAGTTGTCTTTAGGCGTTCTTTTCGATGGCTCGTTCGCTTAACATGGCTCGTGTAGAACGAATGAACAATTACAGCTCCGGCCTAAAGAGTCTTTGATTTCGTAACGAAACAAAGGACGTCCTCGAACGTACAGAAGTAAAGAAAGACCTCAACCAACTTGACGTGCGCAACTGAAGGCAGCCGGCAAAAGATCCTGCTGGCCAGAGAGTGGTTTTGCTGGTTGAGACTGAGGTTCATAGCGGTCTGTAGCGGCAGACAAAGAAGAAGAAGAAGAGTAGCTTATTAGGGCTTTTCTCATCATGGTGCAACAGGCATCCATTTTTGTCAAAAACTGAGTAAATCTTTATTAAGAAGAAGGAGGGTCTTGTGAAGGTCTTGACCAACCCCAATTTCAATGAAGAAGATGTTTCTTCCAACTGGATTCTGCTACACAAAAATAAAAGCAACCTAGAGTGGCGATGAGTCTGCATAAGATTAGCCATCGAGAAGTCCAGGTCTCTGTTGTAGTCAGCATTATAGAACATGCCCTGAAAGACTCTCCACAGAAATTTGGAAAATAGCATTAACCATTGTCACATCCACTACCACCATTGAAGCGGTATGTGCCGCTATAATCCAATGGTCACCCTATGCGACAGCGTTTGTTGAAGCAAACGGCAGTCATTTCAAGTGAACCCATTTTTTCCTTTAAGCCATACTGTGGTCCAATAAATGAAACAATTTCGAATGCAATATGTTTACTGGTATGCCTTCTGAGATGCCTTTCTCCAGATAGTCAATGTGGATCAGACAGCACGAAACAATAGCTTCACCTTTTCCTCCGATAGCACAGTCTTCTCTACTTTGGAGCACGATTACTGGGTAATCTCCTTCTCTCGTGTGGACTAATGGATTCACGTTTCGTCAAAGGAAATTCATTGGAGTCCCGCTGAAACAGCCTCAAACACTACTCTTAAGTCGTTTGAGGGTTGTGTTTGGCGCTCAACGTAAACAACCATGGCACCCATCCTGCAGGCAGATTTCTGTTGATGTGACCTATACGGTCTTTTGAAGGGCCTACGTCAGCTATCTCACATGCCTCCAGCAAGAAATCTGGAAATACGAAATCATGGACTTTTACCATGTTATCTCTCGTGGCAGCTGTTTTCGCTGCACTTAGACGTAACTCAGCAAAACCCAATGTACGACGGCAAACACGCTGCCTTCGTGGTCGGTTCTGCTGGTCGATGTCAAAGGGCCCTTCGGCCCTGTTTGGACTTGAAAACCACTTGAATTGAACCACCACTTTGGTCGAATAAACTTCTCTTCCGAGCAAACCCATTTTCATCATAATCTCGACGGCAACGTTAAAAAGCACAATCGCCCTTGGAGATGCAAGTCTAAATGCTGCCAAGTATAGGAAGACCCTAAAGCTCCTTACCGCTCACCTTAAGACGTTAGTGATTCATGAAGAAACGAACCCCGGAGGCAGCAAGTCCTTATTCCTAGAACCTGCGTTCAATAGACAGATTCACTCATTTGCCTCGCCCGACATCTGTCCCGACGTTTGTGTTACTTTTAAACCATTCCGTCCCAAGGAAACTATATTTTCATAGAAATTCGTCTCCTTTTGCAACAGCCAACTGCAATCGAATGCTAATTAGACCCTTCCACCTGGCAGCAGCAGCAAAGGCCACAATTCACAGCAACTACGTCAACGAAAGTCAAAAGAAAGTCATTTCATGACAGTTAAAGGAAAGGGTTCCCTTCAAACCACAGTTCCACGGTCGCTATTCCTTTCCTTCTTTCAGAATTCACAGGTTGGCAGTTTTTGAATAGGAATGAGGAAGAATTTATCAGACACAAACAAATTACCCAAAAGCCTCTTGAAGCGAATTGCTTTGACAACGAAAATATTCCGAACGACTGCGACGATGCTTTGCGGCTCCTGAGTGCCAAACAAAACGAGAGGACAAAAATAAAAAACGAATACAAATCAAAGTTGAAGCAGAACTCATCAAAAAACAAAACACCACAACCAGACGCAGCAAGGAATCAACAGATGAGCAAATGAATGCGAGGACAATCTGAAAGCGACCTGTAAAAGGATTGCACAAGGTGCGCTCACATTTCCATCATTAAGCTGTGGCAAACCATGTCGGTTGAGGAGTATCATTTCACTCTCAATTAGGAACAACGAGCTGTATGATGATCACTTGAAGCACCTTGTGCAACCTGTTCATTACCGACGGAGGATGCTCTTCGGCTGAAACTAATCCAAACTGACTTGAATTCCGGTGGCGAATACGTCATATTTTTCTTTTCACTTTTGAATGTGATGTGAAGGGACTCGCGGGCGTTAGAAACATGTAGCCACTTGAAGATAAGAAAAATTGCAGAGGATCAAGGCTGCGGGTGCTTGTGACTTTCGCCTGAGGAAATTCAGGATTGAGAACGTCAAGGATTTAAAAAGATAATGAAGGTGACAGAAGGAGTGGGACTCTGTGGAAGCCAATGAAGGAATTTCTATCAGCAGCGCATAATTTTTTAAAGAGAGCATGTTCTAGAAGTCTTGCAGGTTAAATAATAGACCGTCAGCGTCTTCGCTTCTTTGAAAAGCAAGAGCAGAAGTGTGCAGCCGATCCACAGGACAAGCGAAAAGTGTACAATAGCCGAGATGAGACTTATTAAGCAAACCTCCAGGTCTTTGTTGAATTCATTTGCTCAATACCACACCCTTTACAAGCGTTTGCTTCAGCTAAATGTTTTACTTGCTTCCAGGATATCCCTACTGAACTCAAGCGATAGCTCAGAAACGGGTTCCAGTGAGTCTGGCAGTGAGGAATCAAATGAAACGAAGGCCGAGACACCACCGCCGCCTTCGCAGTACAACTGGAAAATAAGTCTCTATTTTTAACAAACAGCAAGCGATACAAGCTTGTAGAAGCTAGGCCCTGGTCCCTTGTGGTCTGTAGTGCCACTCAATTATTATTTTTAAGCGACACACGCGCAAAACGTCGCCTTACCCCAATCCTCTCGCGAAGAGGATACATTTAATCGGGATCAAACTAAATCCGTCATCACTAATTGGAGACGATTTTTGTTTACAGCCACGTTGGACTTAAGGACAACTTTATTTTTGGATCTCTCGCAATCCACAAATTCCTCCACACGTCATCACAGGAGGTATTTGAAAGGCCATGCAAAGTTTATGGAGGGACGTGACGATAGGTTTCACATCAAGAGCTTTCTTATCGGTAACGAACGTGAAAAGAACCAAGTCACAGGAAACCAGGCGCAAAGGATACGCATTCTGTACAGTGAGTTTTGTAGTAGCTACTAAGACAGGGGAGAAATGAAAATCTTCAGTCAGAAATTAGCCCTGTAAATACATGGCCAGATTTGTTAAGAAATGAGGCGCGTCTTCCATAAGACACTAATTGTTGAAAACATTTGACAGATTAAATTGTTGACTTACAACCTGAACGCAGCTTTGATGGAGCCTTTTATCGAGTGGCGTTCAACGGGCTCTATACTTCCTTGCGATTCCTGTATGGTTTGGAATTCCATCAGAATAGTGAACCTCCACTAAATGGCAACAGACGTTAAGAGAGGGGCCAAACGCCTTGGGTGCAAAATCAACACAATAAAAACACTGTTAATCAAGTAGGCATTGGTGGACAACTGGTTGAGAGAGAAGAGAGTTTTCAATTTTACGGAAGGGACCGAAACTTCAAATCGAATATGGAAAGTTAAGTCAGCATTCAGTATGTTGTCCTCAATCTGGCTTTTGGTTTATGCCCTAAATTAAGACTGTTTCGCTCCGATGATGAGTCCGTGCTGCTTGACTTGAAAAGGGACAGCCACTAACACAAGAAGATAGACGTTTGTAAACTGCTGCCTACGAAATATACCAAGGATTTTCTGAGCGAACCGTATCTCAAACGAACAGCTTCATCAGAAAATAGCCCAGAAACCCATCGGACCAATTATTCAACGGCGCAAGTGGCAATGGATTGGACAAATCATTCGAAAAGGCGTAAATTTCATCATGCGATGCAGTGGAACCCGCTATCCCAGAGCAGTTCGGCCGAGAAGTACATGACGCAGAACACCGCAGAAGGAGTCGCGACAGCTGGGGAAGAGTTGGAGAAAACGGAAACTCATTGCGAGGAACGGCAAACTATGGGCGCAGGAGGAGTAGAGGACCTAGGCCCCACAAAGGGATGCAGGAACTAAGGCGGCAATCAGTCCCTGCTTATGAATTTATAGAGACAAATTAAGTCAGTGCCTATGCAGGCAATACAATTCGATTTGAGCCAAGATAGGTTTATGCCGGTCTCCGATCTTCGTTTCTGGAAGACACATGGGTGGCGGGCTTTATTCAGATGTAGGCTTTCAAAGAAGACGCCACTTTCTACTCCGTTTTTTAATTTTTGGTCACTTTGTATGAATTTCTATAAACTCACGATAATCTTGCAAACCTGCATGAAAAGAGTTCTCAGCACAATAATAGTGACATTCATCAATTAAGCGCTGTGCGTCCTTCATTAGCAACGAACTAAGCAGCATTCAAAGTAACTTTATTTTAAGGGGGACAGTCCCGATTTCGAACTTTGTGTCCCACTGTTTGCCTTACCCTATGGATGCTTCGTTCACTAATATCTTTCCCTAGCTCCATTCTTTGTACACACTGTACTGATTAAGTAGACGATGGGATTAGATTAGCTTAGAGTACTCGTGAAGATTCAGTAAGTTGGAATTAAGATCAATGGATTATATTGATAAGATAGTTTTAAGTAGTTTTGTCTAGCATTTAAGAAATGGAGTATTCAAATGAAATCTAAAAAACAGGTAGGCGAACAAAACTTCAGAGAGGACATCACTTCCAGCTTCGCCCTTCTTTTTGAATCCATCACACAGACGTCATTTGTCCAAGAATTTCTTGTTCTGCTTTGCCATTCTTCAAAGCAAACGTTTGTGGTTTTCCAAAACTTCCTCAATCGAATTGGGAAACCGCCTTTAACCACTCACAAGAAATTCTGCTTCAACTTCAATGCTTTGTCAGGAAAGGAAACTTTTTGTAAGTCGTTGCTTCGGAAATTTCAAAATGTTATCCACTTGGAACTTTAAATCAATAGTTTGAGTGACATGAAAGTTTCACAGATAATTGTGAAGTTTTTTTTGTTGAAAATGTGGCGCCGTCTGAGTATCAGGTTTCAGAAGTTTCAGTAGGTGGATGAAGGAAGACATTTTGATAGACTCAAATTCAGGATAAGAAGTGTAACGCCTACACGGTGTCAGTTCGGTAAGTTTGTATGGGATATTGGGCTTCCTATGCACTGGAACACTGGCGTTCTTTGATAAATACCTCTTAAACAGTTTAGGTGTGTTTAGTGTTCAAAGACTATGCCTTTAAGCAGCTGAAGTCTTTCGCATATTCTTAGAAATTCAGAACTAAACCGATAGGAATTGAAGCAAAATACGTTGGACAACAAATACAAATGTTTAAAATTTCTAGATGGAGAGACACGTTAGTTGAGGACCAAGTCTACCATGGACAGTAGCGCCACAAGAAGAAGAAGAGGAAGAGGCCAACCAAGCACTCCAAATTACCTTAACCTAGATCTCCGTAGAGGTTTAAAATAGTAGTAAAGAGTTTCACCAACATTTTAAATGGATTTATGTTCCTAAATTGTAGTCGGCGGCTTACTTGGCCTCACAAAAAGTTGATCTTGTTTGCTAGGACTGGTGGTCATCTGTAAAGTCAAGATTTTCATGAAAATTCCTTGTTTTTTGATACGTGCAAAATGTTAAATATAAGCAAAAGAGTATTGACTGTGGTTCATCGCGCAGTTTGATTTTAAATTGGCTGTTTTTGACAAATCTTCCGAGACTTCTGTCAAACAGATTTCTCAATTTTGTTCGGTTTCTCTTGGCAAGTCATCGTGGAAAGACTCATATCACAAAAACGTCTCCAAACTGCACAGCGGTATTTCGAAAATCAGCTTTCTGTGAGAAATGTTTCCTACCAAGGGAAAGAAATAAGGAACAGACAGACTTTAGAAAATCCTCCCTACATATCGTCACGACAGAGTTTCTACCAAGGACCTCCTAAGAATCAAATCAAATTAGACCACTAGGTGATGACATCGACTGACTTCTACAGACACTTGAGACTAACACTTAAGCTAAACATCAAACTAAAACAAAAATAAAAGAGAAGAAAAAAAAGGAAGAAAACTAAAATTCACACCACAACGTATGACAGTTTATCTCATCTTTAGTTAACGTTTTGCGTTTAGATTTAATTTATAAGTATTTTTTTTTTCAAACACACACATAGAATATATATATATATCGCAGATAATAAGCGACAAAATTTTGTTTTTTTTTTTTATTTGTTTGACAAATACGAATACGGTACGAGTACGAGTATACAGTATGTATTTATATAGATATGTGTAGTAGTAGTTGTAGTTGTAGTAGTGGATAAATGTAAGTAAAAATAGCTTATATGACACAACAAAAGGGTCGCTCTTCGGATTCGGGTACATGTCACTTACCAAATTTAACCACGCGTTCGTGGTAAGAATCTGATTCTTTTCGTCCTAAAAAAATACACAATATTAACGAGATGCGATTTTTGAGAAAAAATTTTAAATGAAAGATTTTTTTTGATTTTTTGATTGTTGTTGTTTTAAACGCATGTTTGACTGACTTTTTTCTTTTTTTGAAAAATAAAAAAACATGTGCATTCATTCGGTTATCGTCGAATCGCTTCGAATGAGAGTGATTTTTTTTTCGTTTTGATTTTCTGTTCTTTTCTTTTTTTTTTTGCAATTTGAATGCAGGAAGTATGCGCATTTTGTCGGTGGTTTCGCTTGCTATTCAAAAGGTTTTCTGTTTGGTTAGTTTATTTTTATTGATTATTCATTGAAATTGTATATTCATTCCGGAGGTGGAATGGAGGAGGGTGGGGCTGGTTGCTAGAACTTACCACGTCAATTATCTGCTGGAGTGTCAGACCGAATTTAACGTCTAGTGGCTCCGATTCATTTGCTACTGGTCGTTCTAGGGTATTATAGTTAGCGAGTAGATGATTTAATAAGCGTTTTTCGTGTGGGCCTTGGCAGCTTTCTGAAAAGAGAGAAGAAGAAAAGGACAACAAATTTAATTACTTTGTAAGGAACTTTAATAAGAATCTATCTTAATAATAATTCAGCTCACAAGGGACCAGTGCTTAGCTTCAACTCGTGTCGTGCTGCTCTCTCACGAGAAGAAGGGACCTACAGTTTCTTGCTGATACCGAATGGCGAGATTTGAGAAGTCTTTCATAGACAATTGACACTCTTTCAGTGTTGCCAGTTACTCGAAAGAGGTGGTACCGTGAGAAACTGTGAGGTGTCTCGTCGGGGAATCGAATCTAGACCTTCGTCGTGTGGGTCGACGCACAAACTCCCTAGGCCGTGGCGACCACCTATTCTTTCTAATATATCTTTTAAAAACCTTGTGTCACGCTGCGTGTGGTCTTACTACTCGGACACAGTTTACACGAATTTTATAAAGTTTTCAGAGTAACTTTCATATCGCTTGGTGTAAGAGGACTTTTTAAGGATTTTTTTTCTATTACAGTATCCACAAAATTGAGGTAGTCCTTTTTGTGATATTTTGCAGGTATATTTATTTGGCACCCAGTTGCGCTACAAGTTGAGAAGGAACTCAACCAACTTGGGGTGAGAAATGGGAGACAGCTGACAGAAGACCGTGATAGCTGCAAGGAAATGATAGTTGGAACCCAGGAGCAGTCTGCTTCATAAAATGCCTTTTCTTTCAATGTGACCTGTGCGATGAGAACAGAAGAATTAAGTGTGTTCGCGAAAAAGAGAGGAAATCTAAGGAGTGGGGAAAACTGAAAATATCGCTATTCCTACAAAAGCTTTATTTATTACGACTTTGAGAACTAACTATCCATCAGAAAGAGTGGCTGCATCCATTTCATTGACAGTTTGCAAGAGGCTCCTAAACTTTCTACACAAGAGATGATGGCATTTCATATCTACCTGCTGTTGGGACACAAAGCGGGGACCCTGTTTTAATAAATTATGACCAACTGCGTCCAAGAATTAACCCGCAATGTACACTTCACTCGAAATGCCATTCAGTTCATCCTTAAGCCCATTTTCAGATGTATAGAGACGTATAGAAACTCATTCTTCAGCCGCCCCACACAAATATGAAGCGCTCTTTCCAACTCTGTGTTTCCTTCCCATTGCAATCCACAGGCACCTTCTATATCTTCCTCTATATCTTAGGTCTGTGCTCTGACCTTCCTCCGATCACTTAAGCGAAGTTTCGATATTTCTTTAGCATTATCGACCAAATGTGTCAATCGGTGGGATTGCACCAGATTTCAGCAAATCGGGTCTGAACGAAATTCGAAAACAAGTGTGCATGCTCGCTCAGTTCGTTCTGTGGATCCCATTGCTGTCGTTCGCGATAGTGTGGCAAAAGAGCCACTCAACCTGGACTCCTCGTTGTGCCCAACAATTCAACATCTCAAGAACACACTGAACAAAGATTTGAATTTACACGCTTACAAGGTTCAATTGACTCAAGAGCTGACGCCTACTGCCCATTTCATGCGCCGTCAATACACCGATTGGTTGGTTGAACTGACAGAAGTGATTGCTGACTTTAGAAAGAAAATCATCTTGAGCGATAAGGCACACATTCCCCTCACTGCATTCATTAACAAGCAGAATTGCCGCATTTGGACAAATGAGAATCAACGAGCGATTTTTTGAAAGACGATGGATCCACAAAGAGTTACTGTCTGGTGCTGTTTATGGGCTGGCGGCGATGAGGTCGGTGAAGTAGTTGCCGTGAATGGTTTTCTCTATCGGGAGATGATACCGAACTTCTTGTGGCCAGAAATTGAGGATATGGATGTAGACTTGGATGGGCTTCCAACAGAATGGTGTCACTTGCCACACAACCAACGAAACAAAGACTCTTTTGCGAGAGAAATTCAAAGGTTGTCTTATATCAAGTGGTGGCGATGTTCAGGATCATTTGATTAAACACCATTGGACTCTTGTCTTTAAGGAATATTTAAACGAAAAGGTGCTTGTCAACAAGTCAAGATTTATTCAAGCTAAGTGACGAGAAAATTCCGCAAATTTGGACCACCTTAACTTAATTTAACTTAGGTTGGTATACACTGCCCTGGAGCGCTCAGACTCAAAAACTGGTCCATTGTACTTAAA
Organism: Eristalinus sepulchralis; assembly: GCA_944738645.1. Taxonomy (NCBI): domain Eukaryota; kingdom Metazoa; phylum Arthropoda; class Insecta; order Diptera; family Syrphidae; genus Eristalinus; species Eristalinus sepulchralis. The sequence continues at coordinate 7,218,463 of OX122886.1, read as the reverse complement.
TTAATTTAAGCTGTCGTTTCAGTACTTCTCGTTCTTATCAGCATACAGCAGAAGTTCATTGTAAGTAGCACGCACGCAGCTCTTAACTCGCTACACATGCGGACTAACCCGAGGATATAAACAAAGAGAAGTGAAATCACGTACGTTGCTCTACATGAGGTGGGCTTCAAACTGAACACCACTTTCTGCGGGTGATATTTAACAGCTGTGTGGTCGCCGTGACGTAGTGGTAAGTGCGTCGACCGCCACGCAGAAAGTCTAGGTTCGATTCCCGGACGGGACACCTCGGATTTTTCACGACACCACCTCTTTTGAGTTGCTCACAACACTTAAAGAGTATCAATTGTCTAATAGCTGTCACCATAACGATCATGCAAGTTTTTAAGAGCAGAAGAGGTTGGTAGGTAGATAGAGTGACTTATTGTACCGGCCATCATAGAGATCAGTCCCTCATGGGGGTTCGTAGTCGTAGTACAAGGCTAAAGGAGGGCAATCGCATGGCACCAGAAGCAACCCGCGACCTTTCACCAAGCTGCTCGACAAACCCCACTTTCCTTCATTTTTCTAAGCGAAGATGAAAGGTAGCAAGCCATTTATTACATTCTTATCGCTTCACAAGTGTTTTCCCAGTATACGAGGACAGAGCTCTTGGCCCAAGCCGAAACGTCTCTTCTCCATAAGTCTTACTGACAGGGATCCTTTCCACAACTCTAAAAGTTCATTAAGCGTCCCTTGACATAAAATCTTTTTCTAGAAAAAATTTACAAACAACCGCCGCCCTATTGCCAAAGTCTCTTGCAAGCCCAAACTTTTCAAAGGTATCGTTTATGATTCAATATCTGCCAAAAAGAGAAGATGCACCATCTCCGGCGTTCTATAAATTTTGCACAGTAGTTAGCAACACACCCTTCACGACCTTCCAAAAAGTCCAATTCGTTTCAAGTTCCAGGGCATGTACGACAAATTGGAAAGAGTTAAAAACGGAGTTCAAGTGAATATGAACCATCTCCTTCGATTTCCCAGGTACATACCGCCAATATCTCTCTCCATCAGGCTCGGTTTGCTTTGCTGACATTGCTGGCAACCTCTAGACATCTAAAAAGTCTTCTCATGGAGTCTGTGAGTGAAGCACACTTGGCCATTGAGTTGCATGGAAATCATTCATTACCCTCCTTCTACGACGCATCAAGAACTAATTGCTCATACTCATCAAATGTCCTCCTCGGTGATTTACTTAAAAACCCATTTCATTCCATCATCCTCAAGCGATCGACACACATCCTCGAATTATGGTTAGTGACAAGGAAGTCATCCAAAAAATGTTATTAAAACCAAAGATCGCATGATTCTCGTTCAAAGGAACCGATATAACGAATCCATTTGCTCAATCCCTCCCCCCGCTTCACCCTTCCCACTGTGGCAAACGATATCGATATCGTCGACTTAATGACGCCACAGACACACACACTCATTTACACATTCACTATCAATCATCATCTCCGGCAGCCCGACAAAGTCGCAAGGCGCACAACTGATGACTTACCTCATCACCATCAAACGAACCGTAACCCGACCGTACTTTGCATTCATCCAAAATGCGATTGATTTCCATTTTCACTTCATAAAGGCATAACCACCCATCCACCCCCCGACACACACACACACATGCTCCATCAGCCGCCGCAATTATCACTTCATCTCGCAACACTCTCAGCTCAGGTCTGCGGCAACAATTTGCAGATTAAAGTTAATGCATGCCCCCCTCCCCCTGCGGGGAATTTCTTCCCTGACTGCAGACAATCGAGGGATAAGAGGAGAGCGAAGGGGCTCAAGGACAGCACTTGCCCTCACCGGTTGCGAAACATTATCTCTTCAAAAAGCACTCCGTCCTCACCTTGAATCCCTGACTTTCCCTCCGCAGTGTCGCAGTAAGATGACACTGCAGAGTACAAATACGGTACAAGGACGACGACGGGAACGACGAGGACAGCGACAACGACAACGACTACGACAGCTACAAGGCCGTAAGTGCCAAGTACACATCTTATTTAGATTATTAGTCCTATTAGCCTAGTGCAATTATGGGACTTGTTTGCATATGATTAAAAAACGCGCCCCCCACCCCCGTGCTAAGTGGTTTGCAAACACTTTCGTTTCGGGAGTCCCAGCAGCCGCCAACGGTTTGAGGCGCCCGGGCCCGGCTAGAGCCAGGGGGGACTTCTGCTTCGTACGTGAGACGGCGAAAGGGGTTGCCGCCTGGTTCGTGCAACTCTCCATTGGAATCCCGTGAATTCGCTGTTTGCTTTGGCTCGTTTCAGTGGAAATTAAACAACGCTTTGCGAATGAGTGATGATGCTAGCGCACACCCCCGTTCTTAGATGTAGCACAATTTTCGGTTGAAATCCAGCAGGACAACGAGGAGGAGCCGTGTCGTTTCCCGTGGAGTAAATAAATTCTTGCGGAATCTAGGTCAGCGTAAATATTGTGTCATAAATCATGAGGGTGCGCGGGTGGCTGATGCGCTCGCGGAGCCTCTGCTGGTGTCATCCCCGACCCAGCTGAGGCTGGGATCGACGCTCCGCGGCGCGGCGTGGGGCACTAAGTGCATGATGAATATTTTCTTTCATTTTTTCCCGTGCACTAATTACGTTCAAATGAGCGGAGCGGAGCGGGGGCGGCGGGGCCGGGTGTGTGTGTTGGTGGATGAGAGTGACATTAAACGGTATTAAAAATTAAGAAAAAAAAATGGCGCACGCCTGCCTCCTTGCCTGGTTGAAGGGGTAATGAAGGTTAATGGGATATTTTGCCGTCATCGTCATCGTCATCGTCGTCGCCGTCGTTGTCGTTGTCGTTGAGAAGTGGCTCGAGTGGCGCGAGGGGAGGTTTTGTTATGTTCTAAGATAATTACCGGAAGACACAGGTACAAGGTACAAGGTACAAGGTGTCAACTTAAGAGAGTCATTGCGAGTGTGGGGGAGGGGGAATGGGGTGGAATTTTGTTGACAATGTGTCGTTGAGTAGCACTTCTTGAGAAACACAATCGAGTCAGACGGCACTTGGAGTGAAAACTGAGGGGCAAGCCACTCGCCGGATGATTAGTGCATTTTGTGCCGTTGGAGGGGCAATTAGTGAACGCTTTGAGAGAATTTTGAAGGGAAGTGCATACTTGTGAGCGCTGTTGGGTCAGTTTCAAGGAGTTTTGCACTTTCTGCACGTGTGTGTTTATTTCACACGAGTCCTCTTGTTTTCGAATTGAAGAGTCTTTTAATGAACGCGTCCTTTGAATGGCGAATGGATTAAATGAAGGACGTGTTCATTAATCTTTGATGGAGCTGGTCCTTGGTGGTGCAATGGGGGATGCACGTTTGTCTTTTCTTTTGGCACACGTTTTGGAACAAATTTACTTACAGTTGTGTTCAAATCAAATGTAGTGAAGATGCAAAGCTGGGATAGGTCGGCGTAATAGACACTCAAGGGCAAGAATTTAGATTAACGAGGCCCTCACCAAAAAAAGAAAAAGACTACCTTAACGTCCCCAACCGCCGAGGGATAAGTCCACTTAGCATCGAAGTTCTTTTCTGCCGAGTTGTGTCAGCGTCTGAAACCAATGACCTGTAAGACCCATAGGAATGGGATTGAGACCCGAGAAGCCCACCAGACTGATCTTGGAATAGAACCCAAGAGGTGGGAATCGACAATCATCACTTATTTGCCGACATGGAGACCAGCAGAGACTAGCAATACACGCCATCCCTAATTTTGAGATTCCATATAAGGCTTTCATATTGGCAACATAACCACTGATGCACCAAAGGACCATTTCGTGCGATGGCGACAACCAGACCAGAGGTGACAGCTCTGGCAGCAGCTCCTCAGGCCGCTGGTAGAGCGAACGCAAGTGCACGTTGCTAACTTGTCTGCCTACCCTACCAAGCGTTTATGAGTGCTTTCCTCACTTGCCTTAATCCCCTCGGTCTTCTCGGTCTTCTCGGTCTTCTCGGTCTTCTTGGTCTTCTCGGTTTCCTCGATCTCGCCGGTCTCCTCAATCTCCTCGCTCTTCCCGATCTCCTCGATCTCCTGGGTCTCATCGATCTCCTCAGTCTCCTCACTCTACTCGGTCTTCTCGGTTTCCTTAATCTTCTCACTTTCTTCGGTCACCTCGGTCATCTAAGACCCCTCTGTCTCTACGGTGAACTTAGTCCCATCCGTCCCTTAGTCTCCACGGTCCTCTCGGCCACCTCCTTTTTCTCTCTCTCCTCGGTCTCCTAGCTTTCCTCGAGTTCCTCGGTCTTCTCGGTCTTCTATGTTTCCTCGGTCTCCTGGATGTCTCCGATCTCCCCGGTCTCCTCAGTCTCCTCCCTTTCCTCGGTCACCTCGATCCCATCTGTCCCCTCAGTCTCCACGGTCCCCTCGGCCACCACCTTTTTTACGATCTTCTCGGTCTCCTTGGTCTACTCTCTTTCCTCGAATTCCTCGGTCTCCTCCTCTTCCTCGATCTCCTTGGTCTACTCGCTTTCCTCAGTCTACTCGCTTCCCTCGGTCTTCTCGCTTTCCTCGGTCTTCTCGCTTTCCTCGGCCTCCTTAGCCCTCTCGGCCCCATCTGTCCCCTCAGTCTCCACGGTCCTCTCGGTCCTATCTGTCACCTCAGTCTACACGGTTTCCTCGGTCTTCTCCTTTTCCTTAGTCTCCTTGATCTCCTCGGTCTACTCGCTTTCCTCGGCTTCCTCGATTTCCTCAGTTTCCTCGGTCTCCTCGCTTTCCTCAGTCTCCTCAGTCTCCACGGTCTCCTTATTATCAGTCTCCTCGGCTTTCACATTCTGCTCGACCTGTTCCGCCTTCTTCCATACCCTCTCCTCCTCGCCCACCTTCAGGTTCTCCCTCATCTTCTCTTCTTCATCAACGTTCTCCTCTCCTCCTTTACTCCCTTCTCTCACAAATGCCACCACAGAGTCAGTTCTTTGATTACATCCACCTCTGATCAAAGTTGACAGCGCCTGACTCGAAGAGGCAGCTGCCTCTAATTCCCAAAATTACGCACAGCAACCTTATGCCAATTTGCCCAGTTTCCAGACCAATTATCTCGCATAAATTATAACTTCGCCTCGAGGTCACTTCGGGATCCTTGCCCTGACGTTTTTTTTTTATTTTCTTTGGCAGCGTCCCCTCAACCCTGCCAGCACAGCCCGCAGACAGTGAATCTGCCATCGCCTCTTAACAAGCCATTGTCAAGTAACATGCCAGCGCCGCGGGATGCCCGCTGCCGCAGTCACACACTCACGTATTCCACTAGAATAATTTAAACGACCAATTTCGTGGCAGTCATTCGCCGTTCGCCATCCGCACGATTCGGCATCCGCTCAGGCATGTGCACCCCCACGTAAGTGTGCGCTCGGCGTGCTCAGCCACTCCATAACCTCCATTAAGGATGCACACTCTGTGTATCTGGCGCTGGTGCTGGCACAAGGCGAGGCGAGAAAAGAATGAACGCTTTCTTCGACACCCACCCGCAACCCCCATCCAGCAGCCGGAGTAAGAACAAACGCGAGCAACTACGCCAAACCGAAGCGAACCGAAGCGAACCGGCATAAATGCCTCCATCCATTTGGATGTTTAGTGGCTCTTCATTATTCAGGAATAAATGTAGGCCACATGTCTGAGCCAGAGCTGGCACTTTTCATTCTGGCGGATCTTCCTCGGCAGAGAACAAACAGATGTGTGTATCCCCGGCGTTCGCTATCGCCCGTCGCGCACTCCGTGAATGGAGCGGCTTGTATCGCAAACAATGCCAAGTCCTGATGGTGAAAATATCAAAAGTTGAAGAAACATAATCGGAAATAATTGCGGAAGTTGCCACAAAGGATGTGTCACAAGAAATTAAACTTGAAAGCGTGCAAGCACTTTAGCTGCCAACAGATTGTCACCAGGAGCGCGAGGCGGCGCGGCGCGGCGCTGTGGAAGGTGCTGATGCACGAACAAAAGAATGAGTTGTATGTCGTCAGCATGTAGATACGACGTTCGCAGATACATTTCTATCCGATTCGGAGCCGCACCGCACGAGGACGGGTTCATCGGGAGATGTTAAGTTGTATCTTAAACAGGCTAGGCCCCTGGGGGTGTAATAACTTTATTCGACACACGCCCCCCTTTCTCTGGCACCCGCCCACGGCCACCACCGCCACCCTTTTCTTTTCTTGTGTCAGTTGATGTGTATTTTGTGCGCCGTATCCGAATGGGCGCGGCAGGCGGGGTTCATTCGGATGTGCTCCTTAATGGCGGGACTGCCGAGCGATATTTAACACGAAAGTATTCTCGGTATGCGTTAGGAATAAATTCAGCCTCTCCGGCAGCCGGAGACACCAGCAAATAGACGCACATACGACCGGCCCTGCCGATGCACGTTCGGTGGTAATATCTAATGATGTTAGTTAAACTGGAGCGGAAAGGGGGGCGGAGGGCGGCTGAGCGTATGCTTATCTCTGTGCGGCTGAGCCGGAGGGGGTGCGCAGCGTCGGCGGAAGGGTTAAGATTTATCGGGGCGCCCTGTGAAAATGAACTAGCCTATTACGAGGTAAATGTTACAATTATTCAGATTAGATTTTCTCTAATTGCATTCAGGCGGCGACGGTAGCGCTGACGGTGACGGTGGCGATGGCAGTGGGTGTGACGCGCTGATGTGGGTCGGCCAAAGCGATCCATCGTCACGGTTGTCAGCAGCCGGAATATCCTTCTTTTCACGAGGGTGCGGCGGATGCTGGGCGGCAGCGGCGACAGAGAGTTGCATAAATTGGATGATGTAATGCGCTGGGATTTATAATTATCCGGCTCGAAGGACCAAATTTTCGAGTCAAGAGCGCGGCAGATTCCCATCGCAGTCCTTTGAGCGGTGTGCGCCTCAGTCAGTTTTTGTTGATTAATGTGACATTGATTAAACAGATGGCTTCCCAGCACCACCACCGCCATCGCTCGCCCTGAAGATGACTCGAAAGTTATCCAACTCAGCGGGTCCAGTCATTGCGTTATTGATTACGTAAGTCGGGTACCGCGGCTCCCTGCAGTAGGCGATCCTTCACCGCCGCACCGTCTCGCTGAATGTGTAATTACACATCAAATTAGTTTCACCGAGCGAGGTAAACTCATTAATTTGTGCGCAAAAAAAAATCGCGCATAAGGGCATAACGCGCATAAAGAAGTTTCCTTTGTTCGCCCCGGTGCTGGGCTGTGAAGCCTTTGTGCGGCGAAAACTTTTGACTAATTGTGTGCGAGGTGTGTGCGGTGTGGAGGGGGGTGGTGAGTGTGGAATGTGTGAAAAAAGTTATCCTCCACTCGTGTCTCGGCGTCCGTTGTAAATGTCAGTGTCATAAATTGTTTAGTCCTTGCGGATGGGAACAATGAAAGACGACTTCGCACGCCACAGATGTGTGGGGAAATTGAAAATACAGACGCATTCAATCATGTTTCGAATTCAAGAATGAATTCATCTGGAAATTGCACTCTGCCAACAAAGACGTGCAACAGCAAGAGCGATGCGCTGCAAGGATAATCGTTTGAATGTGTGAGGGATTTGATTGGATCTATTTTTAGTTTTGGTATGCTCTGCTGATTTGAGGTTTTTTTGTATCGAAAGCGATTTGTTGGGGAAGGGGGAAGGGGAAGAGGGTTTCTGTGATGTTTTGAAAGATTATGTGAATTTGTGGAGCACGTTCTGGACATTTGTTAAAGGATGGGGTCTGGCATCTGAATTGTTTGGGGGATTTATCAGGCGGGTTTCGAAGTAGAATTTTATGATCTATTAATTTTCAATCGTTAGCCATACGAGTGCAGATTCTTAACAATGTTTTTCTATTTTTTTAAGACGACTCATACCGGCTCTCTGCATGTTTCTACATTAGAAGGTAACAATTTGATGTTTTAGCAGACAAATCGACGTCAAGGATATCGTGGGAGTTCGTCCAGAATTGTAAATGGGTTCGAAGTAAAAGATGTCAACCTGCTCAGTGACGACACAATGGATCTCTAGGGTCTAAATGAATCCATTGAATGAGATTCCTACTTTTCGGGTGATTCAATGTGAGGTTTGATTTTTAATTGGATTTTCTTGACAGATTACGCGTCACTTCTATGAAACTGCTTTGCCACTTTTGCTCACCATCATTTGGCAAGCCATCGTGAGAAGTCTCACACCATAACAGCGTCTCCCAGACGTTCAGCTGTGCTACGAAAATCAGAGCTCTGTGAGAAATATTTTTCATGCGATTCGAGGAACAATTAGACGATACTCGACCAGTTAGACCACATCCATCGCATAGTGTAGAGACTACAGCAGCTGTAGCAGAGAGTGTCCGCGAAAACCGATGATGAATAGATTCGTCTTCATTTTCAAAAGCTGGGCCACCTTAACGGGCCATGTATGCTTCCTACAATTCATGTACATGATTTTGGCGAGCTCTGATTTCAAGAAGACGACGCTACGAGTCCTTTCAGCTAGTGAAAATATGGACTTGTTGAGAAATCCTTTTGAGGCGCGCTTATTTTCACCATTTCTGCGGTAAATTGGCGGCCTATAGCGTGCGGTATCACACCTTTGGACAAAATTCCAAGTCTGCAGGAGTTATCCAGCTACGAATGACGCTTTGGAAGTCAAAATGTGACAACATGCATATGTGATCCGCCAGATTCCAGATTCGATATGCTCAAAAGAGTCGCCCAAAATTGGACCTTCTGAATGTATCACCTCAGACGTAGATATGGCCAACATTTTCCTAATATCATTTTCGCACAGTAATTGCCATAAATAGTTCTTTCAATAGGTAGTACAAATTTTAAGCTGACTTTTAAAGTTCGATGTTGTATTTTACATTATAAATCAAACCTCACAATGAATCGCCCGTTACCTGCCTTTCAAGCGACCGAGCCGACTTCGCTGTCAATGGTTGCTTTGTTGAAGATACCTGGACCATGTTCAAAGCTGCAGCCGCAGATGAGTCTTCGCGCACGATTATACAGAACATCTCTAGGTGACACAGCCCACATTCATAAGCGCACACGACCCCAATCAAAATTTGTGAACACGAAGGCACTAGGTAAGGGACTAGGCTATCTGGAGAGTCAAATTTAGAAGCCAATCAACGAAGACGAAGACTTCAATCAGCGACCACTTTGACAAGGCCAACATATGTCACTAGTGAGAGTTGTTAAGAGCACTGGATGACTTGTAAGAAAAACTTCAATCTTTCATCAAAAAAAAGTCCACCATCAATACGACGACAAGGCAACCCCAACCCTGTCTACTATCATATTGCAAAACTTGTTCGGAAACTATCGTTGGGTGAAGTCCCCTTTTTGGTTTCTCTTGGCATCACAAAAACTGTTCCAGATGATGGCAATTGTGACATATTAGAAAACTTTCCTGCCTCGGAATGAATCAATTAAGCCGGCAAAACATTTTCGGTGTCGTCAATGTCACACAACACATGTTGGTTATGATGAGAAACAATTCGGAGGGGAAATTAGTTTTTCTGCCCTTAGGCGCGGGGTCTCTTTAGTTAGAATTTCTCTACATGGTCTGTAGGCCTCTGCGATGAATAGTTAGAGGAAATCCTTTCAAGAGTACTCCTCTTTAATTCAGTTTCTTTTAGAAAACGAAAAATGTCTATGTCACTGACGTATTCTGAGATTTCATCTCCAGAGACCGCCATCGACTTGCCGTAGCTTTCTTCTTCATGCCTGAAGTGTTCTCTTTGGAGGCACAGGTTTTGAACTTGTTTCGGTTATCGGAAAGTTTTAGTGAAGAGCATTATTTCAGGCCTCCCTCCGACAAGTTCCCTGAATTCATCCTTGAGGAGATTGTGGTCTATGTGGTGGACGTAACAGAGACTTATTAATCGACTGAATTGAAGACATGGCTTTGAACCAAATTGTGTTATCAGTCGTCGTGGCGATGTGAATCGTCCGTATCGGAGCCTGAAGGACGAGTATTTTGCAAACGATTCGAAGTTGATTCAAGAACTTACGGTCACAGCGGTTCAAGTAAGACGTTTGGGAAGAACTCGTTTCAATATTTGATCACTTTTGGGAGTACCAGTGGTTCCCACGATCTGAAGCCACCGAAAACCGGCTAGAATTTACGGAGCAACGGACATAGTCTTGAAATTCGGAATTTGGAAAGGCCCAAAGTTCACACCATCACAAAACAAGACAAAGTATAAGATCCGTAAGGAAAACACGACAAATGTGGTGAACATGAACTTGGTCTATTCGTTTGACATCATGGAGGTGGACCGAGTATGGATTTAAACTCTGAGCCGCTTGGTTATACAATTTTGTGAGAATTCTGCAGTTAAAGGGTAGTTGGAGGACACTTTTGAAGTCATGAACAACTTAAATTCACAACCGGCCCTGAAACAGAGGGGTTCCTCAGTGAAATGTAATTTCAAGTAAGATGGCGCCCGACAGTGGACACAACAGAAACTCTATCCTTCTGCGGAATGTCTTTATCTTTCTGGGAGACCAACTGGATCACAAAAAATGCAGCAGAAGTTCAATTTTACACTTGGTTATCGCCTCTAGGAGATTCCTTAGTCCTCCTACAAAAAATGGAGGGAAGGTGCTTCAAATCATCCAAGGAACTCATTTACCAAAGCAAACAAAGAATCTGAAGTAGAGTCTACTTCTATATTTGAAAAGCTATCCAAACCAAATCAATGTTCAGCAGGTTTCTGTTGGCAAAGCCTCAGGAATCGCCCAAACGCGCAGATACCTCCAAACGAAATGCATTCTCTGTGCTCCTTTGTATGTGAAATGCAGAAAACCTCCGAATTCAGGCATGATTTGAATGATGCCTTCGCTGTTGAAGACACTCAATGCCGCGCCAAATCACCCATCTGACACAAGTGAAGCGCACCCATTGAAATCGCAAAGGACGACCCCGCTAATCAGTTTCGCCGTGAATTCCACCACTCTCCACAACAAAGCGCCAACAAAATCGATCCAAACAACGCCCCAAGGACAATGGAGGCATTTCATTGGACTGATTTTCAGCGCGCCCACCGATTACATTCTGACATTTGAGAGCCCTGTTTATACGCCGACTTCATTCCGTCATCACATAATCACACAATTAGGCGGAACGCAATCAAAGGCTTCAGCGGGATCACTTCGAGCGTGGCAGCCGTAAGACTCGCCTGGATTTTGTGCGCGCCCTCTCCCCTTCATGACGGCGAATCCTTCAAGTTAATTAACCGAATCGAAACGTCGACAGTGATGACGACAACGACGGACGAGGACGTGAATCAATAGTTGTAAACCGCATTGCGCTCAAATGAGCAGAATGCCGGTGGGGGGAGGGGTGGGAACTCGCTCGATGTATACATTTCTTCGAGTTGTGCGCTTTTTTTTTTGCCACAACGCTTTAATTACCCCCCCAAAGTGGGGACGCCATTTGACGGCCAGACGTGCCTCTCGGTCAGGGTAACATGTGTGCAGGGGAAGCGAACTATTACCTTGGCTCACACACACACGCCAACGAATGAACGGCAATGGCAATAGCCGAAGCAAGGACTCTTCTTGGCAGGCATTCAGGCAGAGCGTGTTTGGGCATTTTTAATGACATCGTCCTTTCAACCGTTTTGCATATGATTTCACACACCGTTCGCTCCTCGTGTGTGCGGCGGCTCTCGGATGGGGTTCTTTTCACCACTCGCCAACACATAGGCGCGCGCTGTTCTCGCACCGGGTCCCATTTATCCGCGTTCAAGTGCGCGTCGAGTATGAGTCGAGTGGATGAGTCGAGAGGAGTGTCCTTCAAGTTTTCTTTCAAGTGCACCTGCAACGGCAGCCGAAGGAATGTCAAGGATGCCTTGAGGCTGTGCACACAACGCAACGTTGACGGAAATGAAATGAAATGCTTTCAGGTGGGCACCGCCAGGGCGCCACTTCATTAGAGAATAACCCGATTACAGGACGAGTCCCTGAATCCATGAATCCATTGACAGAAGTGTCAAACTAATCAAACATTCCATAGCTGGCGCCCTGCACTCCAGCGGAGGCCTGCCGCATATTTGATGGCATAAATCAATGATCCCCCGGACACGGTAATCCGTCCGGCATTAAACTTTCATCCAAATTGGGCGCACAAAAGTTAACCGGGTCGGTCCGGAAGATGTGTCACGTCTCTGGCGGAGCGTATGCAAAGTGCCCCTACCCGGTCGGGTCTCTAAAAATCTTCTAGGCGGCCGTGCTAAGAGGCAATTTGAGACCAGTCAGTAGCGCCACTAGCACGCCGTTGCCCGCTTTACCGCTTTACGTGTCGTTTTTATAATTATTGGCTCTGTAAGCTCCATAATGAATGAGTTGGCCAGGGCGGCGCGCGTAGGCCCACTTACTGAGTTATTCATGCCGCAGACACGACCTGTCCGGGACCGCCGGAGAGGCTGGATGCCTGTCACAATGCAAAACTCCTAGGCAGCAGCCCAGCGCACGCACAGCTCGATGATTTTTATGCGGGGATAATGACTGTCGAAGCTCGAACGTGCCATGTTTGATGTGCCTCGCTGTGGGAGTGTGTGTATTTGTGGGGGGTGGGGTGGGGGGAGTTGGTTGAACGAGAGACGAGTTGAATAAGTAAAATGGATGTCAGAATTACAAATGGCTGCTAGCGAGGATATTTCTGCAACAGTGTGATTTATTGTTTGAGCCGAAGGCGATTAGAAGCGTACTCCACCTCCCTCCGCGCGTTCCGGACACCCTTCATGAACTGGGAATTTGCGAGGGTGACGCATGTGATTTGTCCGCCATTTGAAATTTGAATTGGGAGATAATCTGTGACCGCTGACGGCCAACGCAAGAGACCTCTTTATTTGTTACAGCACTCGCATGTGATTGCGGGATGGATAATTAGTGGTATTTGGCAGTTGGTTTGGCAGGACGACAGATGTCCTTGTTTGCATGCTGGTCATTGGAATCGAGTGATGAAGGCTAATGCTGTGCCTATTCGCTTGAAAGTGGTGAAATTGTGTGATTTACATGGAAAAGTGTACAAATCAGACTTCTTTTTGATTCTCATCGTTTTGTGTAACCTATGTGGAAGTTGGAGAAGATTTGCCGGTAACTCTATGTCTTTGAAGGGAAACGCAAGGAGCGTGATAGGATGGCAACAGGAATGAAGGACACAATCTCCTACCAATTCACTGTTGATTTATGACACGCCCAGCTCACAATTCACGCACTGGACGCTCTTAGATCGCAGCTTGGTTTGGAACGTGTTAAATTGAACATTCCTCCTTATGAGAGCTATCAAGCGCATTTCATTCTCCTGCACACATTCATCAAGATGCTATGTTCTTATCAATTTTCTGAAAAACGGCACCACTGCCTGAACTTAAAGCAATCGAATTTAAATTTCGAAACCCTTGAAGGTTCAATTGCCCATCTCTCATATCTTGAAAGGTACAACCACCAGATTCTGATTTAATCATCCCCACTCATCACATGAACGCCTCCGGTGCGGGCTCCAGTGATGCACTTTCGCCACGCATCAAACCTCCTTGCGTTTGCCACGCACCCCTATCAACCCAAGCAATCCCATCTTCCGGGTCATTCGGCAATTACGTAATCAGAAGTAAAGCTTATTGGCACGATGCCATCTCTCCAAAGGGGCTCTCAACTGTTGCACCCTCTCGGCGTGGCCCGGAAAACCTGATCAAATAAATCCCAAACCGATTCGATTCACACTACTGCTGCCAGTTGTCACATTAAACAGAGATCCTTTTGTGTCGCCCGGACGAAGACAAACGTGCCCACATTCACCCTGTTTTGGGGCACAACAAGCACTCCCCACTCCCTTGTGTGCATAGGCAAGATGCTTGCCAAAGATATTCAGGAGAGATGCTCACTGCACTTATGTGCATCCCATTATGTCCTCATCGTGATGGTACACAGGGAGAGTGCCTCGCACCTCCACTTGGCAGTGCTCGCTCGCTGTTGCCCCCTCTCAAAGGGCAACTCTCAGGGCAGCACCGTTGACAAACGGCAGCACAAAGACCCGACACTCAGCCTCGTGGCTGTGTGTGCGATGCAAGTGCCTCTTTGTTCCTGTTTTCCTGCTTCGTTTTGTTGCTGTTTCCCATTCATTCCTTTGCCGACTCCCGCTCGCACACAGGACTGCAAGGATTCTCAAATTATGTTGTCAGCCGATTGTCTAGAATGTAAATTGTATGTGGACGAGTGCAAGCGGATGTTGAATCTGTGGTGACGACCCGCTTATGTTTCTGGCGGCACACTCCTCCGCTGCAGCGGCCGCCCATCAGAAGGGTGTACAATTGAAATCCTTGTAGCGACGCTCACCCGGATGGCAGCAGTGTTACAGCGGATTGTGTGGAGATGAAAATAATTTCACTTCGTTTCAGCACTCGTACAGCACTTCTGACATTGTCATCACCGACACGCTTCGGGCCATAGTTCCGTTTTTAAATGACGCAACACAGGACGACTCAGACACGACCGTGTGCAGTGTGCCCTGTGCAGTGTGCCCTGTGCAGTGTGAATGGAGAGGCGTCCTCTGGCCTCTGAGTTTTCTCAAGCTGAGTGCGCGCGTGTCCTGACCCCGCCACTGAATGGGACAAGACTCTCACTCATATCGTGTCAGCGCCATAGTCCTCTTCCGCCGCCGCCGCTACCGCCACCGCCATCTTCAGCTCTTCAGCGCGAGCACTTGGGCGATTAAGTGACCTGACAAGCTGTTCCTTTTAAGGATGCCTAGGTGCAATTAAACAAGGCGCCTGCCGACGCCACCACCGCCAGCCCACCGACCCGAAATTGTGATTGACGGCGACGGCGGCGGTGGCAGTGGGGGTGATAAATGCTGAAATGGCCCCGTGGGAATCGGTCCCGAGGAATGATCGCGTGTTGAGCCGTGGATTGCAAATGAGAGTGTCGCCATTAAAAGCACCTTAATGGCGCCGCCTCCTCGCCACTCACCGCCCACCAGTTAACGTGGCCAGCCGAGGAGTGGGGTTTTGGCCACGAATTGCGTTCGAATACAGCTCACAGCCCACAGCCCGACGGAGGTATACCTTAAAAAGCAATAATCCACTTATTTGCATTTAATTTGATGCCGAAGGTAGGCCCCTCCAAGTGGAAGATAATCAATGGCGGGGCGGCGATGGAGCACTGCGAGATAATTCACCAGGCGCCCACCGGAGGATGTGATAAATGGACGAGGAAAGGGCATTAGGTACAATTTATGGGAAATGTACAAGCACTGCTGGCGCACCACGGCAGGAGTCTGGGGAAATCGAAGCGGGAGCTCTGCCTGCTGCAATCGAGGAGGCGAGCCAGGAGGAGAACAGGAGGAGGAGAAGGAGCAGTAAAAAATTGCTCGTTCTCGAATAGTGTCAACACAGACTTCTACAAGCCATTATCCGATTCTGAAGTTAACAGCTGGATAGTGAAAGAGGACCTGGATGCAAAAGAAACAAAAAATTCGATTAAAAATTCAAGGGAAGACCTGTGCATACATTCTGCAGGAGGTATTCAAATATTGAAGGACTACGGCGACACGGCACCGCTTTTATCGTCGCGCAATATAAAAAGGGCTTCAGTGGTGGTGGTTGCGAGAAGGTGTTGAATTCTGTACATGCTGGAGGACATAAGTCAAACAGATCTTTGGGACAGGGATGCCGACATTTGTCACAGAGTAATGGGTTTCAGATTATGCATTTTTGCTGAAAGGGATCAACCAATTGAGACTGCTGCTGTGGACTTGGGGTGCAGGGGGGAATGCAACATCGAACATCGATTGCGGATTTTTGAAATGGAAACAACAAGCAGATAATGGATGTGGAGAAAGTTATGTAAACTGAGCCTCGGATTCAAAGCTTAACGAAATTCTGTCTTTTAAGGAAATCTTTGCATAGATTCAAGATTTCATAGCGTGAACAGGTGATCATTGTAGGCGCAAGCGCCTTTACTCATCCTCAATTAAGGAATCCCTACTTTGAACTCCTCGTGATGGGTCTATCAACCGTAAGCTTCAACTGGGAGAGTGTTGAGAAGTGGCTAATAAGACGATTGCGGATTAAGTTATCTAATAAATTATCTAATAAATAAACCGGTTAAAGGCGGCGTCCAAAGGATCACTTTGTAGCACCCCGACTGCAGGCCAAAATTAGGCTTTCAAGATCAAATCGGAATCTTGCAAGAAAAAGCTCCAGATGAGCCCTAGTTGTGGCAATCAGAGGCACTGTCTCGTTATCAAAACTGGATTCAGCTGGGCCATCTATTTAGAGATTGAAGAAATAGATCGGATTGGAGGACTCTTAGGGACTGGAACGATGTCCTGAATAGTTTAGGTGAGGTTAGAAGGACTGCCTAAGAAGCTATTATACCCAATGGGCGTGGGGACCCATTGTGCGAGCAGCGAGTGTCACTGATGTTGCATTAAATTTTCCAACACAACCCGGCTTGAGTGTACGTTTCATGAAATTAGAAATTTATACCTTCGCCAGTTCACTGACCTCTTCAAAGAACCTTCAGAATATCTGTAAAAATGGTAATTTTCATGTCAAAAAGGACCACACAATCTTTGTGGCTTTATAGCCAAGATTTCTATTTGAAAGACAATGGGATGGTCAATGAGCTGTCATTCTTCGTGTCTTGCCGAGGTCATCCGCTCCCCTACCGTCTTCTGCATTAATCCATCAGTGAAGATGGGGGTGCCCCTAAACAAAAGATCTGACGTTTCTCAAACATATCTGGTATACACTCGTAGATCGAAAAGTGTGTTCGCACCAACTTCAACTCTAGACCAAGAGTCACGATAATTCTGGATTTCAGGCTTTCTGACGGGTTAATACTCAACGCAGCCTTCACACACTTACGCTGAAGGATTTTGTCTTTGGGCACAGCCTATCTAATTATAAGCATGCGGTTCCCACGTCTTAACATGGATATGAAGATCCTCGTATGGCGGAGTCCTCAAACCTTTCTCAGGCGCTCCTTATCTGACACTCCTCAGACCCTCTTTCGCAGACACTGATGCTCAGACACTTTGCCTTAGGTACTACGCTTCAGATCTTCCTCCTCACACGCTCCTTCTCAGACACTACGCCACGGAGCTCCTCCTTAAACACTCCCCAGACCCTCTTTCTCAGACGTTTCTTGTCTGACACTCCTAAGAGCCTCTTTCTCAGACACTGATATTCAGACACTGCGCCTTAGGCACAACTCTTGAGATTCTCCTCCTTACAAGCTCCTTCTGTGAAACTCCACAGACGCCCATCCTCAGATACTGATACTCAGACACTTCGCCTAAGGCACTTCTAATCAGACCCTTCTCATCACATACTTCTTCTCAGACACACCAAACGGAGCTGGACCTCAAACACTCTTCAGACGCTTTTCTTTAGATACTTCGCCATAGGCACAGTAATCAAATCCTCCTCCTCAGACACTCCTGGGACGCTCCTTCTCAGACATTCCACGGAGTTCCTCCTTTAACACACCTCAGACTCTCTTCCTGTAAAAGTGAAGCTCACACACTTCGACTTAGGCACTACTCATCAAATCTTCTTCCTCACACGATCCCTTTTAGACACTCCGCAGACACTTAACCTCAAACGCTTTCAAGGTATCCACATTGTCTCGAAAAATTTACTTTTTGTAGCCAAGGTAAGAACCCGTCCATCGAAGAGGCAAGAGAGACGACACAAGACACAACGGTTCGATGTCGGAAGCGGCCACTAGGAACTTCTCCAAAAAAGTCTTACTTAATAAATCTGAAAAATGGACATTACCAGACAATGTCCATTTTTCAGATGGATTTAGTGGAATGGAATGTCAGGAAGGCAACTAGGTCCCGTGACACCACCTTGGAGGACCCGAAGGATGGAGGACCAGGCCAGTACATACAGAATAACATGATGGACGGAGATGTGCTATTCGTAGCAATTAATTTCAATGAGGCTCTTCTTCTGTTTCTGCTTGGGTTGAGGCTACAGTCCGAGATAGATCTGGGCCTCCATCAATTTGCTTCTCCAGCCGGAAAGTTCTTAAAACTCAGATTTGTTGAGGTCCTTCTCTATTTGGTTGCCCCACTTGAAACAAGGACATCCCTTGTTGAGTTATCCCAATGGCTGGATTTCGAAGACTTTTTATGGAACTGGAACACGCTCGACCTGGTCCAGCCATCCGGAACATACCTGTACCTGTAGGCGATTGCCTTGTAGCATGCTGTCATGTAGCCCATAGAGTTCGTCGTTGAATCTTCCCCTACAGAAGGCTTCCATATCCTCATAAAGTTCAAAATTCTTGTCCTTAGACCAGGATTGGGATGATTATGATGTTTCAAGAGAGAGGGAGATAAAAAGTGAAAGACAGAGAGAGAGAGGCCTCTTGAGGCACTGGAAACAACGATCGGCACTTGATTTCAATTTAGCCCGAAGTAGATGAAGTTTTAAAAGATGACGGCTTTAAAGTTTTCATGTAGGTCTGACCGATTCGTCGATGTTCTTCGTTCCTTCGTTGCGACAGATTGTAGTTTGGTTTTTCTGCGTTAACTGGCAGACCAACCGTTTAGATCTGATCCTCTCTATGCCAGGAAACGTCTAAGAATCGCTTAGGATTTGTTCATTTACGCCAATATTATCCACACAGGTCGGCTTCTGGTGTTAATAAAGTCACATAACAGCTTGTCGCTTTGTAAAAAACCTTTTTTTTTGTCATAAAAGGTCTAGGGGTGAGTCTCAAGTCGTTTTTGAGCACTGAGATCTCTCCACTGTTGTCTACTTCAGTTCTACGAATTTGAGGGCCACACCATTGCGCTGATGTTGCATTCAAGTCTATCCTAACAGCGGCGAGGTCTTCACCCTCTAATCACACCGAAGAAGATTACCATTTTGTGCAATGGACAGCGTGTTGATTGCTTTCAAACATCTTGCCCTTACGATGATCATTGTCAGGTTAAAATTTCAGACATAATACGACAAGGGACTTCCATCTCACAGTTCAACACAAGCCGTCCAATAAATTAGCGTTTCAAGAAAACGCCTAAAATTCATTGAATTTTCAAAGAAATAAAATCCTTTCTTTTGCCTACCATATGGTCTCCGCCCACTTCGCCCACTTCTCTGGAAGTACCGTCCCATAAAAGTTGAGTGACACAAATTTCTCATTTCTGTCCCCCAAGTCGAGCACACGACTTCAATTGGCGGTTTCTGCACAAATTGGGTTCGGTTTGGATTCCGAGTCAGTGGCTGACACACAATCTGACATATTGACACTCAATCGATCACTCAACGGCCTGCCACTCGTTCAAATCGTTATCTTAACGCTTGCCTGCACCACACGTCAGATCAGGCAATCCAATGACCACACCGATGGGCTTTTCCAGGCGCTGACAAAGGCTGTGTGTGAATGCCCTTGACGTGTGTACGCTCTCAAGGAATGCCCCCCCCCAAGGCTCATCACCTCCACACACGCCATCAGGCTCACCTCTCAGAGGACCACAATGAAAATGCTCCATTTTCGATTTGGTTACGTCCCTAGCCGCCTTGAGAAAATATTTAATTTCCCCCGACCACATGCAGCCCGCCCGGAGAGCTCAGGTGAAAAGACGAAAAAGGACCACCGCCACCGGGGTGAGTGTTGTGTGCGGGTGACTCATTCATGAGTCCCATATCAGGTCGTCCTCAAGTGAAACATCTGTCAAGGATAAATCTCGGCAGCATCTGCCGCACTAAGCTCTGCGCCGCTCGTGTGTAATAAGATGTTCCATGCGGGCTAGGCGGGTGGCTGCTCCGCCACCCAGCCTCGCTTCGATGTGAAGTTGCGCAACGCACGGCTGTCGGATGACACCAGTCAGCAGTCTTGTCTGCGAAAATTCAAAAAAATGGAAATACGTGGCTTGGTGTGGTGCTCCGTTGGGGGTAACATCGGCGGTGCTGAAGTTTTACAGAGCGTCTTCACGCGCAAACCGGGTGAAGTCCTTATTGTGTGCGGCAATGTGTTGACTGTATGCAATGACGACGATGATGAGGAACATGAAAAACAGGCTCTATGCGAAATAGCGCGCCACACTCAGCTGCTGGTGATGTTCTATGTGCCGCTCAGCTGCTAATGAAAGCCCTGCCAAATCACAAGTAAGACGCCGGAGCGCAGAGCCCACGGAGCAGGGGAAAGGTGGGAAAAGGAAAAAAGTTTCCTGGCAAAGTTCAAGAATAAAATTCTTCGACATAATACTTTCGACCCCCTCGTCACTCTCTCTCTCCCTCTCTCCCTCTTTTACTTGGCAGCGGAACCTTGACATATTTTAATGCTACCTCCTTGAAAATAGGGAATGTAATTCATGCACACAGTGTACACACTTGAAGTGGCACAAGGCAAGCGGCAAGGGCACACAGTTTCTGTGTTCGCTGCTTAGTACTCCCTCGACTGTTCTCCTTCACAACCGCACCTACCACTGTGAAGAAGTTTTTCGATGGTGTGCAGAGGGAGGGGGGAGGGGGGGGGGGCTAAGGGGAAGAGGTACTGGTGGTGGTGGTGGTGGCTTTAAAAATTTATAAATTGCCAGTGTTGTTTTTCTGTAATTAGTTTTTGTCAGTTCCAAAGACGAAATGAAATTTTCCATCTTTCCACCCCACACCCCCCCCCCACACACACACAGTCACACAGACACACACCCTCATCATAATGTGGGGCTTATCTCATATATGAAGTTGTCTCTGGTTCGGGTGGCTGACAGAATGACGAAACGCGTGGATTGAGTGTTTGATCGCCACTCGGTGTGGCATGGCGCGCACGCTCTACAAGTGACTGTAAATAATTAATTTTGATCCAAACTTCTGCCCACCCTTCTGCCCCATCACGGGGACTGCTATTAATTTGAAGTTTTCAACCCTCTTTCTGGACCCGGTTTGCTTCTCATTTGTCTTCTTAAGTCAATCTACTTTCGCTCTAGTCGCTTATTAATGCGCTCCGCCAGGGGGAGACGTGTTGTCTTACTTTTCATTTGAGCTCCCCGCCAGTTCGCTGTCAAATCCTGAAACAATTCTCTAATTGCGTTTTTTATTTAATTAGTGAACGCGACTCAGTTCGGTCTCTGTACGAAGTTTCTGCTTTGTCAATGATTTTTGAATTTTTGTCACATGGCGCCCAACGCTGAGTAATTAGAGAATCTGATTGTTTCCCCCGTGACGTGATGAGCATGGAATAGTTAATTTTGACATGATGACAGTGGCATTGTGTGTCGTTGCTTATTAGAGAAGTTTGCTGTGCAATTTTTGAGGAAGCTTCTGAAGGATTTCAAATGATGGGAATTGGAGAAGGAGTGAGAATGTTTAAGTTTAAGATTTTTGCATGAGAACGTGCTCATTGTCTCCTTTTTTGAATTCCTCGTATGGCGTCGATGATCTACTTGAATTCTGGCTATATTTGTCACATCCTACCCGTCTTTATGGTTTGCTTAAATAAAGTTTTCGAAGTGAATGTCAATTAAGTTGCACGCGACATTTAAGAAACATTCTAAGGCCAATTTGAAGTGTCCTCCTAGAGGCTTTTCCCAAACAGTTAGCACTTTAGTATGACACTTCTAATTATGTTTGAAAATGGAGTCCTGAATGAAGACTCCTCTAGCGATCTGTAGTCATATTTTTACACCTAAAGCAGGAAAGCTCTTGTGTGATGCCCACAATTTGTCATTGAGCTATTTTAGCCGTTCAAAGTTTCGACACCTTCATAACAAATGGCTTGATGAAAACGAGAAGATTCGTAGATGTTGTACCAAGTGTTATCTAACAAGTATGAATCTCCAAGGATTCATAGAGGAAATGTGAAATGGATCAAGGGCTGACGAAGACTCTGGGACCACAGAGAATATATTGTAAAGGGTGTTTTTTTAGAGGCGTAAAACTTTAAAATGGAACAAACCAAGAAGATGGATTTTTTTAAATAGACCTGAGATTTACTTTAATCGAAAGGTAATTAGAATGTGATTTCTGGCCTATGACCGCCACTACTGGCTTAGAAGTGGTCTAATCTGGAAGTCCAATTTCGATCACTGTTTATAACATTTGTGGTCGCCGTGGCGTAGTGGTAAGTGCGTCGACTGCTGCGCAGGAAGTCTGGGTTCGATTCCCGGATGGGACACGTAGCATTTTTTCACGGCACCATGTCTTTCGAGTTGCTGACAACACTCAAAGAGTATTAATTGTCTATGAAAAGCTTCTCAAATCTCGCCGTTCGGAGTCGGCAAAAAACTGTGGGTCCCTTCTACTCGTTTGTAACAATCGCGCCGTATATCGGCAATAATGCGGCGAATGTTGTCCTCCAAGTGATGAAATGTTTTGCGTTTATCGGCGTGGATTAGTGCCTCTATATACCCAGTCGAGAAAACACTTAAACGTCGTTAAATGGCACACTAGCGACCCCCAAAAAAGACAATTCACGGGTCCGAAACGTGAAACTATGCGTTTTCCAAACGTTTCATTCAATAAATCAATTCTAGGACAGGCCGTGTGACATATTGCGTAGCTTTGTTAAAACCCCAGCTCGTGCACGTTGTTAGTTGTTCAACTGATGAACGAAAAAGTCAGAAATCATGTGCTCTACGGCAGCCTCCATTGACTGTAACCTTCTAGGCAGCATCATTTATTAAGAAGTACGGACCAATTAATTCATCAACTCATAAAGTCAGTTTTTTTGGATGTAAGGGGGTTTCAACATGCACTTGAGGATCTTCTCATCACTCTAATTATGGCAGTTTTGTTTATTGACGGATCCATTCAACCAAAAGTAAGTTTCATCGCTACACAAAGATCCTTTATATAAATTGGGATCAACGGCCATTTTGTTTTGGGTCTTTTTTTGCACAATTTGGAAGCTTTCGTCAGCCGTCAGTCCATTCCTGTTGAAATGCCAAACTAAACTAAAAATAAATCAATTGACAGCTAACAAAATGGCCGACAGTTAAACTGGTGTTGTCAACTTAAAGATCTTAAGCTCTTAAAGAAAAGCACACTTTTCAAATGGAAATTAACGATGTAGGTAGATTAAAATCAAGCTTAAAAGAAACCATACCAAAATTTAGGTCAAACAGTCTATCTATTCTAATGACACTATACTTCTGGTGACACTAGCCTAAACTTAAGAAACTGAGTCTTAAAAAAAATACAAAACCTATTTGAAGGGCAAAAGACCGGCGAATTCTCAAACGAAGAAAGAGGAATTGAATGCCTTACGGTCTCTTAACCTTTGTAAAGGGTGATCCAACCATAATTTAGCTGGTCAAAGAAACTTGAACTCACAACTAACAGTGAGTCACACATTAGCATCAAGAGTCTCTGGCACAGCTAAATTCGACACTTCTCTGTTTCAATGATTGACAACCATGGGGAGGTACACCTTTGAACAGTGCGTTAGGGTTATTGAAGCCTTTAACGAAAATAGGCGGTTAAATCAAAATGCATTCCGTGCACTTCGAAATTTTTTTTGGTCTGCATAATCACCAAATCTGTAGAATTGTGTACAAATTTCAGCAAACTGAGTCTTGAAGAAATCGGAAGACAAGTGTGCATACTCATCCAGTTCATTCTGTGGATCCCATTGTTGTTGTTCGCGATAGTGCGGCAGGAGAGCCGATCAACCTTGACTCCTAGTTGTGCCCAATAATTGAACATCTGAAGAACACACTGATGTGAAGTTTGAATAAAGATTTGAGTTTACACGCTAACAAGGTTCAATTGACTCAAGAGCTGAAACCTACTCACCATTTGAAGCGTCGTCAAAACGCCGAATGGTCGCTAAAAACAGACAGAAGTGAAGGTTCACTAGAGAGAATCATCATCAACGACGCGGCACACTTTCACCTCAAAGGATTTGTTACCAAATCAAATTGCCAGACGAGTAATTGTTGAATAGGCGATGCATCCACAAAGAGTGACTGTTTGGTGTGGTTTATGGGCTGGCGGTGTCACCGGGCCGTACTTCTTCAAAAATGAGGTCGACCACGCAGTTACTGTGAATGGTGTTCGCTATAGCCAGGTGATTACGGACTTCTTAGGGCCAGAAGTTGAAGATATGGACTTCGAAGATACGTCCCCCCCAAACAAAATGGTGACATTTGCAGCACAGCCGATTAAGCAATGACTCTTTTGCGCGAACTAAATTCAATGGCCGAGTTATCTCACGTCGTGGCGATGTTAAGCAGTCGCCAAGACCATGTGGTTTGACATCGTTGGACTGCTTTCTTTGGGAACATTTATAAAAAGGGGTGTATGGCAATAAGTAAAGATCAATTCAAGAGCTAGATGATACAATTTGGCACTTTGACGACATTGAACCTCGATTATGTCACAGAGTCCTTGAAAACATGCACCATCGGATGGAGGTATGCAACCGAAGCCATGGTGAGCTTGAGACAGATTTTTCTGTCGCAATAACAAGCAATAAGATCTCTGAAAACTTCTTGTTTTATTTCCTATTATCATGGAGCGGACGGAACACCTCCTAAGGGAGTAATCTTAGGCTGTCCCGTATCCCCGTGTCATGCAACATCGCCTTTGTCATTCGTATGTATATCGTAAGCTAAAAAGGCTGAGGGTTAACTTCCAGAGAGAACAAATCCTCCTAGCTACCTGGTTGCCTAAATAAGGGATAATCTCTCTTTTGTTTTAGAGGAAAACGTCACAAAATGACTGAAAAAGTCACAAGCCAAAGGACGGAATATTTGTGACGTCTTTTAGATTGACTCAGGCTTAAATAGAACGGAGCAGGTTGGAGGTATTTTAGTGGTTTTAACTGCTATTTCATGCCACTTGTAAACGGTGACTCAAACCAAATTTCTGACGAATGGTTCTTTAACATCTCATAACAGCAAAAAAGCGGCTTTAAGGAGTGACCCACTACCAAATATAAGACGTTATGAAATTAGAGAAAAAAAAAACATGGAGTAAGTGACCGTGAATGCATCCCAATCAACCCTCACACAAAATCCCAATTTTTTTTTTCCACTGAATTCCAGAAAATAATGACTTAACCAGGCCGGAGTCAAATTACCAGAAAGCATGTCTGAACAAATGCCTGAAGTGCAGAAAGTGAGAGAAAAATTGACAAAGGACCACACTTGTCATCAATGTCAATACGCACAAAGGAAATTCCATGCGCACAGAATGAATTAGACGGTGAGGTTCACTAAGGTGAATAGTCCTTCCTCAACATGTCCACGCGCTCCCGACAGCACAATGCCCGCAATTCAGTCACAAATCAAATTGATTGTGCTCTCCCCAGCAGCGAGACCATTCACAAGACAATTACAACACAAAACGATGTTGTATCTGCAAATTTTCCAACAGAATTCCAAACAATGACAAAGATTTACGAGACCCTCCTCACCACCATCAGTCGTAGTCATTACGAATTTCAGTACACGATGGAACTGCTCTCCGTATGATGAATGACACACAGCAAAAAAAAAATGAAACACGCTGACATCAACAACCTTTCACAACAAAGTACACGATGGGTTGGCGAGGACACCGATCTCTCTGTCTCTCTCCGAAAACAATATCCCTCCAGATCCACGGTCCGAGGCAAGGCAAGCCAACCCCATGCAGTGAACCCAAAAAATTACGTAAATTGGAAAAATTCCCAAAAGTCCGTATCCTTTGTAAACCAAACAAAAAAAACGAAAAAAAAGGAGTAAACCATCGAAACCGAAACCAAAACCAAAACCATCACACAGCTGCCATCTTGAAACAAAATGACCAGAAAGCAATTTGTCGCACTTTTAATGGAAGAAACTTCAATTATTTAAGCTCAAGCTTCCACTTCATGTCATCCATGTCCACATTCCACACGACAAACAGACGCGGCACCAGCAGCACCACCATCACCGCCCACAAACAGCAGCAGCAGCAGCAAAGAGAGATTGACAATTTTTTAATGGCTCAGAGCTCTTAACATGGGTCTCCAAACGGACGACGACGACGACGACGACAGACTACCCTCCGCCATCGGCCATCAAGCAGCGAGCAACGGACAACGGGCTGACGAGCCACAAGGAAAGGGGGGAGGGAGAGTGTGTGTACTCTGCACCGAATTGAATCGTAAAATCAAAATCAAGTCCACATTACACATTGACAGGCGCCTATAAATTTTGTCATCCCCATCCCCCCCCCTGGCCGCGGCGTCGAACTGAGTGCAAGCTGGGGATGCCATCAAAATAACCCAAGTGAAACGAACCGCACTTCATTGTCCTGAAGTCAGGACAGCGGCAGCACCGACACTCTCACACACCCGCTTAGAAACACAGGACAGCAGCGAGCGCCACAAATGCCAAACAAAACGTGAAAATCGATAAAAAACGATATCAACAACCGCGCGCGTTGTAAATTTTGCGTTGGGGTTGCTCGGCCCACAAACCCCGTGCAAGTGGTCCCTTTTTTTGGTCGCCCTGCCGACGACCCCTGCTTTGGTCGCTGTTTTCTGCTCTCCACAACGTTGACAATTTTTTCGACATTTTGCCTGTGCGAGAGAAGCATCTAAAATGTGGAGAAATTTTCTTTTTTTTGTGGGGGGGGTTACGAGGGTGGTGGGCAACGTCAGCAGAGAAACGTGAGGAGTTTCGTAAAATTTATACACTCAGCTATCTGAGGAGCTGTACGTTATGTCCTGTTGAATGCACGTTCTGATTATTGTGACGGGTGCTCGGCCTGGCCAGCACAATGCATCATTCTCTCTCAGTCTACGCGTCTTCACCGTCGTCGTCGTCGTCTTCGTAGTCGGTTTTCATTCAATCTTAGTCAGAGGCAACAAGGATCAGGATATTGAAAAATAAACCTGCAGGGAGTGGAACTGAAGCACACACCCACCGAGCAGCATCCGACAGGATAGTGGAGCACTGTGTTATCGAAGACGACTGAGAAAGGGAAAAAAAATTTAAGAACCGAATAAAAGTCTGCCTAGTTAAAGCACCAACGACGCTGCCGCTGCCGCCGCCACCATCACCGCGGGCTATGAAACGATGAATAAAAGAGAGAATCTCTCACCATTCCATACAATTCACCGGCACCGTCACCGTCACCGTCATCCACGTCGTCGTCAGTTCAAATATATGCGAACATTTAAATGAAAGTTCGTACAAATATTAGCGAATTGATTCAGGATGCAGGTCCTATCCAGTGCCGACGACGTCCCATCCAGCGCAATGAAAGGAGTAAAGAATGCGATGTGTGTGCACTGGTATTTGCAATAAAATGGGATTAGATCGGATATTGAGATGGGAATGTTGCTGTGTGCCACAGCACAGTGCATTGAAGCACGTAGAATGCATTTTTCCTAAACCTCCTCCTACCCCCAAAAAAAAAAAAAAAACTTGAAGGAAAAACAGCAGACAACCCCCGGGGAGACGAATGGCGGATGATGGCAGAGAGGACTTAGGGACACGTTTGAAGTGATTGCCAATACAGAGACGTGGGTAAACAAAATTCGTGGAAAAAACCCACAGAGTCCTGGTTGCATGCACTACACCTTTGCCTTTTTTATGACTTTAATGGCAGACCATAATGTTAGTTTGGGAGGGAGGAGGAGGGAACTGTCAAGCGCGTTCGGCTGATGTGCACTATTTTCGAAATTTTTATCGTTCACTTTTTAATGAGTGAAAATTCAGTACATCGTCAGTTCCGCTCTTGTTGCGGCAGTCGTTAAAGAATTTTATGTCCAAGTTGCTGGTGGAGGCCATTAACATCTCGAGGACATTTATATCCCCCACCACCTGATTCTCTCCAATTGTTGACCTTCCTTGGCTTAAATGTTTAATTTCCTCCACTTTTTTTCGTTTTTTTAAGGTTTCGTTTTCAAGTAGAGAAATTTTTATGGTTTCGGTGTGTGTTCGTTCGCCCCTCAGTCTCCTGTGTATGAAGGGATTTTTGTGAATTTTTAAATACAAATACAATCATTGTGGATATGTTTATGAAAACTAAAATTTGGGACATAATTGAGGGTGGCTCCCCTATACGTGAATTTGGGTCAAAATTAAAAATTTCATCGTATCACATCGCATGATGTATCAATCGACAAATCGTTTGAAATGAACGTAAGTTAAGTTGACAACGTTATAGTTTCTGACCGTTACAGATCAGAAAGGGGCCAAAGACGGAAAAATATCGCTCTAACCTCCCGCCCACGTTTCAGTTCCGGAACGAATGTGTCTTCAAATCAGAAAAAAAATCACAAAATGCTCCATTCGAGAGTAACTTAAAATTGAATTAATTTCGGGCATTCTGGCTGCAACAGTAGAGTGACCGAAATTGTTCAAAAACCGTAGAACATCATCGAAACCGAGAAGACGCAGTTTTCCACAGAAAACAGGTAACCGTCGGGATGGGTATTCATTGGAAAAACTAACGATTTTTAAGATAACAAAGAATTTGATAATTTTCCACTTAAGCAGGATCAATCAATACTGTGGTGTCCCGCAAATTAATTTCTCAATCAGCCCGTAAGCGAAGTTCGAAGTTCGATCACGCTCACAGTTGGAATGAAAAGTCTTGAGGGCTGAACTGCATCTAGGCCCATTTACATAATGCGATCAGTTTTTCCTGATCATGGAAACTCTCTCTTTCGAAATTCTGCCCCTCTTATTCCTTCCTGGACATAGGAAGCACAAACAAGGAATCTGTATATTTGTTAGGAAGTTAACTAAGGTTGTGGTTGAAGAATCTAATTCCTCGTCGGCTGATTTGGAATTAGATTCTTCAACCAAAAAACAAACAAGGAAACGCCCCTTTGTCAGAGCGCTCTAACTGCCAGACCAGATGTCCTATGAGCAAGGACATAGGGGACAAAAGTGTTTGAAATGCATACATTTTTTGAACTGCCTTCTTCATTCGTCTGTCCTCCTCGCATGATAAACAACGATCGGACAAACATTTGATGAAGGAGCGTCGAAACTGTTTGCAATAATTGGAAGACTGCCATTCAAGGCCCTCAGAACGTGAAGGAGTGCACACTACAATCAGAGGAATGTGCCTGTGACAGCATTTTCAGACACTCGCTTTTATCTCGCCTCAACTCATCTGAGGACAATGAACGCACGAGAGACCTTTAAGCTGCTCAATGCCCCGCCATTGTCTTTAACTCATCAGAAGCTATTCCCAAGCACACCCAGACCAATTTATTGACTTGATCCAACCACTTAGTCCTGGGTCTGCGAGAAGTCGCCTACCTGATGGAATTGCATCTGAGACACTCCTCGAAGGGAGCCTCGCAGGGAAGGTGATAAAGGGCACATTCGTTCCATGTGGCCAAACCATTCCATCCGAAGAAGTAGCTGCCCAACATTCAGTTCGCCTTGCACTGTCACGTCTCTTATTCTATTCCGGCAAGCAACTGCCACAACAGAACAAAAGCTGCAACAGCGTCAGCTTTGTCCGTCATAGGTAACAGTTGGATGAAGTAAGGTCCAGGTCCACTCCGGACTGTAGCGCCACTAGAAGAAGAAGAAGGTAACAGTTGAAAGGAAACACTGAGTTGAAACCGATAACTTGGCCTTAACACTATGTGCGGCCTTTCCTATTATTGATCTTCCCAGCTGCCAGGCTTCTTTCGTCACTGGTGTAAAATACCCCGAGAGACGTCTTTTCTTGCTTCAATGGGACTCCACGACTGAATAAGACAGGCGTTGTGAAAATCGAACTGGTCCACATTCACCTTCATTCCATCATGACATTTGGCCACAAACTTATCGAGAGCGCACTGGTCTGAAGACTGTGAAAAGAAGATGACTTACCCTCAAGTTCCCCTTGCATCCGCTGCACTGCAGCATCCAGTTCATGCATATAATGAAAAGTAGAGGTGACAAGACACACCCTTGACGAAGCTCAATGCCCACTGTGAAAGATACTGATTTACCACTTTTTCCCCGATTAGAACTACACCCTGACTGACTCGAACTGCTTCCAAATCGTTCATGACAGTGAGCACAAATTTTGACACATGACAGATACGAGACTTTTGAGCGATTTGCGTCTCAGTTGTGTTTAAAAAAAATTTTGTTCGCGATGGAACTTAACCTTGACAGTGGCTGAATATTTTTGACAGGAAAACCACAAGTAGCTATTGTCAGAGTCCTCCAGCACCTCAACATGAACAAAACATTTGTGTCTCGAAGCATAGCTCATTTCCTTGATACTGGCAGCTTTGCAAAACTCCATGGAGGTGGTCGTGAGGAAACAGCAACATCAGCAGAAATAGGTCCGACTGTGAAGGCTGGAATTAAGCAAAATGACTCGTGAGCGCAACATATTAATGGAGCGGATACAAAACATACTCAAAATTGAGCTTGGGATCAAGCCATTGAAGTTCCACAGGCAACAGAAGAAAGAAGAAAGAAGAAGTTAGAGTCGAAAGAGTGAAGGAGTTGCTGCGCTT
This sequence comes from Eristalinus sepulchralis, assembly GCA_944738645.1. Taxonomy (NCBI): domain Eukaryota; kingdom Metazoa; phylum Arthropoda; class Insecta; order Diptera; family Syrphidae; genus Eristalinus; species Eristalinus sepulchralis. Next base: position 7,188,046 of record OX122886.1, on the reverse strand, counting down.
GCACGAAAGTGGTGAGTTGTCTACTTTGGTTTCAATGAGTTCCACATTAGCTATCAAGCAACATGTCAACAAACACAATGACCGAGCTTACTTTCCAGAGAAGTCGTTTGAAAACGAACATCTTCGGACGGCCACCAGATAGCAGGTAGCACCGACGGTGATGGTTTACGGACGCCCCAACCGCCGACAGTCACTCTCCGCTCCTATTTTTGGAACGTGCGACCATATGCCCTGAACATGTCTTAGAGGCGGAAATGAAGCATTGGGCAAACAAACAGGTCGATTTAGGTTCTAAACATCGACTGGATTTTCATCATCTCGCATTTTTTTCCCAGCACCATCCGTAGCGGATTGCTGACTCCACTCAAGAGCTACTACTTCTCAACGAAAATCTTATCAAATTTTGCTGTCCAATATCGACAAAAAACAATACATAGGTGGAGTTGTTTGTAAGACCTTATAGACACCCAAATTACAGAAATTATCCTCACGGCTGACTCCCAGTGTCAGTCACGATTCATGACACAGAATTGATTCACATCCGCCACACGCATAAGTCACCGCGTTGAGCATCTGCTCAAAGTTAATCCATTCAATTCCGGCAAGAGATTAATCAAAGTCAAACTCTTCGTGCCTGTGCCTAGCCACCAAATCAAAGCATTTCGGTTTCATCAAAAGAACGCCATAATTCCATTCAAAGATCCTCTCCATGCGGCCTGTCGTCGTCAGCGCCACCATCATCTCCGTTGTCGTCGACGTCCTTCTACCGATTCCCGATCGATAAAGCAATTAACGCAACAGTTGTCCCATCAACTCGCAAAATAGATGAGACGTCAACTGGTCCTAACACTCTCTCGTCCCTCTAGCCATCACGCGGAGCGGCTTCAATTTCCCAACTAATTACGAAAAACTTATTTTTTAAGTATACCTGAGCGCACTGTCAATGCCAGTTGGCACTTCAAAAAGGCACCATCTGTGTCCTCCCATCGCATCCGTGCTCCCACCTTAGCATCGTCCTTGTGACCGCCCCCTCCTCTCCGGCCTGTGCTTCTGAGAGGTAAATGAAAACTGCCGAGTGGAGAGGCACAGCGCAGACTTATTGAATTCATTACTCGAACAAAGACCGAATTAAGTCTGGCAACACTCCTTTGTGATGCGAAAAATGCAAAAAAAACGGAAAAATCGTTCAGCCAACGACGACGGCAAATTCCAATTGACAGTCGGTTCGTGTACATCACCGCCACCCTCACTGACGGCCGAAATGGAGCTGCCATCCCAACGCCACCCGTTCCCCCCAGACACATCGGGACGACGAGGACGACGACGACGGCGACGGAGAAGAAGAATCGTGAGTGAAAACGTGAACGCAAGTGTTACACGGACGAAAATCGAAATCCAACGAAGAATGACAAGCGAAGAGACGGAGGAGAGAGGCGCTCAGATGGATGGCATCACATCTGGAGCTGTGCCCCTCTCGATGTGTATGTATGCCAAACTGGAAGTTCCAGCCGTTGCTTCCAGAATTATATGGAGCAGGGCCTTCACTTTCAATCCTAGGTACAGCGACGGCAGCCAGGAGTGTGTACACGTCCCTGCCGCTCGCCGCTTGTCCCCCCACTCGGTTCGACAAGTCACTTGGGGTAACTTCTCCATGGCCGTGTGTCGTCGTCTCGGCGAGAGAGAGTACGCGCGCACATTTCGTATGCAAGCTGTGCGCAGCCATATCCTTGAAACAGCGTTAATTAACACATTTATAGGTTACATCCAAAAGGACCACCACGTCCCACCAATACCATCACCTAACGCCTTGTGATGCCACGACCACGACGGCCACGACCACGACCACGACCACGACGACGAAGGCGACGTCAACAACCGAGGGGAAGGAGGCTGATGACGACGACAGCCTCTAAGCACCACCACCACCACCACAACCACCACCGACGACGACGACGACGGTTCGCCGCGTCGGCGGAGAGCAAGAGAGCGAGGCAAAAGGCAAAACGAAAAGAGTGCATTAAGTCCTGACTTTCCACTAAGACTCCTCGCCATGAATATTTCACGCCGAGGCTGGCACTGCTCAATGAAAGGACGTGGAAGGTGAAGGAATGAAGAATTCCTTCTCTCGGGCTCGTCAAAGTCACATGCCATCGAAGTGTTAAGTCCTCCATAAGCCGTGCAATTAATGGAACCTGCCAGGCGGGCGGGCGGACGGCGAAGAAACAAAAACCCGACTTTCCCACCAACCCACATAAGATTTGGAGTTTCTGAGCATTTTTTCCGTCCTTTGGCCCACGGACTGCCGCGCGGATGGCTTTCACGCGGTGGCCTATATATTCAGGGCAAGGCAGCACACAATGGAAAAGTGTCACCCTAGGTCATCGTCGCTGTCGTTGTCGTCGCCGTGGACGTCGTCGTTGTCATGACAATGGCAGGGGAAATTTCGTTCCTCCATCATCTGGTGCGCGTCTGTGTGTCTCTGCGCGTGTGGGCGTGTGCTGTGGGTGGCGCTGGCAAATACTCTCCAATGTCACATTAAATTTGTGGCTTCGTCAAATTTGATAATCTGTTGATAATTCATAAAGTTCGTGTCAAGTATTCGACAGAGTGAGTGACGGGCGTAAGGAGTTGCTGCAGCAGCAGCATGATTGACGTTGTGGCCCACCGCGGCGCACACAGGTGCACTTGCACCGTCCCCTGCGCTCTTGTTGTTGCGCCGTGTGAAGTGGTTACAGACCTTGGCCTAGTGACAGAAGAAGAACGTTCAGGTGGGGACTGAGGACTGTGGACTGGGGACCACAGAATGCTACTGCTGCTGCTGACATTTCATCTAGAGAACTGAATCAATATGAGAAAAAGTTTCGTGTTGACAACTTTTTAGGTTAGGTGTGCACTTGTGTGACTCAGAGGAATGTCATTGGGTCGAGTTGAAGTTAGCAATCTGTTGAGGGTCCTTGAGGAGGTAAATGAAAATGTCTAGGGGTCCCAAGTGGTGGAGATGGTGGTGATTGGGGGAGTGTAGGTGGACAGTTGTCAGGAGAGGGACTCGTGGGATCTTTTCAGTTTATCCGTAATCTGATGCCGTGATGTTCTGGTGTTTGAGTGATTTCGTGTTTATGTCCCCTTTGGGGTCTCAAGAGATCATCACATCAGAAAGGATTTATTTGAAATTGAGTGTGTGATGATGATGTTGACTTCGAACTTGAATTTGGGAGGAGATGTTACATGAATGTCGTGATTTTGTGACGTGACGATGTGGCTATTGTCGCAATGGTATGATGATACAAGCGATTAGAGGTTAAATGGACGAAAATTTGACAGATTTCGTTATTTTTTCAGAACGTCACATCATCATTTCGTGACGATGTGACATGGCATGATGCTGAGACATCATCACAATTTTTTACTGAGGAAGAGTTTATGACAACCACACAGATTTATGTTCTTTTGTCGTGACCTTATAACTTTGTGCCTTGGGGATGTCCCAACAGCGTGATACTTTCGTGACGCTGTAACATTTTACCATCTTGCGGGTTAGGAAAGATGCATTTTGTTCCATAATTGTGTTAAGATGATGTAAGATTTTTAAATTTAAGCCTTTGTGTCCTTATTTCTTAAAGTGTGTCACACTTTTGTCACACAACTTCATCAATCGTGACCAGGAGATGTGACGACAAATTGGGGATTACACCGCCATCTTGTCAAATCTTAGCATTATTCCATTACACTGTAATAATTCAGCGGGAAATGATATGAAACTCGTGTTCAAGTCATTTGAATTCGTGTACTTGAGACCATGCGTTCTACGTGTGATTTTTTGTCCTATTTGCCTTAAAGGCATCTAGAGGTTGTATGGCGGCAGGTTTCCAATCGAGCGTCTCCGGCTACAATGTTATAGAGCAGATAGATTACACTGCTTCTGCATGAAGTACCTCTGAATTGAGTCATTGGGACAATGCGACAAAGGCATTCACGTCTTGCATACTGACACGCAGAGTAACGACAAAGGTAAGTTGTAGTAGGTAGGTAGTAAGACACTGCGCTCGCTGGAACGTCATATTGTCAGAGTCCAAGAAGATTGCAGCAGTATTTTGCTTTGCTCCCATTCACCGCTAGACCCATTTTACCCTCTTCGGCTTCTATGCCAGTAAACGCCTCATTGACGGCTCACTCTGTTCTTCCAATCATCTCAATGACATCGGCGTAAGCAAGCATTTGAATAGACTTTTGGAAGATTGTTCCTCTTGTGTTGACGAGTGTGTTCTTTCCGACTTTCTCAAGAATAATTTTGAAATAGCCACATGACAGCACGCCGCCTTGTCTAAAACCTTTTTTTGAAATTGAAGGTTTGGGTGAGGTGCTTACCGCTCTTGATGGAGCAGCGAGTCTTCGCCATCATCATCCTGCATAACCTGACGGAAGTTTATGGAAATATCAAAACTAGCAGGAATATCAACACTAGACATAGTTTTGTATAGCTCTTCCCTATGAACGTTGTCATATGCGCCCTTGATATGGACGAATAGGTGGTGGGTGCTAAACAGCATCTCTTGCGAAAGAGTGACGATTTGTGATCAATAGTGGATTTTCCTGGCCTGAAACCGTACTGATGTGAACCTACTAGATGTTTTAAATTATAATTAATGATTAAGTGGCCCTGCAGCTGTCAAGGGACCAGAGCCTAGCTTCCACAAAAACTACTCGTGTTGTGCGTTGGCACAGTGACGGTAAGTCTTCGCGGCGTTAACTCTGTGGCATCAAGTCCTTCTGACATTGAGTCTGGAAACCCTGTGACAATGCTAGGCTTTCCTAAGAAGAGCTTAACAATGTCACAGACTTTAAAAATCTGACTCAAATTTTGTGACCTTCAAATTTAGAAAAACAAAAAAACATTAAGCGATGGAAAGGAATATATTAAAAATTTGTGATGAGAAACCTTAAACACACCGCATTTGTGACCAAAAAAAACTGTTTTGTGACATTGAACTACTCCATCATATCACCACAAATGCAAGAAAGGGTGAAATATGGCGTGAACAGAGTTCACCTCCAGCTTTGGCATTGGCAAGCTACAACTCTTGGATGTGATAACTTTGAACATTGTGATGATTGTCACATGTCTATGCTAATACCTTGAGAGCCCAGTACACTGTGACGCTAAAAATTGATGAAGTCTTAAACGTTTTTTTTTTGAATACAATGAAACTTGTTGCACATTATATGGTTCTATAATTTTTTTAGTATCATATCTTGTATCAAAATTTGTGAGGTTTTTTGAATTGTGATGTTGTGAAGGTAGACATGTTGTTATTTCCAACAAGTTTCATCTCCAACACATTTCATCTCTTGAATGAATGCATTTGAGTGTATAGAGCAGATTCTCAAAACACTCTCTCTCTCTCTCGTACACACTCTCTCCCTCTCTTCAATAGATACAATAGATAAAAACCTCTCACCCCACAGCCATACACAAAGTTCTGCGCAACGGTGGCGTATTCCAACAATTTTCCAATTATGATTACATTTCATTGAAATTCATTCCAATCTACGCACACTCACACACACACCCACATACGCATCACAGAGCCAACGTAAACGCAGAGAGCATCATACTCAAACCCAAGGCAAAGCTTTCCCCCAACGTGGAAAGCTTTCAACCTCTCACCTGCATCGTAATTCAATGAACGAAGCGCGACGAGAGACGAAACAATCGCACGAAAAGGATACAACGTTGATGACAAGCACATAAATAACCATCAGCCAGCCACCCACACACACAGACGACACACAGGATATCCATCGAAGCAGCCAGCATCCACCCAGGCAGGAGTATCAGTGCTCACGAGTCCTGATGTAATGATTTCCAATTCATTGTCCCCCACTTCACAGCTGAAGAGGTACGGCGCGGGGCTGTGGGAGCGCGAAGAGAATAAAAAGGATGTGTAACGTCGCTCAGTGGGTAGCTGAAGTGATGATCGTCATCACGATGACATGACGTGGATATCCCGTTTCTGCTGTTTTTTTTTTTTCTGTTTCGTTCGCCCTCTGAAGAGCCTCCCCGAAAACAGAAAAAGGATACAAGTCGACCATTCTTCGTTCACTCAATTTGAGCTGTCAAGGACCCCAAGCACGCACAAACAGACGCGTAGGCATGTGAATGTGCGACGACAGGCGGGTATACTTATTAATGGGATTTATGAAAAGCAATCCTCGCTGCTGCCGACGCCACTGCTCGAATGGCAACCAGAAGCACGCGATTCTCAGCAGGAAGGCCCCCATTACCCCGTTTAACAATTGCACCATTGCACCATTGCGCCACTGCACCAGCAACAGGATAATGGACCAGGATGGAGGCGCTTCAGCTGCACTCACACACTCACAAAGGGGGCACACAGAGAAGCAAAGAACACGATTGCTCTTGTTGCTGCCCTTGTTTACTGACAGCACAGAGCACTTGCATGCCTGGATGTTTTAAACCAGAGGCACGTTGTATAAATACCCGGCTCCCCTCCCACCCGGTCCAGCCCGTCGATGAAAGGAGCGCTTTTGTGCCACTCGCTCGCTGCCACTGTTCGAATAAAGAGGAGATACGTGTTGCGCCTCTCTGCTCGGCTAAATGCTGATGACTATGGCCAGCGCGGGCGGAGACGGCCGACTGTGTTGGCGACTGGCGATAAGATGAAATGAGATGAATGTGTCACGGGACCATGCACCGCCCTCCCCCTCGTCGACTAGGTGTGTGCATGTGTATGCTAGCTGCCCTCCTTTCGAGGACATATTCCCATCCTTGCAGTGGCATCCCATATTGAAGGCAAAAAAAAAAACGAAACACGGGAAAATTGTTGCAGCACAGAAAAAGGACGAAAAGAATCCGATTTTGACGTCTTGAATGGTGAATGCAGCGGACGGAAGCACTTGAATGCCTCAACTGTGCCGCGTCTACGACGGGAGATTGTATCATAAATGTTTTGGGCTGTAAGTGGAACGCTTAAGGCGCCTTCATCCCTGTCGTGTCTTCAGCCCACTCATCCTTGCCACCCTCCCCGGTGCAGCAGCAGTTTGGAGTGCTCTAATTTTCCTTAAGTGCATTAATGAGATAAAGTTTTGTAATTTAAATGGAAGTCCTTTGGTTTGCAAATGGTACTTGTATCTTCTTTCAGTGCCTGCATTAACTGTCCGTGTGGTTGTGGAATGGATGAATTGTGTGGTTATGTGTGTGTGCGTGTGCGCGCTGTCAGTTTCAATAAACGTGAGAAATGTTGGATGGCCCAAGGAAGGAAAATTACTTTGTACACGAGAGAACAGCTAAATGCACTTTGACACGTGACAGATAGACGTGACACTCTGGAATTTGCTTGACAGTAAACTTGACTCGGCGAGCCATCATCAAAAAGAGAAAGTGTCGCCGAAGATCATTGGATGAGACTTTGAAGGAAATTAAGTTGCGGTAGGGAAGGGGTAATAAATTATGTAACACAGTGATGCCAAGTAGCTGCAAAGAATGGGATTTGGTGGACTTACATACCTCGACGTGAGTGATGGGCGTCATATAAACCCAAGTTTAAGTTGTAGAATTCTTTTGATCTGCTGAGAAGATTGTGAGTAGAATTGATGACAGTGATGTTTTGACTTGGCACCACTGGCGTTACCGTAAAGAACAGAATACGATTTTTTGCAGAATTGCGTTTGTTTGTAGAAGATGTACAGACAGACATGTTGATAAATTTTGAAGTTCAACTCTAGGTCAAGTTGGTGTCAGTGCTGCCAAATATATCTTAATTGTAATAAAAGTAGACTATTTATGACTGCTTCTGTCTAAAGTTGTAGGTGTTTTGTTGCACAGTATGACGTGATGTTAAAGAGGGTCTGGGGGCAAAAGAGGGCAAAACAAAGAAAATGCTGTCATCAAGGAGGGACAGACAACATTGACGTGTCGGACGGAGTGTCACAATAGGTAGCAACTTTAAGCTAGTCTAGGACTTTGTGGCACTAGTTTGGTTATACCCTTCGAAAAAGCCGAAAATTCCCTACCAATATCTGCGCTGCAGTGGAGCCTGCTAATCCAGAAGAGTGGGTCGACTGAGAATTACATGGCGCAGAACAGTAGAGGATGAGTCATAACACCTGGGGAAGAGTCGGAGAGAGTTGAAACTTATTGCGGAAAACCACACATGATGGCAGTGAGGAAAAGTAGAGGCCCTTGGCACCCAAAAGGGGATACAGGTATAGGAACCTTCTGCTCTGCAGTAAAATAGGACAACAAAAGTGGCACTGGAATTATACGAAGAATTAGTTTGCCACCCGCTGTTTCATTGGTCGTTAGAGGCAAGTAAGTAATGGAGCTATCTCTCAAAAAAGCAAGCTGGCTTTGTACAACACCTTGAACGCCCCTGAAACTCTGAAAGTGGAAGATGGTCTTTTCGAGAGACAAGTTCTGTGCGACATTTTGGGCCCTGTTTGCGTTGGTGGCATCTGGAGAAGATTCAGTGATGGACTCTATAGATTCAATGGAAGCAAGAGTCTAGTCCAGCATTTACTGATACAACTCTTAAGTTGGCTGAAGGACACACCTATCGCCAAAAGAGTCTTTGAATTCGAGTCATTGTGACAATGCAACAGAGGACCTGTTCGTCTGAGATGACGCACTCATGTGGAGATGGATCTTAACTCGCGGCAGCTGGCGAAAGATCGTGCTGGCTGCAGAGACATGTTAGTTGAGGCCTAGGACTGTAGCCCCAGAAGAAGAAGAAGAAGAAGGTGAATCTAAACCAACTTTATGTAACAAACTTGAGACAGTTTCAGAGAGAATGTACCAGTAAGATGAGACATGTTGGCTGAGGCTCAGGTCCATTCTAGACCCTATTGGCACTCAAAGAAGTGTGTGGACAAAAATTCTTAACCGAAGCGTTGCAGTTTCTGCAGAGTGCATGGGCTTTACAGAAGTGACATCTACGTAAGTTACAACCTTTTTAAAATTGGAATCCGTCCAAAATTTAGCAACTCTAGCCGTTTCCTTGAAATGGGATCCACCTACTGAGTCACCTTCTTAGGAATTTATCAGGAAGTTATAGCACAAATGGAGGATCCCCTCTGGTGCCACTAGTTTGTCTGTCTAAATAAGAGATGGGGAGAGCACCGCATTCTCAATCGTCAGGTTTTCATGGTGGAAGCTCGATCTTGAGAGATTACTTCATCTAATCAGAGGAAGAAGGACGCCCCTTTGGGTGCTGGTTAGTGTCAACACGGAACAGTACACAGCCGAGCTCGACCTCTGCCTGGCTTGGCCTTTCCAGCAACGACTTCAGGCTGCACATCCTCTTCTTCTGGTCTACGCCCTTCATTTAATTTACCCAATGACTGTCTTCTAATCTAGCCTTCTAAGCTGAAGAGAAAGTTAAGAGTCTATCCTTTGATTTTGCAAAGTTTCTTTCTTTCTTCAATAGGAGAACTTATTTGAAAGAGTACTTCCTTCATAAGCTAGATAGCCACAATCACAAGAACGTTAAGAATTTCATCTCATCTCATCACAAGCTCTGGCTGGTTGTAGCCTGACCTGCTTAGCATCACGATATGGACCTCGAATGTTCTATGACCTGCTACTTTTAACGTATCTCCCATCCCCTTGTATCACAAATCTTGATTTCAGCTGCATGAACAGTACGCTCAATGAAAAGTGTAAGCTTCCTGCCCCAGAAGCATCAAACAACCTTTGTTCGTAAAATATCGCATTTCACTGCGATTCTGCACGATATTTGTGCAAATCAATGGACTAACAGAAGAGCGACCATCAACTTTAATCCTAGTCAAAATCCCCTCCCTGCATGGTACAAACGATTTCTCCTCTTCCCTGAAACGCCACGAAATACAATGCCCTAAGTCTAATCTAAGTCCAAAAAACCTGTCATAGAAACGCGAAGCATGGAAACCCTTTCAAAACGAGCAAAAAAAAACCTCCGACAGCCGAACATCGGATCCCTTTTACGCAACACTGCATCGGGATAGGACAGTCCAGGGCATACAGCATACAGCACACAGTACAGGCGCCAGAACAGAACAGATATGCGCCGCTATTCAATGTGTAATCGGAGCATTTGTCACATCCTGGTCAACTTCATAAATTAATTCCACAACTCAGCGTACTTCAGCTCGGGGTTGGCATGACAACGACACGCTCCCGCATTCCCACACTCATCGCGCCAGTAATTGGGACAATTCTTCGGCTTTATTTTTTGCGCCATTCCCTCCTCTCAGTAAATTTAATTATGACACTCAACAAAGGGAAATTAATGCAATCACTTATGCAGGCAGCACAACTCAAGGCTGCTGTGCAGGCTTCCGCGCCATTTCGGCACGGAAGCAATCGACGCGAAGAGCTCAATAATTACTAAGGGCTCGACGCAATTGTTTCGAAACCGTTGCATCAATAAACAACCAAAGGATGCAACAGAGTAAATAAATTTTTAACAAAATCAATATTATTCATAAATGAATGCTCCAGCTACGGGTCCGGCTCCGGCTTCGGCATCCTGAAGGACCGCCGCACCTACTCGCCGCCGCTTATCGGAGAGTATTAAAAAATTACGAGTGCATTTCAAGTGATGTCCTGACTCCAATCACCGGGCTCAATAATTCACTCGTTATGCATGACAAATGGCAGCGAGCTTGGCGAGAGCTGTGGTTGTTGGCGTCCGACAAGGCCGACGATTGACTGCAGCTCAGCGGCAAGATGCGATAGCCGAGGATGAATAATTAACAGGCAGGATGTGTGCGAAGGGCTGAAGCGAAGTGAACGGCGGCGCTGTCGGGGAATTGCGGTTGCAGCTGGGATGCAGGTCGGACTAAAGTCCGAAGTGCAGCTGCTGCATGGATTGACTGCTGTAAGCTGTAAGCTCTGGTGGCTTTCATTACCGAAATGGCTAAAGAGTCAAGTGATTTATGGGTCATAAAGTCTAGAAGTCAATACGTGGTTTGGTCGTTTCAAAATTAACTGCCGATGCTGGTGAGGCATTTGACACTCTAGCGGGGGGCTTTCAAATGAATTTTGGATTCATTCGACACTCAATGTGTGCCTGTGGTCCCAAATCAATACAAGCGACCAATTTCGAGGAGAAGCTACAAGCGGAGCGTACAAGCATCGTGTCAAATTGAAGCTTTTCCACGACTCAAGGAAATAGGTTTGTGTTCAGTTCCAGCTGCCTTGTGTTGTTTTATCCTCTAGACACATTGACTGCGTCTAGAGGATGACATAGTCATGGTAAAGGCTCTGAAGACAGAAGAACCAATTCATATGGAGCGCATGGACTCCATTCCGAACAGCCTGCGTATTCATACCAGACAGAGGAGATCCTTGCCTCTGAAGGAGAAGGACCTCTTGATGAATAGAGATTAAGGCACGAAATTATCAACAGCAGGATCTTTTCAATTTACGACGCACTGTATCCTTCAGGAAAAACATTTCCTTAAGGGAAATTTCATAAAACCTGCCAAAGACTGTTCCTGCTTTCGATTCACGAATCAAAGCAACCATCAGCCCGTGGACCAAGCGAAAAAACAAAAGTTGACCTTAAGCACAGCAACAATTTAATGTCGTCGTCGGAAATTTGATACTATCAGTGCAGAGGAAATTACTTTGGTCACCACACAATCCTGCAGATTTACGTGGAAAAACAAAGTTCTGTTTAAACAACGAGAAGGAGCAAGTGGCGTACACGCAGGCAGAGAGCCAGGAAACAGTGCGGTTGAATTTTACTGAATTTGCAACAAGATCCACACCGCTTAAGGGCGGGGAGGGGTGGCCAAAGAAATAAACGGTATTTACAGTGGGCACATTTACAACTGATGCTGGCACCTTGAATTCTTGTGCGCAGTCGGAAATTTGATGGTAACCGCAGCTCAATGCAATTTTAGAGGGCCATGGATAAAGACTGGAGACCTAAAGAAAAACAGGATATGGGAGGAGGTACAAAAAATGAGTTGAATCGTTTCAAGAGCTGGAGGGTGCCCTAAGGGAAACCAAATAGCTTATAATTCGAAAAGGAGAAACCGTTCAAGTGGACGCGTTATTCTCGGTTTTCTTCTGGATTCTATTTTCGGACGTTCATCGCTGTCAAAATCGCAACTAAGGATCAAAAACTCGAAAAAACGACATTGAACGATAGGTAACGTATACGAAGATAGCAGCGATTCGCGTTCGTTCTTAGTCCGTAGAATTGTGGAACACAGATGGACGTGTGAGACCAAATGGAGGTGTCCCAATGAACATCATTTTGATAACAGCTTAGAGAAAAAAAAGAAAAAAAAATAAATGTGGCGAAAAGGCGTTGCCAACAACGCCCAAATTGTCCCAATTCATAGGTCGGTGTGCAATTTTGTGTAGCATTCGCACGAAATAGGTTTCGTTTCATTATGTTTTCATATTATCTAGCTAAGTGACATACTTTCGACTTGCATTTTACTATTTTTCATAATTTATCTTGCAACAGGGAATCATTTGAAGCGCTTAGTACAAGAAAAATAAGAACGGGTCAAGTAAGGTTTTTGAAAATTGACGTTATAAGCATTTAAGGCTTAGCCTGAATTTCACAGAAAATGAGGAGTTTAGCACTTTGTTGAAGGATTACTTTGTAAGGAGCAATTATAGATACACGGCAGATAGACCAGTACTCAAGTTGGTGGGAAGCGGAACTTTTCGTTCTTGTCTAACTTATCCCCATCCTTATCATTATCCCCACATAATAAGGGGCTATTGAGTTTTTTTTTATTACTTTCAATTCATGAACATTTACTGTTTTATGTTAACTTTAACAAGACTTGAAAGAAGAGTCAATATTTTATAGACACGTAACGATTAGAGAAAGATAAGAAGTTGTCGTAAATTACAACAATTGTTGTTTTCTTAATTGAATTCAAAACAGACACTTGACCTCTTCTCACCTCCACTCATTTCTTCCATCACTTTGCTCTTCTTGATGTCTTTAAAAGGTAGACCAGAGAGGCACATAAGAATAAATTCCTTTTTAGAACATGAGTGTATAAAAGAAACAAGATAAGGCCTGATAGCTTATTGAATTCCTACTTTTGGATAACTTTTGAGAACCACTGTATTTTTGGTCATAGAATACAGTTAATAAATGAAACCCTTTTTTCTCTCCTCATCTTCCCCAATATCTTGAGTCCATTCTGTGACTTGGGTCCTATCACGAAATGGTGTCCCCGATCCCTTCAAAAGTACTTTAATTATAAGACTACATTAACTTTGAATTCCCCAGAGAGAGAGAGACCTAATAGCCCTAAGAAATTTCCTTTTCTTCTTCGGATGGCATACCGTACAGATGTAAACCTGGACCTTAACCCACATCCCTTTCGAGCCAGCAGGGCCTCTGAGCAGTTGTCTCTACTTTCGCACACTAAGTTCTTCGGGGGCTTTCTCAATTTACGTCCTCTGTTGCGGTCTCCGAATAACGGTTCTGACAAATATACTCTTCAGCCGAAAAAGAGTTATCCATTTGCTCTTCATAACCTACTCCTTTTAAGCATTATATTTGTAGAAGATCGACTAAGCATTTGCCCACGTATAGACTGAAGAGTTCATTGTTACATCTTCTGCCCTAGATGCCATCTCAAGTAGGATCAAAAATAGCATGAAGAACTTTTCTCACGAGACGACCAAAGACTTCGTTATCTACTTTTAATGACGTCCAAACTTCTGTGCCTAAAGAAATGCTGCACTAAACAAAGTAGGACAACACATTTAGTTGGCTAGTAAAAACACGAATCAGCAGACATTTGAGGAAAAAATCAAGATGGCGTGCACGCGTATCTGTAAAGGAGACCTGTAGAAAAGTTTCCAGCAAATTCGTTCCTCAGTGATCAATATCCTACTCTAATGAGCATCAAAACCAACCAATCTATTGTAAATGTTCATCGATTCCCCCAAAACGTAAATGAAACTAAACTACATCGTACTTTTTGATTCTCATACTCTCAAATGACAAACTGCCTGAAATCTCTTTTCAGTTTTTTGAACTTTTGTTCAATGCATTCAATTAAGAAGTGCCGCTTCTTCGATGTGTGTCCTAACAACTTTTCGAAATGTATGCATATATTGGATGGATGTACAGAGACCAGGACCTACCTTCTTTAGCAACTTCAGTTCATAGTCGACTCCTAACTACTTGTTTTGAGAAGCTTTTCATTGAGAGTTAGTTCTTTTTAAGTGTCGTCAGCAATTCAAAAGAGGCTGCCGTAAAAGAATGAGAGATGAACAGTCCAATATAACAAGTTCGATTGCCGGAAACCTTAGTGAAAAAATGTCGATATTTATCAAACCACACACTTTTTCACGACTTAGCTTCAGAGTCCTGGGCACAGGGTTTCCCAATTAGTAGCTGAACCTTCAGCTAATGGTTTAAGCATTGTTATCAGATTGGCTGCAATATATGTTGTCCCTGTTAAAGAATGTCTTTTTGTAATTTTTTGCACCCAAGCATAGCCCTTTCATCAAAATGCATGTCTCGTGTATGATGGAATAAGGGGATACATATCACGTGGAATATGGTGATGCAAAAATCAGTAGTGGACAAATATATACCAGTAACAGACGTCACTCATCTCTTGGTCCCCAACAAGCCCTCCGCTTACAACTGAAAATCGAGCAAAATGTCCTGCACAGGCGAAGCTCTAGTACATAACAAGGGAAAGTAATAAAAAAATAATATTGAAGGCAGAAACTCGTTCCTCTTTTGTTCTCGACAACCTTGTCAAATACCACTCTTCGTCTTAAGATAAGAAAAACTTTTGAACCATTTTTACTCAAAACTAACAGCTCCATCATCAATTCATCCGATGACGTCAGTCAATTGTGAAAAGTTTCAATGCTTATGACTATGAATTAAAGAAATAGATAAATTTGATTTTCACTCACCTTTAATTATCACAAGAAAGATGAACAGAACGAACAGGAGAGTATCCATGTCCTCGGTTGTGTTGTTCTCGGCGATATGATCCGCCTTTGCCGTTCGATCTGTTAATTTGTTACGACTTTGCGTACGAAGCAGCACCCTTCCCAGCAGCAGTAGTAGCAGACACCAAGGATACAGTGATGTGAGTGCCGTTGTGGTTGAGCAAAGGTGGAGATCGATCGTTTCCCAACAGCAACCAGCAGTGCTAGTGATGATGCTATGTCCTTGTCCTGCCGTTGTCGTCGCCGTTGATTTTGCGATTCATGCGTTCAGCGCCTCTGGTCTCGTTGCCAATTGAATTGCGTTTGTCACTTTTGCAATGAGTTCTGATTTACTAATTATTTGTCACTCGATTCGTTTAGGTACCGATTTTCCTTTTTTTTTAATTCACCGACAAAATGGAAGAGAATGGAAAAATTGAAATAATTTAAGGAAATATTGTCGAATTTAAGCTCAAGTTCGTTTCTCGTCGTGTGGTTTTCAACTCGACTAACACACACACATACATATAATCGCACTCAAAGCACACGCACAAAACACACAAGAACCGTCGTTTGTATTATTTTCAAAAACTCACTTTACTTCCAGCAGCGGTGTAGTGGCCGAAACTTTTACGTTTTTTTTTGTTTTCGCTGTTTTTGGCTGTTCGGTTATTTTTTCATCGTCTGCAATTCCCTTTTGACTGCGGGACTGCTCTACGGATTTTTTTTTATGAGTGCGTGTGTTAGAGGGAGCGAGAGAGAGACAGGCGAAAATAAGAAAACAATAGCGGCGACGAAACCAAAGAGTCCTTAGAAGTCCTGCGGCACTGGCGAAATGTAATCGCTTTCTCGAGTTAATATCAATCGGTTTTTCGGCTCTCGCCTCTTGACTCTCAGCAGCACACGGCGCGGCTCTTTGGGCTTTGGGCTTTGTTTTTTTTTTGATGGAATTTACTGTTCGCTATAACCTCATCATTGAGACGACTATGAATGGAATTCACTTAAAAGCCAACTCTAAATGCGGACGATGTGAGAGGGGGAGAGAGAGAAAAAAGAGAGAGATAGAAAATAAAAATGAAAATCGAAAAACAAAAACAAATTTATGAGAAATGCGAAAATGAAAAATGAAAAAGTGTGTTTAAATAAATGAGCACACAAACACTCACACGGTGGCCACACGAAGAAGAAAGTAGGGGGAGGGGGAGGCTGGCAAGGATACAAGCACTTTGTATACTTACTTCTGGGACGGAGGGGGGGAGGGTAACATTCCAGCATTTAGCCAGAAATGACCTTGCTTTTTGAAATAGAAACGGTCGTGGTCTCTTGTGAAACCGCGCCAGCATTCGCAGTTAAATGAATTAAAAGGCAAACATCCCTGGACTGATGTGCTTTGTGTGATCTTGACCTTAATACCCTTTCTGGACGTTTAAATGAGCCTTTAATTTGAATTGCTTCATAAAGGCAAGGTTGTGCGAACTGGGAAATTGAAGAAAGAGAGTGTGAGCGAGAGAGAGCGGAGGACGTTGTGTCCTTTTGGGTTTTACGTTGAGGAAGATTTTTTTTTATGAAAAATGAAAATGTTCTCATTAGGAGCGGGTTTTTATTTGTAAGGTGTTTGGGAGGCATTTAGCATTTGCGTTGTGTGTCAGTGACAAGGGTGTTTAACCTTTCAACTTTCTCCTGAGCTACTGGTACATAGAAGTGGTAAAGAAGTTTTCAGTTTGGTAAAGCAGTTGTTTACACAGGGAAGTTGATGTTTTAGCAGTTTGAAGAGATTTGGCAGCACTGACAGCAAGCGATGGCGTATTTTCAAATAGCTTTGCTTCATCTTCTTCTTGGTGCAGCACTACAGTCTGGGTGGGCTTAAGCCTCAACTTATACGTTTCTTCAGTTAATGCGGCCTTTCGGTAGCTGTCTTCAATTTTCAACGCCATCCCAGACAAGGACGTCCTCTATTGCGATGCCTTTGTGGCTCGGACTCGAAGATTCTTTCAGTCGGAGCTCTATTGCTTGTGGCCTAGCCAGTGTTGAAGTGTTGAATCCACAGAGGCTTGGCTAAGCTCATGCAGCCATACAACCTACAGAGTTCGCCATTTAATCCTCTCCAGATGCCACCAACGCAAACAGGGCGTTGTCCCGCAGAACTTTCGTCTCGGAAATACCAAAGGGCTTCATCCCCTACTTATGACAACAGCCAAGTTTCTACCCCGTAGAGCAGGACTGGGATGATCAAGTCGTTGTACAAGTCCGGGTTGAACTGTCGAGCTCTGGTACTTGTCTTGCCCCTTGTCCTTGTCCCCTGCCTAAAGAAACAGACACTGGCAAGTGTAAGCCAACGGTAACTCATTGACAAAGGTAAGCCAACGCTAACTCATTGGCAAAGGTTATATTTCGTTACCATCATTTCTGTTCCTAAATACTGCGGAGAAGAGTCAGACAAAGTCTTTGACTACCTCAAAGTTTTTGCAGCACATTGTGACGCTCTCCGAGATGTCAATGTTGTGCGTTCTCTTGTGATAGCCCTCGTTTACCAGGTTCTGAAATCGCGCCTCCACTTCTACACTTACAACCGCCTTTTTGACAGCCTGCTATGCTCGTCCAATAGCGTCAATATCCTTTACGTAAACATATGACCAGACTTTTGGGAAATGGTACCTCTTTGATGCTGATTTGTGCGTTTTGCATGATTTCCTTAATTGTGGTGTCTAAAATGTCACCTGGCAGTATGTTGCCTTTTCTGAAACGAATTTTGACATTAAAGAGTTCAACGGATTCGTTAACAACCTTGACGGAGCAGCGAGAAATCTGCATCGTCATTCTACACAATCTGATGAATTTGGAAGGAATCTTAGAACTGCCCTTGGCGTTTCTAACGCTGTCATATGCGGCCTTGAAATGAACAAACAGGCTGTCTTTGTCGACTTGAACTTGATGGATCTCTTTCAAAATTTGACACAGAGCGAAAATCTGATCTATCGTGAACTTCCCTGCTTTGGAATCACACTGACAAGGACTAATCAGATTGTTCATGAATAGGTCGCCATACAGAATGATAGAGAGGGACTTGTACATCTGACCTCCTTTGACAAGCCATGAAGTGAACTGAAATTTCCGACAAATTACTCCCACTTCCCGCACTCTCAGCACTCATGCCCTCCCACTAAGGGATCCACAAGGACTTTGAAATTGAAATAGCCGCATTCTCAACCTGCACAAATATAATCCTTCCTAACGATGATCCTTAAGCTGTTAAAAATGTCTGCAACAATCACACAAAGGACCCCCCTAGCCATTTTGCAGAAATGTTTCAATCTGTTCAAAATTTACTACTCACATTACGCGCAAATCAAAACGATACCAGTACACCAGCCAGATGACACTTCACTCAATTCACACTTTCATCACCGAGACGCAATAGAATCCCTTAAGTGGCAATGAAATCCACACTGAACTGATTAGACACTGGCCGCTTTCGTTGAGATCATAAAATCTGACAGAGAGAATGCCTTCAGCGCTTAACCTACAAAACAGGAAAACGATGCGCCAGGACTACTCCACACACATAAAATCCCCCTTAACGGACAAGCGTTTTTTTTTCTGATGACACAATCTCACCGAAACTGCGACAAGACAAGCACTTAATTTTCTTTATTGGCAAATACTATAATTCGCAGCTAGTTCAATCGAATTGGCCATTATTTCGACCCCGACACCTACACGGTGTTGTGTGTGTTTCAGGCGAACGCGTCAAACATCTGTCACCGTGGTTGCCGAGTCGCGCAATATGACCACTTCAAGTAAAATGTCAATAAAATCAAATCTCATTTTGTCGCTTCTGACTGTTGTTTTTTTTTTTGGGATGAAATGGGTGGCGTCAAGTGGCGTGGCGTACACACGGCTGACAGCACCAGCGTGATGGATGTCGCCTATTGCCGTAATAAAAAAAAATTACTATTTTCTAGAATTTTCTCCCCCGTCGATAAAGATTTAATAACAACCCTGCTGCATTGCGCAAACACTCAACCAATCATCCTCATCTAACGGTATGGTGTACAGTATTTCTTTTTTTTTTGCCACACTGACTGAAAACCGTGTGAAAATAAAGCAAAAAAAAACGAATGTTGCTAGTGCTTTTGTGATGAAGATTGGTATAATATTTTCAATGTGCTGTGTCGCTCACTATTCAAAGAGAAAATACACAATTTTTCAGTTATCGTTCGTCGGCTTGTTTGTCGTCGTTTGCTCGCTTTATGAGCAACTGTGCCTCCCTCATAAATTGGTCGACCGATCATCATTGTGCGAACGAATTTCTGCTCCACTAAAGCTGCAATTTCATAAAAGATAGGCAGCTACATACAAGCACCCGTATATATAATATTTTTCTGAAGTATTTTCTTTAGAAAAGCCGGTGAAAACCTCTGTGGAAAACTGCACAAAACACCATAACCCTGACTTCTCTCGGTCCGTGTCGTTCCACCATTCAACCGGTCGCGTCTACGTCCACCTCAAAGCCTCGTCTCCATTGAAGGTATGACCTTTTTTTGTGTGTGCAATGGATCCGATATTGCAAGAAGAGAGAAAAAAAACGGAATCGATTCGAGAACTAGCAATCAACTCTGTGCAAGAAATCTTTTTAAAATCCACTCTCTGAACGCGACCCATTCGTGTCGGTGGGACAGACAGCAGCCTGCTCTAGGAGATAGGCGAACGCGTCAGTCAGGGATGTTAAATTAATTTTAATTAGTTTTGCTGGCAGTGCTGCCAAGTTTATTGTTTAGTAAACTTTTTTTTTTTTTTCTAAAATTTCATGTATTAATTTTCACCCATTGTTATCCGCTGGTGCGGGGGGGGAGGGGAAGGATGAGTACGTTTACAGTTAACGGTCGAGAAGATAACGCCCGTCAACCAACCAACTAACCAAGCAGTCAACCAGGCATCACCAGAAAAGGGGACCCAAAAAACCATTGTCGCTGATGTATGGGTCGGCTTTGCCATTTCCTCACTTCTCCCTCGCCACCCCCGCCGCCGCCATTCAGTTTTGTTTTGCTCCCTTGAAGATGGAGAAGCGGTTTTGTTTCTGTGTGGAAAATATCCTTAGAAAGAGAGAGAGAGAGAAAGTGAGGAAGCATCCCATTTTGAATAGGTAAACCTTTTTCCACGTGGGTGCTTTTTACGATAAAAATTCTTCTTTTGTATTTAGTGGAATTTTTGATGCTCATTAGCGTTTGATTAAAAGCAAACAGGAGCGAGACACCTTTCCTAGTCGCTTCGCTCAGGTCTTGCCATCATCCTCGTCATCGTCGTCGTCATCGTCGTTGTTTCTTAGCCTCTCGCATTCATTCAGTCTAATGGGTAGTCAAAAACACTTTTTCACCAGAGGGCGAGAGGTGGATAATGATGATTAGTAGACCATAAAAGAATTGTTAAAAAGCCATGAGACTGAGAAACTTTCGAAAGATGGTTGAGGGGATGCCAGTTTTCGAATAGAGGGCAACGTGGTCATAAAGATTTTCGTTTACAGTCCTCCCTCCCTTCGACTACCGTTCGAAGGGGGATTCTCTCCCCCCCGTTCTGGCCTAAATTGAACGGCAGCACATAAAAGAAATAAAGCCTCAGACAATACCGCTCAAGTGGAAGATAGTTTTGCGTTCTCTCCGTTTTGTTCCATCCTTCTGAACGGTGTAAGGGATTATCGAAACGTCTCTATCAAATAACTTATGCTCGGATTCAATGGCTTATGGACTGGAAATGTACCTAAGGTCAAGGATTGGTGAATTTAAACTACAAGCAGTTTTTTCGTTTGTTTTGGCCATCCTCCCTTAAGGACATCAAAAGGTCAGAGTCCATTTACTGACGCCTCGTTGGTGGCTTTTCTTATGGCGGCTTCAAATTCCACAACCTCGCAATGAATTGGTGACATTCGAATAGGGAGAAAGCAAAAAAAAAAGGGAAAGTCAATTAGTGCACAACTGAAAGCGAAAAAGTCACGTATTCATAGCTTCAGCAATTGGTATGCAAATCGATTCAACAACGTACCACCGGCAGAAGGCGAACGAAAGAAGACGATGAAGCAACGCGCGGAGCATTGCGGCATGCCAGGCAGTATTCAAATTGAGTTCCACGATTAAAAACTCAACGAGGAGAGCACTCTGAGTAGCAACAGCTAATTTAGACAGCTTTTGTACCTTATCCTGTTTTCCTTTGAAATTTAAATACGATAGCGCAATTTTCTCAAGGGGGGGAGGGGGATTTCGAAATGAAAACAAGTGGAATGGGCACAGAAGTAACTTCCATGGTGGAGTCTGAGTTTTTGGGAGAGGTGATGTGGCGGAAAATAAAAGCTGATGATGAAGAAGTCGGTGACCAGTGGCAGTCGCTTGCAACCAAGTTACAGCCGTCAAGTAAAGATTGTCAATGCAAAGACTTAAGTGGCTTGAACCATTGATCACTTGAAAGATGCAAGCACGCTTACAGAATTGAGAATAAGCTGGAAGGATGCCTAAAGGAATAACTGCATCAAACTGTCTGAAGTTTCCTACAAAAATGAACTAAACTTAAGAAACTGAGAGAAGCAAGGAACAAGCAACTTTCGAATTTTGTTTTAGACCTGTAGGAGGTTTTAAGTTGAAGGAAAAGGGATCTTGGATCCGAGTGGCATCACAATGGGCCTAAGTGAGGTTGTGTTCAACAAAGCCAGTCCCAGTCCTATCCACCAATCTTCCCACTTACTGCTCAATCGAAGAGAGAGGAGTACAAAACAAATCATCTTTGAAAAAGAAAAGTATTTTCAGTCTTTATCATCAACAGGGTGGTCGCCTTGGCATACTGAGCGAATGCATCGACCCATACGCCAACGATTCTCGAACTGAACACCTCGAATTTTTCACAGAACCACCTCTTTCGAGTTGCCGCCAACACTCAAAGAGTACAAATTCTCAAGAACAATCTCCTCATCTTTCGCCATTTAGAATCGGCAAAAAACTGTAAGTCCCCTCCACTCTCAAGCTAGGCCCTAATCCCTTTCAGTTCCACTCAATTCATTTATTTAAAAAACTTCACAAAATGTTCTACTTCTGATGAACAACTCACCCTTCATGAGTCGTATTGTTGAGAAGATCATAAAAATTTGTCAAATATTGCCACAGGCCTACGTTAAAATTGGGTGCTAACAAGAGTGCACCAACGAGCCGTTAACTGGCATTAAAGTAAAAAATTACTAGGCAATAAATGGAAGCTGTAAAACTGGATGAATGTTGCCATAAGCACGCGATACTGACCATTTGACCGGGATATAGGAGTGGAGTGTATTTCATGGTTGGAGGGTCTTGTTGCTTCTGTGGAAGATTTGAATTGGTTCTTGGCCTGCAAAACTCTTCAGCTAGGATGACTTCTTTTAGGCCAAGAAGACAGCTTGGGCCACCTATATCTTAAACGTAGATCTAACTGAAGAAAGTTTAGAACAATGGGATGAACCGAGTAGAGAAAGGAGACAGGATGACAATATTTCTGGTCTGAAAAAACACATGAGTGTGTTGAAAGTTTGGAGACCTTGGGTCACATGAACAGCTCTTCGTCATACTTAAAATCGCGTAGAAAGAGTTTTGAAAATTGTGCCATGTTACAGTGTGTTGCAATAGAATGTCCTCTCTCAATATTTGTTCTTCCACAAAAGGCACATCTGAACGCAGTTTTCGACGAAGGTTTAGGTGACTTAGGTGGACCGTGATTCTAACGCTTGCGATAAGATGATATAACCTGTGCCCATTCATTGTTTGAAGCAGTTTGATGTCAATTTTAAGAATTTGCAAATTCCAGGGGAAGTAATTTTAAAGGTCGAGCAGACCATTTCACTGGATTAAGGAGGTTGTGCTTAAATCATATGCTTATGGGACGTGCTAGTAGCAGACATAGGACACTTTCTAACTCGTTCTCGACTACACAGCCTTTTCAGAATTCTTCTGCGGGAAAAGTGAATCCATCTAATTGTGTACTCACCAATCAGACAGTACCCGATTCTTGTTCCCACTGCCAACCTTATGTTTGACCTTCTGAGTGATAGTAGCAGAGTATGCATCGAGTCACAACCGTACTTTCCTTGAGCTATGCGTGGAGACGTAATTAGTGAAGCTGGTGGAAGGTGTTCACAGAGACTTTGAATGTCAAAAGAGGTCGTAGACAAGACGACTCCCTGGCATGAGACTTTTTCAACATCTTGTTGTGTAGAACTCACTCCTCAAGATAGGACCCATGATTTTCCAAAAATCCGTTTAATGCATGAACAACCTTGACGTTCTTGGTCGAACACAGTGATTTGTCAATAAGGATTTCTTGGTATCGAGAGGGAGGTGACCAAAATAGGTTCAACGATGAACGAGAATAAGACGAAGAATATGCCGTCATAGAGGAAGGATGTACATTGCCGACAGCTTGGCCAGAACGTTGCAGTAAGAAGCTATAACTTTGTGGTGGTACGTGGTAGGTAGGTAGTTAAGGACTTTGTCTACCTCGGCTCCTATGTAAACAGTTCGATCAACATCAGCACCGAGATCCAATGCAGAACAACTCTTACCAATCGCCATTTCGTTGGGCAATCGAGGAGTTAACCCTTTTTTCGCAGGACCAAGCTTAATACAGTGCGTTGACACACAAGCCGAAGGTCGGGGTTCGATTCCAGCAGGGAAAAGCTCGCTTTTTTCACGGCAAAACCTTTTTAGAGTTGCTGACAACATTCAAAGAATATCAATTGTCTAAGCTTCTCAAATCTCACTGTTCGGAGCCGGTAAAAAACTGAAGATTCCTTCTACTCGTGAGAGAACAGTAGCACGCACAAAACGAGTAGTTGTTGTAGAAGCTAGGCCCTGGTCCCTTGTGGGCTGTTGTGCCACTCATTTATTATTAAGCTTGACGCATTGACGATCCCTGTTGTGCTCTATGAAGCAGAAGCTTGGATAATCTTAAGAGCAGAGGAGCAAGCCTTGGTCTTGTTGGCGTTGATGAGTGTTTTAGATGAAGATTTAACCAAAAACTGTACGGGCTGTACAGCGACTTATGTAAGCCTAGCAAGGCGTCAGTAAATTGAATGCCTAAGATGGTTAGGTGATGTTAAGCGCATGGACACTGCGCCAGCCCGAAAAGTCTTACAGCCCCAACCAATCGTATAACCCATAAGTGGACGCCCATGGACACGATGGTGCACACCTCATCTAACTTGAAGTGGGAAATTAAAGATACCTGGCTGAACGTCGTGCCAGCTTGAAAAGCTTGTTGATTGAGACCCAGGTCCAGGAAGAAGAAAGTTTGATGGTGTCCACGTGCGACATATGACGAGAAGTACACGTACAAAACTCATCTCTCTGTAATTCTTTGGCCGTTGCAGCATCTCATCAACAATCGAGAGTCTGATTTGAGGGCTCTGTGAGCTGCCTTATATTCCACGAGCATGAACATATTTTTTGAGGATGCGACAGAGCTTCGAAATTATATCTACTTGGAAAACATTGCAATAATTTGAAAGTCTGAAAAACCAACTTTCTTTAGCTTTCAACCCTTCAATGTGGATCCAGATGAAATAAGGTCAACTGGCCAAAGTGCGCTAACTGAAGTCATTGTGGGGAACTCTTGCTTTAAAATAAGTTTTGCTTCTGGGGAGAAAGACTTTCGAGGGTCCTTAAATAACCACCACCCCCCTCCTTCAACCTACAACTGTGAGATTAGTACCATTTCTTAAGCTTCAGGCTAAGGGTCCGAAAAGTCTGTACTATCAATGAAAGTGTGAAAGCTGCCACTTATTCTTCAGTGCAAGGCTTATCCTCCGCCATCTCTTTTCTAAAATGCCCACCTGACCCTAAAAATCGCTTAACGACATGCTCCTCGAATTTTTTTCAAACACCCCTGCAAGAAGTGTTGGCCAGAAAGGTAATTTAAAAATATTGTAACCCAACATCTACTCTACGTAGTCCACCCAACTTAGAAGTTTGGTCCTCAAGCACCGCTCCTACGCACGTCGACCCAGACAACACGCACGTAGAGCTCTTCCTTTTCGTTCCTGTCTAGTGCTGGTAAATAATTTTCCTTCTCTTCGCCCCATAATCCGTGACACAAGCCTTACTGCCGTGACTACCATTTTGCGGCTTATGTTACACACATGGTTTTCAATATGCAGTCCTAGACCATATTTCGACGGTCCCTTGGCCCTTAGCAATTATCCTGTTTAGGCAAACAACTTAATTGCCCAAAACCTATGTACCGTGAGAGTACATTCCTATCACGGATCTCACAACTCAGCCAATTTCAATTATGGCTCAGTTCCAAAGACTATAACCATTCCGTCGAAGCCCAGCTATGCCACACCTTTGAAACACACACAGTCAATTTTCTTCGCCTTCTTCTTCTTCCCCACACCACCTTGACACCAACAAAACCAACAAAAGAAAGAACAAAACGACCCCAGAAACCCCATCATAAGGCCCCACCGAAGACGTGTTGAGTTGGTTGAAAGGCCAACAAACAAAACGCTGCACGACACGAGACCATTACGACGAAACTAAGCATCTCCTTGTCGAATGCACACCCTACACATCGCATTGACGTGAACTTGTTAAGGAACAACACGACACTCTCGCCTGGATGGGCCTGCTGGGTGACGACCATCGAGGTGATAAAGACCGGCCATGTAGGCATGTCATTCTGTTTGAACTGAAGAGTGTGGCCACCTTGTAAATTCATTAGTAGTTGACGCGTGTGTGTCTGTGTTCGTGTGTGTGCATGTGTTTGTGCGCAAGAAACTATACGTTCTACTTTCAAACAACTGACAATCGGATGTGGGTGGGCGGATGTGCGGATGGATGCGGTTGGGTGTCGGTTGTGTGTTGGGGGCTTTCTATTGCGGTGAAAGTTGTTTTTGGATACTTTACGATGGCTGGCTATGTGCGCGTAGCCAGCGTGGAGACACGGTGGCCAACAAATCCGTGATTAATTCAAAAAACGTTGAGCTTCAAGCTGAAAGGACATCGCCCCTGGGTGAGGGAGTGAGTGAGTTGCTGTGTTATTGTGTTGTCAGCGACTTTTTGGACTGTCTTTGAGCACAGATTTTGTTGCTTAACAGCACGCCAACTTGGAGTCACTTTCTTCTTGGCAACATTTTATACAGACTGAAATAGAAGAAAGACTTTGCCATGTCTACGCCTTCATGCTGCAGAGGTTTTGTGAACAACAACATTTCCGATCGCTTCTTCAAGATCACCAAAGAAAAATTAATCTAACTGGAAAACTGTTTCCAAACTACAATCGAAGGACAACCAAAGATCTGCTCAGCAATAGAAGAAGAAACATATTCATGCCCAGTCTGAACTGTGTACTAGACTATTGACAGGCAAGCTTAAAATCTTATTGAAGGAAGGTTAGGTAAGGCTAGAGAGAACGTTTGAAGGAAAGCAACAGAACTTGAGTCACCATTAGGCTCATTGTGACGCCACGCGGATAATGCCCTTGTTGCCTTCTAAAACCATTTTGAGCTAGATATGTAGCCGTTGAGGCGTTCCCATCTTATGTCAATGAGTTCGCCTAGGTTGTCAAAGATGTGTTTTCCTAGATGTTTCTTTCTTCATCCAGCAATTCGCAGAGGAGATAAGATATGGTTTCGACCTCCTGCTCGTCTCTGAAACTCGAACAGAAGCCATTGTGGAGTATGCTTGGAGGAGCGTGTTGACCCAGTGGGCTGCTATGATGTCTTGCCTTGGAGGAAATTGAGCCAGAAGCCTCCGAGCTTATTCTTTGCAAATGTCTGGCTCTAGCTAGAGTCAGACACTGCACTCTGGGCAAGGACCAGAAACCTGAAAACTCTCGGAGGTAAAGATATACAGTCTGCTAGGCTTCCTTATCGTAAACTGAGACAAATCTGGAAAACGAAACAAAGGTCCTTCCCTCTCTTCACATCAATTAGGTGTGGAATGTGTATATAGGGCTATTAGGGCCCTAATTGGGTGTCAAAACAGAATTCTTGGTCCTTTTTTGGCCCTTTTCGCGTTGATCGCATCTGGAGGAGAAGATTTAATGAGGAACCTTATAGGCTGTACGGTGGCATGCACCTGGCTTCGGATTCAACGCTTACGATGGCTAGATCATGTAGAGCGAATGGATAACACTGTTCCAGCCTGAAGAGTTTCTGAATCTGAGCCATTGGGATTGTGCAACGGTGATATGCCAAGGTTGAGACAGAGCACACAAGTTGAGAAGGACCGCAACCAACTTGAATTGCGCAACTGGAGGCAGCTGGTGAAATATCGTGCTAGCTGGAGATGCATGATGGTTAAGGCCCACGTCCATCGCGGACTGATTACAGACAGAATCTTGTCTGTCCGTGGGCACTTTCACTCACCAAGGCTTTTGCGAGTATCTCTAAGTGTGATGGGGACTGCCAAAAGAATGGTGACTCCTTACGGTATTTAAAACAAAGTTTGTAAGAATGGAGAGGGGAAAGGAACCATTCACCTCCATCTTAGCATCTCCCTGACTCTTGCAGTTGTATCAAAGGAAGCAGTCGGCAACGTGACACCGTGGAGGTGAAAGAAGTGTCGATATGTAAGGTATGCAATATTTTCGCATTTCCAAAGAATACTGTCTTGCCTGGGTAACTGATTCAGGTAACGTGCACTTAGAGGATTCTTTTTCGCGCGACACAACCTAGGCATCGACGTGACACTGCAAGGGCTCCAGTAGAGTCTAAGTGGGCTAATCAGTTTTTTGAAAGTCACTTAACTTTGCCTTGGAATTCCTAACCTAACACTTCTTTTTTGCTCTTTGTTCGAGGCTACTGTTCTAGATGGACCTGAGCTTCAACCAACAATCCTCTCCAGCCAGCACGATTTTTCATCCGCTGCCTGCCGCACTAATTAGGTGCGCCCACCAAGTTGGTTGAGGCTCTTCATAACTTGTGTGTGGCATATCGATTAGGAACATCCTTTATTACGCTATCTCAATGGTTCGCAATCGAAAACTCCTCTTTCCATCAACACAGATCAGATTTGTTTCGTGTCCTAAAATGACGCCACAATTGATCTACTTTCAAAAGAATGTCATTCCGAAGGCTTGACAAAAAATGACAGTTTTGAGCCAACACGAAGAACTTGAATTATATAGCGCTCCTCTCAACAAGGGTTAAGAGCCTATCTTCTTCAAAAATCACTCTTGCTGTGCATTCTGTTCTTCGCCCTCGAGTATAGGGGACCCACAGTTTATTGCCGACTCCACAGGGTAAAATTTGAGAAAGTTTTTCACAGCCACTTGGTAGTATTGTGCGCTGCGCAAAAGAAGTGGTGCCGTGAAAAAATTAGAGATCAGTCCACGAACGAAGGACTTCTGGACCATTTTGGACTCCGTCCTGCAATATGCACAAAAAAAGGTGACAGATGAAAATGGAACGCTAATAAGTCTGATTTGTCTTCCGTTTTATACACCCAGCTTCAGCAAACTTGAGTCTGGCGGCACGTAAGTGACACTGATAGTCAAAGTTCATTTTTCAGATTTAAATCAAAGAACTTGAATTTTGCCTCTACCAAAGGATGCCATGCAAGACATGACTCAATCTTATGATTTGACAATCAATCAATTTCAGAGTGGAAAAAGTACTCAGCTATGCACAGAGAAATGAGCCCAATTCTGTGCATTTGGTAAGATGTAACCGCACATCAATTTCACAGCAGATTCCAATGGGACAACAGAAGTCATCAAACAGATCCTTTGAACAATTGAAATAAAGTGAACGTCCTCTGCAATAAATTCAAAGTGACCCCAGGAGCCTGACATCCCCAGACAGGTCACAAAACACTTTCAATTGTAAAACGAAGCCCATTACATATTGACTAGCCACAGGACCTACCGATGGCAGGACTCCATCGACATTCAGCAACTCAGCAGCTCCATCGACTGCTTCAGTTGTGCAGTGCATTGGCCTCAGGAGTGAAGTAGAACTCCCTTCAGAGGTTCCCCTTCCGTTTAAGCAGTTAAATCCAGATGCGATGTGAAAATTTAATTAAAACCCAATAGTAAAGCTCCGCTTCTGTTTCGAGATATCTCACAAAAGTTCCTGTTCGCTGCTGTATGCAAAGCCACTTCAACTCCCGCCCATCTCCTGCCGGTCGTTGGTCGTCCATTCCATTGCCAATTCAAAGTTGCAGTAATGTAGAAACACGATTCCCATGGCAACCTCGATCCTTACAGTCCAGCCGTTGGTCCCTTTAGAGACACTGCTTAGCCTACTAACGGCTTCAGCAGCATGAGTGAGCCAGTAACGCGGGAAGGGGGCTACAAAACATGAAAATGGACAAAAAAGGAAACATGCCAGGGAATGAAGAACGAAAGCAATAACCTCCCGCAACAAAGAATAAGAAATACACGAGTGTATCCCGTGGTACACACACACACATGGGTATGAGTATGTGTGTGTGCAACAGAGGAGCAACACACGAATCGTTCGTCTCCTAGCTTCAACCAATTGTTTTTCTCCTCATCCTCTTACAGATCCTTCTAACATCGTTCCTGACTGCTTGCCTGCCCTAGTTACAGGAATACCTACATGTACCTCTCCTCCGCAACTGGATGCTCGGTGCTGGATACTGGATGAAGGCATAGTGTGCCTTCTGGACGCTCTAAGATGGCAACAGCAGACCCCAACTTCGAGAGAAGATGAAAACAAAAAAAAAGAAAGGATGTTCGAAA
The DNA here is from genome assembly GCA_944738645.1 of Eristalinus sepulchralis. NCBI lineage: Eukaryota > Metazoa > Arthropoda > Insecta > Diptera > Syrphidae > Eristalinus > Eristalinus sepulchralis. The sequence continues at coordinate 7,158,390 of OX122886.1, read as the reverse complement.
ACAATCCCTAAGAACGGCCAGCAACAGCCCACGCACACAAACGCACAAATTCATAAGGGGTGGATGGAGTGTGTATGTGTATGTGTGTGTGTGTGTAAAGCACACAGCGACCATGTCCTTGCCCATATAAATTCTTCTAGCAGTCATCCTCGTCCTCCAACAACCCACTCAATCCAACTCTTGAATGAAGGATCCAGAGGAGCCATCAGTTACTGAGAGAGCATTCACGCTCTCTCTCTCTCTCGTTCTTCCATATTCTCTCAAATACATGGAAGCCAGCCAGAGAGAGTCTAACTTCCTCTGGCAAGGCGATAATTCACTCTCTCTCGCTCGCTCTCTCTCTCTGTGTGTGGAGTGTGGAACGCATTGAAAATTACTATACCAATAGAGGGACCCTGGAAAACACAGGGCAAGTATCTTCATCCCAACCTCCTCATCCTTCTCGTGCTTATCATCTTCAATAGACCAACAATAACAACAACAACAGAAATAAACACACACAACAAGTTTCGCCACCCCTCCCAACGGTTCTCTCTCATTCACTCACTCGCAGGATAATGAAGTACTCTGAGGATAATAAAAAAATAAAAAAGACAACTACAACAATAACAACAACAACAACGACGACAAGAACAAAATAAAAATCAAAACAACACACGACACAACAAAAGACAACAAAAAAAAAAAACAAACATCATTCAGGATATGTAAAGCAAAGCGAGCAATGCGGCAAAAGGATAAGGAAAAATGTAAACAAATGAAGAACCGATAGTTTGTTAAAACACAATGAATCAATGAATGAGTCAAATCCCATTGCATCCCCCGCCCCTCATTTGTTTAGACTCTTCCGTCTGCTTGCTGCAGTTTGTTTATCAATTTGTTCTTTCAGTTTTTTTTTGTTTAAAGCCCCGTTGTGTGGCGGTAGTTTTTTTTTTCTATCCACCACACAAATGGCTAACAGTTTAGTCAAAGTGATTCCTTTTGTTCGGATTTATTGCATGCGCCTCTTGTGAGGTTTGACGGTACATTACAGTGGCGGGGAAATTTATTCAAACAATTTCACTTTTGTTTTTTTTTTGACACAAATATGAATGTGTATGGATGGATGAGTGTGTGTGCGTGTGCTCAAAAAATGCTGTTTCTAATATGCGCGCAAGGACTCCTTGGACGTTTTTTTGTTTTCATTTGTTGTGCTGTTTGCCATCAGTCACCAGTGGTGTCCTTGATCGAGGGGCGGCAGGCGTATCCTGCCTGATTTTGTTTATGATTTCGTGTACCTTCATCAGGGTATGACGGCAGAGGAGAGATGCGATAGGGTTTAGGCAAACAACTCCGCTCCCCCCGGAGGGAGGACGACTCAACTGATGATTGACTTTGAGCTTTAAAGGGAAATCTGAGATAAGACTTGACAGAGGTGAAGGGTATGCCGCTGGCGGTCGCATATCATCCCAGGCTAAGAACGAATGATGGACAGATGAGATGAAAAAATCGGACGGGCTAAGAGTACAGACAATCCACCCTGATGGTGGCTGCCAGCCGGGCGAGATGAAGCTGTGATCGCCGGAACATGATTTATTCCACGTCCCAGCAATCAATGCCCGTAAATATACGCCCAGTGTGTGGGGCGCTGTCTGACTGTGCGTTTAGGCGGCACACTTTGTCGGTTCCAATCACAATTTGGATTACTTCACAATTTGTGAGATGTACCGTGGACGTATGCTGGGATGATTTTGGAAATTTATGCATTTGCTGCATGAAGCTAGCAAATATTTCGGGATCTGCTTAGAATTCGGAATAAGGCAAACAAACGTCGTTGAGTCTTACAAAAGCGAAAATGTGCACAATTTTGGCCGTGAGAAGGACAAGCCTTTAATGTGGTTTATGCCTGGAACAGAACCAAGTCAAAGCCATCTATGAAAGTTTGTAGATTTGTCGCTATCTAGGAAGAGATTGGGAATCACGAAAATAGCTGTGGTTCAGGTCATCCCATTCGGACTGTTTAAGATAAAAATCAGAACATGATGATTGATATTTGGCACAACGCTCTGATCGCACTTTTGGTCAAGAAAGGTATGCAAAAGGGAAGGCGATTGCAGGCTCTTGTCAAAAGTTGATCTCCGCTAGACAATTGGAAATAAGATCCAATCCGATCAGAAGGGACAAAAGAGAAGAGTCTACAAGAATGCGGTGCAATGCAGGATAAGCAAGAATGCCGTGTTATACAGGTCAATGCCGAACTGATGAATGAAGGTATTTGTGTTCAGGACAAAGGTACCTGAACCATTTGCTAGAAGATATCTGCGCTTTACACAGTGGGCCATTATCTTAAATAACGAAACACAAACGTCTTGGAAACGTTTGGAAATACATTTCCAAAGTGAGAGTGCTGAATCTTGGTGATGTCAGTTGATCCCTGGGAACTTTTTTTGTCAGGAACCTTAAGGAATCGATATTATGGCCGCAGCGGTAACGATTCAAGAACGTAACACCAATGTAACTCAAAAATTCCGTGAGAGTAAGGCCAAAGCCATCAACAAGGTTTTCTGGGGCTATGGGGGACAGAATGCTCTACTTTGAAGCCAACTGAAGCAAGTACTTGAAAGACAAAATTTTTTAAGTGCGTTAGTAGTTAGTTAAGTAAGCTTCTTACTAAACACACAGTCCAGTCTCTTTTTAGGGATAGAGGGCAATACACATTTCAGGCCTTGCTGAACCATTTGCCGCTGCCGCAGAGACCATGTTTTCAAGGAGAAATTGAGGGTGCTAGAAAGAATGAAGTCTAAGACATGAGACAGGCAAAAACTCTTGAAACAGGCTTAAACTCTCAAAACAGGTAAAAACTTCCAAAAAATGGCAAAAAACTCTCACACTTCAGTTTCTCTGTCGAGAAATGATCAAGACTTGCATCAATATCAGCAAAATAACACATGGGCACTAGTAGGCTTCACAACAGGGACCGCAGGGCCTAAGGCATGATTGACAATCTGACGCATCCTTACATTACCTCAGCCTGTAAACTAAAGCTCGTCTGACAATGTTATCCATCCTTCTACTAGCTCAAACGAATGAAACGAAACTCATTTAACAGATGTTTGTGTCATTAACAAGTGAAAAGTGGCGCCCGCACTCTGACTGCTTCATATCCCTTTGCTTATAGTTCAGGTTCGACTTCATGACAAACAAGATTAAAAGTAAGGGCCTTGAAACAGGTATTTCCAGTGGTTGTTGTACCATTGGTGCAATGGAAAAGTGATTGATCCTTCCTCCGAATGACTTCTGTGGGAGTTGGAAAGAATATGAAAGAAGTGGATCCGTGGATCTGGGGATCAGGGGATCAGTGGAATATCTCATTTGTCACTGTTCAGTTCTTTAAGAAGCCATTCATTTAAACTGTTGAAGGGGCAGGCCCTGACCTCAAGGAATTATACTCAGATTGGGGTTGTTTTGGTAATAAAGCGTAGAAGAACCATGATACATAATGTTTCCCTGTGTGTGAGTCACACGTTGTCGTCAAGCTTTATTGGCAAATTCAACCATATAGTGGTACACCTTTAAATAGCGCGTTAAACTTATTGGAACCTTAAATAAAAATGGGCGTTCAAATCCAAATTCATTTCGTGCACTTTGAGATTTGAAATCATAGATTATTTTAACACTGACAGCTGTGTCCCTCTTTAAATCCCGACTGAAAATCAGTTCATACCTCATTTGCCTTACACTTTAACACAGTCGGAAAATATTGGAAACTTATTTCCAAAGTGAGTGATATGTAGCCCAGAGTAGTGGGAAATGAAGTTCCCACAGCGACTATTGTACACAAGTTCTGGAGACTGGTACGCTAATGGAGAACTCTCATGGCCCCCATAGTCCTACGGTGCACATAGATGAGAATGTGGCTGCTGTGACCTAGAGAATGAGATGCCATTTGAGGACAATATGGATTCAAATAGCTCAACATTTCACGCACTAACCGAAGGAGAATTCGGCACAGAGATCAAGGGCCATTCGCATACAACTTACAGTTGACTCAATAATTAAAGAAGTGCAACCATCCCCTGCTTCGAACTTTGTTCTATAGGGCAGCTTGAAGTGGACAACGATTTTGGCCAAAAATAGACATCTATTCTGAGGAGGGGCAACATCTTCTTAGCGGCTACAGATTAAGCAGGCTCGACAAACCCGCACGTTATTATTGAGAAGCCAATGCTTCTACAGACAAAAATGATCGTCCTCGTAGTGACATCATTTGACCGTTTAGCTTAGAAACGTGACGGTGAGCATTTAAGAACCGTGTTAACTGGCATTTTTTTTTTATTGAAATTACAAATGGAGGACGACCTCTAGTTTCATGCGCTTCATGCCATAATCGAGGTTGTGCGCATCAAATTCCCACCCAATCCCCATCAAATTTCCAATTTGTCCACCTTCGAGCTACAATTTGACGGTTTTGGCCTTTTTTGTATGGAACCCGACAGAACGGATGCAATCCAGAAATACTTCAAGACCAATATAATGCAAGCAATTCGTGAGTTACAGCCCGAAACCTTTAACAAGGTTTTGGGAAATTGGAGTGACAGAATGTGCTACTGCGAAGCCAGCGGAGGCAACCGCTTGAAAGCCGTAAACAACATTACCGTTGTCTGTCCGCACTAGTAAAGCCATAATACTATAGAAGAAAATGGAAGAAAATAGAAGAAAAATAGTTTTGTCCATTCCATTGAAAATAAACTTGTATTTGGCACATTGTCTGGAGGTCAACTGAAGCCACTACTATTCTTTACGCCACAGCAGAGAGTTTTAGTTTCGCACTCCAAACTGTGTAGAGAGTAAAATCCACAAGGCTATTGGAACTGAAACAACACGGATCAAGAACCATGTGTTAGATCAGATGACACGATATGGCTTACGGCGATTTAGACTTAAACCATAGCCACCATAACCCCTGACCAAAGTCTAAGACTTTGTTTCAGGGACCCCTGACCGCTCCTTTGGTTTTGTTATAATTAACCACATACATAATTGCCGTGGATGTAGTTTAAATCAAAAAACTTAGAACCTAGTTGAGGAGATTAAAGAATAGTAACTCTGCTTACTGACATAACCTTCTCAATTTTAAAAAAGCATCCTGAGAAGGAGTGTAAAAGTGAAGAAGGACCTGAATTAGATATGAGTGCGCAACTGGAACCAGCTGCAAAGACACATAGCTAGTGAATCAGATTCACTTTAAATTGTAGATAAGCAGTGTAAAGATATTAAAACAAATTTAATTCATTTTCACGCCAAACAACTAAATAAGCACTCTATGTGTCTCAAGGGGACAGAGAGGTTTGTTTGTTAAACTCCATATGCCTATGAACTGTTAATTAATTCAGAGCAACCCTCGCAAACATAAAATACTCGTAGCATGAATAAAATCCTGTAGAGTCTAAGTAGTCCCTCAACTACAGGAAGGATCTGTTCTTTTCATAACAGCTGAATAGGCGAAGCTAATCTTCTTGATTGAATAAATCTTATAATTTCATCGTAGAACTCTAAAAAAAAAAAAGTGAAATGTATGAAACCTCTGAATCCAGGGCAAGTACCACATGAAGAGCGCAACAAAATTCTCTGAAGTGGTAAGTCGTTCCATTCGTCAAAAGATTCACTTGTAAAATCGCAAAAAGAAACGCACTCAATGAGCAAATGACACTTGTATGAGATCGAAATTCCATGCCACTGCAAATACGCACCGTCGTCTTGTTTTTTTTAAACAACTAAACATTTAATTAAAAGTGAACTATTTAAAAATGTGAAATGTTTAAAATAAAATATTTAGTACCGTTTTATGTTTGAGGTAACATTTTCCATTTGATGTAAAATGTCGTTCATTTAGTGAGCATTCGTTTTCCATAGCTTTACTGGATTGCATTTAAAATCAATTTTGTTGAAATCGCTTTACTTTAAAAGAAACAGAACTAAATTTTGTTTTGCTTTGTTTTGTTTTCTTTGATGTTTCAAAATTAATTTTTGTTTTGATTTAAATGTGAGAGCATTTTTTTTTGTTTGCTTTAAATTTAATTTCTAACTACTTAGTTGAAGAACACGCACGTAATGCATTTATGTGGATTTTTAACGAAAACTAAGCGAAACAAAAAAACAGAATTTTAAACACTAAACCGCAACCGAAATGAAGAAAATGAAATAAACTATTTTTTTTTATTTTGAGATTTTTTCTTTGTTTTGTTTAATTTTGGGGAGTTTCTTTTAATTTTGTACATTTGTTTTTTATCATGTTTAGGGTTAGTTTCTATTGGTTTTAATTAATTTTTTTTTGTTGATGAAACACGTGCAAAAAATTTCAATTGAAACCGAGACTAACGAGAGTAAATGACAATAAAGAGATGAAAAATAAATAAGAAAATTAAATGTTCCTCTTTGATTTTGAGAATGGGAAATAAATTTAAAATGTTTAAGAAGAATGATATTTATATTTGAGCAGATTTGGAAGAGAGATTGTTTTAGTTTTTAACGGTTTTTATTTTATTCGGATTGAGTTATGTTTTATTTTTGTGTTTAGCATTTTGTTATAAATCGAATTTGGACATGAATTAGAGCGATTTAAAGAGATCCGTTTGATTTGTGTTGATTTACAATTTTTTCTTTTTCTCTGCTTTAGTTGAGTTTTGTGGTTAGTTTACATTTTGTACACTTGAATTAAATTATATTTGTATTTAGTTGTTCATTTTGAGACGTGTGTGCGCAAATTTAGATTTTTGTTTTTGTTTTAAGTTGCAGCAGGCTGTTTTTTAAACAAACAAATATTAAGAAAAAAAAAGACTGCATAAATTTATGAACATGAAAAGGAGCAACAAATTTTTGTAAAGTCCTTTCTGTTGAATACAAAATCGATTTCAGTCTTTTTTTTGTTCTGAAAACGTACATACAAGTGGTATGTATGTACACACAAAGAGCGAATATATCTCTGTATCCATAAGATACACTGGGCTTATCATATTATTATTTCTTTGATTTGTGTTTGTCTCCTCTCAGCAGTACTGAAAGAGAGAGTGGATTTCGTGTAACACACAAAAGAAAAACAGAACAGAACATAGCACTCACAGATATTTTGTGTGTACAGAAAAAATTAAGTTCAAGTTTTCTGTGTTATTTTTTTGTGCCCCTCACTCTCTCTCTCTCTCCCTGTTGGTTCAGTTTTTCCCTGCTGCTACTTTGCAGGTGCTACTGAAAGAATTGTTGCCCATCTCTTCATCAATTCAGAAGAAGAATGAAATGTGTTTTTTTTTTTGTTTGCGTATATATATGAAACAGTGATATACACACACGCAGAACAGAAGACCAAAAATGAACAAAAAGGAAAAAAAAAGAAAATCCAAAAATTATACAGAAATGAAAAGGAAAATTCGTGTCGTATCTCTTGTTGCCCTTATCACAGAAGTTTCAGCACCCTCCTCCCTTGGTTGTGTGTATAAAAATAAAATATATCAGAAATCTGTTACAGAACGGAAAATACATGAATTAATCAAACGCAGGACTGAAAGGAAATTCCTTCAATTCTCGTTTTTTCCCCTTCTTTGTTTTGCGAGGACGTTTTTTGCCGTTTTTTCAAGTTCGAAAGCACACACTCTCTTTTTTTTGCTATCTATCACTCTCGTGGAATTTATGTCGATATCAACAATTGCCTTAGCTCCACTTCAAGGATTCACACTTCACACCACTTCATTTTTTTTTTTTGTGAGGATGATGTACAGCCTTTTATTTTGGGAGAGGGGGGAAGAGGATTTTTCTTTTTGAGGGTGTCGAGAGATTCACATTTTCTGGAAGTTAATCAAAACTGCTCAATATGTTCCTCAGAGTACCACCACTGTGATTTGATATCCTGCAACTTTTCGTTTTTGTTCCACTTGTGTACACCGAACGAGACAACAAAAACTTCAAACAAGAGATACACTTTTTTCCCCCTGAAGATACTGATAGTGTATCCTTTTTTTTCCCAAGTTTTACAGGTTCGAGGGCAACACCAACACCAAATAAGAAAATTTTAACAAAAAAAAAAAACACAAACTGAAGAGAAGTTGAATTTTTTTTTTTTTTTTGAATCAAAATGACTGAATGATTACTTGAAGGATATCGCGCTTACGGAGATCACCGCCACAAGAACAAACAAAAAGGACTTCAACTCAAGACTTCAACTCAAGACTTCAACTCGAAATTCCAACACAACTGTTTGAAATTTGAATCAAATTTGAGAACAAAAAAAAATAAAACTTCAATTTTTCAAGTTCGCACAGGATTCGCACCAGGGTTCTATGAAACTTCTTCCTATCTGGAGTGTCCTTTTTGTCTTTTGCGAAAATCAAAAACCAACAAAAACAAAACAAGATTCAAATATTTCTTTTTTGGAATATTTCAATTTTTGTTAAATTTTTTCTGTTGTCCTGTGATTTTGGTTTTTTTTTTTTGGTAAATTAAGCAAAACTCCGAACGACTCCGCGAACGAACGTTATGTGTGTCCTTTCTCAATGTACCCTTGCAACTTATTGAGGGAAAAATTTATTCCATGACAGCTTTTTGGCCATGGACCATCGGTTAACAGTGCGAACTTAATGATGTATCCTCGTTGGTTGGTCTGTAGACGACGACTCCTGTTGTGTGTAGGAGATCTCTGAATTCAAATTCAGTTTTGTCCTGCCTCTGTTAACTGTGTGTTGGGTTGTGTATGTGTTGATTGGAATTTGTGAGTATCTGCTGCGTGTGAAAAGCTTGCGCAGCAACTTCCTTTTTTGAATGGAAATTCACACACCACATCAGCAGCATCCTATCCCCCCCCCACTCCCCTATCCACCACCTCGTCACATTGCCTGTCAGAGGCTGTGTGTGTGTGCGTATAGTGTACTATCCAAATGTATTCCCATCAATCCATCCATCTATCTATCCTTACTAGCAGATACTTAGTTATGAACTTTCTCTCTCTCACTCTCTCCCTCTCTCTCTGTGACTCCTTTTCAGCCTCCGGTCTCATCAATGTGTGTGCTATACACACAGATTCGTCCTTTTCTCAATCTCAATTTCCTCTCCCTCTCGCTCTCATTGTCTCTTCATTTCAAATTTCTGCTTGCGGTATGGTACGGTGTGGGTGGTGGTAGATGCCAAGGATATTAAGGATACTGCATGTAAAGTTAGAGGAACTTTGTGCGTTTTCTTCGTTCGACATTGAAAGAAAAATAAAAAAAAAACGAACGAAAAGTCAACAACAACAGCAACAACAAAACACACACTGGAAGGACTCAAAGCAAAAACGAAGAAAAAGCAGAAAAGGACCAAAGCTCTCCACACTCTAAATTGAATTTCGTATTGTATTGTGTGCGCTCCTGCTGGTGTTGCTGGAACTGGCGCTCCAGCGATGCTGCTGACGCTCTGCTGCTTTGATGCCGATGCTGCTTCTGCTTCTGCTTCTGCTGGTGAGATGTTGTTGCTTCATGGTTTCGTGCTCCATATACACTTGGAGAGAAAGTTTACCACGACGATACCTTGGGAAAAAGTCTTCGTTCACTTGTTCGTTTGGTCGGTGCTGTGTGTTGTTTCCTTTCTTTCGCCTTCTTGGGTGTTTTTTTTTCGGCGGTGGGTGGTGGGTTTTGGGGGGCAGGCTTCCTGTGTTTTTCATTTTTTGTCTTTTCGATTTTTATTCTCATTCCCTCGGTCGTGGGGGGGGGGGGGGCCTATGGCGAGATGGGTGAGGGGGTTAGAAATACGTGAAGAGTAGTATATCCTTTTTAAATTTGTGTTTTTCTCACGTACCATGTGGCATGTGCGAGTTCGCATGTATGCCGTCGTCGTCACCACACCACCGTCGGCTGTCGTGTGTGGGAGAGAATATTTAGTCCTTTCGGTTTCCCGTTTTTATATGTAAATAATAATTTCACTTTACAGTACTTGTGAAGAATGTGCGTGTCCTTTCTGTTCATAATGAGTGTTGAAAGGCATAACATTCATTACTTCTTGTTATTGCTAATGACACACAAAAGTGTAAAGATCGAAAGCACCCCACCGTCGTCGGTGGGAACGGTGAGTGGTGGTGGGTGGGGGAGGGTAGGGGTTGGTAAGAAATTGTTTGTGCACTTTAGGGACATGTCTCGCGGCATGAAATGAGAGAATGAGCGAGTGAGAGAGGGTTGATTGAATAAATCGAACTTAAATTGATTGTGGGTTGAGGTTAGTTGGTTGGCACAAAAGAACTTTCTCTCTGTACCATTCCAATTCGTGCTCGCTCTTTCTCTTTTTCTGTCTCTCCCCTACTGACATACAGCAGCATTCCACTCCTCCTCCTCCTCCACATCCGTTTCTTCATCTTCTTCCTCTTCATTTTTTTTTGGTTTACTTTCCTCACCTCATCTCTCGCTCTCTCACTGAATATTAGTTTGTGGTAGGATTTCCGTTTCAGGATCTTAGCCGAGAGCAACAGGAAATTTTCGTAGGGACAAAAGCAAGTTTCTAAAGACCGCTCGCCTATCTTCCTGTCCCTCGCTCCTTCGCTCCTCCCCCCTTTCATCTCGTCACCTCAAAAGCAAACTTTGGCTTTGATGTATCGAGATTGGGTGGCAGTAAAGGCGAATGAAAACCAGAGGGAACAGCGCACACAAAAAAAAAAAACACAAACACACAAAATAACGTGTGAAAAGATAAAAACTAATACAAATAGAATGGAGTCCTTTTCAGAGCGACTTAGAGGCGGTGGTGGCGATGGTGGCTGTCCCTCCGGGGGGCCGCCGGTTGGCACATAATACGCTATCTCATCGGTGATCTGTTTTGAGGCCGGATGCCACACCATTCGGCGTTACTCGCTCTGCGGTGTGGATGATAGACTATAATGACCGTCAATCCTAAAAAAAACGAAAAAATGGGGAGAACCTCATAAAAATGGGAGGAGTGGAAGATACATTGGGGGGGGGGGGCACACAACGAATAATTGCGTCGAGACAAGTTTAAATACAAAAAAAAGCAACATCAAGCGAATATCGAACAAGTGTACGTCTAGTTGGCCGGGAATCGGTTGAGGTTGGAGCTTGATGGCTTTTTGTGGGGCAGTGGATTTCGAATCAGAAATCTATTGAACTTGTTGCATGATATACTGTGGTGAGTTATGGCAGTTGAATGAGACGAGATGGGGGATGGGGCGTTGACTTCAGTGAACTGTGCACACAAGGGGACAAGTACATCTGTTTGACTGAGAACTTTAATTGAACTCAAGTTGAGTATTTGAGTTTTGTGATTTGCATCAATGGCTTGGGTGACAGGCAAAGGAAGGTTTTTTTTTTCGAAATACATCAAGAAATCAGTAAAAACAGGATGCACTTTGTTTCAATGGATTTGAATAAATCAAAGTGTGGGAGAGACATCACATGAGTTGGCTAAGTCATTCTGTATGAAATAAAAGCTGGTCCAACCACAATGCACGATGTTAATTGTGAGTCGCACTTTAACGTTGCGTTGTTGTTGTTTTCAAGTTGTATTTGACATTTCCTTTGCCGAATTCAATTATGTAGAGGTACACCTTTGAACAGTGAGTTAGGATTATTTTAGCCTTTAACGAAAATAGGCGTTTGAATAAAAATGCATTCCGTTCACTGCTGTTTTTGGTCAGCATAATCGCCAAATCTGTAGAATTGGATGCAAATTTCAGCAAACTGAGTCTTTAGGAAATCGGAAAACAAGTGTGCATACTCATCCAGTTCATTCTGTGGATCCCATTGCTGTTGTTCGCTAGAGTTTGGCAGGAGAGCCGATCAACCTTGACTCCTCGCTGTGGCCAACAATTGAACATCTCGAGAGCAGACTGATGCTAAGTTTGAAGAAAGATTTGAATTTACAGGCGTTCAAGGCTCAATTGACTCAAGGCTGAAGCCTACTGACCATTTCAAGCGACGTTAATACGCCGAATGGTCGGTTGAACAGACAGAAGTGAATGGTGACTTTACCAAAAAAAAAAATTATCTTCAGCGACGAGGCACACTTGCACTCAGAGGATTCGTTAACAAGCAGAATTGTCGCATTTGGGCAAATGAGAATCCACGAGTGATTACTGAAAAGCCAATGCCTCCACAAAGAGTGGAGACTGTTTAAGGGCTGGCGGCGATATCGGGCCATAATCAAATAATAATTGAGTGGCACTCCAGCCCACAAGGGACCAGGTCCTAGCTTCTACAACAACTACTCGTGTTGTGCGTGCTATTCTTCTCTCACGGGTAGAAGGTTCCTTTTTCAGCCGACTCCGAACGGCGAAAATTGAGAAGCTTTTTACTTCTCTTGTACTCTTGTGTGAGTGTTGTCAGCAACTCGAAAGAGGTGTTCCGTCCGGGTATAGATCTTCTGCGTAGAGGTCGCGACATCGAGCGGTCGATGCATGACACGACATCGGGCGGTCGATGCATGACACGACAATGGTCCGATGCTTCTTCGAAAACGAGGTCGCCCACTCAGTTGCTGTGAATGGTGTTCGCTATAGCGAGGTGATCACGGACTTCTTGTTGCCAGAAATTGAGAATACGGACCTAAGCCTTGACGTGCTTCCAACAGAAGGGTCCCACTTACCACACAGCCATCGAAACAATGACTCTTTTGCGCCACAAATGCAATGGCCGTGTAATCTCATCTTGAGGCTATGTTCATTGGCCACCATGATCTTGGGATTTGACATCGTTGGACTGCTTTCTTTGTGGACATTTAAATGAAAATTTGCAAACCAATAAGGCAAGATCAACTTAAGAGCTTAAGGATCAGAAAATTCGGGACATAGACGACATTGAACCTCAAATATGTTCAGAGTCATTGAAAACATGGACCATCGGATAGGGGTACACCAACTAAGTCGTGGCGAGTATTTGGCCGGCATTTTGCTTCACACATATGTAATTGTCATAGATCCATCTATATGTAATGGAAAATATTAAGATCATTCTCTGCTTTCTTTACTGCTGCTTTTTGCAATTATCACCGTGTAGTTTCGTTGGAGCATTCTTTAGAACTTAATTTAAATGTCTACCCCGACTTCCCCGAAATGTTAAATTTTTGACGACTGTAACGCATAAGTTAGTCAGAAACTTCACAATGGTATGTGTTATGTTCAATTTGTGGTTTGTTCGAGTAGACCTACAACTTAGGTTAATTTAGATTGTGTTACAGTAGCTACTGGTATCAAAGAACACCAGGTTCACCTAGTTCGAGAGAGGGCCAATTATGATGCAAAGTACCCAGAATTTTGACGCTTTCGTGGTTTTCTGAAGTCATTTCCTGAAACGTTTACTGAATTGTCTACTGCTTAGGATAGAACGTCACGGATGGCAAACAGTAACTTCAAAGTGGTTAAGGAGCTCATCTTCCTCGTAGAATTGACGATGACATGCAACAAATCGTAAATGTCTTCACAACTGCTCACTTGAAGCACACGCTTCTCCTGCCAGTTCTTCGGTATAGAGCCGAGTGTTGGACAAAATCATAATCAGAAGAATGAGAAAAGCCGCTACGATTTTGAGCACTTTTGTGAGAAAAATTCCCCTTGGATTTTCGTCCCCATATCCAAGAAGGACGAATGGAGGAGAAGGTACAACCGCTGTACCAGGTTTTGGGTGCAGTCAGTAAGCCCAAAGCAAGCTCGTGTTAAGGGAATGGAAAGTAGTGCTAGAAGCTGTAACGGGATGGCAAAAGCCAATCAAGACGACTGCACTGGCTCGGCCACATCAATTGAATGGTCTAAAGCGCTCCAAGATTCTTTTTGTTTCACAGCCCATACAAGGGCGACAAGAAGACCGAAACTTCGTTTCAAGAATCAAGCTTTCACGGAAACCAGAGCACTTGGTCAACTGAAAGGGGCATACCCGATTCCGGTTAGCATAAAAGGCTTCCGTATGGTTTAGTATGGCGAAGCTCTTCATAGAAAGTTAGGAGTCTTTGAGTGTTGTCCACAATTCGAAATGCGAGGTGTTTAGTCTAAGAATTGTACCTGGGACCGACACACTTACCCACTACCAGCGCTCACGATTTGCGTTTGGTAACTGCCTTAAAATTCTTCAGGGGTTCATCTAATATAAATGGCATCCACAAGCCATTTTGTTTCTACTACTTTCAGGTTAAGATTGTGAGTACACTGGTTGGCTATCAGAGGCAAACCTGCCCTCCTTCTTGGTAATTAGTTTAATTGCCTAAGACACCCTCTGGCAGCGAATCTACCATTTCCTCACAGAACACCAAAACCTACCACGAATCCTTGAGATCAAAAGATGGCATATCATTTAAACTGACAATTATTATCATATGTGCCAATGGTTGCGCGTTCAACATGTTTTCAAACTACCCCAACACCACCGCTCAAATCATCTAACTCCATCCATGCGTCCACTTCCCATAACAGCCTATCCCGTGATCTTCCAATTTACTCCATGTGTTCACTTCCTTTAAAAGCCTATCCCGTTTGCGTCCACCTCAATACAACACAACTCCGACTAGAGCTCCGATTTTCAATTTATTTCAATCAGGAGCGACTTGCAGATTATCCAATGAAAAGGGATTCCGCTTCGAAATTAAATGCATATGAGTTTTCAGCCAGAGCGGAGAGAAAGAGTTTACCTCCCACCCGGTGCCGTGCCCGGCAGACACACGCCTGACCGATGGAATGGGGGATGCCTCCTCAAATGCATTATTGATTCGAATTGTGTCGGAATCTGTGAAGCCACTTATTGCCTCAGTATTGGGTCGACAATTCTGGGGTATGTGGAAAGTGAATGCTTAGAGATTTTACCTGTGCGACAAGTTCGATGACATTCATTCCATAGGCGAGAATTTTATTGTATACGACGAGGAACGAGGAACGCCAGAGAGCCTAGATGCTGTGTTTGCATTTGATTGATGATGAAACTAAGAGAGGAATTCTTGTTTATTGGTGTGAATGATGCTATTTTCAATATGAATGTTTCATGAGGATGGCTGGCACATGGGGAAATAAAACGCTTCACTGATCTGTAGGTACTTGAGTTGCGCTGCAAAAGCAGTTTATTTGTACACATAAATTTCCTATACGATTTTTCTACTTTCTTACACTTTGCTAATTTCAACGAACCTCTCGCGATCATACTGATCCTTGTAGCCTCGCAAATACTGCAGTTTACCAACATACTGATTATCAATAATGGTTTGGACCAAGGGAGGATGCGAACTGCCCAGTTCCATCCACAACTTCCCACCCGGTACCAGATGCTCACTGGCAACATCACAGACACATCTGGCAACGTTTAGGCCATCCTGTCCTCCCAGCAGGGCATTCATATTCTCATACCTTGAGTTAAAAATCCTTGATTAACAAACGTTGAGTACAGACAATCTGCTAAGTTCTACTTACACCTTAACCTCCGGCTGAAGGTGTGGAAATTCACTATTCATCACATACGGCGGGTTTGAGATCACAATGTCAAATTTGGAATCCTTTAGTTCTTGTGGCACTAAATCTTCCTTGGTCGTGGTATGATGATAGACTTTAAATCGATCTTGTAGACCAAGACTAGCTGCATTTTCCAATGCCAATTGCGAAGCAATGCCACTGCGTTCGAGTGCAACACTGGTTGCGTTCTTCATTCGATTGAGAATCGCCAGGGACATTGCCCCGCAACCACAACCGACTTCGAGCAGTGTGAACTGCTTCGTTGGTTCGAATTTTTCCAAGAGTAACCGCACGAACTCTTCGGTTTCTGGACGAGGAATGAATACAGTTGGCTTCATCTTAAGCGTTAGGTCCATGAAATCCCATTCACCAAGGATATACTGCAACGGCATACGAGCTATTCGGCACTCGACCAGACGTTCGAATTCTTTGAACTCTTCCGCAGACATTCGGACTTCCTCGTAGTTTTGTAGTTTGCTCTGTGGGTGAATAAAAAAAAGAACTACTTTGTAGAAACCAGGTACATTTCAGTGAATTCTAATAAGTTTTTTGAATATGCAAGACCAAATCACAATTTTTTATTAAAAATTTGTCACGTGGATCTATTTCAACACCCAAGACTGTACGGCCTTAAATTCGCCGCAGAATTCACATTTGTTTTTGTTTTCATTCTCAATTTCTTGCACTTCAACAACTGTCGCAATCAAACGCTCTATGGGTTTATTCAAAACAATCAATTCCTAGAATTAGTTCCTCCAGAGTCCAGAGAAATGAAAAACTTACGAAATTCTGCTTGGTTACATGAGCAACGATGCACTTGAGGTTAAAGTCGATGTCACCAACGCCAGCCGTTTGCAGCTTCGTCTTCCATGTCTCGAGGGAATCTCGAATGGCAATCGATGAGTACCGCGCAACACTTCCCAGGGTTTGTAGCCTCAAGAATTTAAACATTTTACTTTTGAAATCGATTGAGTACAGCCCGAGAACAGCGAACTAAAGCACTCCCGTTTGAGGAGAAGCGCACAAAACAGCTGATTGCGAAGGGAACTGTCAGAATGTAGGCAATTACACGTGCTGCTTGGTGAAGTTTTTTTTATTTTGCCTTATTCTCTTGTGGAAGGAGTACAGTGAGGCAAATGTTATGTGAAGAATTTATTTTTTCACTTCACGCATATTTTACTGCAGTGGTGTCTCTGGTGTTTTTAAATATTCGTATGGTTTGAAGGTGTTCCTGTTTTCAATTCTGAATAGGTCAACAGCTATTCTCGTACCGAATATGAGCAGATGATCGAGAAATTAAAAGTGGTAGGCGCATTCTAATTACCTTCTAGACTGCAACACATAATATTTCAACTTTCTACCTTCGAGTATTTAGGGAGAGAGAGAGAGAGGGAGGGAGGACTTTACTCTATGGGTTTTTCCTGAGATTACTTTCTTCATCTCTAAGGCCAAAAGGGATAAATTCTTTGTTTCCTGAGAAATTTGGTAGCACATTTCATCTTCTTGAAGGGAACGTTCCTCCATGCTGACCTTTGAGCACATCTAAATGTCATCCTCGCGAACATAGATAATCTAACATGATGATCAGAAATCAATAAGGTCTTCGCCTCATCATAAACAAGGAATTCTCTAGAGACTCTAAGCCTTACTGCTGACCACCAATCTTAGCAAACTAGAGGCCACTTTCTGTTAGGCTGAGTGAGTCAATTTATAAATCTCTTTGAAATTTTGGAAGTGCTACGGAGGTCTTTCATTCAATTTCTATTGAGATCTAAGTTAAGTTAGGCTGTAGTGACTGGTCGGCCTTATTTGACGACGAGCGGATAGTCTCCCTTAGAATCCTTAAAACCGTTGTCAGTTAGCAGCTATTGAGGTGTTTCACAATAATGTGTCTGAGTTCACCCAGGATGTCAAAGGTGTACTTTTCTAGGTGTTTCTTTCTTCTTCCTGCAAGAGCTTGCCAATGGCAAGGGAGGTAAGAAATATGTTAAAACTCTTCCTCGTCGGTCCAGCTTGCAGAAGAAGTCATTGTGAGGGATGTGAGCCTAGAGACGTGTACTTCAATAACGCAGTAACCTGTTATGGTCCGGAGATCGGATTATTGTGCTCTAGAATTGAAATAAAGGTTTTTGTCACATGCCACGGTATAAGGTAATCCGTCACGTGATCAAGCACTAATTCGGAATGTAGGAAATGACTTAGAATAAACTTTTCAGCAACTTGTTTGTATGATCGCAGCAGTGCTTCAATGCAAACGACAGAAGACGAAATGAAGTACTAGAGGTTTCTGTGCTATAGTCGAATAGATGAAGTGCGGGAAGCTAGACCCTGGTCCCTCGTGGACTGTAGTGCCACTCAATTATTATTAAGTTTCTTTCGGCGTGGTGTTTTTGTCGAACAGCGTTAAGAACAGAATTAGGGAAGCAGACTTTAAGACCCATGGTAGCACGGAAGAAGTGCGTTGGGCTAACATTCAGCTTTTTTGTTCCTCCTAACTTCTGCTGCACAACTTCAGTGATAGACTCTTTAAAAATCAAACACCCAAAAGTCCATTCACTTTTTTAAAATATAAATTTTTATTTAATTTTTCCAGTATTTACACAAATCATAGCAAACAAACAAAAATGATCAATTTAAAAGAAACATTTCATCTTGTTATGCATTCTTGTTTTTTTTTTTGTTTTGTTTTTCAATTTTTGTTTGTTTTAATTGGAGTTCTCTGCCCGATTCCAATGTGTGTTATAGTTGTGATTTATCATATTTACAAACTTATATATTCACCTACTTAAAAGTGTAAATTATACTTAAGTTTACAGTTAGATCTTGTGTTTCATTCTGTTAATCTATTCATGATTCTTGTGTTTATTTTTTTTACATGTACATATATATGGGATAGTCAGTTGAGGCTTGATGTCAAATTGTTTGAATGAATAAGCGTCTTTTATGTTTTGAAGATTTTCGAAGAGTTTGTGAAGGAGATGGGGTAGTAGACACCTCTCCCCGGCATGATGATGATTTTGAGTAAATACAAAACGAAATGTATCATTGCCACGAGATCATCCCCAACCTCAACAACGACAGCCTCTTCTGAACTTTTGAATTTTACACAAACGTTATGTATACACAGATTTATATGGGTTTCTGAATATAAAAAAGATTCTACACTTTCTTCGAATATCGTTATTGGTGTTTCTCCTGCTATTGCTAAATTTCTATTCTCATATTTCTGTAGGTTAGTTTTTGTTTTCTGTTTCTGCTAGTTTAAGAAATGCGTCTGTACAAACTTACAACTGTAGGGAGGAGATACAAGGGAGGGAAACGGGATGAAAAGTGGGTCTTTAGAGCTACATGTTTACATGTAAAATGAGATTTCAAATTGAACGAAAAAAAAAATCACTACAAAACTCCGAATGGTTGTCTCATAAAACACAGGCAAATAGTTGTGATTTCGTCGTTTCCTCCACACAAAAAAGAAAGTCACTTAAAATTACCGATTCACAATTAAAAGCTTAATACTCTTAATTCTCGTTTTTTTATTTGCTTATGATGTGGTTTCTACTCCGCCTTAGATTCTTCGTCTTCCTTGTTTATAAATAGTTTTAGATTAAATTGTTTAACTTTTGTGGGTTTTAATGATTTCTCATCGGACTATAACTTAAGTCTTCCATTTTGCGGAGCCACCTCTTCCTCTTCTTCACATGTCAGAGGTGTTTCCTTTTCCGTTTTTACACAATTATCGACTTTCTCTGGCTACCCAGAGACGTGGTGTGGCTTCAAATATATACCCTCTCTTATGGACTTAACAACTAAAATATATTTAAAATTAAATTAAATAAGAAATTCCAATTTGGAATTAGCTCCATTGTGTTTACACAAACTATTATATAGTAACTATATGCAAAAAGGTATGTGTTGTTATTTATTTTACTTTGTTTTCTTGTTATTCTCTCTTTTTTGTTTGTTTTTTCTTATATAGGGGGGGGGGACACTTTGTAAAGATGTGTTTGTTGCTTTGGAGATGAGTGAGAGCGGATGACAGGGTGATGGGATGCGATTACGTTGGCGGTGGTCTTCGATCGTAGTCACCACTGCTGCCTCCGCTGCGGCGATAATCTGGTGGATAGTCCATTCGACTGTCTCGCGGCCAATCACTTGCTGGGGGATACCGACCTTCGCGGTAGCCGTGTGGCGGTGCAGCCGGTGGAAGTCCTCCATTACCCATGTAGTAATTTTGGGGCATGTAATGACCAGCATAGTTCATTGGCGGTGGCGGATGTGGTTGCGGATATCTGTCGATTGGAGAAGAAATTCAATTTTGTTAACCAGACCTTTTGGTTGGAATAGAAGATGAACTACACAATCGATACACATCATCCAAGCCCCCTTCACACTACAAAAAACATCGGAAACTCTTCAGCCTTACCTTCGTTTCTCAGGCCTTCGATCTCTCTCTCTTTCTCGATCTCTGTGATCTCTGTGATAGCCATGCGGATGACCACTTCGACCGACATAAGAATCGTAACGATCCGGGCACCTTTTGAAATCAGCGGGTCCATATCTGTTCAAAGACAAAAGCCTCAATAATTAAAGCTTAACCTCTTCCGTCGTATAGTTACCGATCTCTGTGATTCCATCGATCTGGATCGATGAACTGCGGATTCGTCCGACCATCTGGATAGCCACTTGGCATGCGTTGACTTGTTCCAGGATGCGTGCGGCTGTTTGGCGTCGGAGGTGATGTGATTGAGTTTCTGCGATCGCGACCTGGTGTGTCGGCAGCACCGGCGGGACCAAAATATTCGTCACGTTTCTTTCTATCTTCCTTTTCGCGATTCTCTCGACTTCTGTTGCGGAATGAAATGAAGAAGCATCGTTCATTAATGTTCCAGCAAAGGACGGAAACTTTGAAACTTACCTCGCTTCAGTGTTGGCTCTCTTGAATGACTTTGAATCGCCCTCACTATCATTGCGTTTCCGCTTTGTTGGCGAATCCAAAGACGCGTTCGACGCCGACGTCGTAGAATGTTTTTTCTCCTTCGCACTGCCATCGGCTGTCTTTTTCGTCACCACACCGTCCTTGTCTTTTTCCTTCTTTTTTCGTTTTGTGCCAGCACTCTTGGGACTCTTCGCTGCTCCGCCGTTCTCCTCCTTCGACGTACCACCACCACCGGTGCCCGCAGCAGATTTCTTCTTCTTTCCGTCCTCCTCGCTCAACTTTAACGCATGCTTGTACAGTTTAAAGAGTTTCTTGCCATCGAACTCGGTGAATTTCGAGACAAAGTACCAGAGGTTACTCCGCCATTCCTTCACCTTGTCCGGATCCTTGTAGTCATTCAAGCAGACGTCAATCTGCTTGCCGATACTGAGCAGGCATTCGCGCGTCTGATTCACTTGTTCCTGATTCGATAGCGAGGAATCGGGTCGATCTAGCGCCTTCAGTGCCTTCTTCACTGGCCTCATCTTCTCCTTGCACTCGTTGAAAATGTTTGGATCTAGATCGCCGAGGACTTCAACAGCTCGCGGCTCGTTGTTGGCTGTGAAGTGCATTGGTTTGTTCTCGGAGTCCTTCTTCTTGGACTTCTTCTGCTCCTTATTGGCGCGCTTTGCTTTTCCCTTCTTTGGTGTCTCCTCGGAAGCGGTCGCCGCCACTTTGCTTGTCACCGCATCTGTCCCGTCAGTCGCAGATCCTTCCGTGGACTCCTTCGCCTTCTGCTTCTTGTCTGAATCTGCGGCGCTCACAGGCGCATCCTCTGCGGCATTCGATTCCGAGTTGGACTTTCTCACCTCCGCCTTGGGCTCTTTGGGCTTCCGCGTTCGCTTTTGCCGCTGAACTCCCTTCTTCAGTTCAACGTTCTTCTTGATTATCTTCAGCAGGTATTCGGCTCTCGATTGTAAATGCTTCGCTTGAGGTTTCTTTGTGTCGTTTGGAAGAATCTTCTCGGTTAGGCTCAGCGACGGGTCCATCTTCATTGCCTCCCAAGATCCAATGCCGTACTGATATATGCCACACAACAGCTTAGAGTCCTCCTCCTTGCCCCACTCCACATCGAAGTTCGCGGGTCGCGTGTGCACCTCCAGCTGCCACGTGAGACGGTCCTGCGCTGTGGCTGGAATGATCTCGTTTAGCGGCTTCAGCTCTTCCTCACACGAGAGCAGCGTCTTCGCGTTGAATGACACACCTCCAAATTTGACTGAAAACGTAGCGCGACTTTTTCTCTTTGCCGCCTCCTCACCGTTCGCAGCCGCGGCCGTGGCTTTCGCCCCATCGGCGTCTTTGTGCTCTTCAATGAACTGCACACATCTGTCGTGCAGCATCTGGCCTATTCGCTTCAGCTCAGCTAAAGGCTTCTCCTGTAGCTCGGCATCACATGCAATCGCCTCCAGTCGATTCAAAGGGGCAGGGAACTTCTTGTAGCTTTTGATGAATCTGCGCAGCTCGGCGTCCGTGAATCCCTGGATTTTCTCCTTCACTGGTGGGCGGCCCCTCTTCTTTGGCCTATCCTCTCCGCTCGCGTCGCTAGCCTCATCTGAATCGGAATCATCCTTTTTGCTGTTCTTCCGTTGACGCGGTGTTTCCCCGGCGTTTACGTTCGTCGTCTTCCGACGCGGTGGCAGATACAGGTCCTCCATCTCTTTACTCCGCTCTTCGTTCTCAATCACCTTGCGGAAGTCCATGGGGATGATGTCGTCCCAGTCTTTTGTGTCTTCGTTGTTTGGGTCCGCATTCGCATCGACGGACGTGGGGTCGGCCTCCTCCTCAAATGCCACTATACTGGCCACCTTGAACGCCGACAGCAAGTCATCACCTGGCATCTCGGGGTCTTCGTTGCGCGTTTCAGCGCGCCGCAGAATCTCATCAATATCACAAACCAGATCATCGTCGTTCTCCTGCTCGTCCTTAAACAACTCCTCGGCGCCGAACTTCAGAATCGCCGACAGATCGTCCTTGTTGAACGGAGTGCTGTTCGTGGAACTCTTCTTGTCCAGAACCGTTCTACCCGTCGTATCCATTCGCTGGATAACCAGATGGTCCAACACCATCTTCTGCTTCGCCCTCTCCACGATATTCTCCTCCACAGACCGCGCTGTAACCAGCCTGTAGATGTTCACCTGATTCTTCTGACCAATTCGATGTGCTCTCGCCTGCGCTTGCAGGTCGTTCTGCGGATTCCAGTCGGAGTCGAAAATGATCACAGTGTCAGCAGTGGCCAGGTTGATGCCCAAGCCCCCGGCTCTCGTGGACAGCAGGAAACAGAAGTCCGTGCTATTCTCTGCGTTGAAATGATCAAGCGCTTGCCGACGCATCTCGCCCTTTATACTGCCGTCCAGACGTTGGAATGAAAAATGCCTCTTCTGCAAATAATCAGCCAAGATGTCCAGCATGCGGACCATTTGTGAGAAGATTAGGACCCTGTGGCCAGTCTCTTTCAGTCGACACAGTAGCTTGTCCAGAAGGACCAGTTTCCCTGAGCCTCGCAGAAGCGTCTGCAGCGCCTCCTCTTGCTGCATCCCCGTCAGTTCGAACTCCGACATACGGATCAGCGCCGCGTGGTTGCAGCATTTCTTCAACTCGATCACAATGTTTAGGAAGGTACTCGTGGAACCCTTCACGCCCTTCCGCAGCGCATTGAAGTTTTTCGTCAGAATCCACTTGTAGTATTGCTTTTGAACGGAGGTCATCTCCACGCGTAGGATCTGCTCAACCTTGGCCGGCAGACTCTTCTCTACGTCCTTCTTCACGCGCCGGAGTATGAACGGCTCCAGCTGCTGATGCAGTTTCGTGTAGCCTTTGTCGGCCGCGTTGCCGTGCTCGATCTCGAAGTTCTCCCACGTGTCGAACTTTTGCGGCATTATGAAGTGCAGCAGGGCCCACAGCTCCTTGAGGGAATTCTGCAGGGGGGTGCCGGTGATAAGTAGCCTGTGATTCGTGTCGAACTCCTTCAGACTCTTGTAGAGCAGGGAGTCGTCATTCTTCAGGCGATGCGCCTCGTCGACCAGTAGGGCGGCCCACTGCAAGCTGCCCAGAAATGCTTTGTCTTTGAGAACTATCTCGTACGTGGTTAGGATTGTGTTGAATTTCAGCCTTTTTGAACCATCAAACGACCACTCGTATTGTCTGATCATCTCCCGGGACTTGACGTCGCCCAAGTACGTCACCACGTTCATGTCCGGGGCCCATAAAGTGAACTCCCTCTGCCACGCCGTCATTGTACTGAGCGGCACCACGCATAGAAAGGGTCCGTACAGGTGATGTGCCTTGAACAGGGAATACAAGAAGCAGATTGTCTGAATGGTTTTTCCCAAACCCATCTCATCGGCCAGGATCACTGAGTTCTCCTTGCACCACGAGTGTATCAGCCAATTCAGCCCATCCATCTGATAGTCCCGCAGCAATAGTCCATCGACCAGGAACTCAGGCTGGCTCTTCATCTTCGAGAACTTCGGTCGGTTCTTCAGCACTTTGCAGTGCCGCGAGGGCGAGCACTTCGACAGCTCTCGATCCATGAATTCCTTCGCTGTCTGCTCCCACTTCTTCATGACCAGCCCGGCGTCCTCCCACGTGGACTCGGCATATGGCAGCGACTGCCACTTGCAAAGGTACTCACAGGTTCCGTCGGGTTTATCGTTCTTCGCGATAATCCTCTCGATGTTGTTGTAGCTCTTGAGGAGATCGTTTTGCAGTTCCAATTGGCACTCAAAGTAGTCCACGTCCTCGGGGCCGGCATATCTCCGCCAGGTCTCGATTTCCTGTTCGCGCTTTATGAAGTTGTCCAACTTCTTCATGCCTTTTACCTTTTGCTCGCGCAGGGACTGCTCAGATTCCCAAGTGTTGTGGATGTACGCCCAACCCTTCCACTTGATCAGGTATTGCACCTCGGTCTTTTCGGTGTCCTCTTCGTCAATGTTCTCATTCGGGTCCCCATTCTCCTCAACCGCATAGATGGTGGTTTGATTGCCGGTGACGCCAATCTTGCCCCTTCTTCTAGCCACAATTTTTTCGATGGTTTCGCATTTCTCCTCCTCGACGTCGGTTGGTGCCGCACTCGCCTCGGCCGCATAGTCGACCTCAACCAAATCTTCCGAATCGGTTTTCTCATCTTCACTGGCCTCCTTGTAACTGACTGCTGCCGCTGCTCTTCGTGTACCAAATCTGCAACGAAAGACAACCAATTATGGCTTGAATAAGTTGTTGGAAGGCAGTTTATTTCCCTATTTTGATAAATTCATAGATAAGTGCTGAGAAGTGAGATATCGCAGCTGTGAGGAGATAACCTCAACGTCGCATCTACTGGGTGCTAGAGCTTACATATGTGAACCACGTGCTCATGACGCATGCGAAGACGCCAATGTCGTTCAAAGGTCAGGTAGATTTAATTTTTCTTGCGGCGAAATGATTCCTTGCAGTGTGTCTGTGTCTTTAATAGAGTATGCCTCCGGTTGGTAATGGATTGAATGTGTTTCAGACTCTTGTTGCGAATTGATGGGAAGCAATATTGCAACATTTAAGTTTTGCTCCGTAAAGGACACTTGGCACACCAGGACAGCTGGTATCCGGAATTTGTGGTTTTCTTTTGATCAGTTTTGGGGACTGCACTTTGTTAGTCTGGTTTTGGCGAATGAAAGCAAAAAGTAACCTAACCTTATTTAACATTCCCCCACATGACTAAGTCAGCTGCAGATAGACTGCCAATTGAATAATCTTCTTAATTTTGTCTCCCTTTCCTTCTGACTACCGTTCTTCGTCTCTTAGTTTTCTTTGGTTTCCCATACAACTTTTCTCTCCAGTGAATTTCACAATATATTGCAAGACATTCTTCTTTGTCTACTCTTCAACTCACCAGACCTTGACCCCAATGCTCCAGCTTTCCCCTCCTACATAGCCAACACACACTGTGAAAATTTGTCAATTTGATTTAAATCCAAGTTCAAATTGTGGGAGAGCTAGAGTTCAACGCTGGGATCAAACGAAGAACACATGTAAAGAAATAAAAGAATTCAGGTCACCACTTGTATTCAGTCATTGTAACGTTTCTCTTTTCGAATCTACGGCACATGCTGATCATGTGACAGAGTGTGGTTACACCCATTCATAAAACTAATTGGAGCTGATGTTCTGCTTTAGTTGAGTTGAGCAGGCTGGTTCGCAAGACAGACATGGATTCACAAAAAAGGTCCAGTCCTGATAGGCTGCTGTGCCTTTAGCAAGAGATTTTATGCTTTTAGCAAATAGAAATTTGGAATCAACAGACTTGCAAAAGTACGAATTCATTTGAGAATTGATTAAGTGGCACAAAAACCCCACTAGAGATCAAAGACCCAGCATGAACTTGTGCTTGTTCTCTCACGAGTGAAATGAACCTAGAGTTCTTTGCCGACTTCGAACGCCGAGATTTGAAGCTTTCATAAACAATTAGAACTCTTTGTGTGTCGCCAGCAACTCGAACGAGGTGGTGCCTTGGTTTTCAGTCAGAGAATCGAATTGCGGCGTAAGTCAACGCTTCTACCCACTACGCTGCGGCGACCACTACAAAAAGTAAGCTTAATGCTATCGAGATGTGTTTAAAAAACAAAGAAAACATCAGTTCTACACAATCTGCTTTCAGATTTGATGTTGGTACTCGCGAAGCAGTCGTTGCTCTTAACGTGTTAGTCCAAAAAAGTTTGGAAATAAACAGAACAGTCTCTCCTTTTTTTGTTGACCACAAAAAAACGTTGACAAAGCACACTACACATAACTGATAAAGTAAAGTAAAAAAAATAAAAGTAAAGATGAACACGATTGAATCGCATCTAAGGGACGCCTCGGAAGTCGTGATGAAGGGGATATCCTTACCATGTAGCTAAACCATCGAGTATCCTCCACAGATAGAACTCACAGCACGAGCCGAAGGTATAGAGAAAGGGAAGAGGAACTGATGCAAGGATTTCGCTCGCTTTAGGACTCTACCCAGCAGGTAAAGGTACAAAACCAGTTACGAGAGTTATACTCTAGTTTGAGGGACTCTATCCAGCAGGTAAAGTTACCAAACGATATAGGAGGGCTGTACTCAAGTTTGAAGCTTTATAACCAACGAAGCAAGTGCAATACATGGAAAATGGCTGATTATTTTCGAGACCGCGTAAGCGCTAATGGAGGGCATAAAGTTTTGGATGCAATCAATTTCACTTTTGTTGATGCCATCGGTGTCTGAAATTTGTACTTAACATATGCAGAAGTTCCATTTCTTCGACCGAAGAGGAGGGACGTGAGCCAAGGAACAAATATGAAAAGATGAGAGTACTATTATCAGGGAAGGACTGGGTTGGATTACAATTAGCAGACAAGGTATCAAAAATAAAAATGAGAAAGAATGTCGGAGACAAGACAGAGCCTTGGGGATTACCAGCATTAATATGGTGCACATAAGACTTGAATTCATTCAAAACAGGTCGTTTTGAGCGCTTCGAAAGGTAATGTCTAATCCATAGAAGAAGAGACACATCGATGCTATAAGAACGCATTTTCGACAAGGGACCCTGATTTAAGAGTTTTTTAAAACCCCTTTCAAATATCGAGCGTAACAATTTTGCTTTCCCTCCAGGATTGGTTCCACTTTTCGTTGAAATATGCCTTCAGATCATCAGTGGATTTATTGCTGCAGAAACCATTCTACCGGCCATTAAGTAGCTCCCACAATTTAAGACACATCATACACTGGCGGTTAATTAGCAGTATTAATGCTATGGGTGGATGGTAGAAAACTCTTTTTTTTTTTTGGATTTTAGGATCGTAAATGATAATTTTTTTTTTAGAGTTCTCAGCAGCTCGAAATAGATGGTATCTATCTTGAAAGTTTGCATGATAGATATTCAGTCAACCCGATTGAGGCAATAAAGCCTGGAAGTTTCAGCATATACATAAGTCGACGCACTAACCCACTACAGCACGGTTTACTTCAGCTTAACCGCGGAAAAAGTTCCCGATTTTACTTAGTTTTTCAACTGACCAGTTTTAGCTTACTAAACCGACTATACCGTTACCGTTACGCGATAAGTAACACGCAAGAAATTCACAACTCTCACATCGACAGTTGTATGATGATGTTTCATGATTGTTTTATGAAATGACCCTCCATTTCAGAACATTTTTTAAAAATTGTGTTAAAGTAGACTTGAACATGATAGTCATTGTTGGATCTTATTCATAAAACTCAAATTCATTGCAGAAACCATTGTTCTAGTCTTAATTCATTTGAATTCATTCTTCCGGAAAACTTGAGCAACGTAGTCGGCTTTAAATGTCAAGCGCACTGTGTGCTTTTTGTTGTCGCAGGTTCTAAGTTACAAAACCTATTCCCTTAGTTCTTCAATAGTGCAAATTATAAGTCATGAAGTTCAATTGGATTTTTTTTACATCCTGTACGAGAACTTTTGTGGGCTTCTTCCGCCATTTCCTTTTTTCAAAGCATCAAATAGCGAACTTTCATATAAAACGTTGTTCAAATTCTTGAAGCTGGTACTCATTGTATTTGAAGATTAGACGATAAGGCAAAATTGTCCTCATATATGGTTGCACCGAATTCAGTCGAAGAAAAAATAAAATTGAAAGCTACTTGAAAAACATCCCCAAGACAGATCAAGACAGATTCTAAAATATAATTAAGACCTGTAGTCATTTCGATGTAACGGGCATATGTATCTAAAGTTTTTCATCAAAATGTCGTTCCGTTCTTTGAACTCAAATCAAAAATATAATTAAAGTGAGAGATATTATGTGACTTTGACCCCAATGCGACCCGAGGTTAAAATTCAAGATGATAAAGATTCAAAACTATTGGTACATACGGTTTACGCAACAATATTTTTTCAAAGAAATTCAGAAGCCACAAGACTAAAAAAAAAAGAATAAAAAAACAATTTTTGCGAATACGACCACAACTAAAGACCGGAATGTCGTTTGACGTTACAACTGCAGATATCTGAGCCCATTTATTTTTAGCGGAAGCTTAAAGCTAGCACAAAATATTTCCTCACTTCCAATAACTTTAAAAACGGGAATATATGTCAAAACTTTACATTAAATGTCAAGGTTCTTTCTGAAAAAGTCTTCATTCTAACCGTTGTAAAAATATGTTACTTACCTTGAGCTCCTAAAACGCCTCAATGTACAAAAAACAGTTTGATCTGTTTGACAATTACGCGCTAATATTACCTTCGCATTACAGTTAATAAATGTATAAAAGAATTTTCGTATAATGCAAAAATTTACAACATGTCTTCATCTTTATTTTTCAAATATTAAAAGAAAAGTTCCAAAATATTCTTTATTTAGCTTCACTGTCAACACATTCACAAATGCCAATCACTTTCTCATCCTTGATCTTCTAGAGCCAGTTATCTAAATACCAAGTGTCACTGTCAATCTGGTTATTGTCAAGCTTACCATGTCCCAGACTCAGGAATCAGTCACTTACCTGCTTCGAGTTCCACTTCCAAACACTACTTTCACTTCTTACAAAGACTAAGCATGGAAAAAGGATTCAAGAACTGATCTTCACTCACCTCTTGCTGTCGTCCTCGCTGTCATCTGTCGAGTAGTTTGGCTTCTTTCGCCTCTGCTTCTTGTTGTTATTCCTTTTGCCGGAGCTGCGATCACTGTCATCTTCACTGTCACTGCTCTCCGACTCCCAACTGAGGACATGAAATGAAGAGAAGAGAAGACACGGACACATCACAACCACTTTTCACAAGAACACTTCCCGGCAACTGCTTACTTTTGTCTCTTCTTTTTGGTTTTCTTTTGCGCGGCACTGTGCCCTGATGCCTTTTTCACAGTCCTGACGGGCTTCTTCGGTCGGTAATCATCCTCTTCGTCGTCCTAAATTTTGAATTGATTTCATTAACTTGCGTCCCCCATCAAACCGTTTTTGAGGATCTTACACTGCTCGACTGGCTGGACGATGTTCTGTCCGACTTCTCCGAAGCCGAGGAATCATTGACATTGTTGTTACCAGGATGGTGATTCTGATCGGCAACATTTTCGTCGTCATCCTCGCTTTCTTTGTCGTCGTCTTCGTCCTCATCATCTTCATCAGTTTCATTGGAATGCGAGGTATCCTTGTCACCGTTTACCGCTGTATTCTCCTCCTCTTCAGAATCATCGTCGTCGTCGTCCTCCTCCTCCTCTGAGAAACCATTTGTTTTGGTATCATCTTGCTGTGTTTCCATATCGTGGTTATGCAAACTCTGGCCGGGTTCAGTGACATCGTTCGTCGCTGCTTCAGCCGGTATTGGCGATGTTCGCCTGTGTGAACTGTGATCGCTTGATCCACCCGAACTTGAGGTCGAACTATCCGAATCACTGTGAGGACAGAATCAATGTGGACATGCACCACGAAGCACCAATGGTCAAAGGACACGAAATCTAGCAAAAATCCTCCAAAATAACCCACCTTTCGGATCCGGAAGAGCTGCTACTGCCCGATAAATTGTGATTTTCGCGGGTATCTTCATTTTCCTCCGATCCAACGCTATTGAAGGATTCATCGTTTTCCTTGAAATAAACAAAAACACCAGGCCGAGATGAAAACAATGCTCTGGAGGCGGTTTCTGGGCTAAAATCAACCAAAAACCCTTGGAAAAGTTGGAGAATTCCAACGGAACGATACACAAGGAAAACCCTGTTACGCAATCAAAATCTTGGCCAAAAAATGAATAAAACCGCTGAAAAGGACATCGTTTTGGCGGGAATTAACCAGAAAACAAGAAATATTGTGAGAATTCAAGTTAAAATTACAAAAAAGGGTCCCCAATAGATTTTCAAAAATCTGACCTCTCCGGACGGAGGAAATCCTGCAGATTATAAATCCGTGAAGAAAACAGTGAAACAATCAAGGATAAACAATAATTTTGCTTAATTTATCAAATAACTCTCAGAATCTTCGCAAGAAGTGATCATTTGTTTAGACGTAAAATCCTCGAATATTAACCACACCCAATATATTTTCTTCACATCAATTTATTGCAAAATACATCGACAATCCGAATATGCGGTTTTTATTCAATTTAAACAATTATTTATTAGGGTTTTCGGCAAATTTATCTTACCTGGTTCATGATATAATTGAAGAAAATCAATTTTCTTAGTCGCAGACATTAAACATTCAAGAGAAATTCTATTTAATTGATAAAACACAATTTTCTCAAGATTTTCCACTCAAATTCATTGGTTTTTGTGCACTTTTAATGTATTTATTTTGAAAAAATCCAAAAATCTCCAACTAAGCAAAAATTTTCAATGGCCTTTTTCAACTTTTCATCTCGACGCCATTTTGTCATACGAGTGGCAAATTCTATTTTTTTTTTCGAAGCTACGCTCTGGGCTGCTGCTATACTCTACTACGGTACGCACGCACACATATATACACAATACTTTGCTGCTGCTATACTGTCGAACTTACACACACACGCACACTTGATACGCTTCGTTTTTTTTTTCTTTTCTTGTCTTTCGTTTCTTTTCTTTTTCTCAGAGACGAGGGAAATTTTTTGGGATACGAAATCTTTTTTCCACTTTTTCTCAATTGCCTCACAGAACTTTGGCTAACCTCGATACAGGTGAATTGAACTGTTTGCTAATGGATGCACTTTGCTGTAATTGGTGTGGTGTTGTTTTTATTTTACTTTTCAGTGTGGAATATTGCTTTGGCAGAACTTGAAAAAACACATCCAACGATATCGACTTGTACGGCCATTTTGAAAATTTTCACATCGCACGAAACTTATATTTCGAACTTTACGTTTAGTGTGTTTACAAGAGCGAGATGGTTGGATGGGTAAATTCGGGGTTCTTTTCGAAGTCGAGAAAATGGCTGCGGTGTGAAGTGAGGGAGTTCAGTGGGTAGAGGAAATTTATCGAAGATGTCGGTAAGGATGTACGTAGTGGTGAACAAAGGCTATCTGGCATCTAATAAGCTGTGCATTGTCACTGAATCAGATGCGAAAAACTACCTTTTTTACTTTTCAAAAATTCAAGAAAAGTCGTACAAAAGCATAAAATAAGCATGTTTCTCACAATGCTCACTTTTCATTCCAATTAAAGTGAATGTTCAAAAAAATTCCCATCAGGCAGTGTTCGAAAATAAATTCCCTTGTCAGTTCATTGTTTTGACAGTTCCTCATTTGAAATATGAAATTGAATTTCGCGGTGCCGTGTTTATTTTCATAAATCTTCTCAAAATGGTAAAGCAATAAATAAATACAAATTTATTTAGAAAAAAGTCGAATTTCCCTCTCTCTCTCTTTTCAGCGGCGAAGTTTTGCGCCCAGTCAAGTGGCGATGAAAGGCAAATCCCACACATTTGTGACACCATTTCAGAACAAACGAAAACGAGCCTGCACCAATTCGGAGAATATCGTACAAACCCCACAAATCCCTGTATCGCAATATGAAGAGGCCATCGCAAAGATCCTCTCACGACCATTTAAAGTCCCAATCGCGGACTATGTCCCAGACTACAACAGCAATCGGTGCCTGGGCATTCGAAGGACAACCGTCCGAAAGGCTCTCCACGATCCATTCACCTGTAATGCCCTCGTTTTATACGAACCCCCGCAATACTCAGAACACGATCGAATGAACATGGACAGCAACAAGATTCTCGTTCACGTTGTTGTGGATCCGATGCTGAGCAACATTTTGCGACCACATCAACGTGAGGGGGTGAAGTTCATGTACGACTGTGTGGTGGGAAACAAGGGGGATTTCAATGGCTGTATCATGGCCGATGAAATGGGGTAAGACCAGGTCTACAGCAAAATGAGCACTTAATGACCATTCCCCCTCTCTCCCCAGACTGGGAAAAACACTTCAATGTGTGACACTTGTGTGGACATTATTGCGACAAAGTCCCGACTGCAAACCCACCATCTCGAAGGCAGTTATAGTCTCCCCAAGTTCGTTGGTAAAGAATTGGGAGAAGGAATTTATCAAATGGCTCCATGGACGACTCCATTGCCTAGTAGTTGACAGCGGTTCGAAGGAGGAAACAACAAAGAATCTCGAGCAGTACATCACGAACACAAATCAGCGCTGCGGAACACCCGTCCTCTTAATCAGCTACGAGACATTCCGCCTCTATTCACAAATCCTAAACCGCTCCGAGGTGGGTATAGTAATTTGCGACGAGGGACATCGTCTCAAGAACAGTGAGAACCAGACATATCAAGCGCTGATGGGACTTAAGACAAAACGGCGAGTCCTGCTCTCTGGAACACCGATCCAAAATGATTTGACGGAGTACTTCAGTCTCATCAACTTCGTGAATCCGAATATGCTCGGTTCTGCGAACGATTTTAAGAGGGCCTACGAGAACCCCATCCTCCGCGGACAGAATTCCGATTCATCTGATGCAGAGCGGGAGAAGGCCCTGGCTAAGACGCAAGAACTGATTGGAATCGTCAACCAGTGCATCATTCGCCGGACCAACCAGATCTTGACCAAGTACCTGCCAGTGAAATTCGAGATGGTGATTTGTTCGAAACTGACCCCACTGCAGATGGAATTGTACACCAACTTCCTGAAGTCTGATAAGATTCGACGGAGCATTGCAGGTTGGAGGGAAAACGCATTCGTCGGAAGGCGTTCGCTTAACTCTTTCATTTGCAGGCAACACAGACGAGTCGAAAAATGGAACAACCCTCACTGCGCTTGCTGACATCACAACCCTAAAGAAGCTCTGCAACCACCCTGACCTGATTTATGAGAAGATTCTGGCGAGGGAAAATGGATTCGAGAACTCACAGAACGTGCTCCCAAGCAACTACAATCCAAAGTAAGTGAATTCGTGATTTACGACGCAGTTTCTTCACTGCAAGTGGAGTGAGTCAGACAAAGAAAAATGCCACACGCCTACGACCCAATCAACTTATTCCACTTTCACTTTGCAAAATCCCCAAAATAATTCTAAAACCGTTTTCACTCACCTTAAAATCTTCGGCGATATGTGGTCAGAAGGAAATTTTAAACGTGCACACTGTCTCAGAAGTAATTAAAAGCTGATTTTGCGAATTGTATTGCGTAAAAAATTACTTGGCAAAAGATTTTCCAATTTGAGGTTATCTTTCAACTCACTGACGTTTATCTTCTTCCGTTTGACGTGTGACACTTGATGACATCATCCCATCGCTGACTGTCGTTTTTTCTTGTCGTTTTGAACAATACGGCGCTACACTCCTCGACAATATGAAAAACTCGCCAGATGGATGGCACTTAATGGAATTCTCTCATTCACAGGGAAATAAACCCCGAATTCAGTGGAAAATTCATGCTCCTGGACTTCATGTTGGCCGCCATAAAGGCAAACACCGACGACAAAGTTGTGCTGATCTCGAACTACACACAAACACTGGATCTATTCGAAAAACTCTCACGAAAGAGGTGATCCCAATGCGTCCTGATCATTGGAACTTGACTCAAATATTCTTGTCTTACACAGAAAGTACACATATGTCCGTCTCGATGGAACGATGACAATCAAGAAGCGCTCAAAGGTCGTTGATCTCTTCAACGATCCCACATCGGACTGCTTCATATTCATGCTCAGCTCAAAAGCCGGTGGCTGTGGTCTGAACTTAATTGGTGCTAATCGATTGTTTATGTTCGATCCCGACTGGAATCCGGCAAACGATGAGCAAGCGATGGCGCGGGTGTGGCGAGATGGGCAAAAGAAACCGTGTTTCATTTATCGTCTGGTTGCGGTAAGTTTTTTGAAGTCGAAGATCGTGATTTTTTAATGATTTGAGTGGCCTTACAGACGGGATCAATCGAGGAGAAGATTCTTCAGAGGCAGACGCATAAGAAATCCTTGTCGAGTACAATCATCGACAACAATGAGAGTTCCGAGAAACACTTCTCACGGGATGACCTGAAGGATCTTTTCCGCTTTGAGGAGGGAACTTTATCTGACACACACAACAAGTGAGTCGTAGGGTGTTAGCACTGAGGCACTTCAGTTGTTTGATAACTGCGTTTAATTTTTTGCAGATTCAAGTGCAAGCGGTGCATTAACAATATTCAAGTGAACCCACCTTCAGAGGACACAGACTGCACATCGCATTTGTCTCAGTGGTATCACTGCTCGAACAACAAAGGTCTTCCTGACAGTATTCTGGCTCAGGCTTGGGCCACAAGTAAATGTGTCTCGTTTGTGTTCCATCACAGATCCCAGGGGGAAGCGAAGCAAGTCGCAGTTGAGGAAGAGGCTGAACAGGCTAAGAAGGCAAAAAGTCGAAAAAACAGGGCTTCTGAAGATGAAGAGTACTCTGAGTCGGATAGCGACAGTGACTATGCGGGTTAGAGTGTAAGGTAAAGTGTAATGAAGGGTGTAAATAAAAATGAAGAATTCAAAAAGAGGTTATGTGAGTTAAATTTTAGTTTATTGTGTGAGGCATATTTCATACAACAAATAAGAGCCCTGATGAGCTGATTGTGACTTAACGCCTTTCATCAACCACTCCTCTTCTGTGTGCATTTGTTCTTTCACCAAGGGGAAGGGAACTACTGAATAATGCCGAAGGGGCAATTAAAGAAAGTGGTAGGTAACAAAAAGCTCTCTTAGTGAGAAAGGTGGTCTCGTAGAAAAGAAAAATGAAGAAAGTCTTAGTCTGATTCAACAACGTCTCCTCTCAGGCAGGACTCGCTATACTCTTGCCTGTGATGTAACAAATTAGACGCAATTTCTAAGCGATCGCACTGGTTGTTGCTCAGATCCAGCCTGTAGTGCCCCACAAAGAATTTCTGTCGTCTTCCATATTCGACGCGCATCATGAGTAAAACAACCCATGGGGGATGTCAAAGAGAAAGGATCTAACACTCGTCATCAGTACAGGTGAGTTTTTTTTCCTTCTCGATCAGGAGTTCTTGCCCATGAAGAGTGTGTGCTTGCTTGATGCTGTCTTCCCCTCTTGACACTCAGTTTTCAATCAATACAAGATTCATATGTCTTCCTTCGTTATCACAGATGATGGATTGTCTTCTCCTCTTTGATCAAGGGAAATCGAATTTGTCAGATCTTGATGTCGCCGTTTATGCTTCACAGGCTGCTTCTAGTCATCAAAACAAAGCTGTATTCCGTATGCCATCGTCAGAGATTGGGATATATTCCCTTTGAAACTCTGAACCTGAAATTGAAATTCGTTTTAAGTTCGTTGTCATTTCTCGATCAAGAAAAGGATTCTCCCCGAATGAGTAGAGTGAGTTTTGAAGAACAGTCGGATGCTTTGAGGTCGCAAGCTGGATATAAAGCATCGCATCCCTGGCTCCCTTGGTAGAGTTTTACGTGTAACATCAAGTGCACGCGGGTGTATAAATTCACCACAAATATTATTAGATGGCATTATCTTGTTTAAAACCTGTGCGATTACAGAAAACTGATCAATACAGTTGGAGAGATGAATCACGTCCAGTTTGAAATTTTTTTCTCTTTGTCCCGGATGATGAAGCTGTAAGTGCATGCGATACCTGCTTGTTTGCCAAATACTTACAATTTTCAACCTAAGTCAGGAATGCAATAATTTCCTAGAGTCGTATGTCGCCTACTTCACGTTAAGTCCACAGATTGATTCCAGAACTCAAACACTAACCCCTTTTGGATAAGCGGAAGTTTCTACGTCAAACATTTGCTAAATTGTCGATAATGCAGTTAATGTTGCAAACGGAAATTGATATGTATATTGCGTAGCTGTCACAAGAAACATTAAACAGGAACAGGTATACCGAAGCTGGACACAAAGCATCATATTCTTGTGAGAGATGATGTATCAGTTCTGTTGAACCCCATTTAATTTGTCTCTTCAAAAAGAAAACACACAACTTAGCGGTTCCACTTTCTGTATTTCAATGTTAGTTCGTTTTTTTTTTTGTTTTAAGTTCCTTTAACAAAATAGTTTTTTTTAAGCACCCGCTCTTTTCTTTACACACACTTGTCTAGTAAATTCAATTCAATTTCTTTAGAAATTTGGAAATCGCTTATCCGCAAAAAAATGCGCATCATCCCCGCAGTGCTTTAGTTTCAAATTTAATTGCAAATTTTCCTCTTACTCTCTTTCACATAAGAACACATTAAATTAATGTAAAAAGAATTGATTCAAACAGTCATAACAGAGAAAACTACAACTACACGGTTTCTATTTCGTTCCAAACGTTGCTCTTTTCCGGTGGCTTCTGCAGAGGTAATGTAACATTTTGACATTCGTTGAGAAATTCCTTGATTCCTTGGTAGTATCTGAAAGGAAAACTCATACATGGGGGGGAGAGGTCATCAATTGCTATTGTTGTGCACTTACCCATCCACTACCCAAGTGTCGTTGTGTGAACCTCCAATGAATTCCAGAATGCGTTTCTTATCACTCGCGCATTGAGTGTACAGAGTTCGCATCATTCGTGGCGGAACTAAGTTGTCAGCTAAGCCGGAGAGAAACAAGCACGGAGCGGTACATTTGCGGATTTTCGTCAGTGAATGAAACTGCAAAAAGAACACATAAATTCCGTGAGCAATAAAATGTGATCAAATTTGTAAACAAAACATAGACAGTGTCACGATAAGAGACACGAGAGATTGTGGTTTTTGTACAACTTCACAGCGCAAAGATTTATTCTTGTGATTAGGCACGCTTGCTAGACGTCTCTTTGTGAGGATGTGGGGCAATGTGCGTACAATGCGTGTGCTCAATTTGTGCTTAAGCAGGGCAGCATTTTGATAGAAAAGTTTACTTTAAGAAGATGAAAACGTGATACACAGACACAGAGGTTATGCTGCGATATGCTTTGACTCGGGTCATGAAACAATGTTTTTGTATTTGTGAATCCACAGTTACGGAGCGGGAGATAAGAGAGATCAATGAAAATGCTGGATTTCGACGGACTACTCTACGGCCGGCGGTCTGAATATGTAAGAATCTTGTGTGTAATCTGAAAGCAAATCAATTCCTTTATTTTTTCGTCGGAATTTGTTTTGTCTGGCTTAACTTACGAGAGGCAAAATGTGTAAAGATCACAAGGGGGATGACATCTCAAAGATAATTGTAGTAAGGGGCTGAAAGGGCAAATGTCACAAAGTAGAGCGGAGCAACATTATCATGGCCGTGAGGAGTTGCTTAGGATTCGGACATCAGGTAAGTGAGCAAATCATAAATGAGTTCAGGGATTACCCTCGGCAATTGGTCTTAAGCTGGGGTCAACATTTCTGACTTTATTTTATTTATTTATTTATGAAGCACATACAATACAATGTAAAATTGTAATGTAGTTATAGGAATGCCGGAGCAACATAAGGCCTTAGGCAATATAGATAGAAATATTGACATTAAATAAGTTTGTATAGTTGGGCTTTTTTTAAATAATCTATTATGATTGAAATATTAGTAGGATTGGGGTTGGAAAGGAGATCGGTAATATTGATTGGAGAGAGGGATCTTTGGTTGTGGAGTTGTGAACATTCTAGGAAAATATGTTGGATACTGATTTGTGATAGATTACAGAATGTACAGGTAGAAGATTTGTTTTTGTTAATGTAGTGGTCGTGAGTAAGTCGGGTATGACCGAGTCTGAGTCTGATAATTTTGGATATATCTGAACGCGAAAGTTTGGAAGGTACTACATGTTTGGAATAGTCTTTGATGGATAGCTTGTTTTTGTCAACAGATTTGTACCATTGGGAGGCTTTTTCCCTTATGGTATTGGGGGAAGCCGATTTTGTTTTTATAAAGTAGTTAATGTCGATGTTGTTGAAATTGGTGGAGAAAAGAGATGGAGCTTTAAGAACTTCTCTTGCAACCTTGTCGGCGAATTCATTTCCTTTAATTTGGACATGCCCTGGGATCCAAATTAGTTTTGTGTTCGGGGATTGAAGGTACAGGAGATTACGGATTAAGGAAGGGTAGTAGGAGTTATTATTGTAGTTGAGAATTGCGTCAATGGAGGATAGAGAATCTGTGCAGATGGCAAATTTTTTGTTAAAATTATTTGTATATTGCAGTGCGTGAAGAATGGCTATTATTTCGGCTGAAAAGATAGATGAATATGAAGGTAGCAAAAAGGAGTAAATGGTCTTATTTTCGGTGGTGACACTGAAGCCTACGTTATTGTCTGTCTTAGACCCGTCTGTATAAATGAAATGGTAGTTGTGTAATTTATATTTTAGCTCGATGAAGTTAGATCTGAAAATTTCAGGGGGGGTATCGGTTTTTTTAAATGATCTTAAGGAAGAGATAATGGAAGAAGAGTGAAAGCACCAGGGAGGAGAGTTTGAAGGATAGGAGGGGATTGGTAGATTAGGGATATCAAATTCATTGCATAGATCTGTGGAACGTTCTAAACTGGATATTATTTTATTAGTTTTTCGTTTCTTTTTTATGAGACCACCGAGAGGAGAGTCATTGGAAAAGAGTGTGCATTTGTACAGTTTTAATGATGATTGTTGTCTCAGATTTTCGATGGGTAGCATATTTGCTTCGAGTAAGAGGTGGTTAATTGGGGTTGTTCGGTATGCGTTGAGTGCTTTTCTAATTGCTGCATTATAAATAGTTTTAATTTTGTTAAGTTGGGACTTCGGAGAGTATCCGTAAAGGAAAAGACCGTATTCAATTTTGCTGACTATTGTAGACTGTATTATTGAGGTTAGGGAGAGTGGGTTGCAGTTGAATTTTTTGAAAGAGAGGGATTTAATAACGTTAAGTTTTTTACTGAGATTGGGAAGGATGTAGTCTATATGAGCGTTCCATCTGTAATTTTTTTGGAAAACGATGCCAAGAATTTTTATTTTATCAACAATTTCTAAATTGATTATGTTAGACAAAATTTTACAAGAGCAATGGTGTTTTCTGCAGATATGTAAGTGTTTACTCTTAGTTAAGGATAATTTTGCTCCAGAATAATCGCACCAGGATAAAATGTCTATAAAAATTGGGTTAAGATTAATTTCAGTTGAAATCGATTTTTTGTTTAGTTTTTTAATGATGGTGAAGTCATCGACGTAAGCGGAGAATTGTATTTCTTTGTGAAGGGACAGGGTGTGGGAGAGTTTGTTGAATGCTATAATGAAAAGTGGGACAGATAGTGGGGATCCCTGGGGGATGCCGTTAGAAAGGGGTAAAGGGGATGATAACGTTGATCCAACTCGGACTGAGATTTTTCTACTGCACAAAAAGTTGAATATGTACCTGATAATGTTTGGGCCGACTTTCCAAGTTTTTAGCTGGTCAATTATTGAATGAATTCCGATTCTGTCAAAAGCTTTTGTGAAGTCGAGGGATATGAGGGAAAGGTGGCTTTTCTTAGAGAGAGAGCTGATAATGTGGTTGTCAAGGTAGAGAAGGGAATCGGATACTGATTTGCCTTTTTTGAAGCCTATTTGTTGACTGCTAAGCAGTTTGTTGCGTGTGACAAACCACCAGAGTCTATTTGCGATGATCTTGTCGAGAACTTTGGCACAGCAAGGGTTGAGAGAGATGGGTCGGTAGGATTGCAAAACAGATTTATCGGAATTTGGTTTGAGGATAGGTATGACGGTGCTATTTTTGTAGATTTGTGGGATATGGTTTTGCAGGATTGAATTGTAGAATTTGAGAAGTCTGGTTTTCATGGGAATGGATAGATTTTTGATCATCGGATAAGAAATACGATCATTAGCTGGGGTTTTGCCTTTCAATTTGCTTAGTGCTATATCGAGTTCTAGGGGACTGATGATGCCATCGATTAATTTAGCATTGTTGGAAGGGTGGTAGGTAAAAGATGGGGATGTGATAAATTTATGTTGGTTAAATAGATGGGAAAAGTTTGAGTCATGGGATTCTTTAGACCAAAATTCGGCAAATTTATTAGCTATGGTTTGGGGATTAGTGAGATTTGAATCGGAAGTATTAGAAAGAGCAATACAATGAATGGGAGAGAAAGATTTAAGGCCACAGAATCTTCTGATAGTAGACCAGATTTTAGAAGTAGAAGTATGTGGATTGATATCCGAAGTGAGATTATGTATGGATTCTGTTTTGGAAATTTTAATTTTTCTTTTGTACTGGGCATTGGCTTTTTTGTATTTAATAACGGTCTCGTTCGAAATATTGCGTTTGAGGGAATTCCAAAGTTTGTTTTTTTCTTTTTTTAGCTGCTCTAATTCTTTGTTCCACCAGGGAACTCTGGGCTTACTGGTCGAAGTTGTAGTTTGCGGAATAGCTCTATTGGCACTTTGAAGAATAATTTTATGGATGTTAGCTGCTTCTTTATTGATGTTGCTGCTAATAGGCAGGTTGATGTTATATGTATTTAGAAGTTCTTGAAAGGGACTCCATTGGGCTTGATCTATTTTGAATCTAGGTTTGATTTTGGGAGAGGAGGAAATTGAGTTAAACATGGATATTATAATGGGGAAATGATCACTGCCACAGAGATCATCAAAAGTAGACCAGTTGGTCTCAAATGATAGATTAGGGGTACAGAAGGAAAGATCAACGTGGGTAAGGGTGGAATGGGTGCTGAAGTGGGTAGGGGATCCGTCATTTAACAGTTGGTAGTCAGATTTTGTAATGTAGTTGGATATAATGGTGCCGCGAGAATTGTTTTTGGGGGAACCCCAGCTGGAGTTCCAGCCATTAAAGTCTCCGACTACTAAAGTTGGAGAAAGTTGGGAATCCAAAACATTTTTAAGATTTTGAAAGCTGAAGTCATATGTGGGAGGGATATAAGCATTTATAATAGAAAATTTGAATTTGGAAGTAATTGATATGCCAAGGGCTTCGAAGTCGTTGATAAGGTTGATCTGAACAAATTGTATAGAGGAGTGGATGAGGAAGGCAACTCCACCATAAGGATTGAGGGATTGGTTTTGGGCAATAAGTACGTAGTTGACAGGGATAGGAATGTTGTTAGGAGAGGTTAAGTGTGTTTCTTGGAGAGCTACAATTTTGGGAGAGAGGGATTTTATAAGAATTAATAATTCATTGTAATTATTTAAATAGCCTTTCATGTTCCATTGAATTATCTTCATAGCGTGGATGATGTGTGGTGTTTGGTTTTTGGTGGGTGATATTGTGTTGATATTGGTGAGACCCCGCCATCCAGCCTGTGGATGGTGTTTGCCCACTGGAGAGCACAAACCGGATGGTTTGGGGACAGCGGGGTCGTTGGCGGTGGAATTTGTTGGGGAGTTAAGATGATTCATCTTGTTCCGAAGGTGTGAGTCCAGGGGTTGATTTGATGTTGTGAGTGATCTTTATCTTTTTTTGGGAGTTTTTGTTCTTGTTTTGTGATTTTTGTATGGGAGTGTGTTGAGTGGAAGTGTTGGGGGTGAAGTATTCGTTGTTTTTGATGAGATCTTGAGTTATGTATGAGATTGGCGATACGGGTCTATTGCCGATTCGTTCAGGCTGTATCTGTTGAGAGCCTATTGCAATCGTTACGATTGGGGTTGATTGATCGTGAGGAGAAGTTGATATATTCTGCTTGTCTTGTAATTCTGTGTTAGGTGGTATAGTGTTTTGTTGGGTGGTAGTTTGTTTGGTTGAAATTTCCTGTTGGTTGATTGGTTGTGGAGGTGCTGTACGTTCGGATTGAGTGGGGAATGATGTTGTCAGCGCTGGTTGCGCTGCGAGAGCGGTTTTAGCAACTGCCGCAAAAGTTGTGGGGAGGGAGTTGTTAGGATTTTGAGCATTATAGATTTGTTTGGCCTCTGCTAGTGAGCATTTTTTAATGGTTTTGATTTTTAAAATTTCTTTTTGTTGAATAAAAGCTTTGCAATCCTTAGATGATGCAGGGTGATTTTCTTTGCAGTTGGCGCAAGTAGTAGTTAGGCAAGAAACTGGATGGTGTGGGGGTAGATTGCAGTTGTCACAGCGTGAGGGATTTTTGCATCTTTTTGCCGTGTGGCCTAAGAGTTGGCAATTTCTGCACCGCATGGGCGTCGGGAAGTATTCTCGGACTTGTACATTGTACCAGCCAATGTTTACCGTAGTTGGGGGGCGGAAACGGTCAAAGGTCATAAGAATGACCCCCGTAGTATATACAGTGCCATCTTTGTGTTTAGATGTGAATTTGAAAACTTCGCTTACACCCTGGGATTTCATTTCTCTGACAATTTCCTCCTCTGGTACCTGAATTAGGCAAGGAGCGTAGACTGTTCCTTTCGATGAGTTGAGTGTATCATGGAGTGTTATGTTGATGGGGCAGATGTTGGAGAGCATTTTTTGAGACTTAAAGATGTCTGCAACTCGTTGGTTCTTGCATAAAATTAATAGGCTTCCGTCTCTGAGTTGCGAGATGGATTCATATGCTGTGCTGATGCTGTCAATTCCTTTTTTTAGAAGAAAAACACTGTACGTAGAAAGCGGTTTTTTTTCATCGCTTGCGGTAACTGTAATGAATTTGGGATCAGATGAACTTGATGTGGTTGGTAATGGGTTGAATGTCTCTTTAATGAAGCTGCTGTTTATTTTACTTATTTTCTTTTTTTTTCTAGCGTTAGGTTCTGCTAGCGACTCTAAATCGAGGCTAGCGAACCGATTTTCCGGAGGCTCATGGCCCCGGAGGGACATATTGAGAATTCACTTAGCTGCTTCTTTGCAGTTATATATGTATATTAAAGTGTATTAAAAGAAAGGGGGTTGGAAAGAGAGGGGTATATATAAGAAACTGCGAATGGGTAACGGGAATAACTTTCGATGAAAAAACGCGCACTGGAGGGCAAGACGATGTTGTCACTTTGAATGTCAGACGGAGACTGTTCTGACTTCAAGGACTAAAATCACTCTACAAGACGCTTGCAGTGGAGACAACGAAATATGCTAACATATCATGTATCCAAGTTCGATCAGAAATCATTTTTTTTGCTGTCGAGTTTTAGCTTGTCTCGTCAAGTTAACAAGAAGACGGTGAGTGGAAAAGCAAGACCTCGAAGAAATCCTTCGTTTTCGGTTGATAATGACACAAAGGGGTGGTGAAGTGAGGTAAAACTATAGCATCG
The DNA here is from genome assembly GCA_944738645.1 of Eristalinus sepulchralis. NCBI lineage: Eukaryota > Metazoa > Arthropoda > Insecta > Diptera > Syrphidae > Eristalinus > Eristalinus sepulchralis. Next base: position 7,114,974 of record OX122886.1, on the reverse strand, counting down.
AGGGGGGCGCTTGTTAAAACAAAATCCTCAAGAACTCATACAATAAAGTGATGGCCGGCGGATAATGCAATTCCCTTATTGTGAGAATAGATTCTAAAATCATCACCAATGTGACCGATACATTCCAACCCACTTCATTTTCATGGACACCATACACAAGAGATAGTTCTTATCAATGACAAAACGCCTTCGAAAGCATAAATCACCCGCTGAGTTCATCGAGAAACTACAGAACGTGTAAACATTTGTGTGCTTTCCGGCCAATATAAACGCTTCCAAAATCCAAAAGATAACGCCGAGAATGAGATAACGAAAAATTAACGCCCCACACCCCCTCAGTTACTTACCTTATTCTTATAAAAGATATTCGGAATATACTTCACATAAGGATGGACTAGTTCTATTGCCATTTCAGGTATGCTCGTGAACGTGTTCTCCACTATGGCACACATGATCTTTCCGCTGTAATTCGGATCGGCAGCCACATCAATTGCCACAGCGCCGCCCAGTGATCGTCCAAAGACCACAATCTGATTGTGATCGAGATCGTGTCGTGTAAATAAATAATCCACGGCTGCCCGCCCATCAATGGACAAGCCCTTCTCAGACGGAGCACCCGTTGACAGTCCATATCCACGATACTCAACCATGAGTATGTTGCAATGCAGATTATAGAATATCCCCCAGACGTTTTGCATCCGATGTCCCATGTTGCCGGCGTTGCCATGGAAATACACGAATGTCGGTACAAACTTGCTGCGCTCCTGCTGTTGACTGACCCAGAACGCATGCAACGTCACCTTGTCCGGAGTGTGTATACTCACAGTCTCGTGCGGTAAATTGTGCATGGTGGGGATCGGGATGTAGATGCGGGAATTTGCTGGCAAATCTGGATGATACAGAAGTATATCTTGAGCATGATACAAAATGCCTAAAGAAAAGAGATACTCATCAATCAATCGAACCGTAATCCCTTCTCTGAACTAGAATCTTACCCATTGCGAGACAGGTAAAGAGACCTAATGTCAAAAAACCACCATAAAAGAAGTAGAACACAAAACAAACTATGAAGGCACCACCGGAGGCGGCCCAAATACTGCGTGGAGGTACTATTGGCAGACCCTTGACTACATTGTAGTCATTGTTTAGGGACATTTTCTTTTGCACAACGAACGGAAAATTCACAATTTCTTCTTTTTGTCGCCTATGCTCCTGCCGTTCGCCATTTAACGAGAATTGATATCTTTTGATGCAGCACTGCGTTTGCTTTTGATTGAATAATTATTATTGATCGTCGTAGCCGGTTGTATGGGAATTATTTCACTCCTCACTCCAATTATGAACGTGTAAATATGCAATAAAAAAAAATACTAGGCACAACGCGGAAAAATAAATTTTCAGACAATCGGGTATGAAATTCACTTTGTTTCACGCGATCTTAACTTCACCCGAACATGATTTTCAGTTGAGATAAAATTTGTTGAGAATAATTCAACTATTATTTACCTTTTCAGCTTTTTGCATTTTTTGACGTTTATTCGACTGAAGAGAAATGTCACCGATATGAAATGACATCTTGTGCAGCGGATTTCTTCGATGAATTGAGATGGTTGCACAGCGGCTGCTTTTCGGATATCTATTGAACACTGAGGAAATTTTACTATTTGCCTTGAATACAGTTATTTAGGACTCTCAGTGCAAACCAATTTAACATTTACCCATTCCCCCATCAACTGAAATAAATTGCAAAAAAAATCGCGACAGACTTAGCAATCATACAGACGCTTTATAATTATGGTGGTAGACGTGGTATTTGTTCTTCAAAATTAAACGGTTTTTAGTCAAACACGATTAGATACGATAAGATACTTGTCTTATCTGTTACTGTTGAACATGCAAGAAATTCCAAAAGGAACCAACAACTCTTAAGAAAATTATGATGTTTATTTTTGAACTTATCTCATATCAAATGCTTTCAATAAATACTCAGTGATCATGGATTTATCGTTACGCATATCCTCGATAATTGTAAAATGATCATATCCTTCGAATATTCGGCAAACCGCTGATATCCCCTGCGATTTCAATTTCTCACAGAACACTTCAGATTGCCGTCGAAACGTTCGACTGTCGTGCTCTGCGACAAGGATATGAATTTGAATCCGTTTACTCACGTCTGGAAATGTGTACAACATCGGTGAGAGTCTCACAGCAGATTCCTCATTGAGCGATAGTATATTTCCAGGATTACCAGCTTCGGTTGACCTCAACTCACGGAGATCATAAATGCCAGAGATAAGGAACATTCCCTTGATAAGTTCGCCGTGCGGTTGTTCAAGGCAATCTGGTTGCATTAGCGCAGCGATTAAATGGGCGCCAGCTGAATGACCGCACAATGAGATTCCCCTGATAAATCATACACGTTTCAGTAGACGTAAATAAACAAAGTCTCTTGTGTACATACTTGGCATTTGTTGCTGCTGCGTACTCCAGGAGGGTTTTAAGAAACTTCTTCATCTGTTGAACCAGCTCCTCCAGTGTTACGCTAGGGCAGAGATTATAGTCGAGAGCAATGACCCGATAACCTCGGTCTACCAGTGATGCGACGCATATTCCAGAGCTGCTCTTGTCGAGGGCTATCCAATATCCACCGTGGACGTACACAAATATTGGAGTATCTATTCAAACTGTATGTTATCTCGAATCAAGGGCATTCTTGTCCACATTCTCTTACCAGCTTCTTCGCCCTTGAAGTAGATATCCATTGATTCCCGTTCACTGTCTCCGTATCTCACATTCTGTCGGCTCTTGTAGATCTTACTCACACGTTCAGTTTCTACACAAAACACAAATCAATGATCTTCCATCGAGTTATCTTTCCCAGATATACCTTCTCTATGAATTTCCACAAATTTATGTATTAAGTCGTTTGGATCATTATCAAGCGCACGGTTGCTGCTTCGCGATGGAGAGTACTCATCCTCTAGATTAGACGCTGGAGCGTACATGGCTCATACCACACTAATCACCGACAAGCGACAACTGAGAGCTATGGACCCCTGAATGTGCCCAGGAAAACTCAGATCTTATAGTAATCCAATACCCTGTTGCGGTGAGCATCGCGTGAAGAGATATGTCTGACTATCTCTATGTTTTCACATACACATGCGAAACCGCGCAAAACGCGATCACACTCAAGAGATAACTGCTCAGCATCACCGACCGTGGGATCGATCAATGTTCGCAGATTGTTGCAAGTGAATGATTTTGTACTCAGTGAACTGTAAATACAAGTAATTTGGCGCCATTTACCCGTGCGAGTCGATCTTATCGAAAATAAAACCACTGAACCTGTCATGCGATGAGTAAAAAAAACCGTTTTATTTTTTGTCTTTTATCTTATCGTGTACCCACACAACAAATACCCACTGTTCCCGTTCATATTCACTTCAGGATGCGTCCGGTTTGGTAGAATCTGATACAGCCGCAACCAATTCGATGTCAAGTGGAGATTCGTGACCTCTGTTGTGGACTTCAGCTCGACGTACAGCTCCATTAGGACTTCCTTGCACTGACTAAAGATGACAATCGGCCGTGAGGGCTTCACAAATGGCAGCAAAGCTTTCGTGATGTTCAGGGGATGCTCGCGAACAGCGATGACCAACGAATCGAATTTTTCCCTTATCAACTCGCACGCTCGTCTGTTTTCGATCTGCCACTTCTGCAGGGTTTTCTCTGATGTACCCGCTGTCTCAGTGCATTCCTCTAGTCTTGGTTTCTTGCTTGGATTCTCGTCTGTTGGGGTTTGTAGTATTCCTTCAGCAACTGTTTCCTGCTCACCGCTAGACCCTTGATAGTACTCTCTCAGGACAGAGTATATGTTGACAGAAATGCATCGCTGAGTCTGTTCCTCGGGCATATTCAGGGCCAAAATAGCCTGTTTTTGTGGCACATTCCCGGGATGCATGTGCACAAGAGTCGCCTCAGTGTTGGCCCCGATTGAATTCAGAAAGGTTGCTGGCAGCAGCCCATTTGTACCCGACTCATAGAGAAGATAGTTACCAAAGGCACTCACACCCGAATACGAGACAATTTGCGACAGAGTGTCCATCCTGATGCCCATGATCTTCTCCGCGTCCTGGCGATAGTAGATTTCATTCAGTAGTCTTATCGTTGGCTGTCGGATCTGAACGAACTCAAAATACTTCTTCTCCTTCTTCTTCAGATACTTCTCTTGGGAGTATTCCGTCTTTGCGTTGAAAGTCTTTGAATTCTCAACAATTTTCTCGATGATCTTCGAGGATTCATTGCATTCCTCGCGCAGCTTTGAGATGTCTTCCGGACGTAAATTTTGTGATTCTCCATCGTCTATGATGTTCCTGTTGTCTACGCCACTCTCGGAACCGCCCAGAATTTCACAAATATTGCGCATTTCACTTTCCGAACACAATTGCAGTGTGCAGGTGCGCTGACGTCCTTTGCCCTCTTTGGGAATCATCTTAAATGTTGAACAATAGGGATGTCCATCAATTGCACGAAGCTCAAGTTGTTCTTTTCCCAGCATTGCCGTTGAGTCTAGGTTTCCAAATTTGTGCAGTTTCGTGTACTTTTGACGTTGTAGAATCACATAGTCACCTGCCTTGATTTTCACTTGATTGTCCAACATTTTTGCAATGCTTTTCGTTCTGTTGCAGAGATGAAGGAACTTTATTTAATTTGGTGAGACTGTTGCGCGGATTTCCTGCAAGAATGCAAAACAACAATCGAAGATTACACGTGACGCGGCATGTCAATCCGATAAGGGAGTTGTTTTGTTCTGTTTGCTTAAACATTCATGCTGGAACTTTCACCGGCTTCCAAAACTTTGACATATGGGTGACAAGATCTAATTGCCGTGAGGAGAAAAAATCGAAACGATTAAGACTTTTAAGCAGAACTTCTTCCCAATAAGGAAGGTCTCTGCTTTTAAGGAGGCGCTAGCAGATTTCTTAAATTATTTAAAATTCCCTTCTGAAGAGACTCCACTCGACACAATTGAAACAGAACTTCTTTCATCAAATGTCATATTGACATTTCCTCTACATCCTCGGCAAATTTTGTTTATCAAAGTTTAGAAGCGATTTTGTGCTAAATTAGAAAACTTCTTAAATAAAATCATGGCCAAGCATCATCCAGATTTGATTTTCTGCAGAAAACAGCCAGGTGTTGGTAAGGCTATCCCAGCATCTCATAGAATTAAACGCCTAACCAAGCACAATCTTTCCAGCTATTGGGCGTCTCTGCGAGAAATGTGATGGCAAATGCGTGATCTGCGATTCCTATGTGCGTCCATGTACTCTAGTCCGAATCTGTGATGAGTGCAATTATGGTTCGTATCAGGGAAGATGTGTGATATGTGGAGGACCTGGTGTCTCAGATGCATACTACTGTAAGGAATGCACAATTCAAGAGAAAGATGTAAGGACACTGATTTGTCTATCTCGTAGAGATTATAATGGGAATTTGTATTTTGCAGCGTGATGGTTGTCCGAAGATTGTGAATCTTGGTAGCTCTAAGACTGATCTTTTCTACGAGAGAAAGAAATATGGTTTCAAACAAAGGTAGGTGGAAGATTCTTATGTTGGCAGCGTGTTTAGTTTTTTTGTTTTCTTTACAGTTACTAGCGACTTCTTAGAGTTGATGGCTTTGATTTCTACGTTCTTAGTTTTAAGATAGAGACCTTAAATCTTGATTTGTAATAAATAAAATATGGAATTTTGCAAAGTGGTTTATTTGGGGGAGTTGCTTCTACACTTTGAAGATTAAGAAGAGGTTTTGAGGTGAGGGGATCTTCGTCCTTTTCGAAAAGTTATTTAACATGGGCATGCCCAACTAGTCCGTTTAGAGTTTGAAAACGGTGCAAGGATCAGGAGTGCCAGATGAAGAATTAAAGGACTTGTGTTAGTAACTCCTCAATGCTACGTATAGGAATGTATTGGTCAAATTATGCAGCTTCCCAGGACATGAGGCATAATTCAGCTTAGCAGACAGAAAATCTGAAACACATGTATCAAGAGTATCTTTGGTTCAGGAAGGCAACAATTTAAATACACCACGTCCGCGTTCAGGTGGAAGACATCCAAGAACCAAATACGCTGAACCAACATTTGCATCAACCAAACTTTCTCAACACTATCAACATCCACTTCATACTGTTCCAACGCCCATTTGTGTGTTTCTCACACTATCCTGGTGAGGGAATGCCAAACACTATAAAGAAAGCCTGAGGCTTTATACGCTTATTTCACCATAGGTAAAAAAAACTTAGCGTTAACCTCCACCTTTCACTTTTTCAAAAAGACGCAGTTCGGTCTATCCTTCAACAGAGCTCATCATTACTACTCCCATCACTTGGGGAGGAGAACCATGACATGCCTAAACTCCTCCACCGGTTTCAAGGGGTCTGCACTTATATTAAGAGCGTCTTGTACAATCCCTGCACCGCACCAACGGAATCGTCCGTAATAGACCACGAAATCATCTGACGCCCGTTGGAATTCAATGCGCGGTGGACATGAGGACTTCTTCAGTTTTGTAACCTTTCGCCTAGATTTCTACGTGGTCCACAAATAGTTTTCGCTGAATTCCAGCTTTTCGTATGATAACAAAATAAAGTCACACACTGTCGATAATCAAATTATACCTGAAAGTCTCTGAGCAACGCAATGTTAAGAATATCTACGCAACAAGAGTGCTGCTGTTTCCCCAAAATGTCAGAACACCTCCACCAATGGAGCAAAGAAAACGTCCAACATCCACCTTTAAGAATTTGCCATCCCACAGAGGAACTAAAATGTAAACACTCCATCCCATTGACCAATCGACCCTCAAAGCAGAAGCATAAATTTCTGTAAATAGTTCATATCTCGTCTCGACGAAAGCGATAATCAATAGTTTAAGTGTCCTTCGTCTCGCTCTAACGCACTATTCACCACCGCCAGCAGCGACTACGTGATCAATCGTTTATGACAATCTGCAGGCAAAATATACCAAACACCAAAGCGCTAGCGTTCAACATATTTTTTTCGTTTTTAATTCGTCACACTATTCGATCGCCATTCCGACACAAAATCGACTGTTTTACCAACATTTCAGTTTCGCTTGTATTTCAGCTATGTAGTACTTCAGAACAGAAAAGAAAACAAAACGTAAACGATAAGCTTGATAAACTAGGAAAGTACTTGATGTTGTTTTTTTTTTTTTCATTTTTTAGTTGTTGGGAGGCTGTGTGTGTGTGTACAGTATGCACATTTAAATTAAATTATTTATACAGGTGCCTTTGCTACTAATTTGAACCAGTAACCGCATTCACAGCGTTTTGGTGTGCCCTTCTGCAGCCACATCCATTGGACATAGGTTTGATCTTCATTGCCTGCAAACGAGAGAGAGAGCGACAAAGTAAAATTTCAATTGTCCTTGTGTTTGATGAAAAATATTGAACACTTACAAATACAACCGACCAAGCGTGCATCGAAGGCAGATGGAATTAGATTTGGTGTATCTTTGGTGCCAGCACCCCGTTTGAAAACTTTCATGTCGAAGGGATTGTCGTTACCGGCAGCCTTTTGCAACAGTTCACGCTTCTCGATACCGGTAGCATGATCCAATGGGTCGTTCATCACTGCATGAGAAAGAGAAGAGATGTACAAGGGTGTCGGAATCTATTTTCGTGTTCATTGTTTTGAGTAAGCCATCCCCCAAATAAAACACAAGAAAACCTGATTGTTACATAAACAATGTTTGATGTCATTTCTTCCGCTGTTCTTCCATTTATTCTTGGCCCTTCCTCTACTGATTGTTATGAAATTTCAAATGTTTCACAATTTCTGTTTTCCCCACTGGAGAACGGTGAGAGCATCAGGAATGCGTTTTCCTTCCCGCATTTCACACTTTTAGACGCAGTTTGTTTGCTCAAGAGTGGTTAAGTTCTTCGCCCATATCCAAGTTACATAACCTTTCTGCCCATGTCCGAGAAAATGTTTCTTTGTGTCGATTTCATTGAAAATTACACAAATTTCGTATGTTTTCCCATAAACACTTTGATTGCATTACGTAACTACGGTCATATTTAGCAGCTATCATGAATCAAACGCCAGCAGAAGAAATGTCAGACGCTAGACCTCGTTTTTTTTCTCTGCTCGCGACTCTTTTTCTGCCTGATAGTGGTTACATAGGGGATTTGAAGGATTTTTCTGTTAACTTACTCTTGCAGAATCGAACTGGAGTGTAGGTGACATTGTGACGGGTTGCAGCACGAACGGCAATACGACCATAAAGCGATGCCATTTTCTAGTTTAAATTATATTATTGGAGGAAAAAATTTTCACTCTATTGACAAGACGATCACTGTTTTGCACTCGGAAGATGAAGAAAATTCTTCAGTACTATCGACCAGAAATTGACATTCGATGTGTGTGAAGTTGGTTATGGTTTATAAATTTGATCAGGCATGGCTTGGGAGGTCGTTCGGTCATTGGTGTCGTGTGGAGACGGGGAAATTGTGGCGCTATGTTCAATTTAGTGTATATTTTACGGAGGATATTACAGAAGTTTTTTTTTTTTGGAAAAAATTGGAGGTTTTTGGAAGATAACAGTAAAGAAATTTGTAAAAGAGGAAAAGTGAATTCTTAGAATCAGTTAGGCAAGTATTCATGGGCGAAACTCACTTCCCCGAATATGAAAGACTTTTCCTAACAATTAGGGATAATTTCAGCACTTATCCGCTTATGGCCGTTGTTTTCTAATTTTTAGAACTCTGGAACCTGCTTCTAAAATTAGGGCTCAAAACTACAACCATGGAGCACGAACACTTCTCCATCAATTTACACAATCAAGGAAATGGCGACATAACATAATTGATGAAGGACATTTCTGTTAAAATTTCCCTCGTTCAGTGAACTTACACCCTAAGCCCTAGATGCCGCCCATATCATTAAAGAGAAAACCGAACACCTTTTCGACGTTATGTGAATTTTTCGTTACCCTTGGAGATGAAAGGATTGTAAACAAATCGAAATTTAATTCCGCATATTTCCTCCTCAAAGGAAAGAAATCACAAATTGAATTTAGAAAAATAACAGACAAAATGTCTAAAGGTGTGATTTCGTTCGATATATCAAAGAATGAACGTTTCCAGCTGTCGGACAACTACAAAATGCTGCATCGGAAGATTAAAATGAAGTGGAAGGTTGAACAGTGAGTTAAAAGATGTACCTAACGGCAGTTTTATAAGGCACTACATGTTTGTTTGTTCGGTTACAAACAAAAACAGTCGGTTTTTGAAGAAATATTGTTTGTATAGTCAAAACTGCACAAAAGTTGTTCAAATTTGTACTAAAACTGTAAAAATCGATTGATTGTGGTCGTATGCCCATGACTTGCCAATGTTTTCTCAATTATTTGTTTATTCTTTTCAAGGAACGATGGAGAGTTGACATCCGAGAAATTATCCAGAGTGAATGTTTTTGTCCTGGCCGGCCCACAAGATAAATTTACTGAAGAGGAATTCATTGCACTTAAGGTCAGTGTCACATTTCGCTAGACAAGGTGTAAGATGACTGAATAAAGAAATGCTAACGAAATTGTTTCTTTTTAGGAATTTGTCGAAAATGGTGGTAAAGTGATCGTTCTCCTGGGTGAAGGTGGGGAAAATGACTTCAACACGAATGTAAACTTCTTTCTTGAGGATTATGGGATGTACATAAATAACGGTAAGTCATTGACGTTCAGTACAGAAAAGTGATGCTTCCACAAAAGAAGGAGGTGGAGGGAATTTTAAAGAAAACTTTTGTCAAAAGCCGAAAATGTAGAGATTTGTTACGCTACGTTCCACAATTCCACACTTTCGTTCCTTATGAGTGGAACATTTGTTTGATCTAGAAAACGGAACCTTAAATCAGGGACAATTAACGGCACCGAAAACGTATTTCATTTCAATGCGATGACGGCATTTAGTAGATCTTGAATATAGGTCAACAAAACAACGGAACAGTAGGCGTTTTCCTTTTCGATAGCACACAAAATTTGAGGACGATTTTCTCACGTTTATAGTTTGCAACTACACACAGCTGCCTTGACACTGTCCTGCCGAGAGGCTGAAGTCCAGGTTCACGCTGAAATGAAATTTCGGGCATAGTCCTCTGCTAAAAAATGCCGGTAAACATAGCTCCAACTCAAAGAGTCTTCGTATCCACTCCATTGGGTCAGTACATCAGGCGAACGTCCACGTCTGAGATGGCGCACACAAGTGAGAGGGACCTCAATCAATTTGGTGTGCAAAAGCTGTTAAACGAACGTGCCAGTCAGAGAACTTTGTTGGTTAAGCCTCAGGTCCACCGGAGATTTAAGCGACAACCAAAGAAATACGAAGATCCTTGACTTCACTAGAAGCAACCACTGCTACCTGTTTCCCGGAGTTAGGCAGCGCAGGCTCCAAATTCAAACCAAAGCCGCCATTAGTGTTACGAAGTCAGTAACAAGATGGCTTCCTCTATAGACGCGTTTAATGTACTCGGTAACTTAAAAGGTATCTAGAGGAAATTTTTATACAAGTTAAAAATGTCCTCCCTTCCCTTTGCTGACAGCAAGGAACTTCTGGGATTTCCTAGGAAAGCGCAAGACTAAGAGCATCAATCACAAACTTAAACAGACTTCAAAACGAACTTCTCCCGCCCTTCATTACAAGAGATATCTTTTCAAGGTTCCACGGTTATGCCCAAAAACTTCGAACAAACTGCAATGAAGTCCTTCAAGGACTCAATATTATTTTTCTCACATCAACATTCGTTTTGTGTTATTTTCAGACACTGTAGTCCGTCCGCACTACTACAAGAATTTCCATCCAAAGGAATGCATCATAGGCGGTGGCGTTGTCTGCGAATCAATGTGGCGCCACCTCATCAAGCAGGACATCGAAGTCTTCGATTACGACTTCTCCGATGAGAAATTGCGCGTGCAATTCCAATACCCCTACGGTGCCACCATCAACGTCGCCGATCCAGCGAATGTCCTCATGACAACCGGCAGCGTGGTGTACCCGTTCAATCGTCCCCTCGTCGGCTATTACTGCAACGAGCGGAATGGAAAAATTCTCGCCATCGGCTCAGGATACATCTGGCACGATAAGTATCTGACAGACAAGACAAACGACGCAATCCTCGAGTACCTACTCAATCTGCTATCGAATGACGAAATGCGGTTCACACACTTGGACTTCAATGACGTGGAGGTGAGTCAACAGACCCTTACGGCCGACCCACTCAGCCATTCACTCAAGCCCCCCCCTACCCGCTCCTTGATTATTAGATAAACGATACGAAGGTATTCACCGATATCTCGTTCCTGGCGGACCTGCCCAGGCCCTGCCTGGTCGACTCCATCGGCTCCGAAACGCCAACCGATTTTAGGCAAATATTCGACATGACACTCTTTACGCTGAGCAACCGCCTGCTGAAGGACGTCATAGATACGTATCGGCAATTAAACGTTAAATATGAACCACTTAAGATAATTAAACCGCAGTTTGAGATATCATTACCACCGTTGCAGCTTGCGGTGAGTATGCCGCCCGCCAGAGCAGCGTGCTGTGGGGGTTCGATTTCACTTGGGAAACTCTACGTGTCCGCCCAACATTGCAGGCATTTCCACCGATTTTCAGCGAGCCACCAGCCCCGCCCCTGGAGCTGTACAATCTGGACGAGGTGTTCAGCTCGTCGCGGGCCCAGCTGACCCAGATGACAGGACGATGCTTGTCCGCGATTCAGGCAAAGGACCCCGCCAAGCCGGTGAACCCGAAGGAGCTGGAAAACTACATCAAGGAGTGCGGCCGCATCACGGGCGTCTGGCCGACTGACGGGGGCGAGATGCCCGCTCGCGAGATTCTCCACATAATCGCCGTCAGCATCTGCAGCTTCAAGCCCTACCTGGAGGAGGACGAGTAGACGTCGGACGGTGGCTGCGGGTGGATTTTTGTTGAATTTTTGAAATAAAGCAAATTTTTCTCAAATCAGGACCGTGTCACGTGATTGCGACGACGCGGGATGGCGTCGCCGCGCTGACTTCAGCAGGAAGAACTGCGTCGGGAGCGAGAGAGGGAGAGAATTAGAAAATGTGGAGCATGCACCCGGATCGGGTTGCAGCGCAGCGGTGTTTGATTGTTTTGATTAGTAGTGCTTTTGTTTTTCCACGCTCTCGCTAGCGCGAGAAATTTGAGACTCTCCCGCATTGCTGTGCTCCAGACTGCGACTGCCGCTTGCTAATGGGCGACGACAGGGCAGGGCTTGACATTTGCTATGCGACTGCCTTGGGCTCAATTGTTGTTCTTAGGTGCGACTGGAATGAGATGAGGTGTTCCGGTGCGAGAGCAGTGAGGTGGGACAGGGCGCTTTGGACAGGAGGAAGTGACATTTCAGCAGCGGTGACAGATGGATGCGAGTGTATCCTGTTTGTTCAAGTAACTCGGTCAACTGGATGCTCAGTCTGGTGAGTCTTACTGAACATGAAGTGGCTTGACGAGTGGAAATGGATTGGGGGGGATACAATTTCACTTTAAAGTGTCGCAAGGAAAATTTGGCAAAATGCGGCTGTCGTGGGTTGTTAAAGAGAGAGGAGAAAACATCTTGACCTAAGTTCAAGAGCCTCCAACTTGTTCACATCGCTTCCGAGTTGGCTCCCGTCACGACAGACGGACGACACACCAACGACCCCAACGAGACGCGTCGCTAAGATTAATTGCCGTCTATGAACTCCACACTTTGTCTCCATGTATCATCATCCAAAATCACAGTTGATGTCTAGAAGTTATGCCCATGACCAGACGACAATGCACAGCTGCGGCCACCTCCTGTGACGTCCAACTGAGATTGAGTTCCAATGGTCGTTAATATTCTCTCTTTCTGTTACGGAGAGGGGGACAAATACTGCCCTTTTCGATTGTCGTAAACGCTGCCGTGATGGGCGACCACTTGTCATTGGCGTTTCTGATGCCAACAGTAAGAATAGCCTGACGTATGGTGTTGTCTCGAAACAAGTTGTCAACGATTGTGAGCAGTAATTGTTTGAAAACAGCGTTTCTTACACTTCCTACGACATTTTGGCGCTTGAAGGTTTTTTGTGTTCGCCTTTGACGAGGGGTAACCCGTTGGGAATGGGTCGAGTTAACAAATTGGTTGAGCTGTCGTTTGTCAAAAAATCATGATGTTCGGTGTGTGATGTGCTTAATCTTCAAAGTCACCTGCGCGCATGGCGCTCGGTTTCGAGAACAAAAGGTAAACTGGACAAGAGATGATTTATTGCTGTCGATTGTTCGTTGATGTGTCATTTCTTAGCTGGAGTTTTTGAAGGATATCGATGACGGATGTGGACTATAAGTTCGAATATGGGTGTTATGACATTTGGTGATTTGTCTCGAATTGAATGGCATGCCAATTTTGCATCATTTCCTTCTTCTTCTTTGATGGTGAACCTGGGCCTGAGCCAACTTGTCTCTTCAGCTTAGCACATTCTCTTGTCAATTGTCTCCAATTTCACACACCAACTTAGTTGACGTTCTTCTCCACTTGGACGCTACATCTCAGAGCAGGTCGTCGTTTGTTGGGTTGTAGCAGTTGCTTGGATTCAAAGGCTCTTCGACTCGGAACTGTGTAATCCGTCCGCTCTATGTGGCCTAACTATTTTATGCGTTGAATCCTTAAACGCTCGAATAGACGCATGCCGCTAGACAGCTTATTGAGGTCATCGTTGAATTTTCTTTTCCAGATGCCACCGGAAATGTAGGCAGCACTCTGCCAAATGATCTCAAACATCGGCGGCCCAGATTACACACATAAAATCCTGCTGTCCAGAGTGGTCAATTTAGGGCTTCTGTAGGCTGCTCCGACACAGTCGTGCGCGCTCCAAATAAATGCGTGCAGGAAGAAGCAGTCGGCGTCATACTGGCTCTGTGTAGTCAGAGTCAACAGTGGCTTCCGGACCATCTCCGACGGTGCAGAGAATGGTCCCCATTGACATAGCAAAGGGCTTACATTAGGCGTCCCCCGAATCGTCAGAGGAGAATGGCAAAAACAGAGGGAAGAGCGGCTTCTATGAATCTGTGGCAAATCAGGTTGGATGGTTCCACAAAGGCTAAGTGAACCTATAGGCTCATTCCCACCACTAAGTTGTGGACGAGATGCACAATAGGGAACTGCATTTATCATCTTACACATGTATTTCCGGGGCATATTGGGTTTCGAAATTACCTCATCTATGTGCCCAAACGTGAAAGAGTAGTAGGTCAGAGGATCTCATACACTGCATGACTACATGACGCGACTGGACAGATTTTTGCTCTAATGTAGCTAGGGTGCAAAATTAACTTCGAAGAGCTGCAGCCCTAAAAATCCCGGAGAGACAGCCTCAGAGACTGTAATTACCAACCAGCCCCGCGAAGTAATATCAGACAGCAGTCCTGCGGGGAGAAAACGAAAGTGTACAGAGGTATGTATGTCTTAGGACGTAGGCGCGAGGAATCAGGAGAAGAATATCCCGTGACTTGTTTATGCTGGTAGCATGGGCTATTGGTATTTTGAAGAACATTCCACACTCGTTGGCGCAAACCACAAAAAGGAGTGTCTGGAGGGATAAGAATATTGGTCTTTATGCAAGGCTAAATGTGCATGTACGTACCTACGAGGACATACATATGTCAAAAAATCAGATTTGAAGTTGGTTTGGTCTTGTGACGATTTCCCTTAAAATTTTGATTCAAACATATTCCGGTTAAATACCTCTATCTTTAGAACATACTTCGAAGGTGAATGCATTAACCAAACGAAACCTTCTGTGTTTGAGCGTAACTCGCAATTGCTCAGTTTATTTCCACTCGTTTTACGCAGGAGAATGCAATTTGAAAGCCTTGTGAGGTTTGTTGTGTTCCTAAACCTAGCTATTGAGTTAAACTCCACAAGAACCTTGGACCTACCTTTTACAAAAAGAGCATGTGTCATCTTTTTCTTCTTCTTTCCATAGCTCTACAGTCTGGGGTGGACCTTGGCCTCAAATAACATGCCTCTCCAGCCAGCACGATCTCTCGCCAGCTGCCTCTAATGGCGCAATACTTGTTGGTTGAGTTCCTTCTCCACTTGTGTGCGCCAAAAGGAAGGACATCCTCTGTTGTGTTGTCCCAATGACTCGGAGTCAAAGATTTTTTTTGGCCGTGGGATGCTGTTAAGCTTTTGGTCCTGTTTGCATTGATGGCATCTGGAGGAGAAAATTTAAGGACGAACTATGTGGACTGTACAGCGAAATGCGCCTGGTCCAGCGTCTTCGGATACAACGCTTAAGATCGTTAGGCCATGTAGAGCGTATGGACATCATTGATCCCACGCGAAAAGTCTTCGAATCCGACCCATTGTGACAACGCAGCAGAGGACGGCCTAGTCTAAGGTGGCGCACACAAGTGGAGAAGGACCTCAACCAACTTGGTGTGCACATCTAAAGGCAGCTAGCTAAAGATCGTGCTGGCTGGGGAGGCATGTTGGTTGAGGCCCAGGTCCACTCCGGACTTTAGCACCACAAGAAGAAGAAGCTGATCTTTAGCCAGCTTCCGCCATTTTCGCAGACCACTTCGGGTGGGGTTGGCATTCTTGTCACAGACATCAAAAGTCAAATTCGATAAGGAGTATAAACCAAAAATTAAAAAAAGGAAGAAATCTCATAAAATTTTGTTTCTCCTTCGTGGGAAACAACACAACCGCCCTCACATCTGTCCTGACAAATCATTCACCGTAAATCCTTTCACTCCTTCCCCGCACGCATTCTACCAAAGGTAACCCAATAATTGTGGGAGTGACGTTGCTTCCCTAAACCCGCCACTTCATCATATCCAAATCGATCTCTGATCGAGATCCCACCCCCGCCCCCACACTTTCCATCTCTGCATCCGTCGTCAATTAATTAGAGCACTTTCACCAACTGGAGCGCACCTAATTGTCCCTTCGCAGAGCACGCACATAAATCTGACCGTCGTCGCCGTTGTGGAGGACGGAAAACAACAACGAGACACATCTCTCACACGTGAGAAGGATGAGATTTTCTTTGTTTCCACGGGAAAAAAGGAGAAACAAACACGATAAGGATGTTGTCGTCGGTGTGTCCCTTGGGTGAGAGTGGTGGATGGATGTCGCTGCTTGCTGGCACGGCCAGACGGGACAACGAACGCGCCCGGAAGTGTTTTTTTGAGGTATAGCCACATTCGGCAGGCAGTCCCAATGGGAGCTAATTGATCCGCTAGAAGTCGTTATTTTTACAATTTCGTTGTGGTTCGTTTTTTTTCTGGGTTCGGAGGAGTGTCTTTTTTTGAGTTTTACTACTCGGCGGCGGTGGATTGAATTACCTGTACGCTGCATCATCGGGGTGGTTGACATTGAATTTGAAGAGCGAGCCTCATCTGTTGTGAGACGTCAATGTGAGGGAAGATCTAACGATCGATCGTCCTAGTGTTGACAGAACACACAAATAGCAATAGTTGGGCTCACAAAGAAGGTATTGAATTCAACCAAACAAAATCTCATCCTTCATTTCCTGCAAGAAGTCCTCTCCCCCTTCCGCAGACAATTAGTGTAATTAATTGAATGAATCGAAATTAAGTCACGCATTCAATTAGTGCAAAATGTATCCACACCGCGAAGTCACATTTCAAATGGCCCCTCACACTATCATCCGTATCCGTGTCCCTTTTCCCAACCAGAAATGGTGGTCACCTCAATCCCAGCCACCATCACCACTCGACAGTCACCACCAACACCGTCAACAACCGGCCCGCACCAGCACCACCGAAGCACCAACAAATTGCACAACAAATACCATCATTAATATCTATCTCGTGCCTTTAAGTAGTATTGTCCACCCATTGAGGTAGTCAACAAATTATCGAGAATCAATAAATATCGGAGAGATATACGCAAGTAATACACCTTGTTGAACATGATCCTTATCTCCGTCCGCACGACACACACACGCAGGCCACGGCCAACGGCGAACGGCCGGAGTCACTCGACAAACCAGAAGTTAACCACTAACCGCCGCTCAACTGGCCACGCAACCTCATCGGAATCACAGAAATAAACGCGCAGCGCACACAGTCACAACTGCGCTGCGGTAATCCGAATACGGTCCAGCTCCAGCTTAGTTGATGGCAGAGCGACGGACGGCGGCAGCGGTGGCGGAGAACCCGGGCGACAAGCGTACCCAAATCGTGTCTGTCCGCGCTTAATCGTTTGGCATGTTAAATCGCAGATGTTTTGTCACCCGAAACAAATTATAGTCCCGGTGTGACACCACCACCACGAGTGCAGTGGTCTGCTGCATGCAACACAATCGGGAGACTCCTTGGGACTCCTTGATTCACCAGCCACTGCTGGCCACGAGCTGTAGTCGGTGTCTGATTTGAATGCTAGCCCGGCAATGATGATGGGATGGGAATGAGGCGTGATCTAGGAATGAGAAGTGTACTCTGCGTTTGGTTTTGGGCGGGAATGTTTTATGGTCGTGCTGTGGAATTTCTGGAATTTGTTTCATTTGATGTTGCTGGAGCTGCTTAATGTGGATTTGGTGGGAAGAATGAGGTGAGTGAAGATTTGTTAATTGTCCACAAAATGTTTGAAATTTCCCCTTAATGGACTTTTAGGTCAAATGCTGTGTTGGGGGAGAATGCCTTGTTAGTTGGGATCGGCGTTAAACTGTAGCTTTCTTCCACTCATGAAAGAAAACACCCGAGAAACTGCTGTAAGAGCTCGACTTTGGTCTCCTGGAGAGCGCAGTGTCAACTAATTTAGAGTCCGATCTATGCTTGAGTCTGAGGATGATCCATCTTGAGGTTTGATTTTCAATAAGCTCTTTTTGACAGATCAGGCATGACTGCTATAAAAACGATTTGTCACTTTTGTTCAGTTCCATTTGGCAAGTCATCCTGGAAAGACGGACACCACAACAGCGTCTCAAAATTGTTCAGGTGTACTGCGAGAATCAGCGTTCTGTGAGAATTTTTTTTCGTGCTTACTGAAATCACTTTTGCCAATGTCGTTTCCAAATCTGGATCCTTCCTTATCTTAGTGAATGATACTTGACGAGTTAGACCACATCCAGCAAGTATTGAGAAAATTCTTGTAGCTGTAGATAAGGACGTACGCGAAGGTTGTGACGAATTGGTTCGTCGTCGCTCCTAGCAGACCACGTTAACGGACTATGTGCTTCCTTAGATTCAAGCACAGGTCTTGGAGAGCTCTTTGTTCAACAAGACGGTGCTACGAGCCATCCAGAACCTGAAACAGTGTAATTGTTGAAAAATTATTTTGGTTTGCACATCTTGCTATGGTTTGACTCGTCTAGATCGTGTGACAACGCCTTTGGGCTATTTACCCAAGGTAAATGTAAATTCTCAGGTCTTCAGAAATAAGTCAGCTACATTTGATGCTTTGGAAGCCAGCTTTATTTACGTTATCCACAAGGTACTAATTGGTATGCTTGAAAGTTTCGCCCTTTATTGCAAGTTCTAAAAGGGCTACCTCACACCAAGACGTAGCTAACATTTATATGAAATCATTTCGAAAAATTTAATGCCATGAATTGTTCTTTTAACTTATAATACAAATTTTAAGTTCCCTTTAAAATGTTTGTGTTTTATTTTACATTACAAATCAAACCTCACGATGATTCACCCCAATCTAGGCTAAAGAACACGTATTTACAGCATTTGGTGGTTAGACAGCCTCTCTACAGTTAAATCAAAGAAGATCTTCCTTGTCAACACTCAAAAACCGACGCAAAACATCTCGCCTTAAATTCTAGGAACAGTTTGCTTCAAATTTAAGAAGGAACCTTAAGAGAAACAGTGAACACATGCACCGAACAGCCATTTTCGCACTCATAACCATATGGAACGTTCCCTACCCACTCAGCGCAAGCACACACAACACACCCTCTAACGAGAAAGTTAATTTCATTAAAAACCCATCAACCCCTGAGCAAACACACCGCACAGCAAAATACCCACCAGCCATCCAGGGCGTCCCCATCTTCAATTATAGCAACCTCTTGCATGCCTTTTGTTTTATTTGCCCTAATGGACCGCTCCTTGACAGTTCCAATGTGGTCTGTGCGTCAAAGAGCATTAAAAACAAAAACACCACGCCACGCAGGAAGAAGAGTCCCATGTGAAGTTCGCCTGATGATGAGGCGGACAATCCACAAGCCGCAGGACCATCAACTGGCGATGATCCTTTTTCGTCGTTTGAATATTTATTCTGTCGAAAGTTAAGTCAATATTTGTCAACGCTCTAACAACAGCAGCAGCAGCTGAGGTTTTCTTTCCTATTCATCAACACACTCAGACATACACACACTCACTTGAGGCAGGAGGGAGTTAGTTAAGTGGCCACAGGATTTCCGGTGCATCACACACAGGCAATGCTCACGAAGTCCTCTCGTCTACAGCCTTGTTGTTAATTAAACGGCTTCGGCTGAGGGACTTGGTGACTCCATGCAACTCTGGCTTCGGACAGACGGAGCGGTGAGAGAGGGAGAGAGAGGGTGAAGGACTTTCACTGTCTCCTTCGTTGACCTCTTTGGTTTCACTGGAAGAAAGGATAACCCATTATTCGCTGCCACCGGTGCACACAATATTTGTTTCCATTCGACTGAGCATTGTCCTTGCAGTTATGTACACATCACTGGTTGTCATAGACCCCCCCCCCCCACCCCCTCCGTTCAGTCTGAGAATTTATCGGGAATCAGAAGAAGGACAGCGCCAGAACTTACTCAAGGTAACTTCCTCGTTTCAAATTTCATCCACTGCAGAACCCCATGTCGCACTGGCCCCCGGCCACTGTCACCAGGGGACAGAAGCACCTTAAAATCAAATCCCCCTCGACAAGTACATACACGACTCCTATCGCCTCCACTCTCCGCCAGAGTCTTAGGCGCTCTCATCGAGAGTTAATAAACGGGAATGTCAAACTTATCGATCTTTATCAATCATGTTTATGTCAGTCGCCCGGTCGCAAGATGAACTCAAATATCTGTCAAATGGTCTTGGCCCGGCCGCGACCACCCGTGGAACAATTACATTAGAACGACGTTACCAATAAACCAAATCGTTGAGGCGAGATGCCAATCAGGGCTGCGGATTTATACGATCCCCGGTGACACAGCCATAAAAATTCAAGTCCACAGACACTTTGTGACAAATATCGTAGATAATCACGATTCCAATAAAATGTGTCAGTTAGGATTTTCACTCAATTACCACCACCATCAGCAGCAGCGGCAGTCGTAGCTCTACAGTCGCGGGCTGGCATAGGGACGGCGCGCGATGGCCGCAACGGGGAGCAGAGACGACTGGGGATTGAGGTGAAAAGTGAAAAACTGAGAGAAATGATGCTGATGAGGGAGATCGTTCGATAGGGTACTCTATGGTTTGTTTGGAATAGAAGAAAGGGATTTTCAAGTTTTTCGCCACCGACATCTGTGCCAAATTTTACATCAAAATATTTTAACACATCACTAAATAAGTCCCAGGACAAATAGGGGGCGCCACTTACAAAAAAAAAATTAAATGCATAAATTTTGTAAGTGGCGCCCCCTACATGTCCCGGGACTTATTGAGTGATCTATTATTTGCGCTTCTGCTACGCGTCCTTTTGTGAACAGCTACAAGTGATTTTTTCGTGTTTCTTATAGTGTCTGAAACTTTCGAAAATTTCTGCTGCCAAACATTCCAAACTTCGAAGAAGGCCTCGGGTGAGCAATCTCTATCGAGAAGAAGGGCTTATGAGAGGTAAAACACGTTCAAAAAGAGTTGGGAAAGCTTTGAAGGCGCTACACCATCAACGTCAACTGACGACAAAGAATGAAATGACTTGGAGCAGAGGGAAGGTGCGTTGATGCATTGGTCTCTACATTTAGGTTTTGTTTAAATATTTGGCATGTAATCCTTGGCGAAGAAGGCCTTGGGTGAGCAAGCTCTATAGAAAAGAAGGGCTCATGAGTGGTATAAAGTGGTCAATTAGGGCACAGAAAGGAACGTGTTGAAGATGCGACACCGCCAGGGCCACTATCAAAATCAACTGACGAGGAAGAATTAATTGACTTGGAGCAGAGGGAAGGTGTATCAACGGGGCCCCTACATTTAGGTTTTGCTAAGGTATTCGATGCATGCCAATTATAACGCCTAAACGAAATTTGAAATCTTAAGATCTTCCTTCAATTTTTCTAAGAAAAGTTCACGATGTCTGAAAAACTCACGAGAGTACCAAACAAAACACATCCCACCCTATCACATTATTCAGTGTGTTAAGACAAATTGAAAATCATTTCCACACATAACCTCTCCAATCAGACAGAACTCAAGCAGGCTCATGCTCCGCACACACAACACACCACAAATAAAGTCCGGTGCACACCCATACACATACCCCACAAGAATGACGAAGAATCTGAAGAAGACGATGGTCTGTGGACTTGGAGTCAACCAAAGTCCGACCGATGCCGAATCTCGATCCCAATCCGACGACGACGATGCAACCGAGGCGAGCGCAATGAAAAAATATCCATAAACGTCGTCGTCCCCGTCGTTGTCGTGATCCAATAGACGAGCCAGGCGAGAGAGAGGATCCGAGATGAAAATCTCGGACCCTAAATCTTTCGGGAGATTTTTCTGTTTGGGGTCTTTATCTTATTTATGTGGACTTACTCCGCGATTATTTCTTTTTTATTTGTTTTTGGTTTTTTTTGTTGTTGTTGTTGTTTGTGGTGCTCGATGGTGTGCGCTGAGTCTCAGCGCAGCGTCTGCTTTGTGCTGGCTTTCTTCGAGTCGGGAAATGGGTGCTTAAGATGTGACTGCTGCTGTTGTGCTGCTTCTGCTGGATCTTGGCGGAGCGAGAGAGAGACGGTTGGGTGTTGTGTGTTGTGTGTTGGGACTCCATCGACATTCATATGGCGCTTAGTTGGCCGTAAATCAAATTGAGAAGACACTCCAAACACAGCACCGGAGAGACGTGAAGACACACACACGGAATGGCTCGGTGGCGAGGCGAGTTCTTGGGGCATTCCTTCGAGTTAATAATAATCAGGCAATAAATTGATTCGAAATTAATTGGATGTGGGGCGCACTCGCGGTGAATGTGTGGACAGGTGTGTGAATAGTCTGATGGATTAATTGTGTCTCCAAAGCGAGTGTGACATGTCAACCTTCATTGTGGATAATTTTGATAGATTTGAAGGTTGAAGGGGGAGGGGAAAGATTAGGGTTGACAATTGGGCTGACCTCTAACCTTGAATTCCGGGATTTGATTTATTATCTTGGCGCATAAAAATGGGACTTTGATTGAATACTTAAACTTAATTTTTTCCCGTGTGAGATTGAAGACTTTATTTGGGAAACAAAGAATGATCAGATCTATGCGTCATTTTGCTCGATGACTGTCTGCTATTATAAGGTTCATTTGATTGCACGTCCCTCATGGAAACTCTGGTCCTTACAATAAGAACACTATAGCAACCACTTTCGCAAGGCACTGTGAAAGCGATTTTTTCCCAAGCAAAATTTTATGAAAAAGACCAGAACAGGTAATAGTCAGTTGGTCCGGACTAGATGGCGGATTCATAAGATCTTCCCAACCTTTCTATGATGATGACAAATGACAACTCATTTCCTATCGGCCAGAACAGGTCACTTTTGAGGAATTGCTTCCTTTAGACGGTCTAATTTTGACAGTTCATGATGGAATTGGCTCTAAAGGAATAACCCGTAGTAGATGACTCGTTGGCACTTCCCCACAAAACAGACTGAAACCTTCCTGTCAGTCAATCCTGCCTAGGAAACCGTCTGATTGCCATTCGAGCACGACCGTTTTCGTTTGATGTTGTCGTAAGTGATCCATTTTTCATAACCAATTAGGTGTTCGCTTCAAAAAGGGATCAGGTTTGTTGTGATTCAGTAGCGATTCGCTGACAGAAATTTAGTCCTTGAGATATGTCTGTATTCACTCGCTTTTTTTGTGATTGAGACTGGTCTACAGACCGAGTTGTTTTTGCTTACTGGCCTCACGTGGTCTCTCTCAGTTGCTTCGCAACATCCTGCACATCCCAACTAAATAACGCTGTACTGAGAAGGAGGAAATCTTCCTCAGCTCATCGTTCAACGGTCGCCCATCCACAGCAGAACGGGCTTAATGAAGAGTTTGGCTTGTTCTGTAGGAGATCTAGTTATCAAAATAGAAGAATGCTTTTGGAAGGCCAAATAAATTTCAGTGAACCGTTCCAGACCATGTAGCAGATAACCTTTTCTCTCATTGAGTTGACTGTTGTAAAACAGGCAAAGATAACAAAATGTCAAAATTGTGTGTGTATTTGGCAAATATGCCTACCGACGCATGGCTCCTTAAGGTGCTCTGTGGATGAAATTTTCAGTTTTCTTGGTGCTTCTGGAGAAACTTTTTTCAAAACAACTCTTATTTAAAACTCTTTTCTCCAGTTTTCAACATTGAGGTTATGATCGACAAATTGCAATTGAATGACCAAATTGAGAAGAATTCAAAGGTAAGTCTTATAAAAAGAGAAAGGTGCGTGTCTGGATCTATTCGATGGCGCTACAGTCCGGCGTTGACCTGGGCCTCAACCAACATGCCTCTCCAGCTAGCACGATCTCGCTCTACATGGCCTAGCCATCTTAAGCATTGTATCGGAAGACGTTTGACCAGGCGCATGTTGCCGTATAGCCGATGAAGTTCGTCGTTGAATCTTCTCCTTCAAACTTCATCAACGTAAGCAAACCAAAAACCGGACACAGAACTTTTTTCTCAAAACGACCCTGCTTTTAGTAGCATCAAAATGTCTGCTCCTTAAAAGAGGTCTGGGACGATCAAGCTGTTGTACGAAGCCAGTTAAGTCCTTCGAGAAAGGGTTCTATTACGCAATTGCCTCTTGAGCCGAGAGAAGCAGCCATTCGCAAGAGTTATGCTGCGTTTGATCGATACTGATGTTATTGACCCTATTTACCGCGGAACGAAGGTAGACGAAGTTTGATGAAGCTTATACACCAAATTCAATCTCTGGTCAAGTAGGGCGGTTGGAGGGGGTCAGTATGCACTCCATACCTCCTTTACCTTTATGTGCTACTGGATCACTCATCAATTCCCAAGAGTTTTCATTTTCCAGTCGATTAAGTGCTTGTTTCTCTGCTGTGCAGATAGGCATATTCTCCTACCCAAAAGTGAGCACTACTTAATTATGACGACATGCAGTATCCTCTTCAATATTAAAGACGTCTGACAAGATTTTCCAGTGTCAACCGAACAAATTTTACATTGTACCTTTCCTTTCTATAGGTGGCAGGCGCGCATGCTTCAATGCTGTTGGCCATATGTAACCCTCCAGGGCTTTTAAAGGGGTCTCGACGTCAAAGGGGTCCCGCCTGCGATAGAGGTCTAGGCATCGATAGAGGCTGCAGCTTGGACAGAGTCCCGGGCTTCGACCGAGGCTTCGGTTCGACAGAAGCCCCGGCTTCGACAGAGTCTTCATAGGTGCCCTGGCTTTGACAAAGGCCGCGTTTTCGATAAAGGCTCTGGCTTGGACAGAAACCCCGTTCTCTATAGGGGCACTAAATACCTTCTTTACCTTTAAGTTCTACAAACGATGCGTTATTAAGCCCTTCTGTTCAGGTCACATATGTATGCACTTTATACTCACGGAATTTTGACGCTTTTCAAAGTGGCATAACGTGATACGGCCTTAAGTCTCCTTCTGAAAATGGCATGAAGCCAAATATGGCATTATGTCGCATGACACTTATGGTCCTGTATCTCACTTCGAAAGTGTCATATCACTTGATTGATCAAGAAACGATGATGAATGGAAACCGCTTTCAAAACACTGTGACTCGAAGCAAAGCCCATTAGCCTGAGATCGTTCCTGCAACCTATGAAATGTCCTAAAAACCTCGTTCTTTCGCAGCTAGTCTTTTTACGAGATCTAAGAAGTCATCATTTCCCTCCTCTGTCAAGGTACCGGTTGGCAATGTGGGTGATGTTCTCAAGTTCAGCCCTGATACGCATGGTTATGAGGCATTGCAGAACGTAAAGTAAGCTAAAGAGTTTTTGCCAAAGTCTAGCTTAAGCAAGAAACCCCATTGTTTCTCATTCACTGGCTGTTTTCCATCCAGGCAAAGAGGACGTACCATGTTCGATTGCAACTTGCCAAACCATGAGCAAATTGTGCCCACTTTCCTATTTGATTTGAGTACCCCCAAGACTTGATTTTGTTTCAGGAAGAATGTGAATTGCTTCAAAAATTCTCGGAAAGTTCTTTAAGCAAAATTCTCCTTTTCCCAGTTACCCTCTTCCACATCCATCCATCTGACTGCCAGATGTCCTCTTGAGTGTTGAGTGCTGACCTCCGAAAACTCACTTCCCGCGAAGAGCCCGTTCAGCGACTCTTCAAAAAATCTCTTCACCTCCACACCATCCATCCGTCTATCCGCAAGCGGAATTTATCGCGTGACGACAAAGCGACAAATCTCCGCATCCACACACAGACGCACACGGCGATCTCATCTCGTGTGCCATTCAATCGCGGTCCCTAATAGGGATTTGCGTGCCATTTCAGCGGCGATTTAGTGCCCTGCTTGGTGAGCATAAAAAATTACAATTCTTGTCAATGATGGCCACTGCAGCGAAGATACTTGTTGTATCTCGGACTCTCTGAGGTGGCATTCCTTCTTAAGCGTTTAAGATCTCACCTCGATAAGATAAGCGCGCGACCGAGAAACACTTCTATCCCCCCTAGGTGCAGGACTGGGGCTGCTGCGTTCGACTGACCCGTTGTCGTCTGTAGTCGTTCGCAGTCGTCATCATCACCGTCGTCGTCGTCGTCGTCGTCGCTGGTCACCACCGTCGACATGTGTTGTGCGGTGATAATGTCTTGTTCTCCTCCACCTTCTCCACCTTCTCCACCTCCGCCAGCGATCGCCTCCTTGTCAGGATCTTTATTGTTTCGTTGTTTCCCTTTTTGTCTTTTATTGTGAAACGTAAAGTGATTATCATTATTATTATCACTCTTCTGTTCTTCTGTGGCTGTTGACTTGGTGCCTGGCCCATTTGGCCGGCCGTGGCGGCAGTGTCGTCGCCACCAACCAGGTGAACTGCACTGCACTGGCTGAATGCTCGTTCGGTTGGCCGGCCTCCTCCTCGGCCCGAATTGTCACCCGTAATAAATGTGAACTCGTGGTGCGATATAATGGCCTTTTGGTTATATCGTTAAATCTTTGCCTTGTTAATTGATTGTAACGTTTTCCAGGCCCCTTTTTGGGGCCTTTCGTCTTTCGTTTTCGTTGTGCCTTCCTCTGTTCGCTGTCGTCCTCTCCCGGAGCATGCCTCGTCGTCGTCTCCGTGTTTCCATTGACCTTTTATTGTGAGAAATAGAATTATTGTTATGGTTTGGTAATTTAATTATGTACGAGTATATTTTATGATGTGTGTTATGGGGCGGACGGATTTCTAGGAACCGTCTGCTGGTGGTGCTGCACGGCCGCGCTTGGGGCGTAGTTAAGGCTAGATTGAGTTGCCATGATTACGGTCTGGCCGTGGTCGTATTATTTGGGTTTTATTTTAGGCGCTGTGCTTTTGGCTATCGTGCGTCGATGCAGTTCCGTGGGGTTGGGCTCATGTCTTCCGAGGATGGTTTGCGCGAACTGCTCTGATGGGGCTGGGTCTAATCAAATTTGAATTTACGCGTATTGGCTGCATTGTGGGTGTTTATGATGACTTGACGGTGTCACAGCTGGAGGTGTGCGACGAAGTAATTGCAACCAATTTGCATTGATTGCCGGTTCAGTGACTTGAGGCAGAATTGATTTTTACATCGGATGTGATGGCTTTGGAGTGGTGCTACACATAATGGGGGAGAAGGGGTTTTATCTTCGATAGTGAATGGTACCTCTTCTAGTTATCATTCCTGCAGCAAGCTATGAAATTCCATAGAGAACAGCAGCTCTAACTTTAACTAAATTTTTGACAACTTCACTTAAACTGTCTCACAAAAGTTGTACACGAAAGATGTTGTGAACAGACCCGACTATTGTTTGGAAATTCGCAATGAATTTCTTCGAAATGAAGTGACAACTCCTACAGACTTCGTTGTCCCTAGAGTCTAACTAAAGAAACAAATCTTTCTTCGAACATCTTGAAGTGATCCTCAACCGACTTCTCCTAGATCTCTACTGCAAGGCTTCACTGTAAAATGTGCAGTGAAAATCACTCACTCAGACGTATGGCATCCCGAAACAGGACACACCAGTATCCTAGCTGAGATTTCGAAGAAGATTAAGAGCGACTATAAGCTTTCGTGCTTGAATTTGAAATCGGCCGTTCAAATGACCTTTCCCCATCAAAACGAGGTTGAAACGTAGAAGCCCCATCAAGGAGCACAATATTCGCAAACTTCAACCTCCGCATCGTGAAGCTTCCTGTCCACCAGATTCTGGAAGTCAAAGAAGCCACCAGAATGATTTTGAATGAAGCTGACAGTCGGGCAGCCATTTCTAATGGAAAAATCAAGTCAGAGCTAGTTGCGAACTGTTGCGAAGGAATCAAGGCTCTTTCCTCACCGTCTGCGATTATTCCCTCCTGTATTCCTAGAGACGAAAGTAATCCCGGCAATGAGGTAACTGATGGTCTTGTGAAAGAATGAGAAAAAATGGATCCATTATGTCCCAGCATTAGATCGAATCATCCCTGGCTGATCTTCGGATGAAGGTTGACATGAGGACCCGAGAGTTAGCAGATAATCGGTGGATCTCCCTGTGAGCAATGTGGACCTGGTAGAATAGTGCAAGCGCCGATAAAGATGTAAGGTACGTTTTCGATGTAAACTCGAGTCACAATCAACTTAAGCTTCACGGACAGAAAATGGGTCTCTTTGGCGACGGCATTGCAGAGGATGTGACGATGAGGAACAAGGAGAATTCTCCTCACTATCCCTGTCACTACAAAATTCTCAGTCACGTAAGGCTAAGAATCTTAGGAAAGTTCCCTTTATACGAACTGCTACACATTTTAAAGAAAACTCTAACCTCCATTTGGAGGTTTCTGAGGGCAATATCATAGCTGGTGTAACTTTGGTTCTAGGAAATAGGGGGAAAAGGAACTCCGAAGGAACATAAGGGCCACCAGGACTATGTGTATGCAAGGCTATGAAATACCCTTAACCAAACAAACCTATCCAGCTAGAATGTACTGTTGCCAGTTGCCTAGAATTGCGTACACTACTTGGTGGAATGGGGTCCTTCTCCCTGCTCCCTACTAAGTTTAATGGAGTCCTTCTCCCTTTTGCGCTTCATCTCAATCAAGGACTCCCTCAGATGCGTTGCGTGGTTTGGGTTCGATTGCTGTTAGGGACAGAGTTGTGAAGCGTCCCACATGACCTAGTCAACTTACGTCTTGTTTTTAATGACGCTCAACCAGGCACATACCACTATTAGCCCACAGAGTTTCTGAAGTTCACGGGAAGTTCATAGCCGACCTTGGTG
Organism: Eristalinus sepulchralis; assembly: GCA_944738645.1. Classification (NCBI taxonomy): domain Eukaryota; kingdom Metazoa; phylum Arthropoda; class Insecta; order Diptera; family Syrphidae; genus Eristalinus; species Eristalinus sepulchralis. The sequence continues at coordinate 7,086,376 of OX122886.1, read as the reverse complement.
GAGAAATATGATCTATTCATCTTCATTGCACAAAAGCAACATTCGGCCAATAACGCCCGTAATGGATGAGTTCTCAGATTTCCAGAAACGAGAAGCCCAACTGCAACACGTCTGTCAAGTGAGTATGGACAGCAAGATCTGCTTGGTTTCCAAAAACCGAATACTGAATTCGTGGCGAATATTCTGGCCAAACATCATCAAGTGCGTCGGACATAACAAGGCCCTCAAAGAACCAAAGGGGTCCAAGAAGACTTGAAAACGGTGATTTCCCACATTCTGACTAGTTTTGTAGAAATGCCAGTTATAGGTGTGGAATGGAAAGGTGGTCTTAAATTCGACGAGAAGATAGTGGGTGTTGATTTGAATGTCTTGAGGCTCCTTCAGGATGTGCTTCAGTGTGATAATGTGATCTATCGTGAACTTCCCTCCCCCTGAAACCACTCTGAGAAGGACCTGTAAGATAGTGAAAAAACTTTTCAGGCTTTGACACAAAACGTCAGAAGGAATTCTTGTATGCGGTGTTAAAAAGTCTGGATCCTCAGTAGTTGAAGCTGTTCCTAAATGGATCAAGCTGAGGTTCTACTCATTTGTTAACTAAGTTTCGTCCAACTACGTCAGACTATGAGAAGACCATACTTAGTTGCAGTTTTTTTTTATCGATTTCCATATAGATCACGGTAGGGCAGACTAGCAAAAAAACAAATAACTGATCTTAAAGTTCAAAACGACTACGAATAGGTTTTAATACAAACAAAACAAAAAAAATAATTTTGCCAATTTGTCTATCGTGAACGGATCACATATTGAGGTGATGTCTTGTCTTGTCCTCGAAGCGCTGAATCTATCAAAATCAGCAACGACTCCTTCTTAGATTCAAGTCACAACAAGAACTCAAATCAGGCGTTCCCCTATCCAACCTCCCCCACCTCTGCTACAATCTCTGAAACAGTTTAAACCTAGGTTTCTTATTTTTAAGCCACCAATCCATATCAAATTCCACCGCCATCCGACTTTCCGTTGACTACCTTCGAGTGGGGAAGGAATGAAAAAAAAAACTAAAACTTCATCGCCATCACTCCATCAACCCTTCGGCAGCAACGCTTCGCTAAACCGCAACTGCATCCACAAAGACCCAACCCAACAAAAAAGCTGGGAAGCTAGACACAACAACTAAATCGAGTGACAGTTGATGGCGCGAGATGAGAGGACGACGACGACGACGACGACGATGGCAGCGAGATGACATTCTACGATTGTATTTCAGTATTTCACCATCAAACGACCGTTGGACTGCATGTACAGAGAACTAGAGGGAGAGGCGTGCCGGTGGACACAGCGAATTGAGATGCATAGATGTGTTTGCGGATGCAAATCAGTGTACGGTAGAGGCAAACGGTATCCAACGCATGCATGAAGGCGACACCAGGCACCAAACCACCAACGCCACCGCCGCCACCGCCACCGCCGCCACCGCCACCGCCATCGCCATCGCCATCGCCACCGCCAACAATGTGCTACTTATTCGAGCTGCGTTCGAAGCTAAAGCCTGTGACAGTCGTTCGAATGGAAAAAGTTTGCAGTTTTGGAATCTCAGGTTGACACGCTTGCTGAATCTGCGGTTTTTAGATCACAAACGGTAATTTTAGATCTGTGAGATGACATTCGCGTGACTGTGATGATTTCTATGGGCTTCTCTCTGCCGGCAGCGTGGCGTTGGTGGCTTGCTGCCACCGAGGAGGCGACAACGGTGTGGTGGTTTGCTGCATTGGCAGATATGTAGGCAAACGTGGAAACCTCAAAAGATGGCAGCTTGCCGGAGATGAGGTCGCCAGAGATGCCGAAAAGGAGATCAATTGAAGGGAAAGATGAGGAATAAGTGAAAAACGCTGATCCGGTGAGGACGTGGAGATATTTGAGGTACCGTACGATTGTCAAATGAAATTTACACATTTACATAGTTGTCTCCATTTTTTGTGTCTTGGCATTCGGTTTTTGAGATATGGGGGGATAAGGAAGGAAGTAGGAGTAAAATTTTAGTCAATTCTGAGAAATGTTCGGAAGAAAAGTGGGGCTAGGGGCTGTCTTCGGAGAAAAAACACGACGGGAAGACGTGATTTATAAATGGGATGGAAATTGAATGCAGTTTCTGTTGTCAACGAGTTCGAAACTTGAGCCAATTTGCGATAACTTGAACGAGGTGTAGGTTAAGGACACAAGCTCTGACACAAAATCTGAAGCGAAGTCTTAAGACTCTTCGATTGGGATCTGAAATTGAGAGAAATGGCATAATTTTGGAAAAAAACTTGATGAAAGCTACGGTTTTAACGAGATGGAAGGGACAAAGGAGAAATTTAATGTAACTTGTGTCTAGAAGAGATCTGGAACATCTGAAAATAGGTCTCTTTTCGGGACGTGATTCATGATCTAGTACTCTTATGTCAAATTGTACAGCTTCAGGACAGGATCCATGATCCTGAAGACATGGGCTTACATAATTTTGTTTTTTCTGAGAACATATGTTTTCAAAGTGAGGTTAAGTACATCATTTAATAAAAAAGGAACCTTGTTGGAGCATTCAAACCTTGTTCAAGCTCTGGAAACAGTTTTGACTCATTTTTTAAGCGAGGACCTCAAATAAAATCATATTTCTATTAATTTGCCAATTTTGGGACACATTTTCAGGTAAAAGTGAGGTTAAGGAGTATTTTCAGACAAACTAAGGTGTGATCCAAATCCTAGAGGAGAATCTCATGAAGTGTCTACATGAAACCCTTATGAAACGTTTATCTATTCCGAGAAATACGAGTTTTTGAACAGAAATTGAGGATAAGACCGTTTTCGGTTAATAATTTAAGGATGGGAGAATTTAATTCATAAGCCGAGTAAAACATTTAGAAAATGCATTCTGAGGCACCTAATCTGGAATGACCTGTTATGCCATCTCTACAAATTTGCCACTTTTATCAACGAATTAGACCTTAAATTGAGGTTAGAAACGATTTTCGTCCAAAATATACAAAAGTGAGACCTAATTTCAGTCAAATTCATTGAATTTTCCATCAGCCAACCATGGTTGAGAAGTCCTCTAGTCCAAAACAACCACCGTATACTTCCAGGTGGACAATAAAGTTTGACATCTGTCAGATCTGCCACCTTCAATTCATTTTTCACCAAAAGAAAATGCGGAATGCCTCATGAAATTTCTTTTAAAGTCACTTTAAATTTTCACTCGTTCTCCTAACAACCCCTTTCCCCCTTCCCACAAACCACCTTCTTCTTCCTTCTGTTCACTGTCCAAATTTTCCAGCACAACATTTGCATACTTAATCGGGTCAATTCGTCACGTAAACCAAAAAAAAAAAAAAAGAAAACGAGGAACGAAAAGGAAAAATTACTTGAAATGAAAAGTAAAATACTTGCACAGGATCCTCTTGTCACACTTTAAGGCTCGCAAGGAATGAAACACACACACACACAGACACCCGCTTCAGAACACGTGCACACGTCCCTGGCACACCCAAACCCGAAATATTTGCACAGCCATTTTGAATTTCATCGGCACACCGGGAAGGATTCACTCAACACTCTTCGCCGTGTCCTTGTGTGCGCTGTGTGGGTGGATACGATGCCTTGGATTGGTTTCACTTCCCCACGACGAAACTTGCGCAGTAGATCCCCGAAGGATCCACCCTCGCATGCAGTCCAACAGACACGCACACACACACAGACACACGCAAAGACGTCGAAAAACCATTTCACTTGTGTCGCCGTCGTTGTCCGGCGAAACCAGAGTTCAAGAGTCTTACTGACTGAAATCCGATTGTGCTCCAGGGGGACACACACATCCGGAAACATGGACTTTTCCATTCATAAACTCGACCACGAGATGAATCGGACTCCGATCAGTGTCCTCGCCTTGCACACTGCCATCGTCGTCCGAGTAGCCGAAGTTGTCGTTGTCCACCGTCGTTGTCGTCATTGGCACGCTTTGGACTGGGAGGGTGGAGGAGGGAGCACTCGCATAAGTGGATTCCTTGGCATTATGTTGGATCTTAAAATGCTGCTCACCTTGTGTCGCCGAAGGAGGAGAAGGCGATGCGAGTGACGGTGGTCCGGTGGTAGCGGCGGCGTGGACTTGTATACAGTACATCTCGTGATGAAGCCGACCGACATTGAGTATCGGCAAGAGCGCGGCGGCAGCAACTGGCGGTGACTGGCATTGACTGCAGGCAACATGGACTGTAACCATGTTGGACGAGTTACGAATCGATCGATGTCACTAACCAGAGATGACGGATTTTCGTCTCATTTGGTCGAGATACCCGGCGACCACCTAGCGAGCTAAGCTACTTACGGTTGCGTTGCAGGAGTGCCTGTGCCTGTACCAGTGCCTGTGGCAGTTTAGTGCCAGTGCCGGTGACAATACATTGTTGTCGGCACGCCCGCCTGCAGGGGTTGGGATGGCTTGACGCAAGGTATGTTGCGTGCAGAGTTGCCATCCTAGGTCACAACCGAGTGCGAGCCATGCCATCGCTTCCAGTCTATTCGACCGCCCGCCACCGTCGCCAGAGAGAGAGAGAGACTCTAACCTCAAGTGACAGGTGAAGTCAAGGAAAACTAATGCCTCCGGCTAACGGTTTACCATAGAGCGAGGACGACGTGGACACGGTGTCCTTCCACCGGAGTATATGGTTGATTGAACCGAGCCCGAGAAGGGAGCAATTAAAGGTCCGTTCTCGGTATCAATATGGGTACGTCCTCAGACGATGACTGGCGAGACATCGCCGCACACAACATTCATAATTCGTAAGCATAACAACATCGGTTTGGCATACCGACGACGACAACGCTGCCACGGGGACAGTGCGCACAAACTGGCCATCGGGCGAAGGGCCAAAAGGGCCCCCTCCGCCCCCCGGAGAGGCCGAGAGGCAGAGAGGAGCCTGCATCCTCGTTGGAGCAGTCAGTGATTTTCTTGGCTAATTTAGCAATTTTTTGTTGTCATCGTCTGGAACTCTCTCCGGACACCGTTGTCGTCGCCGCTGGATGGGCACAAATTTGATTTTTTTTCCTGTTGGACTTTCGGGAGGAAGTTTAAGCGAGGGTTTTGGCAGAATCGATGGAGAATGGAAAAAGGCGACTGCTGCGGTCGATTGATTTCGTGGACGATGAGCGAATTAGACAGGTCCCGCGAAAGGCTGAGAATGGGAGAGAAGCGGAGAGAAAGAGATCAATCAGCTGAAAGTGGGGACATTGCGAAGCGATTCAAAAGAAATTCAAAAATTCATGGAAACGACAAGGTTTTCGGATATTCTGAGCGGTTTTCGAGGGAAATTTGGAAATTCAATGGAAGTGCAGTTTGTTACGTCAAAATGGTGTGGACGTGGAGCTGATGGATGGAGACCGCTGGCACGCGGCAACAAAGAGAAAGGAAATCTCAAAAATGATAGAAAATGTCGTATGAGATAGGAATGTAGAACAGTCAGAAGATGGATGCGAAAGAAGACAACTTGAAGTGACTCAGGAGACTTTGAAAAATATCCTGGGAGAACATAAACAGACTTGATACTTAAGGAAGGTACCTTAACAAAGTAAAACAAGGCAAGGAAAGGTCCAGAATATTTTTGGGGTTTGGGAAAGAGTTCCGAAATGGCAAAAATCTCGACTAAAATTGTGGTTAGATTGCTCCACAGCTTATGGTCCTATGTATGATCACCTTAAATCATCAGCTCCTGGATTAGTAGAGTCTTTAGCGAGTTCAAACCAAAGCCACGTCAAGTTATCAGCGAAAGACTGAGTTTTTGTGAGGTACGAGAAACTGACTGTCTATCCGCGACAAACAACTGGCACACAGTTCAAGCCGTTTGTGCGGACACTCAAGTCGGTACAATGATCGCATAAGGATGCGTTTCATCTGTCATGTTTAAAAGTGGAGTTTTTTTGCCCTGTGGAGGCCCAAAAAATGTCCTTGACTATCAAAGGTGGTATGTCAAGGGCGCATTTTCGGCTCGTAGTGATGGTGCGCTCTTAATGGACAACATTCGCGCCTACGTCATCCTTGTATACTTCGTGTTGAACTTCAGTAATGGCGTCGGCAGCACTATTACCAAAAAAACGAGAAACCGATTGCATTTTTGTCCCAGAAGTTTAATTCAATTTAATCTGCGAAATTACAGCCTTGAGTGCTATGTGGCCGTTCTAGACTGGTAATGAAGAAGTTCAGGGTCTATGTGGAAGGCCAGTCCTTTACTTTAATCACGAGTTATGACAATTTGAAGCTTAGGCCATAACTCCTGAAGATGGATTGACAACGAGGGCAACGATAGGAGTCAAGGGAATGGAGTGTCTTGACATCGAAGCCTCTGATGACTGGGATATTTCCCTTCCCTAAGTAAGACGAGGACTAAGCATTGAGCTCTATAATTAGTGTATACGAAATCAATGATGGAGCCAAAGTCAATTTTGTGGCTGCTACCAGACCCAGATTTTGAGGGAACTCTACTGGTAGTTACAGCTTAACCAGAGGCTATATTCTGGTGCCACGAGAGGTCAGGAGCTCCAAGAACTTCAGATTCAGCTTGACCGTGTGGTTGGCTGCCTTGTGGGAGTATCGTGGTGGTTGTGGCTTAAAACCCAATATCGCGGTCAGAGTCGAGGTTAGTGTACTATGCTGACTGGTTTGAAATGGGTTGTTTACCCTACTAATTCAGATCAGGCAGTTAAGGGACTTTCCTGGCTCAAGGTGGAGTTGCATTTTCAACCGGGTGCTGCGACCGGCAAAGGTTTTAGAAATGTCTCGCTGCATCCCAAGGTGGGGTGGTTGTCTCCAAGAATGATATCATTTGGGTCTTGGGTAGGTAAGGCGTATAGTCTTGCGGTATCTGCCTGTAACATAAGCCATCGGCCGGTGATCACGTAAAACCAAATCCCACATCTATCTCAGACTGGTGAAATTTGGGAAACTTTTCGTAGAAAATCAGCACTCCTTGTGTGGTGTCAGAAATTTAAAAGAAAAAGAGCCATTAAACGTCCAAATTGAATGCTTAGTAAAGAAGTCGAATCTGGGTCCAAAAGCGTGTGGGTCGACGCACTTATCTACTAAGAAACGTCCACCACGACGCCCCCCCCACCCCTCCTGGCAACCGATTCTCCAAAAATGCCTTTCTGTCTATGGATTTAGAGTAAGTTGGTAGCTTTCTTATATAAGGGTTCATAGAGAAAAGAATACGCTATGCTATTGTTTGAAGTGGGCTCTCTGGCTTAATAATAATTGAGTGGCACTACAGACAGTGTTGTCAGCGGCTCGAAGGAGGTGGTGCCGTGAAAAATTCAATCGAATCGAACCTGAACCTTCCGCGTGAGAGTCGTTGCACTTACTCAATACGCCACGGTGACCACTCTGGCTTGGCAGTCTGATTTTTAATCATTTCTTGGGACTTTTTTATAAGAACCAATGAAAAGATAGAACTTTGAAATGCTTATGCATTTTTTTGTTAGTGTTTCGAGTACTGCAAAACCATTTAGTGTTAAATGTAACACATCCTTGAATTGTAAAGGCAAGAAAAGGGGAGAGGTGCAAGTGTATGGCAAGCATAATAAGGCAAACTTCAGTGAAACAATTCCATTTTCTTGACCTCTTTCCTCTCTCATTGAATGATGAAGGTGCTGGCCTCAAAAAAACAAAGATTTCTTTTACGAAATAAGATGGATAATAAAACAGGAATAAGAGTGCTGCAGTATTTTTAACCTTAAACATTTTGATCACAACCAAACTGTCTGTGCTCTAGAGACACCTTGTATGGACGGACATCCCTGTACGAGATCAACTGATTAGCTATGTGAAACCACAAGAAAAAACATCACTTTAATCTGTAAGTGGTTATACATGGAACGGACAAATGAAAAGAGAATTTTGGAAACAAGGTGTTTAAGAGGCCCCGGACCAAAAATTTCGAACTTTATGCCATTTTTTTTATTTCGGCGACACAACTCAGCACAAGGGTATTGACCATTCCTTGATTCAAGCTGAACTGGCTGGTATAAGCTTAAAGTGAGTCGATTAAGCCATTCTCGATACATGATGAAGAAAGGCTTAAAAAAAGAAGTCTTAAGAGCTAAGTTAAGTTAAAAATTGTGCGCATTGAGATCAGAGGCTGGCCCATTTCAACAACTGTCTCTTGAAAAATCACTTTACCACTGCATTCTACATATTTTAAGGATGTATGCAACAAAAAAGTCCATCAATCTATGAAACTCTTGTAAAGGACTAGAACTTCGTGGAAAAAGACGTTTTTTTTGTGAATTATTTGTGGTTATTTGCTCATCATTTGAGAGTTAATATTTCATCTAAGAAAATTCTCCTTGAGGATGCGGACAGAATGGAGTCGGCAGTTCCTGAATTACCCATAATCCTGAAATCATAAAATTTTTAAGAACTTCCCCCAAAATTAATGCAGCTTGCATTGTCGCTTTCCGTGCCTTTCCCGACTCTAAGAAGGGGCTTTAGAGGAAGACAACACGCCATGCTCCTCTGAAATATTCGTTCAGGATTTCGTTTCTGGGACCCGGCATCATTCTCTCCCTGGAGTTTGTCCTTAATCTTTTTGGCAGCCGAATGAGTCATTTCGACTACTGTCGGTAATTCGAGCAACTAACGCGCTCTTTTTCTTTTGACACCATTGGCGATGTGAATCGTCATACATAACTTGACAATTTCTTGAAGCAGTCACTTAGATACTGTACCTAATCGGTTGTAATCTAGCAACAAGCACACTAAAACTCTCTTCAGTCAAGAGTTCAGCTCAAAACGCCGTGAACCCTTCTGCAAAACTCAACATCACACAAATCAAAAGTGTAGTACACATAAAGAGACACAATTCCATCCATCACTTCACTGCAACAGAATTCAAAGAACTTTCCGTCAATGTGTAGAAAACCCACAAGAACGTAAAATGACCTCGAATTCAAGGCTTTCAAATCGCCGAAGAGCCGATGAATTCATTGACTTTTCCTCCCACTCAACTTACAATCAATTCTCAACTCAAACGCACATCATCCTGTTTTTTTTTTATGAAAACTTCTGCTCCACTCCCACCCAAGAGGGATACTCCCACCTCCATTGTGAAAGCGAAGACCCACCACAAATGCGCAAATTGTCGTCCACTCATACACAGTCGTTCGCGTTTTCATGAATGGCAGCACACAGCACTCCGTCTGTGGTGGTGTCGCTCCCTTCTCAAGCGCGCCGACAAGCCATACGTACATCTCATAGATAGACGTGAGTGTGTTATGTGCTTTGCAAACTTCAACGCCCTAACAACACAAGTACGGCCGGCGCACAAACAAAGGCAGGACACGCCGCCGCGCCGCAATCACACAAGATCATTGTCATCGGCCAAAGCTTGAGGTACACATTCACTGTCGTCGTCGTCGGTCGGCGCTAGACATTCACTCAATCGCTCAGTTGCGTGTGTACACCCTGCTTTTCGCACCCTAGACGCATCAGCTCTCTCGCCTTCTGGTTCGCTTTGTCGTTCGCTTGATCGTTTTGTGATTGACCACAGCCAGCAGCAGCGAGCAGTATTGACCCGGCTTGTCAGGCTCGTCTGGAAAGTATTCACATCGCGGCGGTAGTTTCCGCTGTCTGTGCGTTCAATTGTTTCGCGTTTGTTCCGCTGTCCGGTGCGGTTCTTCGATGCTGTCGTACCCTCCCGATGATTAATTCATCCTCGAGGACGTTGTGCATCCAGCGACGGGTTTTGCGCGCTCTCTCGCTCGCTCTCTTAATCGCTATGCATGTCGCCAGTATTTAGTTAAATTAATCAAAAAAAAAAAAAACAAACAACGCGTAATACAACCACAACAGAGCCGACAACGACACCAAGAGCAATGATGACACACTTGTTCCTTGAACGGAACGGGAATTAATTGATGACACGCTCTCCCACCACCGCCATAGCCGCCAACGGCAGCGTCACCGCTGCACTCCGCCATCCGTCCGCGTCGTCGATCGCGGGCCTGACAAATTGAGTGCTGCATTTCAAAATACGGATCGTTTTTCAAAACTCCTCTGACAGCGAGCAGCATTCCCGAGTGAAGTAAGTGTCAATGTGGGTCATTTGTTGCTTGACGTAATCAGGCGCAGAGTTCGCCTGTTGTGTCGTGTGTGCGTTTTTCTGTGTGTTCTTCCGCTTCTCTCTCTCTGTGTGTTTCGGAAGTTGACGTTACGTAATGTGAACAGTCATTCGAATATTTAATTTGCGTTCATTTCTGTTTGCGTGTTTTTTTTGCAGTGAATGAGAGTGATTTGATTTTGCCGTCGGTAAAGTGGAGTTTTTCGATTGGAGGAGGAAAATGTTGACAAGTGCCTTAGGATTCACTGAAGTGTGATCTTGAAGAGCGTTTTCGGAAGATCTGAAATTGAGAACCCATTGATTGAGGATTAATCAAGTGATTTGAAGTTTCGATTGAAAAGTCAAAATTGACGTGACGGAGGAGGCGTTAGGTGACAGGTGTAATATGTTGTATAATGTACCCTGCTATAACAACTTTTCAACGCTGGATTACTACAAGGTTTGTTTAGTTTGATTTAAAATGAATGTGTGATGTCAAAATGATACGTTTCTCCATTGATTGAGTTCCTTCTAGAATATGTGCTGAATGCTAAAGTTCGAAGTAAAGTTTGCCTAATTTGAGCTAAAGTTAAAAGATGGCTTACATGTTCTTTTGGACTTTTGCTTAAGTCTTTTTGACAGGTATACAACAAGTTTGAAAAAGCGGAAGTGTGCGCTGTTTGTTTGATTAAGTGTTTTTTTTTTTATAAAGAAGTTGCTTTTGAATTCACAGCTTTTCTTAATTTTTCGAGAATGTCATCTTGACACTTCCACAATGCAATTTAAGCTGCAATTTTTCGAGACTTGGATTACTGAATGCTTGTATAATAAGATCCAAGGCAGACGCAGTTGTCAATTTGAGAGTTTTTGTTCATTTTTCAATTATATCATTTTGACATTTTCAAAATGTACTTTGAGTTGTTGCTCTGTTTTCATAAATATACATTATCGACTTGTCTAGAATGGACATTTTCTGTGTCCAGCAAGACATCAGATAAACCAGAAATTCGTTTTCCACATCTCGACTTTCAACAGGCTCCAGTTTCATTGTCAGTTTGACAATACTTTGAGTTCTTCCAAAATGTCGGTCGATATAAATTTGAATAGAGATCTTTCAAATTTGTTTTAAACCTTTTCCAAAGGTCTCGAAAATGGGCACATTGTGTCACAGAAAAATCAAAATGGAGTCCAAACGTACGACTTTGGTTAAAACTCATTGAAAACTTGTTCAAAATGAATAACCAGACAGTTTAAAGTCGCACTTATTGCAAGAGTCAACATTTCCTGTGCCTGTAACTTAACTGTAAGTTTGCCTGTCGAAACATATGATGTAGAAAAATGGCATTTTCTCTGTTTCTGTGGAATATGTCAATTGATTTTCATGCAAAGACTTCAGAAGAGCTGTAAGAAAAGTCAAATTGTGATTTCATGAGTGACAAAATGACGTCTGGGCAAATGTCTTCCAATTCCTTACTCACTTAAACTGGCCAAAAGGCGGCTTATAGAAGGTCTGAAACTGGACTAGGACTGTCCGTGGCGGTCCTGGGAACATTTCTTTTAGTCATTAAGACCAAGCTGCCTTGCATTCGCGTTGACTTGGTCTTTGTGTTGGGCATTCGGTCTTGTTTTTGTCGAATCTGAAAGCTTAAATTAAAAGACGTTTTTCTTAAAATGGCCAAGACTGTGACGAAGACAGTGTCGAAGACTGTCGCCAAGACTGTGGCCAAGACTGAGGTGAAGACTGTGGCCAACACTGTGGCGAAGACTGTGGCCAAGATTGTGGCCAAGACTGTGGAGAAGACGGTAGCGAAGACTGTGACAAAGGCTGTGGTGAAGACTGTGGCCAAGACTGTGGCCAAGACTGTGGCCAAGACTTAGGTGAAGACTGTGGCTAACACTGTGGCGAAGACTGTGGCCAAGATTGTGGCCAAGACTGTGGACAAAACTGTGACGAAGACTGTTGCCAAGACTGTGGCCAAGATTGTGGCCAAGACTGTGGACAAAACTGTGACGAAGACTGTTGCCAAGACTGTGGCCAAGACTGTGGAGAAGACTGCGGCCAAGATTGTGGAGAAGACTGTGGCAAAGACTGTGGACAAGACTGTTCTAAGACTGTGGACAAGATTGTGGACAAGACTGTGGCGAAGAATGTGGCGAAGGCTGTGGCCAAGACTGTGGCGAAGATTGTGGCCAAGACTGTAACGAAGACTGTAGCCAAGACTTTAACTCCATTCACATTTTTTTTAAAGACTACGCACTTGTGTCTCATTCTTCTTTTCCCTTCTATGCATACAGGACCATAGTCCTAAAGAAGAATGTTTCATTGGTGCATTCCCAGAAATTTTAGCCTCCTCTCTTGCTAAAAGCCATCAGGCTCCTCACTACTTAAATGCAGAAAGACACGGTGTCTTCTGTTTGATGTTATTTGTTGTTCAATTCGGTAGTTTCAATCCTCGCTGTTTCAAAAGACCTCAATTGCATCGATTATTAAGGGGTCATTCAACGTTGAATCTCCATAAAGACTTCGCAAAGTTAAAGCTTCCAGTTGTCAAATTTCGTCCCTGGCGGTAAGATTGGTGGGTAGGTCTTGCGTTAATAGCTTATGCTCCGCTTTGTCCTTTCATTTCCAAACGAACTTGTTACCTTTGTTCTTCAGTCGCGAGGCTTCTAGAACTGTTTACTGAGAATAAGTAACGATGTCGTCTCTTGGAAAACTGCCTAAAGACACTCTTGGAAGAGCGATCATCTTAATGTTTAAAGTGTAATCAATTACAAGGGCTGTGGTTTCTTGCTTTTTGAAACAAAGCATCAGCAGACACTTGGCAAAATCATCCAACACTTGGAAAATACAGTTCAATGCAGGTATGTTCAGAAATGGAGTTTCTGATGTCGTTGTCGAGAATTCAAAAGTCGTCAAATTAATTGGAGGATATTTCTCACAATCACAGGATATTTCTCACATAGAGCACAAGAGGAAGAAAAGAGGGAAATCTAGATCAATCCCATGATTCACCTAGGCCTGATCTAAATTTCCCTCTTTCAGTTTTCGAACGACAAGTGATGGTTATCTCAGTTTTTGCTTGAGTGCTCTGTTCTGCCAAATAATTGAAGTCTCAAAGACGGATGGTGATGGATTTTGATACAAAAACTTAGATTCTCTATGAAAAATCAGAACCCAATCCTTATCAGCAGCCATTTCCACGACAATTTCTAAAAAAAAAAACATTTTTTTCCCATCACAGCCTCCTGCAACAAGTGTCTCCTTCACACACCTCTCAAGCCTCACATTCCCGACATCTCTCAACGGCCCTCCTTCTTCCCCATTGTTAAGAAAAAAAAAAGTCCATTCAGAATCTATTCAAAAAACCTGCAAAATACCTTCTCTCATCGTTTCAATAAATCCCCCCATTGTTCGCTTCTTATCTGCGATCGCCCATTTAAACTGCAACACAGTTCAGTGCCGCCAGGCTACTGTCCTGCCGGTTAGATGAGAACCTCGTTCGTGACTACTTGTGGAATTCCCATCTGGAGCCGATCTCACCTCCTCCATGATGCATCTATCGTGATTCCCCCGGCGCACACAGGAAGTCACTCAGAATCACGATGAAGAGCGCTGCAACGCACACCTTTCGCTGTCTACTTCAAACAACAATAGACACTTCTCCTCCTGAGGACTGCTGAGGACTGCTGAGCACTTCTGAGGGGTGCTCTGAAGGGCTCTCCATCGCCAAGTCAAGGTGTACGCGATTTCGTTTGCGATCATCAGGGAGCACGAAGCACGTTGCTCGCTCTTCTTCACCCCTATCGGCGGCGGTGATGGTGATGATAAATGTTTACATTTCCACACTCGTCAGCGTCATCAGTGCGTCGTCATCTTAGATAGAAGGCTTATGAGCGAGGATTATGAGGTACTTGGGCGCGTTGTGCCATGTGATTGGTGATATGAAACACTTGATAAGTGTGTGCTTCTGCGGGCACGCTCCTAAGACGGATGGGATGGTGGAAGTTGTTTGCACTTGGGAGGCTCTTGAAGACGGATGTGAAATGAATGATGGAGTGGAAACGATGCGGCCCAAGGTGTCGAAACTGAGTCTGTATGATGAAATAGAAAAGTGTCTAGGGCTTACTAACAATTGGAAAGCCGCAGAGCAGTTGTTCTCCGTGCTAAGCAAAAGGGATTGATGTGAGCTCTGCAGGACTTCATTTTGAACAACGTGCCCTGAAATCATAGATCTAGGCCCTAGTCCTCATTAAGATTCAACGATCTGTCAAGAAGCCATTGGAAGTTGAAGTTTGTGAAGCTCCCCTTACAGCAAACTTCCCATCAGAAGACGAAGAAATATAATTCAAGTCCTAGTCAGCAGTCTCATCCGCAGATTACCAAAAAGGACATTAAATGTGATTGAAATTCGCAAAAAAATGGACAATGCATGTCAAAAACGTCCATCCCCAGATCAAATCAGTTGCCCTCGTTCAAATGAAATAATGACCCTTAACAGGCTCTTCATCCTGGCAAATATTTGCCAGGAAATCCCGAGTAGAAGTGCCACTAATGGACTCAAATCCAGTTCACAATCGAACAGAGATAACCATCACTTGTCATTCGAAACCTGAATGAGGGAAATCTAACTCAGGCCGAAGTGCGTCGGCGCTGCGATCCCCTCCCAGAGGAATGTCCTTCCGTCTAATCACATAATCACCGAACGATTTCCCTTCGATCATGCGACAAATTAGGTTGCAATCCATCAACAGAGCACGATACCTGGCCCAGGGAGATGTTCTTTTGTGTGTGAGTCCGATGTCACATTCCGATAAAACTCACACAAGCGCAGGGAGACAGCGTCTTCTCTGTCAAGGAATGTTTACGAAAATCTCGACTTGACTTCGTCCTATAAGCGGATGTTCAAGTGGTATACTCGTATCTGGACGTCCTCAAACCGGGGCTTGATTGAAAGCGTTGAAAAATCCGGATTAGGATAGAGGCACTGAGGAGGACGGCAGTTAATCCTGAAAAAGGACTCAAGGCTGTATCTGCTTTGGGTGCGGATGGCGATCTGACTGTCTGAGAGGATGGAAGAGAGACTTTGTTGTGCGGATGCACGTGCGAGTGTTTACAGTCTGATCTGGTGTTTAAGGGCACGAGGAGAATGACATTCGCCGGTGGAGAGCTTACGTTAATGCTCATGGCAAGAGAAGGGCTTAGAATTGTTTTGGAAAGATTAGCGCTTATGGTGATGGAAGAAGGGACAAATATGTAAACAGGTTTTGAGGAGGAGATAACGGAGCGATAATTTGGAACCAAGACAAGGATGAAGAATATTTGTACTTTGAGAGCAGCCAATGGCCGATGATGGAGTCAGGGAACAAGGAATAGTTGGAATTCCATAGGGGTATGATAGTAAGCCTTAAAAATTCCATTTTTCTGAATCAATGAGAATTCCGTAGGGCTACAATTTTCTGGCAAATTTGTAGTCTCGCAGATTAAAAAAGCAAAAAGTATCAGAAATTGAAAAATGCACACAATTTTGGAATTTCTGACACGTTTTGGACATTCCCATACTTTTGGGCATCCACAATTTTGGGCACCCACAATTTTGGACTTCCACAGTTTTGGACATTCACAATTTTGGACAAGATACAAGATGTTATGGAATTTTGAGGAATTCAAAATTTAAGGCCATTTTTGAATGTTCAGAATTTTCGTGATTTCATACATTTGGTGCATTTAGTGCATTTCTGACTTTTTGACACTTCGCAATGCTAGACACCATTGTGTACACGATGTCATGGGATTTTGGAGAATTCAGTGTTTAGGCCTCTAAGGGCTAGTTTATGTCCATTTTAGATTTTTCCAAATTACGGGATTTCGGAAATTTCATTTTCTGAATTTTCACATTTTTAGACATACTTGAATATGTGAATATGAGAGAGAGAGAGAGAGAGAGACATTTGGAAATTTTTGTCATTCTCGACATATGTAAGAGAGAGACACATTTGTCAATTTTGGGCCCCCAAGGACTATAAATTTTAAGATTTTCGAAATTTTCGATTTTTTGACATTCCTGGGTTTGAGAGAGAAGGAAAGAGAGATTTGGAAAATTTTGTCAATTCCGAATATGAAAAAGAGGAAGACATTTGGTAATTTTAAGTCATTTTTGACATTCCTAGATATGAGGTTGAGAGAGCGAGAGACATTTGGTAATCCCTTAATTTTTGACATTTTTTAGTTTTGTGATTTTAAATACTTTGAAACTTTTGTCATTTTAGTCCTCTTAGGATTTCCGACACATTGGAATACTGGACACTACTGGAGTTATAACTTTTTAAGACTTTAAGGACAAGATCACGACAGATTTTGTGAACTTATACATTTAAGACCATTTAAAAGCCGCCACGATTTCGTCATGTCGTGGCTTACGTTACTTACGATATTTTTTAAAATTGGGCGTTTTTAAGATCCTGACATCTTACCTTTTCAGAATTGGAACTTTAAGAGCCTCGAGCACTTCACCATTTCATTTCGCCACACGTGGTACCCCAAATCATCGCTTCTCGTACGTCACCCATTCGCGACCACAAATTTTACTCCTTTACTCTAGCCTTGTCTTTCCTTTTGACAGATTGCTCCAGATGGACGAAAACTCGTTAAATTCTCCAGAACCCTTTTGCAAGTGACAGTGAATTCATTCTGGTCATCGGTACCAGCATAAGATTCTCACATGCAGGCGGCTCACTTCGGCCACGTTCACGATGCAACCATCCAATGTGGTCCCTATGTCATTGTTTGTTTTGAAGTAAAACAAAAAAACAACACAAAATAAAACCCACCAAACATCGAAGGATTAAGGATCTCCTCCCTCCCTCCGTCCCTCTCGCCATGACTGCATCTCAGCTTGAAGCCAATTGATTGCACAATTTTCCAGACCGCCCGCACATCATCATCAGCGACAGCGGCGGCGGCGGACCAGCAGTTGTTCATTTCTGGTTGCACACCGTGTGCACGCCTGCTGAGCGCATCATCCTTGACTCCTCCATCCAGTTTCACGTCGTTCCTTTGTCCTTTTTCAGGATTATGCACTCGTTCACCAAAAAGACACACAAAAAACCACAAAGACCAACGTCTTAGGACGCACTCAGCCGAAAGAGGAGATCATACGCCTGCGTGCTACTGTCCGGAGAGGAGGCCTCACCTTTTGTGCGAATCTGTCAGCGAGACAGTTGAGGATCATCCTAATGGCGTTTCGGTGTTATCCACGCTGACATGGGCCCGCCGAGGCACTGAGATTTCTGGGTCACAGACGCAAACACACTTGATTGACAGTCGTGCGTCCATCTCCTCGTTCGATTGCAGTCCCGGAGAGTTTGTTTTCCGAATTCATTATCACAACACAAACAGAACCCTTAACCGCTGCGGAAAAGCACAATCAACGCAATGAGTGAGCGGGAGAGAGAGAGAGCGACGGAGGAGGATTATCCTTGTTGGCGTGGTGAATTGCAGGCAACACACTCGTACCTGTATGCGAATCGGATGCCAAGGGCTGTCAGCATTGTTTGCTGTTTGTTTCGCACAAAAAAGGATCTCCGATTTCACAGTGCGAGGCTTGCAATCAAAAACGGTTACCTAGGCAGCCCGAGCGAACCGAGTGCTTCTTCAGTCCGCTGGTGATGCTGCTGCCGGTGCTGGGGTGGAGATTGCCTTGCAACCGTGTCGAGAACGGGAGAAAATGGAATCAGCAGGGGGCTTGGGGGAGACGAAAGTTCGTTTTCAATTCAATTAGACAGTTGGCATGGGTACCGGGGGAGGATGATGATGTTGTCTCCTGCGCTGCTGCTATGCTGCCGTCAAGGCTCGTGAATGTGTAAGAGGATCCGTAAACTCATTACTTTCCCAAATTGAAACAAATGTTTGCGTCTTCCTCCGCTTTCTTTTTTCGAAATTGCTTTTGGCGGATGTTGAGTGTAAAGTTAACTCTTTGGAAGGGAGAAGGTTCCGCTGTGACACACGAGGAAAGTCCATTTCGGCAGATTTCCTCAAGCTGGGTCAGAGAACAACCACATCCCTCCTGGTCATCACAAACGGCCATTAGCTGCCCGCAAAATGAGCAACAGCCAACCGCTTGAAAGTGCCTCGTCTCACACGGTCTCCGGCTGCGGGATGCAATCGGGCGGACGCTGCAGGAGGAAAATGCACCTCGCCCCCGGCAAATGGCTGAGTCGATCATCCATTGTTACCCACAGTGCGGATGGTCTCTTTTTTCCCTCGAAGAAAACAGAGAAACGAGGACGCTCAGCTCAACAACAATAGAGCACACACAACGCAGCATCCAGCCAACCACACCAGCCATTGCTGAAGTCCTTGCCACGATGTTTGGGTCATGACGACTACGCTGATGATGATGACGACGGGGGAACACACATTTTGTGGTCTCAAATTACACATAAAATCGTCGTCCTTCTTTTTCTGCGGCCTTTCATGCATACAGCGGCTTTGGCAAATGTGAATTAAGCAGGCAGCCAAGTGGTATGTGAGGGGTTGTTGTGGTGGTGTGTGTGTGGCTGAGTGAATCCTCGTGATCGCCGTGCTGGGATGGGCAACAATGAGGGAGCTCTATGAATAAAAGATTTTTCCATTTTTTTGATTTGTGTGCACGGTAAGGATGGGCTTCGGTCGGAAAGGATCTCTGTCTGATTTGATGATGTGGCGCGTTCGAATTTGGAAGTGAGCAGCTACTGGAATTTGAAAGAGACTGCTGAAGGGATAAACGTGTGAATTTGTGGATTGTTCATTCGATGGAGTTTACTGTTAAATGTGACAAAGGCCAGCGGAGGTGAATGAGGAAATTGTTGTTTGCCTCGATGGAGGTGAGCAAGATGGGAAATTAATTAGAGGATGGTTTGTTGATTGCAAGCTAAGTTGTAGACATCAGTCTTGTTGGTTTTAGTGACAGGAAATACTGGTACCAAGCTTCCAACTGTTTGGTTTGTGGTTGTTTGGAATATTGGACCAAGACCACTCCAAGAAGGAGCTGCTCAGTTAGAAGTTTGGTATTTTTGAACAACGTTCAATCGACGTTCAATTCAAATATTGAATCTAGGACCTCCGACGAGTCAGTCGACACCCAATGCGTCAGCGGTCACGAGAGTCAAACAAAGGGTGGCCCAACCAAAGTGCACGAAGACAATTGTAAATGAAACAAAAAGTAATCCTTATATTTGTGATTTTGACAGAAGTCTCTATGACAATTACGTGTGAAACAAAATATCGGCCGAATGCTAGTCACAGCTTGGGTGGCGTACCTCAATCCGATGGTCCAAAGTTTTAATGACTCTGAGACATATTTGAGTTTCAATGTAGTGGAGTGGACCTGGGCCTCAACCAACATGCCTCTCTAGCCAGCACGATCTTTCTCCAGCTGCTCACTCCAAGTTCGTTGAGGTCCTTTTCCACTTGTGTGCGCCACCTTAGCCTAGGCCATCCTCTGTTGCGTTGTCCCAATGGCCCAGATTCGAAGACTTTTCGGGATGGAGCAGTGGTGCTCATTCACTCTACATGGCTTAGGCATCTTAAGCGTTGTATCCGAAGACGCTTGACCAGGCGCATGTCGCAGTACAGCTCATACAGTTCGTGGTTGAATCTTCTCCTCCAGATGCCATTAACACAAACAGGACCAAAAATCGCACGCAAGACTTTTCTCTCGAAAAGACTTGGGCTTCCTAATCCGCTTGTAGAAGCGTCCACGTTTCTTAACCGTTAAGGAGGACGGACTGGGATGATCAAGCTGTTGTACAAAACAGGTTTAGTCCTTCGAGAGAGGGCTCTATTACTCAATCGCCTCTTGAGCCCAAAGAAGCAGCGACTGGCAAGAGTGATTCTGCGTTTGATTTCGATACTGGTGTTGTCGTTCCTATTTACCGCGAAGCCAATGTAGACGAAGCTCTGCTGCCTAGTGTGATGCTCTGTCCGAGACGTCGATGTTGTGTGTCCTTCCTTGGTGAAAGCATGTACTTCGTTTCGCCCTCATTAACCACCAGACGACCCATTGAAGGCACTTCTGCTTCAATGCAAACAAACATCTCATTGACGGCTCGCTGTGTTCGTCCAATCACGTCAAAGTCGTTGGCGTAAGCTAACAGTTGAAGGGACTTTTGTAAAATCATGCCTCTTGGTTGTGAGTTGCGCAGGATCTTCTCAAGAATGATGTTAAAGAAGTCAGAAGATAGTGCGTCGCCTTGTCTACAACCATGTTCAACATTGAAGGTCTCGGTGAGTTCGTTCCCGACCTTGACGGAACAATGTCAATAATATGCCGAATCTCATCTTTAAACTCATGAATTGTGCCTGGCCTCAAGTCATGGCCAATTAACATGACCATGACTTGAGATATCTTGCGCTTACGTTGGATGTGCAAATCCTATTGGATCCATGTCTTCAATTTCTGGTCACAAGAAGTCTGTTTTCATCACTTGGTAGCGAACACCATTCACGGCAACAGCCTGGGCGACCTCATTTTCGAAGATGTTCAGCTCGTTGATGCAGTCAGCCCAAACGGTCACTCTTTGATGATCCTTCGGCTTTTCAGCAATCACTCGTGGATTCTCATTTGCCCAATCGTGGCAATTCTGCCCGTTAACGAATTCTCTGAGGTGCAAGTGGCTTTGAATTTTATGTATCTTGTATCCATTGAATTTTATACGCCTTTACGTAAAATACGCCAAATTGTCAAATAAGCCAAGCCAAGCTGCTGATAACGACGACAAATCGATTTGTCGCAGTCTTCCCGTAAACTTTCAGCTACAGCCGCTAGAATCTCTTCACTAAGTGCTGGTCTCACTAGTAGAGTATCGTCGACTAATGGAAACTGAGACTGAGATTTGCAAAGGCTATTGACAATAGTGGGTGCAGTAGGACGGTTACGCGCTCCGCAACTTTCCCGAATTGCACGAAAAATATTTCATTTAGAACGCTGAATTTTGTAGTATAGCTGAACAATTTGGAGACGCTGTTGTGATGTGAGTCTTTTCAAGATGACTTGCCAAACGATACTGCACAAAAGTGATACAGCAGTTTGATAGAAGTCACATGTGATCTGTCATAAAAGTCAATTGAAAATCAAACTTCACGATGAATTACGTGACATAAAACTGCGTTTGAGTCAATTCACACACTGACCGTTCAAGGTTCGATTTTGGGAACACCTCACATTTTTTCAAAGCAGCACCTCTTTCGATTTCGAAGAGTACTGACTGTCTCTGAAAAGCTTTTCAAATGAAAATCATTCTTTCAAAAAGAAGAGAAGACTGGAATCCCGGTCAAACACTTGCTGAAGTCAGCCGCTCAATAAACGATAATCCGTCAAACGCAACATCGGGTACGTGTTCCCTTCAAATGATCCCGCAAAACCCATACAAAAGCGTTCCATAACAGATTTCAGTTTAGCCGGTAGTCTAAAGGCTTGGCTACCAGCCGACATGTTTGATGAATAAAGTCCAACATTGAAATTCAAAATCCTGAAGGAATGTAAACAAAATGAAATAAAGATTAAAATAAGAGGATTTCCGGCCAACTCAAGACCCTACAACAGCCCTCGTTGTATCATAAATATTTGTCTCCAAATTTCCAGACTTTCGTTTGACAGCACTTGAAGCCAAAGAACACAGATGTCAGCTCACCGTCTTAACCTTCGCATCGTCCTTCCATAAATACTACAAAACGCATATTTCTGTTCTGTACAAACTCTCAGTCACTTAAAAATTCTCCACCCATCGACTGATCTTCAAAGAAATCATCATGCTCACAAGCTCACCCGCTTTGGCTTCAGTCAGCCCACACAGCCGCAAAGCCGCCAACTCCAAAGCTTATCAAAGCCGCCACCAAAAGAACGGAACCAAAAATAAATTCCATTGCACTGCACTTCCCATCCACTCCCAAAGGCGGCCAATGAAGCCCTACTAGTGTCGGCCACTCGTTCGCTTTGTCGTCTCCCCGGTATGTCGTGTTTCTTTCAAGTTCCTTTGTCTTTCCGTTTGGTTCCTCTGGTTGGCGACATCCCCCTGGATGGCATCTGGTCAGTGCACATTCTGTTAACCCGGCCCGGGCTCAGTGGTGTGTGCATAATGTGACAGGAAATCATACTTATGGATGAGCTGGTCTCTCGCTCTCGCCCTCTCTGATTTGATGATGGACACGAAGCCGTACGACGGGCCTCTCACTCAAATCAGGACAGGTGATGTACCTTGACACTCGCAAGGATCCGTTCGAGTCCGTCTTCGGCGGGCATTTCACTCGAGTTCTCACTCGATTTTGCACTCACCGCCCGGTGGAGTGGCGTGAAAGCGAGCACACACACTTGTGGCAGCGCACACAGACGCAGATGACTGGATTTTCCACTTTTTTCTCACTGGCAACGTGAATGGCGTACATTGAGCGCGCTGAATGGGATGGGACGGAATGATATCTGATCCGCCCATTTCTGTCGTTCAATGCGTCAAGCAGTCTTGTAGCAGCTTTTATTTGAATTTTTTTTTTGTTTCTGCTGCTGCCGCCTTTTCCAAGTAATTGCAAGGATAATTGACAGAGTGACGTCAGGATGAGTGGCGTGGCGGTGGTGTGTGGGGTCTGCACAATATGCGGGCAACGGGCCTCTGGCTGAATGTTTTGACAACGATTAGGCTTATGCGTCATGTGCATAAAACTGGATGAAAACTGAAGGACAACGATGGACAGAAATTGTGAGTGGAATTGAAATGTGAAGGCTTTTTGCGTGGCCAGAGGATAGGTGGCGAAGGTTAAGTTTGACGGTTCAGTTTGAGAATCAAGGTCAGAAGGCGAACAGATTGTTGTTCATATGTTCACGTTAAAAAAAGACTAATGAACCGTGGATCGTGAATCTTGAGATCATTCAAGATTTCAAGATCAGTTTGATAATTGAGAAAACTGTTTGAAATCGTAACAATTGTGGTGCAAATTCTATTGCTTTTGATTGTCTATTAATTGTGTTTTCAAAAGGAGACTGAATCGGGATGAGTGTCCTTTTGTGAGTGAAAGGACAACACTTGTGTAAAGTCGGAAAAAGGCAAGAACGTAAACTTCCTAAGTTGCAAATTGACTTAAAGTGACAGAAGCGTTAAAATAGACGAGGGAGCTTACAAATCGAACAGGTCTTAACGTTTTTCGAATTCACCAAGGATGGGATATTAATTTATGAAGTGAGTTTTATGAGATCATAGATGACGCAGATCATAGACAGCGAAAAACTTGAAACCATCCTTCTTCTGTTCTGTTCTTAAACAAATGTCAAAAAGGACCAAACAATTGACATTCGAAATTAGATAAGAATATCATCTGTGTGGTTTTTGTTAACTGACCTAACGTGTGGATGGTTGAGAGTTACACATTGGACGTCGACCTTTTAAACGTCTTTTCTGAACACAAAGAGACAGAAGTCCCGTAGCTGTGAGCTGCAGAAGTCCTGGTGCTTGAAAGTTACTTGCAGCGTTGATGCAATGGGTGATTTTTTTAAAGCTTTAGGAAAGTTTTTCAAAAAAAAAAAAACATAACATTTTTAAAAATGCATGAAATCTTCATTTGAATCGATAGTACGGTCCATATAATTTAATGTTTAAATATTATTTGATGCAAATGTCGACCTTGACTGCCCCTCAAATGGTCCATCCGCTTAGTCCAATTTTGGCATACTCTTTCCAACATTTCGGCCGGTATCTCACGAATAAATGCTTCATTGTTGTCTTCCAATCCGCGAATTGAAGCGGGCTTGCCTGTTAAGACATGAGTCTTAACCCCACATGAGCTAAGCCCCACAAAAAATAGTCTTAAGGCGTTAAATGGCACGATCTAGGTGGCCAATTGGCCGGTCCCGAACGTAAAATAAAATGTTCACCGAACTCGCCTCTCAATAAGTCCATTGTTTCGCTTGCTGTGTGGCATGTGGCATCGTCTTGTTGAAACCACATGTCATGCAAATTAAGCTCTTGCATTTTGGGCAAAAAAAGTTGGATATCATCGCACGGTAGCGCTCACCATTCACAGTTACGTTACGATTCTCATCATCTTTGAAGAAGTTCGGTCCAATGATGCCACCAGCCCATAGACCGCACCAAACTGTGACTTTTTCTGGATGGATTGGTAGCTCTTGCAATGTTTCTGGCTGATATGTTCAATCCAATATCGACAATTCTACTTATTTACGTACCCATTGAGCCCAAAATGAACTGACCATAAAATGGATGAAGCGCGCGATTTGATGATAAAATTCAATAATTTGCAAGCGTTGTTCGTTTGTAAGACGATGAAGATATTTGACAGTGAAACGAAGCACGAAACGTCAGCTGTTTAAACCAGTGTTGCCAAGAAGATAATAGCTAAAAAATTACCCTTTACATATAAGTACATATCCCCGAATCATTTTCTGGTTCATTGAAAAAAGAGAGAGAAAGAGGGCTCGAGCACGAGCCATAGTATGTTCCCAAGGCTGTCAGAGCTTAGTTTTTTGTCTCTAACCGTTGGCAGCTCTTAAATTTATACCGTAACATCTGTCAAAAGTGATAGTTTTCTTTTGTTACGTTTTTCCAATTTTTCCTTATTTTTGACAGCATTTCATTCTCTCCTTCTCAAGGTTAGACAATCAGTCTGTGCTTTTACTCGAACAGATCTTAACAGTTGTGACGAGGCAACATTCATTCCAACAGCAGCTGTCAAAAAAAAAAAACACAGATTTTGTTACGTTTTGTTTGAATTTCTGATAAATTGTCATTCTGCATCAAATGCATTTCTGCGTCATCATAAAAATGACAAATTAAAAATTCTGACAGTCAGCCTGTCAAAAATTCAAAAAGTTGTAATTTTGTTTTCACTTCAGATCACACCCCTAAGTGTGTTTTCAACTTTTTTTTGTTCCCAAAAATGACGCCAGCCTGTGAGATTTGAGTTCACTTTCTCTTGAAATGTCCCAAAAAGAGTGAACGAATGTTGGAACTTTAAAGACAAAAGGAACAAAAACCTCATCCAAACAGAACGAGGCATCATGGTGAACATGGTGAAGAAATGAAAGTGAGACACCTCAAAACAGGTGGGGCAATCCATGAGATTACTCATCACCCAGATGTATGCCAAATGGTTCATTCAGTCCTCACAGATGTTCACTCAACTCGTTCGCCTGACAAAAGGCCGTAATAGATACACCTACTCTCCGTTCACGTGAAACGCCTAAGCGCAACCCTGAAAGTTACAAAACACTTCTACCCCTCCCCCAAACCCCCTCCATCGTCTGGTCATGTGGTCTTTGTCTCTGGCAAACCATGCCATTCACCAGGGCAACCGTGTCGCCTACCTCCAAAAACTAGTTCAAAAACGTGAAATCGATCTCCCGAAATCGTATTAAGTTCCCGACAATCGACAAATGTGAACGGGGCACTCCGGCCAGCAATTGCAATGAAAAACCTCTTCTCTTGCACCAGCTTCAGTGCATCAGTGCATCAGCAGCCGCAGCAGCAGCATCAATCAGTAGCTCAACTGCCATTTGAAGGCGCACATCTGAGGGACCAGCCACCACCTAGAAACTAGATCGGATTTCATAGAATGACAGCAACCGGGGGAATAAAAAATCTTTAATCGAACATCGATTCCCGACTCATTGATGGGCTCGTTACACTCAAATGAGTCGATATCTGGGCCCAGAGGTGCGCTTAAAAGGGCCCGGACCACCCCACCGAGTCCAGTTGTGCAGTTTTTTTTTTGGGTTTATTTTTGTATTCAATTGCAACCTCACGAGTCGGGGAAAATCACATTAATTTCATGAATTTTCCACGTTAAGCGATGAAAAATTGCGCTTCGCTTCTGAAATGCGATACTTTTTTGCGAGAAGCCATACGCTCTCACACGGAGAGGGACAGCGCACACTGCGATGTCCCTTTTGCGGAGAGCGTTGGGCAGGAGGTGAGAATGGGAAGTTGCCTGACTGGCAAAAGGTCGAGGGTAAACGGATGAACTATTGGCAAATTGCAATGACCTTTTCAAAATCAAGGATTTTCTATGTTTTCCTCAAAAGTTTTGCAAAGGTTTTTTTCCTGAGGGATGGAGTGTGGGAAATGAGACACATTTTTTTTGCAATTAAGGAAATAGTCAAGGAACGGGTTGGAGGAGACAGATGTCTGAAGAAATGAATAGTTTACCCTTTTTTTGGGACAAATTTAACCCTTTTCGGATGTTTGACTAGTTTTGAGCAGTTCTGCTTGCTCTGTTAATTTTCTCCATTCTTACAAGATCCTGGAAAGATGTGTGGTGTCCTTTTACGAAGACTTTTGAGTGCTTAGTGCGTTTCTGTACAAAAATTTGGCACCGACATCTGTCGCAGCGATGAGGCATTGAGCACCGAAATTAAGTTTAAGTCAAGAAGCGCACACACAGGCCGACAGTTCAAGACGGAATCATTTTTTTTATCAACGAGGACGAGGGTGAAAGACAACGCGACGCCACTAGAAAATCTTCAATTACTGCAAAATGCCGGTCTGACGAGGATATCTTAGAAGATCACAGAAGCTACTGCTAGAGTGACCATACAACGTCCCTTATGGACTGTAGCGTCAACGATGTTTTTTTTTTCAAATATCTCCCTTCGGCCTTTTTGTCTTTTGAAATTTCCGGGTATGTGTAAGCATGGAGCTCACTAATGCCGAAATTCTCTATTTTAAAGTTTTCCTTCGTTAAAGGAAAATCTGCTAGAGAAACGTTCCGTGAGATTAATGGTGTTTTCTGGGATGGTACTCTATCACTTTGAACCGCGGAGGAATGGTTTCGACCATTCCGAGCCGGTGATAATGACACCATGGATAAGCCAACCGGCAGAAGACGTGTGACGACGAACACCGAACGAATCATGGAAATCATCGAGTTAGACCGGCATGTGGCATCTCGTGACATCGCCCAGGAGATGGGAGTTGTTTGAGTGCCGCATGATTTGACGCAAAAAAAACCTTCTGGACCGAATCAACGCCTGCGATATGCTACTGAAACGGAACGAACTCGACCCATTTTTGAAGCGGATGGTAACTGGCGACGAAAAATGGATCACATACGACAATATCAAGCGAAAACGGTCGTTTGTTGAAGGACTGTGATTCGTCCCGAACAGTGACCAAGTCGGGATTGACGGCCAGGAAGATTTTGCTGTGTGTTTGGTGGGATCGGAAGGGAATCATCCGCTATGAGACAGACGCTTAATTCTACCATCTACTGCGAACAACTGGACCGCTTAAAGCAAGCGATCGACCAGAAGTGTCCAGAATTGGCCAACAGGAAGGGTATAGTGTTCCACCAGGACAACGCCAGACCTCACACTTCGTTGCTAACTCGTCAGAAGCTACGGGAGCTCGAATGGGAGGTTTTATCGCATCCACCATATAGACCGGACATAGCGCCAAGTGATTACAACCTGTTCCTGTCCCTGGTGAACGCCCTTTGAACTAAATCCGGTCACGGTAACACTTTATATGAAGCATTGAATGAATAACCTTATATTGCCTTAACGTCGTAGTAGTTTAGCTTATGACATGTGGCCACCATCGTTCAGACCCAAGTATTCATTGTGCCGCCATTCTTGAAATCATTTTGGTTTCTTCTGCCCCTAGTCCATGTATCCGCTCCAGAAATGATAATCCTAGTCTTGCGGTGTCTCTCTCAATGCCTCAGTGTTCTGTAAGGACTCCTACTGTCTAGACTAAGGATAACCGTGTTTGAATGTAAGTCCATCCTTGACCATTCTTGTGTCCTCGCAGTAAGGCCAAGTGAAACCAATTTTTTGCAAATTGATTGATTATGGAAAGTGGCTTCTACAGCATCACCTCTCAGAGCTCGTGTGAAATGACGAGTGTGGTTTTAAAGCCAAAATTTATCTTTCTCTATTTGCCCATATTTCAGCAGTCTGAAACCTAAAAAATATCTGAAATCCACGAACAGGAGCATATCTTGTGCCAAATTCAAAATGAAGCCACCAAATGAATTCACAAGGAAATTAAGAACTCCATGATTTTTGTCACATTTCACCTTCATTCCCATTCAAGTTTGATACTCTGATTGAGCGACTAAACAAACCAACAGGATGTCATGTCCTGGGACGCTAATAAACTGTCTCTGTCGAAGTTCAAGTGTTCATTTCATCATTTTGTTTCAAGCTTAATATTAGCAATCCACTCACATAATGCTCACTTCCAAATGCAACCTGCAAAGGATACACATCTCTGAACCTGAAAGGCTACACAACACCTTCAAGACATGATCGATGTTTGAATCAAACCCAACACAAGGACACTGAAACTCTCCAAAAAAAAAAACTCCACTTTTCCTCCTCAAGCTTGTGTTCACCTTTCCACAGCTGCCACCCTCTTTGTCACTACAATTTCATCCTCCCCCCCCCCACCTCTGCACACCACCGATCACTGATCGAAATCGCCATATCAATGGTAACCTCCCTGACATCTGCTCATCCGCACACTTGCACCACACCGAACCAGTACACTCGCCCGGAATGCAGGAACGTCGATAGCAACGTGTGCGCCAACATAGCGTGTACACTGTCCATGTTTTATCTTGTTCCCTGGTCAGCAGCACATAAAATGTCCAAAGATTTGTACAAATGTTGGTCCCCCCTCCCCGTCCGGCCACCCCCCCCCCCCCCCCCCCCCCCGGACTGAGTTCGTCCACGGAAGAACGATGAAGCGGTGGCTAGAGGCCGGCTGAATCTCTCACGGGGGATCTCTGGTCGATCTCTGGTGGTTCTCGGGTGGTGGTGCTGTTAGGTGTGTGTTGTCGTTGTCATGTCCGACGACACCAATCGACGTTACTTCGCGCTGCTCTGCCTCATCTGTGTGCGTCTGTGTGTTCGGACATGACCAGGTCTCGAAGAGAGAAGCGGCAACGAGAACCGCGTCGCCGCCGTCGCCATCATCGTTGTCACTACAGACAGACTGGAGCTTATGGCGGACCAGCGAACAAACTCCCAATCGACGATGACAACGACGAAAACTGCAGCAACGAAGCGTCGCGGTCGAGGATGGAAGCGAATGCATGAAATAGCGTGCCTCAAACGCGGGAGTGTTCGAATGACTCCGGGATAGCCCGGGGGCTGGCGAGAAATGAAGCGCGCACCAAGATTTACGATCGATTTGATCCTCGTGGACCTCCCGGTTGTGTCAGACTTACGAGCGTGCCCTTGCTGGTCCTTGGCCACGGCTGTGGCGATCGTGGTGTCTCGCACTGTCTGGCGCAGTACGCAATCGAAAACGAAATCAATAGTGAAGCGTGAAGATCTGGTCATAATTTAATTAACGAGACCCTAAACGGGATTTAAGTTGTCATTTGTCACGTTGTCGACACTTTGACAGCGGTGTGGCGAGAGGCGAACCGCGCACCACGCACCATGCACCACGCACAAATTTGTCGAAATTCCGATCGCTCAGACCACCTTGAGGACACGCCACAACAGCGACCATCAGCGTCCAGTCCACGAAGCCATTATGGAGACGCAGGAAAGGTGTGCGCCAGATTTAGACATCAAAGCGTTGTGTCAGTCGATTCCGTTAATTGGTGTGTCCGTTACACTAATTCATGAAATGTCACTCAGCTCGGCCTGTCGCACGCTGACAACTTCACGAAAATCGACGAAAAAACGCGCACTTTCCCAGGAAAGCCACACAGAATTATTTCAAAACACGTCCCGCTTCGATTTAGTCGTTTTCGAGTGAAAAGTTTTCGAGGAAAACTCATTCGAAAGACGAGAGGCAAAGTCACTTGGCCGTGATGCAAGACATTCGGAATTTGACAGACGTAATGACGGATGCTCTTGGGTGCGCGGTGTGTCATCTGTCTTGGGCCTGCGGCTGTGACTGTGGCTGTGGGTTGGGGATGCGTCTTCATCTTTGTCGTCGTCGTCGTCGTCGCACTTGTTCGGTCGGCGATGAACTGTGTCAGAGTTGCGGCGAATTTCCTTTGATTTCGTCGATGTAACCAGCGCATTAGTTACACTTCGGGGAGTGACTTGTTTTCGAGTGCTTACCGATCAGCGTTGCCAGCGGTGATGGCGGTGGGTTGTCGGAGGTCAGCGCGTCGTTGTTGTTTTTCGTCGGAAGGAAAGCGAATTGACGTCAAGAGGTTTCGGTTAAGGATGCCCGACAGATGATGTGGAGAGGAAGAGCACATGAACTAGACTGCAGTGGGCTCTTTCATGTGACAGCCAGTGGAGTGGGGTGTGTTTCCCTTTATGGTTTTTGACAGTTCACAAGCGTTCTGTGATTCGGTTGTGTTCAGTTGCGCTGTCATATGTGAAGTGTGGATGATGGGGTATTTAGTGTGTAACGCAGTTGCGGTTTCTTTTGAAAGGAAGATCGTGCTGAAGGATGAGATGGGATTTTGAGAACAATGGAACGTTCGATGGTGAATTATTTGCGTTTGACAGATGATGAAGAGTTTCAATGGATGGTTGTTCAAATAAGAAGGAGTCTTTGAAACTTACGAATATCGGGGATCACTGCGTTGTATATAGAGTCCTATTTGCGAAACAGATGAATAGGGAGGACGGCAGAATCGCAAACTCAGCCAACTGCGTGGCCAAACTACACCTCCTTCGTCCACATTGAGCCAATGAACAGCAAACAAGAGACTCTTCGAGTTCCATCTTCTAGGCTTAAGGGGAAAGGAAGACCGAACCTCCTTAACCAAACTAAGTGATCGCGGATGCTTGAGCCTTTTTTTCTGGTCGACAAAGATGTTTTTGGTCTAAAGATAATTTTCTGGCTTAATAATTTGAACAACAGGACGACAAGGTTGCCTCGAACGTAGTCTAATATCAGAGTCAACATCTTCAATTGGCGCCCTACAAGAGACGTTATTTGAAATTCGTTCTTGACGGGTGAACCAGCATCAGCTACGAAATTCGATTGGAAGCAACAAACATTTCATTAGCAGCATCGCCTTATGAACGTTCGTCGGCATCCTTTTTAAGCGCTTCATGATGACTCTCAAGACAGTGTACGGACCTAAAATCGTGAAGAAGGCCGCAAAGCATTTCATCCGCCGTCAGTCGGACCGATATGCCAAACTTTATGTTGATACGAACCTTTTCGTTGCTTCAAGGGTCAATACCTGATGCCACACGTTGGTTGTGGCTCTAACATGCTCCCCAATGGCTTCAAAAACTCACTCGTCTATGTGAAGGAAGTGTGAGTCCTCTTGATGCACACAGAGTGTCATGAAGAAACGGAAGGGAATTGTGGAGTGCGTTATGGAATTGGCCACCCGTCTGACAAATCAGAATGGACGTTTGCGGTGGTAAGAGCATCCCTTTCTGTGTTAGGAGTTTCAATGGCTTACAAAAGTTTCATTATTTAAGGTCTAGAACAAAATCTAAAAGATTATGAAGTTGCGTATGTTACTGAAATGACTGCTTGGTGAGATTCCCAGAATTGATGGCGTTGTGACAACTACTTTAAGTGCCATGACCTCCACTTGCCGTTGGAGTTAGGGAGAACCTCTATCGTCCCTAAAATGATTTATATCAATCTTCATTCGGTAACTGAAAAATAGAATCAATAGAATTAGACCTTGATAGACTCAGTTTTACTGTATGGCCCAGAAGGGTGCATCATCTTGAGCGGAGAGCGAGATACTTTCATTCGGACTCGTCTACAGTGATGACTGTTCGACTTAAGACTGACGTCTGGTCAAATGAAATCGATTTCCCCGTCTGGGCAGGTCGAATGAACATGTCGCTCACAAAGTCCTAGATTTCAACTTTGGAAGAGAAAGCAGTGGAGGACTACTCTCTAATGGCGTGCCAAGCTAACCCCGAAAGCAACTAGTGGGAAACCAGTTTAGTTGGAGTACGAGTACGCCCAAAGAAGCAATTTCATTGAGTGACAGCGTTCGGATCATTACGTGTGCCCTGAGTGCCAATTAGCAGACTGCGCTGAGACACCAGACGAATGCCAAAACTTCTTCAAAATTTCCTAACATCAGGGATCTGTACCTTTGCCAGCCTTAAAGAGTTGGGCGGTGCAAAGGCGATGTTCTACTGATTCCATACTCTGACTGACTCGAACTGCAACCAACTTCACACAGCTATAACTCCCAAGCCGTTCTTGACAATGAACCTAAATTTCGACACATGACAGAAAATTTTGTCCACGATTTGCGTCTCAGTTGTGTTGGAAAATTTTCATTTACGATGGAATTCAAACGGAATAGTGTGATTCTTTTGTATTTGGCGGGAAAACCACAAGTTGCTATTTTAAGAGCCCTCCATCAATCGTTCGGGTCTTGTATCTTAGCTCGCTACCGTAATAATGGCAGCGGAGCAAACCGTCTTAGAGGTGATCATCAAAAAGACAGCAACGACGGCGGCAAAAATGGTTGAAAGGTTAAAACTCAAATTGAGGGAAATTGGCGTCGAAGTTGAAGAAAAAAATGGCTCTTGAGCTTAACTTATCCTTGAAACCGAAAAAATGATCTTGGGATGAGGCTTTTGAGATTTTCAGAAGCACACGACCTTACACTGCAACAGAAGAAAGTTCGAGTCAAAAGGACGAAGGACGTGCTACACGTGCAGAAAAGTGGTGAGTGGCTGAATTTGCTTTTTTTCTTCTGATGAGTCTCCATTTGTCACTCAGTCATGTGACTCCTCCATTTGTCATCAAGCAAAATGACACAGTTTACTTCTCAGAGAGGTCCTTTCAAAACGTACGCCCTCGGATGGCCACTAGAAAGCAGGAAGCTCCGATGGTGATGGTTTGACTGCCAATGGTCGCTCTCCGCTCGTATGTTTTTTCTTCTTTTACTTGCGCTACCGGTCGGGGTGGACCTGGGCCCCAACCAACATGCCTCCCCAGATAAAACGATCTCCCGTCAGCTGCCTCCAATTGGGCACTCCAAGTTGGTTGACGTCCGTCTCCACTTGTGTGCGCCATCTCAGACTAGGCCGTTCTATGTTTCTTTGTCCCAATGGCCCGGTTTCAAAGACTTTTCGGGCCGGAGCAGTGGTGTCCATGCGCTCTACATGACCCAGCCATCTTCAGCGTTATATACGAGACGCTTGACCAAGCGCATGCCTCCGTACAGCCTATAAGGTTCGTCGTTGAATCTTCTCCTCCAGAGGCCATCAATACTAACAGGACCAAAAATTACACGCAAAACTTTTCTCTCAAAAAGACTTAGGGCTTCCTCATTCGATTTTTAGCAGCATTCCGCTCGTATTTTTGGACCGTCAAAATTAAAGCAACCGCTTACCGTGAAACTGTCATGGAGTCGGATTGAAGCCTCTGGCAAACAAATATTTAGATCGGAGACTGTGGACTTTTGAACAAGAGTCACCGGCAAAACCGTCCCGAGGTGGGGAACTAACTAAGCATGTCGCCAGCAATCGACTTTCAAGTCAGTGGGCTCCAAGACTCGATAACTATCCCTTTACTTCACGTCACGTCCCCAATTAATGGCTTCGTGTTTAATGCCGTCGATATTCGACATGCATCCGAAAATGGTTTCAGGGGGAAAACGATTTTCATCCTTGTCCTTGTGTCTAGTCGATAGCTATCCGTTCAAATCCGACTAAAGACAAGGACAAGGAAGAAAATCGTCTTCGCAGTGAAACCATATTCGAGTGCAACAGGAATTCATGACTTTTGACTCAATTTCGATGATCTTGAGGATTCCTCCTACCAGCTGCCACATCGCCAAATCAAATGCAGCTGTCATCGCCAAGATCAACGATTAATGAGAGAAAGAGTTAAAATCGAAACCTTGCCTGGGAAATTGTCTTGAAGTCAAAACCGTGGCACCTTCCCCCTCCCCCTTTGAATTCCTTCGGAGACCTCATTGAAAGGATATTCAACCTCTTCACAAGATTGTCCTCTTCGATTTTTTACCCACAGAAAGTGGTTGCAAAAGTGGGTAAATTTTTAATTTTTTACCCTCAAAACTGCATACAAACAGAAAAACCATCCTTCTTGAGGAGTGTCAAAAGGTTACCTTATTGTCTCTTCATTAGCTTGACCCAATCCGCCACAGTTCGTTGCATTTGCAGACATTTTCCCTCATAATTGGCTGGCGGAGTGGTTGCCCACCCCTTGTCGCCTTAAATTTGTCCATATGTCCCCCGAAGAAAAATTCAATTTTTCACCCAACACACGCACACACACACACATGCATCCTAATTGGAACGGATACTATCGCATCGCATCTTGGGGGACATTGCGCGGCCCGACTCGAAAGTCGATTGCTGGTGACATGCTTCAAATCACTGGATTACATCGAAAGTGATAAAAAGCCACTTTCCGAGCGTTAATTCGATCCCCCGGGACGCTGCTGCTGTGGGGTGAAACATAAAATATTTCTGCAAATGCGCACTTCAGGGTGGTGGCGAGGACGTGCCAGTCGCGCCCCCATTTCGATCCTGAAACCGGATAAACAACAACTTTATCTGCGATATGATTGAATTTATTAAAGTGTCTCCGTTCCCCATTCTCTGGTGGTAAGGGTGGG
This sequence comes from Eristalinus sepulchralis, assembly GCA_944738645.1. Taxonomy (NCBI): domain Eukaryota; kingdom Metazoa; phylum Arthropoda; class Insecta; order Diptera; family Syrphidae; genus Eristalinus; species Eristalinus sepulchralis. Next base: position 7,051,723 of record OX122886.1, on the reverse strand, counting down.
TTTTTGTTTTTGTTTTTTTTTCTTCACAAACTCACCCCGTCCATCAGAGAGACGGGTTGAGGATTTGTTGGTGTACTCCGGGGAATTATGGCGAAACATATGATTTGTGATGCTGTGGCGGAAGTAATTCAATTAGAGGGGAGAATAGAAGGATAATAACGGGAAATTAAATTCATGATTATTACAAGACACGTCAAAGGGTGGGAGAAGGAGAGATTGATGCGCACCGCACACATCAGCAGCATCGGTCACAGGGGGATTTCAGCATTCGGACCAGCGCTAATCCTGTTTGTTTCACCTTCATCCCTTTGACGGGCGTCAGCCTGGAGGCCTGTTAATTAAAATAATCACAGAGACACGTGCTTACGTTCAGGTGGGCTGTGATGGTTGCTGCTTCCCGAAATGCTTTCACATCCTAACGGCGTATAATTGGACAAACGAGGCTCCTTACAGATGAATGAGTTTGGATGAGTCTGTGTGGGAACGGGGTAACTATGGGAACACCTGTTTTTTTTGTGTTTTTGGGGGGTGAAAGGGATGCGAAGCACGTGCCATTGCTGTGGGGGTGCTTTGAAGGTGACTTTAAGAGGTTTCACGGACGTCTTGTCGAGGTGGGTGGGAGAGTTTTGTTGTGTTGATCAACGATTTGCGTAGTTTTTGAGGTTAGGTTGTGAGCATGAGATGGATTTCGGCCATTTTGGAGGTGAAACTTTTCCTAAAGGCTTGGCAGAAGGTGGCTTTCAGTTTCCTTCTCTCCTGTGTCACTGCCTAGGCCTCTCTAGGAGAAGAAAATACCTTTCTTGGGCTGAAATTCGCATCAACTAATTCCTTAACTTTATCGAGAGTTGCCAATATCTAGTTTTAGGCTTCTAAGAAGAACTCCAATCTACTTGGCATCACAAGTAGGCTGCTACTTGGAACCAAGCCGGGCTAACTCTTTCAGTCCGCCACTCGAACTTAACTTGAAATAACCCTTTTAGGGTTGATGGGTCATCATCATCTTCCTTACCCGCATTTTCGACTTTCGCAGGGACAAAGCACGCACAAGAGACCTCCAGGTCGACTTGACCCCCCTCCTCCCATTGCCTCTAACTCATCAGGAACTATTCCCAAGTGCAACGAGGCGAGTTTATTGACTTGATCCAATTACATGGCCCTTGGTCTACCCAGCGATCGCCTACCTGTTGAAATTTCATATAGGGCACGCCAAGGGGGTCTTGATGAAGAGGACATCCGTTCCACGTGGCCAAACCAACAAAATAAAGCCCTCTCCACCCAAGGAAGCACCTTCTCAACATTAAATTTCCGCCCACACCGCTGCGTTTCTCAGCCTATCCCCGGGAGTAACTCCCGCAACAGCGAGGAGAAATCTCATCTCGGCAGGGTTTAAGGGCACAATTCAAAACCTAATTTCATTTCAAATCAGGATTTGGTGAAGTGCGATCAGAACGACATTGTGGCAGGTTTGAACTCTGACCAAGCCACTGTGCTCTGCTTCGCGGACATTGAGGTGATAGTGGACGTAGTTCGAGAGGAGTGAATTAGCTCCAAGCTGAACTTGATGAGATCCGCCTCTGAAGTCAGCACCAGCACCACCGTTTCCTTCATTCTTGACAGTCGATGGGTGATCAAAAACCTTTTTTTTTTCCATTCATCCTCTTCTTACGTAAGCACTAAAGTCCAGAGTGGTCCTCCGCCGAACCATTACGCCACTCCATTCAGCACAGTCTCTTGCCAATTTTCAGTTTCACTCACCAACTTGGTTCAGGTCCTTCCTGCACTTGTGTGTCCCTTCTCCAGACAAGACGTCCTCCAATGTGTTGTTTCAAAACCTCAATTACTGAGACTCTTTCAGGCCTCTTGTCTTTAGCCGACTGAGACTCTTCCCGGTCTCTCACCTTCAGCTAAGTCGCTTAACTAGGAGCATGCCGTCCAAAAGTCTGCAGAATTTGATATCGAAGCTTCTCCCTCAATTGCCATCAGTGCGGAGATGGCCAAAAATCGCACGCAGAACTTTTCTCTCCAAAAAATTAAGATTCTTCCTCATCCGTCCCAACTTCTCCGACATAGAGCAGGAAAGGCTAGCTGGAGAGGCATGTTGGTTGAGGCCCCGGTCCACCCCGGACTGTAGCGACAGTAAATGAAGAAAAAAAGGAGAGCAGGCGACGCCAACTTAGTCTTCCAAGAGAGCGCCCTATAAATCAATTTTCCCCCAAGAACCAGCGATTGTCATTGGCCTTCCCTTCCCCGATGTTCCGTGAAAGAAAACCAAACATCACCACCTCACAATCCATTTCAGTTCGAATTCCCCGTCAATGGTCTCGCTGATCGCTGCAGTCAATCTCAGCTGTCACAACAGCACGCGAGTCCAAACGCCACCCTGTAGGTTGTCCACTAAAGCCCATTGTTGCCTCCGTCCACCAGAATTCCTTCCACCTCATCACTCCTCACCCGAGCATCTCTCACTCCCGGTCTCACCTTAACTAGTCGTCACCCGCTGGCGCATGCGTGAAATGGCCCATCACGCCGACCGAGATGCCCCCAAATCCAATATCGTCGCGCTCCCATCGCGTCAGCTAACCGGTAAAACTATCCCGCATTATTTGTCTTCTTTATTGCGACTGTCAAACCGTCAATAGAGCTAACAAATTATGAATAAATTAGTGAGCTGCCCGCTCGCGGGCGCAGGAATGTGTCCCTGATTCGGTTGGTGCCCTAAGCGAGGGAATTTGTCAAAATTTCCGCCTCGTTTCTCGGCAGTGCCGTGGCCGTCAATCAAACCAATCTCCCGGCTGGATGGATGGGAATTTCGCCCAACAACAGCCTCGGATACAAATGTGCCTGTAATTAGCATAACATTAGCGCTAACCCAACCGACGACGGTCGGACGGTCCTTCCACCTCCCCACGTGCGCTCTGCGCCCGACTCCACCGCAAATCGGTGGCGATTTGAATTTCGAAACGCGACAACTCAATCGAGTGGCGGTTCTCGTGGAAAAACAACACATTGGTGGCGGCGGTGGCGGCGGCGACGGCAGGGGGGCGCTCCGAATGGAAAATTGAGTTTAATTGGCGTTTTGATGTGTGTTGCGGGCTTAGCGGGCAGCAAATTGAACGAAATTTGTAGCTACGGGCGTTCTTGTGCTGCGCCATCGCCACCGCCACCGCCGTCACTGCCCGGAGTGTAGGGTTTCAGACATTATAAAGTCAATAAGTGATCTACGGCCGGCAAGTAGAATTTGTCTAGTGGCTACAGCTGGAGATGTGGGTTCGCCAAAGCGCACACGTCTGGCGGATGTGTCACATCGGCGTGGACAGAACACTTGTTTTACACGCAAGCGTGCAGTTAGCCGGAGACACTGCGTGGTGTTCCGATTGTTTCGATGGAAGTTGAAATGGATATGGCGGCGACGCGCGCAGCGATGGTTTTCTGCGATAAAGTGGGATTTCCGAGTGGTCAGAGATGGGGAGCGGATCGATTGTGATGAATGCAGTTTTATGGATGAAATTGAGCTGATAATCGTCGCTTGGACACGTTCTTGCTGAGAAATGGGGGTGATGGTGGCGGCAGCGATTGGGTTTCCATGGGGATGGGGTAGGAAGTGGTTGCAAGGTTAACGTATGACGGGAAAGAATGACGTGGAAAAATTACTTAGACTTCAAGGAGGACGTATTCTGAGAGGAATACGATCATCTCCTGGAAACAAGATTCACTTGTGAGGCCAAAATCTTGTTCCAAAAAGACCACGCTCACCTCCTGGGAAATACAAAGATGGACTTCTGAGACCAGGTTTGCCTTCGGAGCAGACCACGATTGTGTTTTTTGAAGGGACCACGATGATGATGATCTGAAGCGATCGCGGAATTTTTTTGGAACCAAAGTGCCTTCTAAAGCAACCAAGAGCGTCTTCTAAGACGACGACGATCATCTCCTGGGAAGTAGGTGAACTTCTGAGACCAAGACTGCCCTTCAATGGGACCACGATCGTTTTTTGAGGCGATCACGGCCATCTCTTGGAACTAAAGTTGCCTTCCGAGGTGACCAAGGTCGCCGTCTGAGATGACCACGATCATCTCCTGGGAGCTAGGTGGACTTCTGAGACCAAGACTGCCCTTCAAGGGGACTACGATCGTTTTCTGACGCGATCACGGCCATCTTTGGGGACTGAAGTTCCCTTCTGAAATGACCAAGATCAACTTCTGAAGTAACCACGATAATCTCCTGGGAACCGGATGGATTTCTGAGACGACGATCGTCTTCCAAGATAACCACGATCGTCATCTGGAGCCAAGGTCTATTTCTGAGACGATCACAATCATCTTATGGTGGGATCGGCTCCTTGTAAGTTGACCACGATCAGCTTTTGGGAACAAGATTGTCCTCTGTTACAACCACGGTCATCTGCTGCGACCAAGATGGGCTTCTGAGATGGACACCGTAATCTTTTGGAACCAAGATCGTCTTCTGGGTGCACGATCGCCCTCTGAGGCTACCCAGATCATCTTCTCTATCTTTGATCAACCAAAGCTCTTCTCATAGAGTACAGCAGTCCCTTGAAAGAAATTCAGGGTCTAATGCGTCAACTCCCCTGTATTGGGATCCAGCAGTTCCAAATGGTTGTCTTGGCTTCACCTTTCCATCCCCTTGTGGAACTATGTGCATGTTCCTCTCATCTTCCAAAAACTTTTGTTTGCTTCTGTTCGTCTGCAAGTGTGGACAAAAAAAAAATTCCCCTCCCCTCACCAGTGTTGACTTATCGTCTTGTGGCGCCCTTCATTGACCGCCACCTCAGCAGACCGCCACCCCACTGACTCACATGGCGTCGTCGTCGTCGTCTGCGCCAGTGTCACACTTGTCACAGCGTCCTCTTCCCACACCGTTTCCACTTTAATTCGCTGATCCAACTCATTCTTGAGCGGCGGCGTCGACGACAGCCCTCAATTTTCTGGGTCATCAGCATGACTCAGGCATCAGACGACTTCGAAAATCGCACAATAACAACCAGCCACCACCCAGGGGAGAGAACATTATTGCGAATTAGTGCGCTGGTGGCATTTTCAACACCACCCGTGCTGACAGCAAAGATAGACCGCTGCCGCCGCCGCCGCCGCCACCATCGATGCCGACACTTCAGTTTGTTGCCCTTGTTCCGTGATTAATGGTCTCGCTATTCGACCGGCCCGAAAGGGACGAGCAGTACACGACTCCCCCGATTTGTTGAAGACATCAGCGCGGCTCCGATAGCGCGCGCTGCCACCCAAAGAACAAGCCCGCCAAACGAGTAGTCAATCTCGCGGAACAACCGCGAAGCCAATTACACGGAATCGTATTTTTATCGCGCTCCATCGGGACGGGCACAGCGCTGTCGATATGATATGCGCGCAGGGTTTGACCACCGGTCGAGCCACCGCCGACAATCGCCTGAGCCGCAATCAAAGGAACGTGCTTCGCGGGCTACTTGTGAAGCGAAGGATCGGTGCGCTGCCGCTGCGCCGCCGCTACGCATGCAATCACAACAAGCAACATAAACAGACGTCATGTGCCGGGCGTCGCAATCGCGAAAAACGCGAACATGCAAACTCGCCTCGGAGGCATCAACAAATTAGCAGCGGCAGCACCAGCAACTCCAGGAGGGGATGTGTCCGTCCCCAGCATCCTCGGCCGCGGACTGCTGCGAGAGAGATAAGAAATTGGCCGCCGCGAGAAGGAGAAGGGCGGCGGTTGGAAACCGCTGATGGGGCAGCTAAGTGGAGTTAGGCCGCGGCGATTTGTTTTGACTCGCAGGCAATTCGGAAGCTTAAACAAATACACAACGACTGCGAGCGTCAATTGATGGTCCACTTGCAGCTTCTGCGGGCGGTTCCCCAAGTGCTTGGGAGCGGCTGTTTATTTGCGCAGAAGTCGCTAAATGCTGTCAGGGCCGCGGATGAATTGTGACTGTTGATTGTTGCTGCTGGTTATGGCTGGCTTCCTGAGTGTCGCGAATGTTATCAGTTGTGTTTATGTGCAGGGATGTGAGGCGACTCCGGCCTGGGGGGAAGGGTTTATTGATTTTGTAAGGAGGTCATGAATGGATGTTGGCTGAGATGATTTGATGTTTATTGAGTTCTTTGGGGGATGTTAAAGGGGTGTCGGTGTGGCTTGTATCCGACTATTTGTTTGTCCGAGCATGACGACGACTAAAACAAAGCTCAGACGCGGATTCTTTTGAGGTGGTTAACTTCTGCGTCATAATATTCAATCGATGGACAAGATCGACTATCAATCGAGCAAATCAGATCCGTAGAGGAAGTGACACACAGTCCTACACCTTCCTTCCGTCAGTGTAGATGGAGTCTGCGATGGAATCAGGATCGACTGACCAGAAATCACGCTCTGGGAGTGTAGAGGTGGAACTTTTGCTCCGAAGTGAGATTTTGAGGTGAGTGGTCCCATGTGCAGGTCAAAAAGAGTCAGAAAGTCTGCATGAAAAAAGAGGTACCTCTTGAATCACCTGTGGGCTTTCTTAGGCCCGCCAAGACGTTTATTTACGTACCCACCACCGTACCCACTAATTGAAGCGAATGAGAAAATTCTTGGTCGCGTCGAGAGAAACGTCCTCCGAGTCATCTTTGGTCACATACATATGAACTCCCCATTGTACTGATGTTTGAAGGAGGAGACTGAACTACGAATCGTACACCGACATCGTTCTGGTCAAGTTCGAGTCTCTCGTGTTGGCTGTAGAGCGAGTGGACAGAGCGGTGGATCCGGCCCAAAAAGTCTTTGACTTAAGCCCCAAAGAAAACGCAGTAAAGGAAAACCATGTCCCCTGTAGCGCATGCTGCTGGAAAGGACCACGTTACTGAAGGACATTTTGTTAGGTATTTAATGTCTGTTGTGAATCTTCAGAAATCTTCAAAGGTTACGTAAGTTGAACTTTTCAAGGATGGAGATGTAGAATGTAGAATTTCAAGAATGCCATAGTCAGGTGTACGGCACGATCAATTGTTGCAAGCGCCGAGAAATCGATAAATTCAAACAATCAGCAACACTGGCACTTGTAGTAGCAATGTTTTCGACGGACTCTGCATTGCGATGTTGCATAGGCCTTCCGACATCAAATATCCTCATGGATCCATTGATTGCTTCCATATCCAGTCAATTATGACGACCACAAGCATTGCAGAATGGATGAAAAGCTGCTGTTTTTGCTGTTTTTGAATCACCACATTTGATGTAATTTTTACTAATTTCAACATGTCGCTTGACTGTCAGGCGATCTGCTATTGTAAATAGTAAACATTCAGCTAATATTTTCATACCTCAAATGACAGCTTAGTTTGACAGGTGTCAAATGCCAGCGCTATCAAATTGAAACCATGAAATGAATGACCGAAAAAACAACCATAAGCAAAGTTGATCGACGACAAATGGGTGTTTAAGGTGAGAATTGATGGAAAAAGAAGTGGAAACGGCAGAAACTTAGTCCTGTAGGCTAAGTGAAGCTCGAAAATGCAATAACAGTCAAAACGGACTTGGAAATGCTGCCCTCCGTTGTATAGACAAGACGATTATCATTTTTTCCGCTTAATACAACAAATTTCATGGTGGGCGAAAATTGGGTCCAGTCTTGATTAGACAATAAACGACTGAAATTTTTAACGCGAAATTCATGGACGTCAGAAAATGAGAAAAAAGTTGTGACTTCAGCAACTAAACCCTAAGATTGGATCGGAAGACCCAAGAAAAAGTTGCGGCATCAGTGGCTAAACAAGGAGAATTATTCGGAGAAAAGCAAGCTCTAAGGGAATCTCAGTGTCGTTCGCCTAGCCCCCAAGCAAGGATGCCCCGACAACTGCGTCAACTACCGCCTGGTCCCCAAGAAAGAATGCCCCGACAACTGCCTCCACTACCACCTGGTTCCCAAAAAAGGATGCCCCTACACTTGCGCCAACGACAAAAGGATCCGTCTCCTTAACATTCCATCTGCCGGCTTGTTTGAAACAGTTGATGAATAAATTTTCAATCATTAAATTTCGGGCTAAGGAAGTCCATGATACATAGAACTTGAATTCTGCGGATCATTCTGTAGAAGGCAGATGGCCACCCACACCATAACCGCCGATTTCAAGGCAACATATGACAGCGTGCATAGAGACAAGCTATACGCTGACAAGTCTAGTTTCAAAACGCCAACCAACCTGGTCAGCTTGTGCTTTTCAGTCGCCTCAATCTCAGTGACACGCACACGCACATGTTGCACGTCATTTTTCAATTTCCATTGCTTCTCACATAAATCAAAACCAAACCAATCCATGAGAACAACCAAAGCATCCATTCTACCCCTTTGACTGTCCAAAGCACAATCACTTCAATAGGTCTTTCTTAAGTTTTGCCGGGAAAGGGTTAAAAGGAAAATTTTCCTTCAAACCGATCAAACGATCATACAAAACAACTAATCAGTTGGTCATTCATAGATTCGCAGGAATCGCAATCTGCGCACAAACTTCCCAGTTAATGAGTGAAAGAGTTCAAATCTAACCCTTTTCTGAGAGTTTTAACGAATTTTTAAGAATTTCAAGGTAAACCCTTCATCCCTTAAATTTGTGACATGTGAGGGAGCGAACTCTTCTTGAGACGTTCTTTCGGATTCTTTTTTTCTCAAATTCACCCCGGAAAAGGGGTTAATTTCTTGGGTTTTCCCTCAAAACCAGGCACACACTCCAATCAATTTCAAACGAAATTGCCTACTTGACAAATGTCAAAGGTTGCCTTATTGTCTCTTCATTAACTTGACCCTTTGCGTTGTGGTTCGTTGCATTCGGAGACAGTTTCCCTCGTAATTGGAATGAATGGGACTTTTTCTTCGGTGGCGGGCTTGATTTCTTTTTTTGATATCTCGGGCCTCTTGAGCAAATTCAGGCAAATGAAAAGTATATTCAAACCGTGAGACAGCCTCAGTGGTGCGGCGTCTTGGTAAACAACAAGGATTTCAATATGAGATTGCTATGATATTGCTCAACAGTCTTAAATGGCTTCTATGGTGTTTACATATAGGATCCGAAACCTACCTTGGGCCTGCCTGCGTCCTTGATTAGAGCCCCCTCATCGAGAGTTGAGTCTCTCGTTCGTACAACCGGAGACTGGCATGACTCTCCAGGATGCAGTCTGACCAAGTGCATGCTCCCAAACGTTAGAAAGGCATTTCTGTCATCTCTAGAGAGAAAAGACTGCAGATTTCTAAGGAGGCACTTCACCTTCACAAGGCACTCAAGTGCGCTTGGGGTAAGTGATGAAACCCTCTGCGACGCCTGAAGAAAAGGTGAAGACACTGCACAGCTCTTCCTCTGCCATTGTTCCGTCCTTCCTCAGATCAGGTGGAGGCTGTTTTGCTGCTGGTATGTTTGGAGCTGACTTTATCACAGAAGCGCTTGCTGGTGTTCCTCTGGAAGCCAAAGATTAAATGTAGCTGACTGCTTGGTAGTGCAATGGACCAGCTTTTAAATCGCGCTCCAGTTTAGTGCTTTCAAACAAAAACTGAGAAGAAGGCTATTCAGAATGCATTACGAGCAGAGCCCGGCGCGATAGGGAAAGCCTCTGTGCAGTCAAGCAGATCGTTCTTTGAAACTTGATAAAAGCAGAAGTCACGTACTTGCGCGATTTCTTATTCCACCAGGCAACTGACGCATAGGAGAGAAGAGGTTTTGCCATTGCCGTGTAGATTCAAGCAGATCTTATTGGTGACAGGTTCCCAGTTTTGAAAAAACTCCCTTACGCGGCCTGAAAACTGACAGCGTCTTGGAAGTTTTTTACTCAATGTGTTTTTTCGAAAGAAGTTCTTTATGCGGGGTGCTCTGACAATCGGCGCCTGTGATTTAAATATCGCTTATAGTCTTATACGAACCATACCAATCATTCCACCGAAAAAGTCGAACGGCAGGTGACATCCTTCAGTCAACGCCCAAATATTTATTTCATCAGAGAAGGGAATGAGGACACATTAAGGTACTACTTGAATTAGACCAGTCAGACACTTCCACCTCAGCTTTAAGAGGATTGCCTGAGAGCCCATTTCAAGTACACCAGTAATCGATTACTTCCAGAGCCCCGTGCCCACTTGAACATAAAGCCTCTAAACCTTGTGCGGTGATATTTGCGGCTCATCACCCGAGTGAGCCTAGGCGCAGGTATTAGATCTATTGAAGGCGACATATAGGAGAGGAGACAGGAAGGGCGGCCTCTACTTTTCAATGAGCCAACATACTGGTCGCAGTAGGTTTTAGCGATTAAAGTTCCGTTCGTCAGCATTGCTTTTATCCCCAAAACCACTGATACTTCGACGCCGTGTTCTCTAGTCGAGTAACACATGCCAAGATGGCGACGACACAGACGACACATGACTTTCTTAAAGTCACAACTCACAAGCCAACACCAGAGGCACGATCTTCCAAAAATCAGTTCAATTGCTAGCTTACGCTGATGACATTGGCGTGATTAGACGAACACAGCGAGCCGTCAATGAAACGTTTGCTGGCATTGAAGCGGAAGCGGCTAAAATGGGTCGTCTGGTGGTTAATGAGGCAAAAAATTCTTGCTGACAGGAAACACCGACGTCTCGGACAGAGAGTCACATTAGGCAACAGAAACTTCGAGGTAGTCAAGGACTTCCTCAACCTCGGCTCGGTGGTAAATAGGGACAACAACACCAGTACCGAAATTAAACGCAGAATCACTGCTTCTTTAGGCTCAAAAGGCAATTGAGTAACAGAGTACGTACAACAGCTTGATCATCCCAGTCCTCCTTGACTTTGACGCTGCTAAAAACGGATGAGAAAGCCCTAAGTCTCTTGAAAAGAATAGTTTGGGTGCGATTTTGTGTCCTGCATTGATGGCGTCTAGAGGATAAGCTTTAACAACGAACTCTATGAACCATGCAGCGACAAGCGCCTGGTCAATCGTCTTCGGACACAACGCTTAAGATGGCTAGGCCATGTAGAGCGTATGAACACCACTGCTTCGGCCCGAAAAGTCTTTGAATCCGAGCCATTGGAACAACGCAACAGAGAACAGCCTAGGTTGAGATGGCGCACAGAAGTTGAGAAGGACTTTAACCAACTTGGAGTTCGCAGCTGGCGGCAGTTGTCGAAAGAGCGTGCTGGCTGGAGAGGCATGTTGGTTGAGGCCCAGGTCCATCGGACTGTAGCGCCACAAGAAGAAGAAGAAGTTACACATGCAAACAGAAGTCGCATTGTCAATGAACTTACCCAGCAACATACATAAGCTGAGGGTAAGTTCGCAAAACAGTTTTGCCCCAATCTACTTCGACCAGCACCTTCAAGCTTTTAAAAATGAAGGAAGTTAGATTTCTACAAGCCCTACTGGGCCTAGCCATCTCAAGCTGGTTGCGATCCGTGGATGGTTAAATAGGCGCATGCCGCCGTACAGTCTGTAGAGTTCGTCGTCGAATCTTCTTCTCGGATTGCAAACAGGATCAAATATCACTCCTCTCGAAAAAATTGAGGGCTTTCTCATCCGCTTTGAATCACTTTCAAGTTTCTGCGTCATAGAGGAGGAGATGGATGATCAAGGCAGACTTGATCTTTCGAGAGATGACTCTGTGACTCAAATGCCTCTTGAGCCCAAGGTAAGAGCGATTCTACGTTTGATATTGGTACTGACTGTTGTTGTGTTCTGGTAAAGTTTTGTTACGGGTCTCGAAAATCACATTTTTCACAGAAAAAAGCTCCCAAAAGTCGCCATCAAATAAATGAGCATAATCCTGTCACATCCTAAGCAACTTATGTCTTCTTCCGCAGTCTTTTACGTCACTTATCTTGAACCCTAAAGGTTCCGGGAAACATTTCACATGACAACCACTTTCAAATGTGATAACTCAAAATTCAAAATTCCAAAATGTTACAAATTTACATCGAGAAGTGTCCGTTTTCATAAATTTTGCGCACTTATCCCCGTTTAATTTATTTTGAGCCCGAAAACTCGAGTGAATCTCCCATCAAAATCAAAACCACTCAATTGTCTCTAGGCAATCGTTCCCACTCATGCGCACACTTACCCACACATACACCCTAGTCCCTCTGACCAACCATATCACAATTTTCCACCACCACCATCGCACGCCAGCTGGCAGCCAGCTGAAAATAAACCCTAAATCACCCCACCCACCTCACACCACGTATCTATGCATCTATACCTGAGCGCCGTAGCCGCCGCAGAGCGAGCGAGAGAGAGAGCGACTAAGAAAAACAAGCAACAGACAAGAAAAAAAGTAAAACAAGATAAAATGAAATGGCAGCAGGGCACGGGAACTGGTTTCACGGGGCGCATGTGAAATAAATTATGCTCCGGTGCCACAGAAAAGGGGCGGTCCTCCGTCCCCCACACACACACACGCAGCCACCCGAGTGTGGCAAACAAGTTTTCCCTCCACACACACACTCACACACACCCATCCATTTCCATCCAGTCTCGGCCAAACCAGAACGAGATACACTCATCCAGCAGCGCACCCTTCTCTCGAGCATACCCAATAAACCGACCGGTGGCGCAGCGGCTGACGTTGCCTTGGTGTGCGTTGTGTGCATCTTTTCGACGGTACGAGTGGGCCTCAGTTCGACTTAGAACCTCAGAACGGTGATTTCGTATCGTGCCGCCGTGTGCCGTGTCAGTACCATCCGAGAGAAGAATATTTTGAATTCGTGTGCGGGGTCGCTCTTTCGTTATTTTTTCTCTGTTTCCTTTCCTTGACTCTTGGCCGACGGATTTTCACACCGGCTCAGTGCCCAGTGCGCGACAAGTGATGTGTGAATGTTGTATCTGAAGTGATTGTTGTTTAATGTTCGCAAAAAATTCAATAAATTCTCAAAACAAAAGGTAAAGATACAAGAAAACACTTCTGAGATACTCCAAAGTATGGTCACTTTAATGCCATACAGTTATTCTGCACCAAGATGTGGATTAATAGATAAAATGATTGAACCAAAGGTATAGTTTTGTGTTTTCTGTTCAAAAAAAATGATTTTCTGTTTTTTTTTTGTTTTTCAAAATTTTTTTTGTTACGAATGTGAGGTGTGATGAAAGTGAGGAAGGTGGGGAATTGTGGTGGCTGTGATTTTGTTCGATCTGTGATGTGTTGTGGGACCTTGGGGGCGGGGAGAGAGTGATCGAAACCAAAGTTTGATGGTTTTGGAGACGGTGACAGAAGTTTCATTAATTCGACACGGGGGTATGACGGATTTTGGAAGAAAATGCATCAGTTTCAAATAGGAGTGAAAACAAGGATGAGTCCTTTTTCCTGCAGGGAATCCTCGGACCCTTACTGATAATTCATAAAAAAGGGGGAAACGTGAAGCTGGCCATAGTCTGGACGAGAAGAAGTCCTCAAGTTCTAAAATTCACAACTTTTGACTAAACAAGTTATTTGGCGAAGCAGGGACTCAACAGAAACCAGTGCGACGGCAAGGATTCTTATTGACTTGAAGAATAATGAAAAATTCAACACTGTTTTTAAACTTTTCCACTGTGTCCCTTTCTGTCTCGGATGTTGTGGCAAATTGTGCCTCGAATAGGACTCCTACGGGGTTCCCGGTTCCTACAGCAACTTGTTTGAGGGTTTTTTGTTCCGCAGGGACAAACCTTGTGGCTAACGTTCTTTGGTCCACTGATCCACAGACGTAAGCATGAAGCTTTCAGAATTTATGGACAGAGACAAAAATTGTGAAGTAGCTAGGTGCGTTGATTCTTCTGAAATTTGTATTTCAAGGATATTCCAAAGTTTCACCATTCCTCGGGTGTTGACAAATCCCAATGAGTGAAACTGTCTTAAAAATAAAGGTTGTTTGTGAACTCGATTTTTTTTTTTGATTTTGGATGACTTTCGAAAGATAATCTTCTGACATATGACCGCCACAGCTGGCCCAGGTGTAGTCAAATTTAGAGTTCCAACTTTTGATTAATCCAACATTTGTGGCCGTATATTGGCAATAACGCGACGAATGTTGTCCTCCAAGTGGTGAATTGTTTCGGGCTTAACGGCGTAGACTAGCGACTTTCCACTTACACTCAAGAAAATGATCAAATCGGGTCCAGTCGCACGAGCTTGGTGGCTCCATAACGTTGAACTCTGCGGTTACCAAACGCTTCCTTCCGATAAATCAGTTTTGGCACGAGTTTTGTGACATGTTGCGTCGTCTTTTGCAACAACAGCTCCTGCACATCATGGTTGTTGAATTGATGAACGAATGGCTCTAAAGGGGTCACTATTGACTGCAGAAGTACACACCAACTATTCCACCAATCCATAAAGCACGCCAAACAGTCAGTTTTCGTGGGTGTATCGGTGTAATTTGCTTTACTTCAAAAATGAAGAAATGAGCTAAGAAACATGACAATCTCGCAGTTGTACACAACAATATACTTTCGTGGACTAGGCAGGATTGCCTCAACATACCCTTAGGCAGCATCAGCACTCCAAAGGCGGCATTTTTTGTTTATTGACGCATCCACTCAACCAAACCATTGCTTAGCAAAACACATTTATAAGAAATTGAGATCTATGGCAATCTTGTTTTGGGCACGTTCATCAACTTCTGACTCCGGTTTCAGTGCGAAGGACCTGAGTATGACAATTCTCTCTATACCCATGCATCTTGCCAGCCTACGAGTGGCTGAGAACATTCAAGAAGTACTAATTGAAAGCTTCTCCCAAGAACAAGCTTACAATCATAAAATAAACGAATTTAATGATTTTTTGCCTTTCTCGAATTGACAAACAATTTTCAGAATTGTGTTCAAAGAAAAAAGTGGAAAAAGTCAGAGGTCCTCAAAACTTTTTCACAGACTGCTGAAGAAACAGTCATTCCTGTGCGGCACTACTCATGCCCACATCAGCCAGAAAGAACGAAATCTGTTCCCACACTAGGTGAAGACAACTATTCCAAGCACGCTCGTCGTCTTCGAGTGTCGCATTCGACTTCAGTCGCATTTTGTCATTATTTGTCTCATTCTCTGGCTGCATTCGTCATTCTTGCGTGGTTCTGGTGTTGTTTTGGCGTCGACTCACATGCCGAAGGTTCCAGATTCTATTCCAGGAGAGTTTCTTTTTACGCCACCAATTGCTGATTTTGTCTTCTTCCCATTTGCTGATTTTGTCAATCACAAACTTTTCAAAACCTCCTATTGGGAGTCGACAAAAAAAATCGGTAGGTCGCCTCTACCATAGTTGCTGAAGTAGCTAGTTAGTTCCTACCATAGTTCCTGACCCTTTGTGGGCTGTATTGCCACTCAATTCGTCATCCGCTTCTGTAGTGCACTTTCAAAGGAAACACTCTTATGCTCAAAGCTGATGATCCCTGTACGACCTGCAGAGTTCCAAATTATTTTCTTTTTCTGTCTTCTTAGTCGAAAAAATCAAGAAAATTGAATCCCAAATGAATAACCTTTTGTAGGGTCCCAGGAACTAAGTTCAGTGAGGGTCTTAGTGCAAACTAGATCCCTCGGTATGGCGAATTAAGAGCCCAAACGAAGTGAGAATGAAATGCCCACTCTTGTGGAAACTTAGTGCATCCTTAAAAGTACAGACACCACGGTCCTCCTCTCAGATATTAATAATAATTGTGTGGCACTACAGTCCACAAGGGATCAGGGCGTAGCTTCCCATCCGGGAATCAAACCTAGACTTTCTGCGCGGCGGTCGACGCACTTACCACTACGCCACGGCGACCGTCCGTATTAAAATTACTATTTGGGTTCAATGCAAAAATTATGGTAAGGGGGCCTGCAGCTTCCCTAGAAGTGCCTCATTTGCCCAAAGGCAGGAAATGGAGCAGATACGAGACTGGGTGCATTCAAAACGTTCTCAATTCACTGGTCAAACTCGCATCTGCTACAAAATTCTGTCTGTGCATTTCAAGGGGGATCGTTGATGGACTGAGTGCCTTTCTTGTCTCCCAATGATTCGTATTTCATTCTTGCCTGAAATGCAAATTCAAAATCAAAAATGAGTTGATCCAAAATGGAATGGTGGAAACATTACGACTCAACCAACGAAGACAATGAATCAAAGACTTCAACGGGGACAGTAGCAGGAATACATTCCCTATGGATAACTTTGCTCTGGTCACTTAGACTATTTGACCGCGCGGAGGTCTTGGCAAGCAAACCAGCGGCCAGATTGATTTCAATGTTGGAATAGTCAGTGGCTGTCAGTCTGAGGCTAAGATAGTCATGTTCAAATCTTTAGTATTGATGTCTAGAACTAGAAATTAAGTCGACACCCCGTTCAAGTATACGGTAACGTAAGGAGTCTCTGAAACTGCAGGCTTTGTCCACTTTTCGGTCTTCACAAGCAGACCGAAGGGACCTTGTGTTCGTTTGTTAAATGGTTCAGTAATGAAAATTAAGTCACAGTTTGACGTAGATCTTGAGGTACTTAGGTGACACCATTCGATTCCACCCTGTTAAGTTTCTGAACACAGGGCCATATCCGGCAGTGAAGTAGCTGATGTTCTTGCGAAGGAACGGACTAACATTTACTTTAAGCCGGGCCTACATTGGATCAAACCACCTCTGACCGATCTGTGGGGGAAGATCCAGGCATGGGGTCTCAGCAGTTGTGCAAAAATCGTTACTAAAGTCGGACTCTGGATAAACAAATTGTTGGATGTATGCTGAGGAAGAAATGGGTCACAGTCACCTTACGTCACGTTTTCTCGACGACTGCGTCTTCAGAGCCTAGGGGAGATGAACAGGAAACCGAAGATAATCCGCAATATCACTGCCCCTGTCTAAGGAGGGAGCAATGATATTGAGGTCATGATGAGGCCAAGAGCCTTAAGAGAGCGTTCTTTTCTTTCCGACTCCAAAACATTTCAATTACACCAGGTTTCTGAGAGTAACAAAATGTTTGAATCAAGTTCAGAGATCCAACTATCAAGGCATAAAGGGAACTTCTTCACTACTAATTTCTGGGCATCTCAATGTGACTACACGTACCTAAGTGGGATACAGTCATGCCGTTCCCACTAGCCATTCAGCGAGGCAGAAATCGCGATCAAAATAGTCTCCTTAAAATCACAAACAATCTGGGTATCGTAAGGGCATGCCATTCTCTGTAAATGATCAGTCTAGTCACTTGAATGAGTCACGCTTGAGTTGATGGAGAACCGCACATGAAACCGATGATTCCGGTGAAAACGCGGCTGATTCGTTAGAATTGACAAGACATTCCTGGGGTGTCGCGGGAGTCTGTCACATTCGGGAAAAGATCCTAGAGAGAGAGAGAGAGAGAGAGAGAGAGAGAGAGAGAGAGAGAGAGAGAGCAGAGGTCAGTTGGAGTCTTGGTAAGGTTGTTGCCAAATGTTCTGTCCAAAGCTAATACTTCTCAGAAGCTTAAGAGTTGGCACTGCACTTAGAGCTACATAAGTCTACACAACAGAAATGACCTGTTTTTCAAGTTGGGCACTAGTTACCCATGAGTTCTGCTTGGATGTCGGTTCACCAGCTCACCTTTCTATCTATCAAAGCCAGCAATGTTTACTCTGGAACTCCCTGCTTCAGTAGCTCTTGTCTGTGCAACCTTCACCCAAACCCCAGGCCTCTGAATTACAACGGAAAGTCCGCACTACCTACAAAATGACAGAAAAAAGGCTCGTCCTCCTTCTAAAACCGGCATCTTTCAGTTCAAAATTCACAGAAATCTTCAACCACTTAATCCGCTCCCCATCCCTCCGTCAAGCATTGAGCAAGTGCCAACACTCATGACAAACATTCCCCGATCATCCGGTGATCACGTCAAAACTGCAGCCCATTCTCATTTATTCGCGAACAAAGTTAACCAGGAACTCAATAAATTCCCACTGCCACCGGCTGGCAGGAATGCTTTGCTGACACGCTAAAGTGTCACCCTCCACACGATCAAGGATAACTCGCGTCCACGCCACAAAGATGACCGTCCACAGCTGATCTTAAGATCGTCATCTCTCTGTGGCTCACGCTCGGGCAGTAACTAATTCCAATTGGCAACGACATTTTTCACTACTCCCCAGTCCACCCCTCCCCCCTTTCTCCGCTCCCATTCGATCTTATCTTGTGCGAGCAGTCAGAATTTCGGTATTCAGATCCCAGCAGCCGCCCGGTGATCGTTTGTGTGACACCGTCGCGTTGCGATCGCAGGCAATAAATAACCGCTCGGCCATTGGCTGTTCGCCTTTATAGTCCTGTTTACAGTTAACAAGCACTGAGGAATGCCCTCAATTGGATCTCGCACCGCCACAACTGATCGACAGTCGATCACTGTTCTGGGAATCGAGGAAATCCTCGCTAGACGCTGTTGAAAGGTGGGCAATTCACACTGGCGCCGTTGCACCATCGGTTCGACACGCATTCCACAGTCGGTGGATCTCATAAATCACCGTCCGACGGAGATCGTGTGTCAAATTGCGATCACTGCGTGCGCACACACCCAACACAGGCAGTCAGTCAGTCAGCAGTCACACTCGTAAACCCCACCGAACTCGGCGAACACCTCCCATTTGTCTGTCGACGTTGCGCGAGTGGGACCCTCGTGAGGCCTCCGTTTACGAGCGCGCTTAGTTGAATTTAATGAGCGTAACCACCGAACACGGAGACTTAAATGTTGGTCATTTGCGGATCCGCGAAGGCCTGCACCACATTGCCCAAACCACAGGGGGAGCGAGGAGGTGTGAGCGCACTGCCTCTGTGCGCTGGTGCACTGGCTGGAGGGGCATTAGGACGTGTGACTAATTTGCATCGGAGTTTCCATGGAAATTCATAAATTTGTGGATAAGTGCTTAATGAGGGCTTGGAGGAGGGGGCGCACTGCGGTTGTGAGTTGCGGACGAGAAGGTGGAAGCTATGAAGTGAGTCACGATTCTTGTGACGTGGAATTGACTCGGCGATTCGACGGAAATGGGGGATCATTCGTCGGAAGCTGATGATGGAAACGGGAGTCGGAAGAGTTCCAGTGACTTGTTCTTTAGGTAATCCTCTAGCTTAAGTGCGTCTCTCCAGGATGGCTTTTTTTCACCGGCAACTGAAGCATGAGGCAGATTTTACGGCGATGATGACGATGTTTGGCAGCCAGGCCCGTATAAAGTTGACCCCAATCGATATAAGAAAGGTGAAGGACTGCAGAGATCCGTGACATACTGCAAACCGGTTGACTATTGCTTGAAACTCTATGGCGATCGTTTGTGTTGACGGTGTGTGACAGTCATGCCCATGATAAGTGAACTGGCGTAAAAGTCAAATCCGAGGTCGTTGACAGAACATAGCCTTAGTACAGTCAAGCCCATAAAAGTGGAATTGGCGTCAAATTGAAGTCTGAGGTAGAAGGCATAACAAGACTTATGACAGTCATGTCTATAAGAAGAGAACTGTCGTCAAGATTAAGTCTTAGATGGAAGTTGGGATGAGACTACTGACAGTCAAGCCCATAAAAGATGAACTGGCGTCAAAATTAAGTCTCGGGTGGATGACAGAACGAAGGCTTACGACAGTCAAGCCCATAAAAGATGGACTGGCGTCAAAATTAAGTCTGGGGTGGATGACAGCAGTCAAGCCCCAAGTGATCTGGGTTCAAAGTCAAGTCTGAGATGGAAGGCAGAATGAGGCTAAGGCTGGCGTTGGCAGTCCATACAAGCATCTGAAAGGTTCCTCATTGTCTACAGTGAAGTGCAGAAAAACTGAACCGAAGTGAAAATCCTTCGACAGGGGAGGCACAATCTAGAGGCCTGCAGAGAAGCAATCAAGGTACGAGATGAGCTTTTCGTGGCATTTCTTCGTCTTTACGGTGGTTATCGCATATCGATTTACAGTCGGTGGCAGGACACTTAAGAGAAATTCTGAGTCATTCACTGACAGTCGAGGCATGAACAGTGTCTGGTGGTGACGGTTTTTGACAGTCAGGTCTGTTCAAGTTGAACAAGAGTTCTTATTGAGGTTGATGATTGAATGTGTCAAGGGCGTTTTCTGAGGACAGACAACAGGTCCCTCGGGGGTTGTGATAAAATGACCTAAGGACAAGCAATTTACTTGACAGCTGAGGATTGAAACACCTCCTGTGGCCATGCCTTCTGTCAGTTATAGCTGATTCTGTAAGAACCGAACAAAATTCAAGATTAATGGCTTTCCCATGTTGAAGGCCCTGAATTGTTCAAAGTCGTGATGATGGATGCAGGTCTTCAAAACTCTAGGCATGTCCTAAGTTCATCGTTTTTGACAGTCAAGTCGTAAGGACAGGATCGAAACCAAGGCGTCCTTATGAAGTCGAGGGAAGAATGCTCGCTCTTGAGGTTCACAAAGTCATTCACAAGCCATCGAGGTACCATGTGTAGTTGTGGTCTAAGACTCAGACAGTCAGTTTCTTACAAACTGAGCAAAGTCCAAAATCGGAGTCTGTCCCATGTCGAAGGCTTTCCATGCTACTGGAGAGATGAGCTCTTCACCAAGGCCCTGTGTTGAAGGTGTTCCACAAGGAAAATCATCCCGAGACGGAGAAAAGTTTCCTGCCGAGATATGCAAGATCACATGTTACGATCAGTTCCCCTCGAAAGTCCATTTCCCACAAAATACTCTATCTTCCGGTACGATTCGGAAGCTGTTCGTTCACAGAAAAATTCAACTTCTGACCCAAATCAAAATCAAACCTCCAGACTGGTTAAAGACAGGTGATCACGAGACGAGTGGGATCGCCAAAACCCGATATCATACACAGATTTCATGGTATCTCCCACGTCGATCTTAATGAATCACCTAATGATCCCACCACACCAACATCGATCGTAAATACCTTCAGAGATTCAATCAACAAAGAAAAAAGGGGCTCGCTGGCCCTCTGGCCCCCTTAAACGGCATTTCAAGATAAACGGTCGTTTCAATAAACCCTTATTCTACTACGTGACAGTTTGTTAACAACGAATAAAACACGATAACGTGATCTACTACCTAGACGATGAATATTTTATGGAAATTCCCCTGTCCGAAGATCGATATTACCCGTGAACAGGTCATAAAACTGATCCCCCCAACCACACACACGACTGTCCTCCTGTGGCACGGAGGTGGCTGGGGGGCTCGAGTGCGGATACGGAATTCGAGTCCGTTTGAATCGTGTTTACATTTAATGCGCTCACAAACTTTTATTTTTAAACAAATTAACATGGCGGCGGCGGCGGTGGCGGCGGCGAGATTCGTATCTAGTCGTATGTCCAGGCTCATCAAAAAGTACTTAAAGCAAATAAACACTGGCGAGCGAGAGTGCAGGGCACTGCCGCCACTTGCCGAATTTCATTTTCACACGCGTATCGCGTTGAACGATTGCAAGTCAATCTTTTTTTCTGTTTGTTGGTGTTCTGATGTATCTACAAAATGATTCGTGGGTAAGTTTGCCAGGAGCGCGCCGCGCGCATGACGTTCCTTCCATCCAATCCGACTTGAGAATATCCACTTTTGCTTCAAATTCAATTGTCCGACTATGCTCGGCGCTCTGCAGAGGTGTGTGTGGGGGTGTGGGAGGGGGTGGTGTGGTGGCATGTCCTATGTTTGGGTGTTTATCGAAATATGAGTCGGTGGAATCGCGCGATTGTGAGCTCTTTGTTGTCGTTGTCAGGCGGCATTAGTCTGTCTTGGATTCTTGACGGCGTCTTTTTTTTGACCTACCCTGTTTCCCTGGTCTGTGGTGGTGGTGTTTCGGTGTACGCTCGTCTAAACAAACACGAATTTGTGCTGATTTTGAGGAAAAACGTTTTAGAGAAGGCAACACCGTGTCGTGATGGTTTTTTTTTGCTGCTCCGTAGGCGCTGGCTTTTCCTCGTTTGCGGCCCAGAGAGACAGGGTGGTCAGGGTGGCATGCCGTGGAGGCGTGATCTTGATAAAGCTGAACGACGTGATACTTGTGAGTTTTGTTTTAATTTTTATTTTCTCCTCTCTTGCAGGTTAAACGTCCCAAGACAGAGCACTCGGATTCTAATGACAGAAGCAGGTATGTTATTCAAAGTTTTTGACATTTTTTCTCCGATTTTGATTTTGATTTGGAGAGGTGCTTCAAGTGAATCCTTTTTCGGGGGTGGTCTTGTCGAAAATGAGGGAAATTTGTGAGTTTCCATGAGGATATGCACCGGAATTGGGTGTGAGGTGGGATTTAGATGACACGCCACGGACAAATGTTCCTGGTGCAGGGAGGAATCTATGACTTCCTTTCATCGTAGACAAACTGGATGAAAGGAAGCTCATCATGCATTGAGACATATTCGCTGGTAGGCAAGGTACGTGGCACCTTTTGTGTTGAAAGTTCACGCCGACAGATCCGTGAAACACAAATTTGAACCTCGGGATTGAACCTAAATGGGAATAAACATCTTTGGCGTTGGTGACAACACTCAAAGCGCATTTTGAAAGCGTGTCTATGAGAAGCTTTGTAAATTTTGCCAGTCGGCAAAAAGCTGTAAGTCCCCCCAAACTAGGACTAGCAGGACTAGTTGCTAAAGACGCTAAACCGTGAGCCCCTGTGGGCTATAGTGCCACTCAATTGCAGTCACAGGTTAATAAATTGAAAACCAAAAATCCTGAACTGAACTTAATGCCGAAAACCAACCCTTCTGCCCCTCTTTGTTAGGGCCGTCACAGAGTTGGTGGAAAATCATTCTCCGCGCACTTGTCAAGTTTAAGAGTTTTGGTAGGATTTTGAATTTTGAGGTGAATCAACATACCGTCTTTTTAAATTACTCGTGCTCTGAGGGCAAGTGTTTTTTTGGGAGATTGATTGCTCCAAAAGAAAGAATTGAGACTGTCTTTCAGTTGTTTGAAGCCTGAAAATTTATCTCCTTCGGACGGCGCTAAGATGCCGGGTGGACCTGGACCTCAACTAACAAGCCTCTGCCGCTGGTATGATCTTCAGAGAACTGCCTCAAATTTCGTACGCAAAGCTGGTTAAAGTCCTTCTCAACTTGTGTGTGCCATCGGGTCCATGGACGGCCTCTATACCGCTGACTCCTCGGGCAGGAGCAGTGTTGTCCACGTATTCTACATGGTCTAGCCATCTAAGGCATCAATTCCGTAGCCACCTGACTAGGCTCATGTCGCAGTACAGCCCCTCCACTTCTTGGCTGAATCTTCCTCTTCAAAAATCATCAACGCAAACAGGGCAAAAGATTGAACGCAAACCTTTTCTCTTGAAAACAACAAAGGCTTCTGCGTCTTCTTTTGCAGACGGAGAGCTTCTGCACCATGGAGCAGGACATGGATGATGCTGGTGTGAGGTGGTGTCGCAAGGTAGATGAATATCAAGTCTCTGGAGATGGAAGTAGGACGATGAGTTGACGCACTTTTTCACCACCCCATGGCGCACTTAGTCCCCAGCCTCACGTCATTGTTCAATTGCCGAAATGACATGTCTTACAAAATATAAGAAAGAGGCCTTGACTCAAAGGACTTTTTCAATGTACCGTAAGATAGCAATTTTTATTCACCAGTGTAAGACTGCCGTTTCGTCGTGAGTAAGTGCGTCGACCCACTCGCGAATCTAAGAGACATAGAGCATAGAGCCTTTATCCGAAAGACTAATGACGTGACAGAGATATCAGTCATAGTAGTTCTTACTACTTACTGGCGACCTATAGAGGGTCCGAGTCTGACACATAGCTGTCTTCCATCGGCAATGGTGCACGCTGCTTGCAGTCATCAAGACAAAGCTGTCTTACGTCCGCGATAACTTGGCCCTTATACAGTAGATTTCTCTACCTTCTCCAATCAGGAGGCCTTTATACCGGATTTTTGGTTTTCCTCTCCTTCTCTAACCAGGAGGCTCAGATTCAAAGACTCCCTTTGCTGGAGCATTGCTGTCCATGCGTGGCCACGCCAATGCAGTTGATTGATTTTGCCTTCCGGACGACATCCACATTTTGGTACAGTGCCTAGAAAAGTAACCTCCTTCCTAACTTCCTCTCAGACAGTGACAGTAGTGCCAACTTAAAGAAAAACTTCTCTACCGGTCAGTGGCAGTTATCAATTTCTTCGTTCCACTTGTTTTCAGTTGAAGAATCTTTGAGCTGAAGCAGTGTTGTCCACTCCATCTTCTGTCAAATGTTGCCAAATGGGTCAAAATTCCCTGGGAAATGCTTAAATGGAGAGGCTCTCCCTGGTGGCATCACATCCATCATGTTTCTCTTGACGAGGCATGAACCGGCTGATCACCAATTCCACTCATGTAAAGACTTCACAAAATGCCCTGATTCGTGGAAAATGTCGACAGTCTCCCAACATTGTCAGATATTTTGGAAACAAGTTCATAGCTAGCTAGAAGCTGGTTCCAGCATCGCTTAGCGATAAAGGTTCCTCTGTTGGACCCAACAATGGCTTATGTTGTTGGCAGCAGTCACCAACCCACATTTGACATGATCTTTGCTATCCATCTGGGCAAATTTAGAAGAGACGATATCCACGGCCTAACGTTCCTATCCGTCCGTGACGTCAAGTAGGACGGTCTTCCCTACATTATACCCACACCTCAGACAACGAACGAGCACTTTTGGCGACATTTTTCGACCGCCATTGATCGTCATGATCGTCACCGTAAAGTTGTCAAGAACCCGCGCTAACTTCACTCTGTCCGCTCCTGTGACTCACTTCTTGACCCGTAACAGTCCTTAATTTTTAGGGACGAAGAATCTGCCTAAGGTCGTTAAATACACAGAAGGTGAAGCCCACTTAGATGTGCTTTCTGCTTCACATACGTCGAACGACAAAAAAATCGTTTTTCGTTTCTGAAAAATTGCAATAAAACCCCCCAAAAGACAACCGAGTCCCATTGAGTCATACGAACCTGTTACCCCCGTCCAGAGAGAAAGGTCAGATTCAGTGTTCACATCAAAGTGGTAAACGTCAGTTCATGTCCGACACTCATGACAAATGGCGTTCGAAAACTTCCTGTATGGCTCCCCACACCCCCCTCTCCTGGCATAAAACTTCATCATAAAGATCAAGACGTTCCCCACCCACCGACCAGATAATATAATTCGAAATAAACCCTTGGCCACGGGTAATTGCATAAAATCACGAAAAAATAAACATTCACCAGCGTTAACGTCCTGCGATGCCGCCGCCCCCCTCCGGCGTCACGAAAATATCTGCTTAACAGGCAATTAATTGATTTAAACGAATGGGATAGAGCGATAAAAATCGCATCCGCAATTGGAATATCTTTTCGTTTTATGGATTCTTAACTCATTGGGCTCGTAAAGATCATCACGCCGACACATGGCCGCACCACCACCACCACCGTCGCCGTAGGGTGCGTGACCAAACGGACACACTTTGCGCTTTATCGGTTTTTCGACTGAAGAAACAAACAACGTGACGCGAGTGTAATTCATTTCGTTTGTCAAAAGGTGTTCCCAGGGCGCAACGAAAATCAGTGACGCGGTGATGATGGAGGAGTCGAAGATTTGCGTTTATGGAAGCCGATTTGTCTTAGGTGATCTTTACGAGACTTGATTTTGCGCATAATGAGCAAAACAACTGACAGATGACAGATGAGAGAGGGAGAGAGAGAGAAATGGAAGGGAGAGGGAGGAGGAGAGTCATGGAACTGAGCCACATTTGCATAGATTCGATGACACATCACATGAATTTGGAGGCAGGCGAAACAAAACAGGTTGTCCTTGAGCTGTCACGTTCCTTGGATGGAATGGAATATTAAGTGGATTTGCTTGTGATTTTGATGAGTTTTGGCGATGGCGTTGGAGATGTGATGTCTGCTGGGTGAGTTTGAGTTTGTGGGAGGCGAGCAGCAGGTTACAGGTTTGGTTAGAGGGGCACAGAGCGCCATTGTGAAGCATCACGAATACGAGCTGTTGAGACGACCCACGCGAATGTCGTTGAGTTCACAGAGGTTGTCAAGAAAGTCCTTCTTTCTTCTTCCTGCAAGAGCTTGACAGTGGCAGAGATCAAGTCTGCCTCCTCCCTCGTCTCCTCTGTCCTCTGTCCGCTTTCTCTTCTGCCTCCATCTTCCTCTGCACCGTCTCTCCTTTGCCTCCTCCTTCCCTTGCCTCCACTCTCCTCCGCATCCTCCATCCTCTGCCCCGTCTCTCCTTTGGCTCCTCCAGTCCCAAAGATGGATTCTCCTTCTCGCGTGGCCACAAAACATTGTAATGGCGCTCAAGTCTTGGAGGCGAATGTTCCAATGGTGTAGTCCCCTTTGAAGTGTTCGTAGACAGAGATCGTTCTAAATTGAGAAACTTAATGAGATAGACAGAAGAGATCTGTCTTCAGTTACTGGGACTTCAGAGCTGCACCACGTCTCTGGGCCGACACCACGTCTTTGAAGCGGCACCACGTCTCTGGGCCGACACCACGTCTTTGGGGTTGCACCACGTTTCTGGGCCGACATCACGTCACTTGGGCGGCACCACGTCTCTTTGGCGGCCCCATGTTTCTTGGACGCCTTTAAGTTTGGAGCACACAGGGAATTTGGTTTTCAGTCGATGAAACCTGTTGACTGGAGAATGGTTGGGAATTTGTCCTATTAGCTAAGGATGGGCTTTCTAGTGATCTGCAGTCAGTGTCATCCACCTCAGAGGAAGAAAAAAAGTTGAAAACCTCTTACCAAAGTGAGTGCTGAATGTTGAAGATGTCAATTTGCCACTTGGAAGCCTCAATTTCCCACAATGGCCAATTTTTTTGTGGGGAACCGGACTGATGTTAAGCCAAGAATCCTGAAGTGGCGTACCATCCAAGCAATCCGTGGGCTGTATTCCCAAACCTTCCACCAGGTCCTTGGGGGCGCCTTGTGAAGGAATTTTATGACAATTTTGAAGGGAAACATTTTATTTGGCACACCCTGTATTTGATTCAAGTTCAACGACGGCCAAATGGCTCCTGAAAGTGTCTAGAAGTACATCACTTAAGGTGACTAGACTAAGTAAAGCGTATGAACAACAGAGCTCCAACCTGATGAGTCTTCCGAATCAAAGCAATTTTCACAACGCACGAGAGGGCGTCCTCGTCTGAGATTGCGGTCACACAAGTGAAGAAGAACCTCAGCGAACTTGGATGGAACTGAGATTGCAGACAAGTGGCGAAGTCGTGCCAATTGGAGACACATGTTGGTTGATGGCCAGGTCCACCACGGTCTCTATTGTCGTAATCGCCGGAGATCCCAGCATGATTTATGTCCCTCGAGTGAGAACTTGAGGCTGTGTGTGACTCCCCAACCTGAAACCACATTCTCCGCCACGAGCTGTTCGAATTTGATGGGCTCCCCTGTAATCGGTGTTCCCATCACACTGGCAGCACTGAAAGATAACATCATAGGCCCTGAAACCCTTGAACGTGAAAATGTGTCAAAGTTGAGCAGTTTGAAGTTTGAACAATCATTCAGTCTGTCCCAACAGCCTTCCTGATGAATCCCGCTTTAAGTACATCTATTCATCAATCTCTCAAAACCACTTGTTGTCGCAGTGTCTCACACTTTCAACTCCCGCCAACGCCATCACACGAACAAACGCAGTTCACGTAAAACCGCCAAAACGACCAACGAACGTCATGAGCGCCAAATTCCGAGTGTGCGTGTGTAGCTAAGCCCAAAAATAGACATCCACGTCGTCGACGTTGTCGCATGTGCCTCAGCAAATGTCAGTCACACGTCCACCATCAGCAGCGAACGTCACTAGTGTCTCTTTTGTTCCAACGCTTAAATTCAGTTTTTTTTTGTTCTCCTTTCGAAATGGGAAGAAGATCAAAAAAAAAAAAGGAAAGGACACATTTTTTGAATGCTTTTCCTCGGAACAAGACGAACACATGTCCTGCGGGACAATGCGGACGGACAAGTAGACAACAGACAGCAGCGACTCTCGCCAATGCATATGGTTCCCTCCCCCGACCACTGGCCCTACTTAGCACATCTCAAGTGGTTAATCTGCTTATGAGGTGCTCCCTTGCGTCCTCCGCCCGGAGGCATCCTTTTCTTTTCACGGTTTCTCTGAGATAAATCATAGGAAACGGGAAGGAGTGACGGAGGGATTTCTTTTTTTTTTGTGTCAACGATTCTCGGAAATTCCACTCACCCTCCGACGACCTCCGACAAGGACATGGGCGATGGAGGGAGGTAGGGAGCGCTCGGTTCGAAGGTGACCATGCGAACAAATTAAATCCAATAAAGAAACGAAAGGGGCCACGGTGACAGTGGCGAGGGAGAGAAAGAGAGAGAGGGGGAGACCCGGGAATTATCTCAAATTGCCCGCTGATTTATCATCGACATCGTGCGTAGATACGTTCATTCGATCATGCCGCACGGCGGCGACGGCGGCGCGGTGCGGCTATGTGTGGCTGCGGCGATATGTATCTCATGGATTGTTCTGGGTGTCAAATCAAAAGTAAATATTGTCCCTCTCGGGTGAATATGAATTCTCGGCCTTTGTTAGGGCTGCGTTTTGATTTATCTTGAGAGGGGGCGCTATGCGTCACTTCAGTTGGGGGTTTCCCGTGACACGGGACACTGACGCTGACGACTGACTGCTCCAGCAATGGGACACTCAATTAAAAGTCATAAAACGATTAGGTTACACCGTGGCAGACATGTTTCTTGTTGTGTTGTTGTTGGTGCGTGTGTTTTGTTTTTTGGGATAATTAAGCGATTTGTTTGGAATGCGTGTAAAGAGTTCGTGGCGGTGCGGGGCTGGAATGTAGATTTATCGGGGCGAGGTGCGACGATGGCGGTGTGCATTCGACGATGAATTATGACGTCTCATTACGGAGGGGGGAAAGATGATAGCTTCATTCGAGTGCACTGACACTGACTGAGCGCGTCGTGACTGATGGGGGCGTGGGACTTAAACAGTTAGGTTGACATGTGTCTGTAATTGCATGACGGGGACAAGCGGGGCAGATGGGAGTTTGATTGGACAGCGATTAGGAGGAGTTTACGTGGCACATGTGATGCTGGTTGAGTTATAAACTGATGGTTGGGAGGGTGAGGTGGTGGACAAAGTGTTTAGACCGAGCCACAGCGATCTGTGTCACAAATGTCGTCTCTTGGGACGTTAACCGCTGATGAAGAGACGTGCTTTGGGGCAAGATGAAGTAAACGCTTCATTAACTCTCGACCATCATCTTCGTGAGTCTTGGAAGAGCGTGTCTTTGGTGCTATTGAGTTGAGTTCTGTTCGACAGTCGCATGACCTTGTCTTAAACCTCTTTTCACATTGAATGTTCCGGTAAAGTCGGTTATGACCTGCATGGTGCAACGAAAGTTCTCCATCGCCATCCTGCACAACCCGAAGAGTTTGGCAGGAATCTCAAAACAAGGCACGGCGTTCAGTAGCTCATCATATGGGCCCATTAAATCGACGTACAGGCGGTAAGTGTCAATTTGCGTCTCCTGCGCTTTCTCCAGCATCCGCTCTATTGCAAAGTCTTGGTCAATTGTGGACTTCCTCGGCATGAGGATAGTCCGCGCAGATGAGGCCCTATACAATTTTTTAATGAAAAGAGTCAGTGGCTCGCACTAAACCGCAGAAAAAATATTACATGGTATGCTTAGGGGACTAAACCCTCAGTAGGTAGTACACCTGAAGGTGTCTCCGCTTTTTGGTGGATCGGATACTGAGATTCCACTCTTCGAACATGCCCTCCTCTGACCACATCTCACAAGCGAGTTGGTGTATGCGCACTATAACCTCTTCCCCGCTGCCTTAGATAGCTCTACGGACAACCCATCTGCACCACCAGCTTTATTCGACTTTAGTCTGTCTTCGTCTAGGTCGATTCTCTGTGCAATTCTCTTCTATCATCATCCCCTGTGTGGTGTAAAGCATTCTGCTTGGCAGCGGCACTTGTGTCCTCATCGCCGTTCAAACCTCCGCAGAAATTATTCTTCCAAATTTTCAGAATTGCCTGTAACTCTACTAGGAGTTGATTCCGACAGGCTTCTGTCCAAAGTTTGAAGTCATAAGAAAGCTGCTTAACTCGTACACCTCACCATTTCCTCGATTCCTTGCTCCTCATGGGCTTTCCTTTTCCTTTTGAGAAGCCGGCGTTTTTCGCTTTCTTAAAGTTTGTAGCTCTCACGAAGCACTCTTGTCCTTCTATCCAGGAGACACTTCCATTTGCTGCTACCTTCGCTGATTGGCCTTGCATGTCGATCGAGCGTTTTCAAACCAAGGACATCAGAGGCAGCTTCTTTGATGGCGTCTTGACAACGCTATTGGATTGGGGTGGACTTTGTGAGAGCTTCAGGGAGACTGGATCGGCAAAAATCCTATTGGACGGTTGGAATTGTAGTTTTCTACCTTGACGACGTGACTGTGTATTCTGGTGCCACGGGAGATCAGGAATTATTCCAGCCTGACCGACCCGAGAAATCTTTCAATCCGAGCCATTGGGGCAATGAAACAGAGGATGGCCTAGGCTGAGATGGCGCACACAAATGGGGAAGGACCTCAACCTCAGCTTGGAGTGCGCAATTAGCTGAAGAGCCAAGGCCAGGTCCACCCTGAACTGTAGCGCCAGTAGAAGAAGAAGAATATGGCCGTTCGATTCCCCCCTTGTGGGACTGTCGTGGTGACTGTCGGTTAATACCCAAGATTGCGGGCTTGTCTGACCTAAATAAAATGCTCCACCCAATGATTAAGACCAGGCGGCTATGGAGATCCTCTCGACACAGTGTGGAGTTGCTTCGAAATCGGTTGCTGTGACAATAGCAGAAGTCTTATTAAGATTGTGTGTCATGCCAGTAAGTTGGTTATCAGGAACCCAACAGTCTGACAGATGTGTTCCAGCTCATAGTCAATTTGCAGCCAAGGACCAATGGTATTTCTGAAAACCTGCCCAACACTTCCATCACCAAAACCCAGCCAGAAAAGAAACCCCATCCATTTAAACTCCATCAAAAAAACACTAGATAACCACTCCCACGCCAACGCCAGCAACGGATACAGTTCCCATTGCCATCAAAAATTAGTGAGAGACGCGGAGAGACCCTTAAAAGCGGCCTCCTCCAAGTAATTACTCATAAAATACCCCGATTTGGTCAATTAACACTCGACAATGACATAAAATTCGGTCACACATCATGACCCTCCCCGCCCCATAACCACATCCTCATCAAAAGGCAACAAAAAACCAAAAAAAAAAACAAAAAATGTGTACACGTCAAATGTCCCATTCGTTGCCAGATCTCCACGACGATCTCCTCACGATCACTAGTGCCAAAGGGGAAATTTAAATTAATCGACTTCTCATCTAAGCACCAGAGATACCATCGATAATCCGTAACCCCCTGCGCCCCGCTCCACCGCAACGATCAACGATCAGCAAAGTCCACAAACTGATGTAGATTCAGAGAAACAAAAGGAATAGACTGCGAGAGAGGGAGAGAATGGAAGAAATAAGGGCCAGCAACGGGGCATAAATTGTCAAGATAGGTCAAGCATCCAGCGGAACGTGTGCGTGTGTGTGTCTGTTTTTTTCTGTTCCCGGATTTGTGACAATTCCAGAAATTCTCAAGAGCTGACGGACATTAACGTGCGAGAGACACAATAACTCACACGCATAAATAGAATCAAATAAATGTCAAGTGCACACTCGACCGGGAAGAGGATGAGAGAGGGAAGGGAAGGGAAGGGAAGAAAACCATAAAAAAAAGAAGAAGAAGACACAAAGCGACCGAACGAAAGAAACGAATTAGAGGACCAAACAGGCAGGACCCATGTGTTGAGCAAATGTTGCAGCCAACACGTACCGCTCAAGTCGCATCCTAAGTGTGCCATTTAGGATTTATTTTCGTCTGTCCCTAATGCCGATTCACCGAAGCCGAAGCGATGCCGATGTTCATATCTGTCAGAGTGGATGACAAAGGGGATCCGCACAAAAATTCGCTTGCCAAGGGAGAGCGGGGGTGATGCCGCGAAAACACGTTCCCTTGAGAGATTTGGGTTTGACGGGTTTCTAGGGAAATCTATCGGTGCCCCCTTTAGACGAGGCCTTTGGGTGACAAATTGAGAAATTTCCCGCAACAGATAGCCGGGATTGAGTTCAATTCACTGAGCACTGAACCTGTTTGGGGGAGAATCTTAAATTCTTCGTGTTCCTCTTCATCTCAAAATTTCACACTCAATTTTTGATTTTATTTTCAGGCAATGCAGCACCTCGTCGACCATCAACCCAGGTCAATGTAGCCCTCTAGCGCTGCCACCCAGCCTCCAGTCATCATCGCTGAGCAACAGCAACAACAGCTGCAGTGGTGCTTCATCGAGTCTCGTCCACCCAACGTCCACATTGGCTTTGTCAGCAGCCGCCGCTGCCGTCTCCACCTTTGCACAATCAAGTCCCATCCCATCGGCCATCCTCCCACCATCCCACCATCACCAACAGCAGCAGCAGCAGCAACAGCAACTGTTAGCATCGCACAATCTTGGGCACGCGACCACCCACATACCCACCTCTCATGTGTCGAACAGCTCGAGCTCACCGCTAGGCACGAACAGCAGTAGCGCCACAGGTGGCCTGCATTTGTCGGCGAATCCCGGCGAGAGCGCGCCGCTGCACACGTCAAGCTTGAATCTGTCATCCGCCTCCCCATCGTCCGCGGGACAAAGCCGAACCGTGCACTCAGACCTGGGCATGTCCCATTGGCTAGCAGCCGCCGCCGCCGAATCGAACATCAGCGCGACCGTGAAATCGGAGAACCGCAGTCCCGGCCTGGACGCCGTCGGCTCTGGTGGCCTATTGCCACCGACTGGAAGCAGCCACCTGTCAGAGAGCACCGCCTCGCTGTTTTGCTCAAATCCGAGTTCGTCGGACTTTCGACTCGATCCCAGCGGCAGCGCGTCTGGCGTGCAGTCAGCCAACTCGTCGGCGTCGGCGAGCGCGTACGAGCCCAAGCAGGAGTACTACAACTACTACAACAGCATGCAGCAATACACCCCACCGTTCTACCCCACCTACGGGTCGCCGTACACCACACGGGCGCCCACCAAGATCGCCTCGCCCAACGCCTACTTAACCTCCAGCTATGCGGCCGCGGCTGCGAACAACAACACCACCTCGCAGCTCTACCCTACCTACGGCTACAACAACTTCCCCCAATTCGGGACAGCCGCCCAGCAGGACTACAGCGGTTACTACAACGATCAGTACAGCAATTACTACAACCACGCGGCTGCGGCCAACTACTCCCCGTACGCGGTCAGCTCGCCGGGTTCCAGCGCCAGCCACGGCTTCCATGTGGCCCCGTCAAACCTCTCCGAGAGCCCTTCGGACGGGCACTCGTCAACGCCGATCCTGACGCACGCCCACTCGCCGCACTCGCCACTGCCGATATCGCCAAACGCCCCGATGCCGAAGACCACCCCACCCACGGGAAAGACGGGCAGCGGCAGGGCGCGTGGCCGGCGACACGCTCAGCCGAGTCCGACGCGCAGCACAACCTCAGAGACGCCGAACGCCGACAGTGTGAAGCCACCGGAACGCGTGTTCATCTGGGACCTCGACGAGACGATAATCATCTTTCACACGCTCCTGTCGGGCTCCTACGCGAATCGGTATACCAAAGATCACAGCACCCTGATGACCATCGCCTTCCGCATGGAGGAGATGGTCTTCAACATGGCCGACACGCACTTCTTCTTCAACGAGATCGAGGAGTGCGACCAGGTGCACATCGACGATGTGTCGTCCGACGACAATGGTCAGGACTTGAGCAACTACAATTTTGCGACGGACGGCTTTCATACGGGCGCCCCAGCGGGGGCACCACCCAATCTATGCCTGCCCACGGGAGTGAGGGGCGGTGTGGATTGGATGAGGAAGCTGGCGTTTCGGTATCGGAAG
Organism: Eristalinus sepulchralis; assembly: GCA_944738645.1. Lineage (NCBI taxonomy): Eukaryota > Metazoa > Arthropoda > Insecta > Diptera > Syrphidae > Eristalinus > Eristalinus sepulchralis. The sequence goes on along the minus strand of OX122886.1, from coordinate 7,017,881 downwards.
ATCAAGGAGATCTACAACACCTACAGGGGAAAGTGAGTATTGTCTTTTGAATTTGTGTGAATTTTGAAAGGAGGTTTTGACAGGTGTCAGATTGCTCGGAAACTGTTGAAATATTGTGGCTTTTGAATGCAAATTTGGCAAATGTCGCTTCATTTTGTTGAATATTGAGAGACAAATGTCACCCCATTTTGGAAAGCAATTTGTCAAGATTTTGGTATTGTTATATTTGTGGATCATAATTTGACATGTGTCACTCGCAATTTTTGTGAAATTTTAGCGCTTGTCAATTTGACAGATGTCATGTACCAAAAGTTACGAACGTTAGACAAAGATATTTTAAGAATTTCCTGATTTTTGGCGTCTGGACGGCTTTTTGACAGATTCAATTTTGACAGATACAATTTTGACAGGTTAATTTGTGTACGAAATTCTGACAGTTCTCAATTTAAGGGCCAAATTATGTCAAAGACTGCCGAACACTGCCGAAAAAATTCTCATAATTTTATCGATTAAGGAAGACCAATGACATCTTGGTGGAAGTTATTCTGACAGATGTCACATTTGAGATAATGGCAACTTAGCAGATGTCATTTACTAAGAACAACAAATTTTCGAGCAAAAAACGTTCAGTTCTTCGTAATTTCCTCTTCCATTTACGTTACAAGACGGATGAAATTTTGACAGATATCTGGGCTGTCAATGCCACCATGACGATCACAGTAACAAGAAATGTCAAAATAGGCGCGACATTTGAGGTACTTACTTATAACTAAACGCATAAGTGCCTAAATGCAAGAGACTAGCATTGTAATCTTCATGAACCTCCTCCTCGTTGCTTTTGACAGTCGAATGACATCTAAACGTCAAATAAATTGTCAGTTTGTTGACTGATTTAATCGGATTAAGGGGGACTTTCTCTATTCCGCATCGATAGGCACTTCGTTTCCATCTAGAAGCAAATGCATCAAGCAACCCGTCATCTGTCAAATCTGACATAAAGCTCTCTAAAAATTTGATCATCCAACTAATCACATTTCTGTTGTTTTTTTTTCAGTGTCGGTGGACTGTTAGGACAACCAAAACGTGATACATGGCTGCAAATTCGTTCAGACATCGAAATGGCGACCGACAACTGGGCGAGCCTGGCCACCAAATGCTTGAACATGATCGCCCAACGCGAGAATTGCGTTAATGTCCTCGTCACATCGACCCAACTCGCCCCAGCTCTGGCCAAAGTCTTGCTTTTCGGTCTGGGCCAGATATTCTCAATTGAAAACATCTACAGCGCACACAAAATCGGTAAGACGTCACTCTCTCTCTCTAGCATTCTTCTTTTAACATCAGCTTTTTCTGTTTTTTTTTTAGGTCAAGAAACCTGCTACGAACGGATTGTGACAAGATTTGGTCGCAAAAGTACCTACGTTGTGATTGGTGATGGCGCCGAGGAAGAGGCGGCCGCCAAAGCGATGAACTTCCCCTTCTGGCGGATATCCAGTCACAGTGACATTAGAGCGCTGTACACTGCTCTTGACATGGGATTCTTATGAAAAATTTACAACCACGACAGCAACAACAACAACAAATTGTCTATACATATATATGTATTTCTTTTTCAACAATACCGTTAAATATGAGTTTTTTTTTAAGTTTAATTTTTCAAATATACATATATTCACGATGCATTTAAAAGAAGAGCAGAAATTAAATATATGTAGCACGAGTGACATAGCAAAACAACAACAAAATGAAGGAAGACTACATAACCTAAAAAAAGAAAGCAAAATTGTGTACAATGTTGATGTTAATTTTACGTAGTAAAACAAAAAAGAAAACAAATTTCTAGATTAATCATCCAAAAAAAAATTTGATTGGAACAAAAAAAAATCAAAAACTTACAAAAAAAAGAAAATTAAATAATTTAAATTGTTTTCAACACACACACACACACTTGCACAGAATTGTTTAGCCAATAAGATAAATTAAACTCTGTATCTATACTAGATGTGTAGCTTGGAACGTCTGGAAGGATTTCTTTGTAAATTTGAAAGCCAGTGAGAGGAAGAGGCGACGGAGGAAAAGAAGCAAAACGATGATTGAAGAGAATTAAAATCAAATTTTTAAAAAAAGAATATTATACGATAGCTCTAGTGTTATTTTGAGGTTAAGTTAAGCTTAAGTGAATTACTATACAAATATATATAAAACAAAAAAAGAAAATAATTAAAAAAGTGTAGAAATTAGAGGTATAGAAGTAAAAGAAAAACAACAACAACAACAACAAAATAAATGAACAGCACTTGAACAAAAATATATATATACATATACAAACAAAGTTTTTGAAGTGTTTTTCGAATGCGGTTTTGAGAGGGAAGGGCATTTCCGAGGACTTGCGTCGCAGTCACTGTAAATCGAGTAGGCCATGCAAGGGCGGTCACATAAGTACTCAAGTAGCCTCACCAGCCGAGGGCCCCACTAAGCCCAGACATTTACCATCATCTAGTCTAAGTGCAGGCAATCGTGGACGTGTGTCAGCATCGCTTTCAGGAGCTACTTTTTGGGCATGACAACTGAGCATGGGAAGTGTGGTCGTAGTGGGTTTAGTGCGTTGACCCACACGCCGGTGGTCTAGATTCAATCCCCGGATAGGGTGCATTTTCTTCACGGCACAACCTCTTTCGAGTTGCTGACAACACTCAAAGAGTGCCAATTGTCTATGGAAAGCTTCTCAAACTCCTTCTACTCGTCAGAGAACATTAGCACGCACAACACGAGTAGTTGCTGAAGAAGCTAGGCACTGGTCCCTTGTGGGCTGTAGTGCCACTCAATTATTATTAGAATGTTGGGGAATGAATGGGAGGAGTACTCGAGAAGTACTCGAGTACTTCGGCCCAGTCTTGATGAAGTCGACACATCTATTATTAAGAAGCTGAAAAACATCTGGCCGGGCAAATCGACAATAGACCAAATTGTCACACTAATAGGCAAATTCCTGGAAAAGACCTGCGAGTTCCAAGTCAATACCCAACACCTCCATATCGACCTGAAAGCCGCCTGCGACAGTGTACGTTGCCAAGTACTTTCTGATGCGGTGACCGAATTTGAGACCATCGGCAAATTGATCCATCTGCCTCGCAGGACACTTCAAAATTCTCGATGCACCGTGCAGAGTAATTCAAGAAACTCAAAACCATTTGCAAGCTGAACCGGGTTTCGGCTCTTTTGTAATATCGTCAATCTTACAAACAGCTCTATAGGCTGTTCAGCGACATGCGCCTGGTCCATCGTCTTCAGATACAACGCTTAAGATGGCTAGGCCATGTAGAGCGGATGGACACCACTGCTCCGGCCCGAAAAGTCTTCGAATCAGAGTCACTGGGACAAAGCCACAGAGGACGGCCTAGGCTGAGATGGTGCACACAAGTAGAGAAGGACCTGAACCAACTTGGAGTGCGCAACTGGCAGCAGCTGGCAAGAGATCGTGCTGGTTGGAGAGGCATGTTGGTTGAGTTGCGAAAATCCAGTCATCAACCTCCATCTCAGACAAAACGTAATTGTCCCCAGCCAGAATTTTGAGGCAGTTTAGGAGTTTTTCTGCCTCGGGGCGAACGTGAGGTCTGTAAACGACATCTTAGCGGAGATCTATCGTAGGATTACCTTTGGCAAGCGACACTCCTTCGGGTTCTCTAAGCAGTTAGGGTCATAACTTCTCATGCGAAGGACCAAGATGTTTAACCTGCCAGTCTTGCTATAGGGAGCCGAAACCTGGACAATCCCTTATCGTCCCAAAAATGCGCTCGGCCTTTTATTGCGTTTTCACTATACGGCCGAGTGGATTCTTGGGAAAAATTTTGCGGTAGATCTAAGATCCAGTTTGCGAGGAGGGTGAATAAAGGAGAAGACGCAGAAGAAGACACAATTGCGGCGAATGAAGGAGAAGATGCAACTCTACGTACTCTACGTCCTGTATCGAGATGGAGATGTAGTCCAGAAGGTAAATTACCGCGACTACACTGGCTCGGCCACATCGAGCGAAGGGAAAAGGCTCCAGCTAAGAGGGTTCTTGAACCAGCCCCCTGGTCCGAGGAGGCGTGGGAGCCTGACACTCCAGTTCAATGGCTTGGTTTGGAGGATTGGAAACAAGGATGGGAGGCAATCTTAACTCAGGCTTTGACCCTACATGGGTGACCATTTTGATAAGAAAGTAAGTAAGGCTTGGTGCTCTCACTGGTCAGTGCATGATTGGTGAAAGGACAATCAGACTAAATCGACCGAGCGACGCGATTTTAGGAGCAGTTCTATGTACGTGCGAAAAAGAAATAGAATAAGTGCTCTGTTAGAAGGACGTCTCTATCACTTCACGGTTGCGTCATGAGATAAGCGAACTGAAGAAGATCGAGCAGTATCCATAGCACTGTGGCAAGCCAGATGAGACGCCTCCACAAAAGGTAGTTTGACGCATGTTCTCATCTCCGTCATCGAGACCTGGACATCAAGATCCGCAGGGGAGTGCAACCACCAACTCTCACAGTTCCTTTCTGGACACGGAGGCTACCGAAAGTATGTGCACAGGTTTGAGCACGACAACTCGCCACTGTGCTCGCGATGCTCAAACTCCGAGGAGGACGCAGCCGCTTTGCGCAGGAGAGGCAACGAGGCTGGTAAACGCACCAAGCGCCGATAATATAATCCAGTACATGACGAGATCTGGAATGGGTAAGCTCATTCATTTTGAAGGTAAATTTGAACCTTAGATTGGCTGAAGCAGAAAGGTTTTCCCTCTAGAGCAGAGCGTGAGTCGCTTACCATCCCCTCGAAGTAATGCCTGTCGGCAGTGCTGCGGCGCTGCGGATAAGTAAGTAGGCGTTTTCCCGTAATCGGTTATCGCGGGTTGCGAATCGTGCATGCTGGCAGCTCGGCATAGCAGCATCTTCGGAAGTTTACCACATCCTTGGGCGCATCATAAAAAAAACCACCTCGCCACAGCCAAAGTAGTCAAATTCGGTTACGAACTGATGACTGTGGCAACAGAACTTCACAGATTGCAGCGCAAATGTTCCAAACCGTCACGGATACCAGCTGTGTGAACAGTTTCCAATAAAATCCATCAGGTGGCCGCTTGATTTAGCATGGAAAGCAATCAGATAGCGATGTGTCTTCGCTAACTTCGTGCTGCCATCTCCACGCCAAAAATTCCCCAGCACAGACACAACCCAAAACGCACACGGAACCTCTGTTCGTGGTGAAGAGTGTTCTCCACCTCCCCCATCAGCACCACAAAACGACTCAAACGAACCAATCCATCAGGGTGATGCCTTGTTGGCAGCGTGGGCTGCCCGGGCAGGCATGTGCGAGTGTGAGAATAACTTAATCATCGCCTTGCATCCATCAATTTGATTTCCGCAGCTATCGCGTCGGAAATTTCGCAAGTCGATAGTGCACGCTGCACTGGTGCAATGTGCACTCTGCTTCCGTTCACCGGTGCCCCCTCAGCTTTGATTTAATCCGCAATAATTGGCGGTAATGATGAGACGCTGTGGAGGGAGGAGAGGACGGGTTATGTGGAGGCTGAGGACTTTCACAGGAATATGCACATTCGTTCAAAAGGCAAAATTGATTGAATTAAAGGAGCCGGGGATTGGCAGGAATTCGGTGATTCCACACAAGGCGCACGGGGACACCTGCCTCGGTGGCAGGGTTGGGAGGTTAGGGAGAAACGCAATAAGGGAGAATTTGGGGAATCAGCTGCATTGTTTGAAATGGCTGAGGGACACGTGGAAGGAGCTGGACGAAGGGAAGGATTAAAGGCAATGATCCAAAATTGGTACTGAGGACACAAGGATTTCCTCCGGCGATAGCGGAGCTGACCACGATGGTGATGAGGACGACGTGGACAGCGACGACGAAAACAGAGACGCCTAGGCCAGCGTCACTGCAGACAGCGAGGCCGACAACAGCGATGATGAAGACAGCAACGACGAGGACGATGAAGATGTGGATGATGATGTGTAATGATGCAGATACAGGTGCAGATGCTGGAAGAGGCGGCGGCGGTGATGATGTCCGATGATGGCCAAGGCCATGAGCACACGACGACCCAACACTGACGGGTTTCAATAATTGCTCTGATCCCCTCGGCTTCGGCGCATTGTCTATAAATAGACTGCAGACGCAAATCAAAACCCTGATTGAATGCACTTTTTGGCGCTTGGGTCGGTGACGGTGATGCGATGCGATGCGATGCAATGCGATGCGATGCGATGCCGCATAACAATGATGGATCTGAAGGTGCAGGCAGACGGCTCAGAAGAAGGTGGCCACTATGATAATGACGAGCAATCATCATCGACGCTGAGTGGAATGAATGGAATGGACATTTAATCATGGGCGGCGATGAAGCTATTAGCGATGGTGGTGCGAGTGGCGAGTGGGCCATTTGCTGGGGAATCGATTGAGGTGTGGATGATGACAGGCTTCGGCCAGGGAATGCTCTTAGATTGGGATGTCTTGTTGGGGGGAAGATGCTTTTGGCGGGAGGATACAAGGAGTGAAGGGGAGAGAGGAATGATGGAGTAAGGCTTCGTGCAGGATGGAAGACAGCCAGAAGTCATACAGACAGTCCGAAGCTTTGAAGGCAAACCGAAGTTTCCAAGGCTCCAAAGGTCCAGGACAAAGGAGAGGTTCCAAGGCATTAAGAAGGGTTCCACGTAGAAAGTTCCAAGACTGGGTGAAGCGCCCAAAAACTTTGAGGAAGATCAAAGTCAGGGAGTACTGGGTGTGTCAGGGAAAATGGCCCAAAGCAACGAGGGGAGTCTATTGCAGCGCGAAGGATGCAAGATAGCAGAGAGGAGTGTTGCAAGTAGTAAAAATGGTTGCAGGCAGTGGGGATGGTCTGAGACGTAGAGGAGAAGCGAGAAGGGCCGGAGACAGTGAGAAGTCTTCAAAGTAGAGAGAAGAATCCAAAAGGAGCGAGAAACATTTAAGGCAGTCCAACGCAGGAAGGATAGTCAAGGGTACCGAGACGAATCCATGATGTCGAGGCAGCGAAACGGGGCTGAGACAGAGAGCAGTGGTCGAAGATAGCGAGAAGAAGTTCAAGACAGCGAGGAGGTTTTTAGACGGCGAGTCGAAGGCAGTGAGAAGTATCCAAGGCTGGAAGCAGAGTCTTTTGAAGGAAGGAAAGGTTCAAGGTAACGAGAGAGGTCAAATCAGGGCTAAGTCCATGGTAGCGAGAAGGTCTTAGGCGCTGTTGAGGTCAATACAGATTAAAATCCAACGCAGCGAGAAGGCAGCGTAGGAAGTCTAAGGAAACGTCGATGGCGCAAGGCTGCGATGGAAGTCTAACATCGCAAGGAGGGTTCAAGGCAGCGAGGAGAGTCCATTTCAGTGAGAAGTATCGGAGGCAATGAGGAGGGTCTAGGATAGCGAGAAAGGTCAAAGGCAACGAAAAGGGTGGGAGGCAGCTGGGAGGGTCGAAGACGTAGAGGAGATGAGTTCAAAGTAGCAAGGAGGGTAGAAGGCAGCGAGAAACATCCTAAGCAGAGAGAAGTGTCGGAGGAAGTGAGAAGTCTGCACTGCAGACCCAGAAAGGTCTAAGGTAGCAAGGATGCAGTGTGATGAGCCCAACGCAGCAAGGATGATCCAGTGAAGCGAGGAAAGTCCAAAGCAGCCCGATGGATCCGAAGCAGCGAAGAGGATCTGAGACAGAGATAAGTGTCGGAGATAACGAGAAGTTCCCAAGGTGGCAAGGAGAACATGTGACAGTGAGAGGTGTTGGGGACAGTGAGAAGGGTCTAAGGCAGCGAGAAGGTCTAAAGCAGGAAGTAGAGTCCTTGGCATCAAGGATAATTCAATGCAACGGTGGTGGTCTAAGGCAGCGAGGAATTTCCGAGACAGCCAGAATAATCCAAGGAAGTGAAAATGGTCCGGGGAAGCGAGAAAGGGTCTTAAGCAGCGAGAGAGGCCAAGTCGGGGCCAAGTCCATGGCAGCGGGAAGGTTTAAGGCGGTGATGAGGGTGAAAACAGCGAGGAGAGTCGAACGCAGCGAGAAGATAGCGTGGTAAGTCTTAGAATGTGAGGATAGTCCAAGGCAGTGTGGGAAGTTGAACGTCGCTAGGAGAGTCCAAGGCAGCGAGAGTCTATAACAACGAGAAGTATTGGAGGCAATGGAGGGTCTAAGGTTGGTGCTGAAGATGTAAGAATTTCCTCGTCCAATACAAACTCTCGCCAAACATTTGGAAATATCGAAAGCAATGCGGAGGGTCTAAGACAACGAGGGCGGTAGAAGGCAGCAAACAAATTCGGAGATTCAAGGCAGCGACAAGCCTTTTGTACATTTGATACAATATCGGGCCATGACAAGCTTCTCAAACAACAAGGAGGAGCCTCTCGAAAGCGCACGATTCCCATGTGTAACCTCAAAGTTGAAATCCGCTTGTTGCTCAAAAGTTGTGGAGTAACAAGGAGGACATTGGAAATCTGAACAAAACTTGCCTAAGAAGACAGCACGTCCCAAAATAATCGTTCTCTGTGAATTTTTCAAGTCTCCAGACGATTTATCCATCCCAAGCCAGCAACCACTCGTTCTGCCATTAAGGGTCATTGACGATGAATCAGAGGACGAATTCGCACTTCAAGAGACACATTTGGCACTCGCCAGTGTACCCACGCCCCCCACAAATCTTCTACAAATACCGACCAATGACCACTTCCATCTGCCGCCCCGATTCACTCGTAACACGTCCATCTGCATCCCCAAACGGACGTTCGCTTCAATCAAAGTTCACTTCCTTCCAAATCTAGCGCAGCATTCCCAAGATGCCGCTTCATCGCCACTCGATCCACACTGAAAGTTGCTCTCGTGCTGCGTACGTGTCTGCAGGCACACAGTCACTTTGGGATGATTACGAACCTCAAATCGTTCCATCCCCAGCACCCCGTCCCTGTCCACTGGCATGATAATTGAACCGGCATTAGCATGCCAGCGAAGTGCCGCAGATGACGGAGTTTGCGAGGATTTAACTCTGCCAGGATTAGAATTGAATTAACATCCCAAGCGAAGGACACAAAATCGATTGTCGGCTTTGGGAGGACAAATGTGTCCGTTCCGTGTTGCTGTTGGCGGGGAAAGACGGGGCGGCAGAGACGTCGGCTCACAAAAATGCATTTAAGCTCGGTATGTGCAATGAGTTTGCGAATGCAAAGTTAATTAGCTGCCAGCGGCTGCGGAATAAACTGTAAACTGGCTGTCTTTGGGAATTTTGAGTGACGTACAGGGTACAGGGAAATTGCATTAAGCACTGCCGGAGAAGCGGCGGAAGGGGAGGAGTGTCTGGTTGGTTAATTGTTTGAAAGGACTTTTTAATTAAATCACGACGTCTCTCTGCACTTTTGCCTGGTGCTGCAAATGGTCGCACTTGTGGTTCGCTGGAAATTGTGTCATAACTGAGTTTGTGACTTGGAGGTCACACTGGATTGTGTGGAATTTGTAATCCTCTTCAGAAGGTGGATGTATAGCTTGGGCTTGAATATTTTCTGGATACAGTGTCTGCCAAGATGAGGGAACGATCGACAGGATGGCAGGAGGATAGGATCGTGGTTTGAGGAAGTGATCTACCAAGCGGTACCTGAAGAGTGTTCGATTTTTGAATTGATGTATAATTTTGAATCATTCACAAACGTTTTCTTTTGCTTGAGGATCAGTGATCGTATGCTTTACTCCAATCAAGATTTATCATACAGCAGTTAGAGATGAAGATGAAATGAAAGGATGTTGGCAGGTGACCATGCAGCCTCAAAAAAGGAAGACTTGGTTTCAATACGGACATTTTTTTGTTGTTGGAGGTTGGTATAAACTGCACTGGATCGCTCAGACTCAAATTCTGGTCCATTACCAGGCAGTAACCTTCATTTACTGTAGTTTTCTGGTTTTCCGAAGAAAGGTCAGCAGGCGCTTCTGTGATAAAGAGTTTAAGTTTTCAGCTCACACCACATTGGCGACAAACAGGCGCCACCTTGATACGAGTAAAGGCGGGACATTAGCAGAGAAAGTGGTCTGAAGTGTCTTCACCTCCTCCACAGGCGTCGCAAAGGCTGTCTTCACTAAGCCCAAGAAGACTGAGGTACTAAGCGAAGGAAAAGTGTCCCGTTTGTACGCCGACAAGTTTTCTGCACTTTTTTCTGTCCAGAGATAGCAGAAAAGCCGCGCATTTCTTGCTGCCGTTCGGTAGTATGCACTTGGTCAGTCTGCACCCTGGACGCTCCTTTCACCCGTTCTTCACAATATAGTTGGTGGCCATTAGGATCGCAAAAGTTTCCGCCTGAAAAACTGATGCGAAATTACCTAAAGAGGTGTGAAGTCTGATGTTGTCGTCCGCCGGCCCCAGATCCCTGCGTCGTCTTGGAGCCGTCAGTGAAAATCCAACTACATTCCCTTCCCGGTTCAGTTTCTGGCCAGAGCTAGTCCTGGACGAAGGGAAATTCGACTTTGTATAAGCGACGCAGCTGGATTGTTGGTGACCCTGCATCAGACGGCATGTCCATGAGATATGTGTCATAGGAGATGCTGTGCGAGAGGTCATCAAATCTCCAGTGCAATTTGAAGCTTTTCCTTTTTGGTCGGGAGATGGCCATGGTGTGGATGTCAAGGGAAGGGTTTAGGATCAGGCATTCTGCAAGATATCCCGCACACAACCCCTACCCTCAACCGACCCACAGAGTGTGTAGACTATCCAAACCATCGCTTGAAAACGAGGAATGATGGTCACAAAAAATTCCTTCGCATGTCCCCGAAGCACACTTTATGTTGACTTGAGCGCCACTTACTTTTCCCTGGACACCGTTCTAGACACATTGGATTTAAATTTTTGAACACTTTCTTATTTTTCTTTTTTTTTGGGGGGGTTTTGAATTTTGACGGAATTGATTGTCTATGTCTATCTGTTGCAGGGTGGGCTAGATGTTGTTGGCAATCTCTTTTCGAGCCATTCTTAAATTTGAGTCCCAGTTTATTAAGTGTATGGTACTCGATCAGTTAGACCTCACCTCTTCCCCTCATTGTTGAATTTCTCACTCTATCCCGGCAAGGAACCTCTGCAACACCATGAAGAAATCTAATCTTATGTATTCGCGAACATATTCTTTGAGTCAGTACCCAAATTTCGTGACCAACCATAGAGTTGAAACAAGACACTCGGGCAAAAACCGAAAACTTGGCTTTGACAGCAGGCTTTTCTTATTCCTTAAGATCCTCAAGATCCTTACTTCTTCACCTGTTTCTCTGGGACTGCAGTACCATGTAGACAGCTTTGAACGGGCGTTTTGGGCATCATTTTGAGTTTGTCCACATTGTCTTGACTACTCTAGCATCAGCACATATGTCGCCCAGAAACCTTTCGGGTGCGTCCTGGAGTTTCTTCTGGGTGGATGTGAGGATAACTGCGAGAAGAAGAAGAGCTACCCTATCCTCGGCTAGGCTCCAACATCCATTTCAAATATAAAATGAAAAAGAGAGAGGACAAGACGCACCCTTGCGGAAGACCAACGCCCACGGTGAAAGCTATTCAAGCACAGCTGCTACAGTTGGTGTTTTAAGATTGAATGACGCTTAACAGGTAAGAGGTGATTAGAGTTTGCCTTCAGGGACGGGCACGTATGTCTTTTTCAGATCTACAAAACAACTGTAGTTCGGTTTAGCATCCTCCCAGGATTTCTCAAGTGCCATTCTAAGAGTGGGAAGCTGGTCGGTTGTACTTCACTGGGACAAAAGTCGAACTGTTCATGCCCCGAGGCGTAGATTCGATGATTTGCCGTTGGTCTCAGCTTTTATGAGTGAGCGATGAAGGTCACTTTTGGCTGAACGGCTCCTTTGAAGTGATGAGACCTTGGTGGCGTTTGGTGTGCTTTATAAGTTGATGGAATAACTGGTCCACACTTCCTTTAAACTGATGCTGGCCAGAAGATTACAGTCAATGGTGACCGCTAAAGAGCCATGATAACTGACTTTTTCATTCATCAATTAAACAACCATGATGTGCAGGCGCTGTGGTTTCAAAAAGTCGCGGCAACATGTCACACGACTTGTGCCACAATTGATTTATTGAAGGAAAGGTTTGGTAAACGCATAGTTTCACGTTCTAGACCCGTCAATTGGCCGCCAAAATCTTGCGGTTTAACGCCATTTGACCATTTCCTCGGAATGATATGTGAAGTCGCTATGACAAGTCCGAAAAGATTGGCAACTTGAAGGACAACATTCGCCGCCTTAATGCTTATATACGGTCACAAATGTTGGATAAGTCATCGAATGTGGACCTCCAGACGTTCGAGCGATCTAAGGATGAGTGAGGAAGGTAAAAGAGAACTGGAGAAGGAGGCTGTGAAGTCTTGACTTTGAGTAACAGTTATTAGCCAAACTAAGCAGTCAGGAAAGACCGTATAAGTCGGTCTAAGGACGTAGGTGTTTGATACGGAAATCGGATACAGTGTTGAGGCAAGCGGGGATTAGAACTTAAAGAAATTGATTGAAGGACAGGGCTGTCGATATAATCCCATAGAATCTTCTTTTCCTTCTTTTACTGGAGCTACAGTCCAGGGTTGATCTGGTCCTCACCCACCATGCCTCCCCAGCTAACACGATCTCTCGCCAGCTGTCTCCAATGGCGTACTCCTAGTTGGTTGGGGTCCTTTTCCACTTGTGTGCGCTACCTGAGTCGCGGTCTTCCTCTATTGCGCCGTCCCTCGGGGGTGGATTTGAAGACTTTTTGGGCCGGAGCAGTGGTGTCCTTATGATCTACATGACCTAGCCATCTCAATCGTTGTATCTTCACTCTTCTGGCTAAGTCAGTATACGGCTGAACAGCCCGTATAGTTCGTCATTATATCTCCTTCTCGAACCGAAAATCACACGAAGAATTTTCCTCTCAAAGCAGCTTCATCAGCCTTTAACAAAGTCCATGCCTCCATATTGCAGGACTGGAACGATTAAGGTCTCCTTAAGCGTTACCTCGGTCGTTCGAGAGAGGGCTTTGCTCACCAATTCCTTTCTTAGCCCCAAGAAGCAGCGATTGGCATTATTCTTCGTTTGATTTCAGCGCTGGTGTCATTGGCTGAATTGATAGCGGTGCCTAGGTAGACAACATTTTTAACTACCTCAGAGTTATGTCTCTCTGCTGTGATGTTCTGACTGAGACGTCTGTGTTGGGTGGCAGCATATACTTGGTCTTACCCTCGTTCACCGTTAAACCCATCTTCGCGGCCTCCCTTGCAATACCCACAAAAGCGCCATTGACATCACGCTGCGTTCTTCCGATAATGTCAATATCATCGGCATATGCAAGTAGTTGAACGGACTTCTGAAAGATTGATTCTTTGGTGTTGGCGTTCGGGTTTTGAACAATTTTTTCAAGAACGATGTTGAAAAAGTCGCATGACAGGGCGTCGCCTTCTCTGAATCAAAGGTCTCGGTTAGGTCTTAACCGACCTTAATGTAGCAGCGTGCATTCTCCATCGTCATCCTACATACAGGGGCGAGTTTGATAGGGATGCCAAAACTAGACATTGCTCTGTATAGGTCGTCGTTATCCACACTGTCATATGCGGCCTTAAAATCGACGAAGTAGGGTAAATCTGCGATGATTCGAGCCTAGACCGTCTGGGTGTAAGTCGACGCACTTACCCACTACTCCACGAATGTAGTGGCGTAGAGATCAGAGCTTTCTTCTGTCTAACGCCTCACGATGTGTCATATTAGCCCCGCTAATGACTTCACAATTTGCGCCACTATCTTGGAGTGACGAGGTAGAGGGAACTGTTTTTTGACGATTCTCGGTTGTGTGGAGAACGCTTACGTGAAAGAGTGTCTGTCTTCATTAAAATGGAGTTTAAGTAGGTCTCTGTGGCTTCTAGTAGAAAACATGTTGCAGCAGTCTTTCATGATGAAATGACCATACCATCAGCATAGATGGACACTTCACACTTTCCTTTATTCCATTTCATAGTCTTGGAACTTTGTGGTCTCCGTGGCGTGGTGGCCGCGCAGAAAGTCTAGGTTCGATTCCCGGACGGGACATCTAGCATTTTTTCACGGCACCACCTCTTTCGAGTTGCTGACAACACTCAAAGAGTATCAATTGTCTAAGAAAAGCTTCTCAAATCTCGCCGTTCGGAGTCGGCAAAAAACTGTAGGTCCCTTCCACTCGTGAGAGAACAGTAGCACGCACAACACAAGTAGTTGTTGCGGAACCTAGACCCTGGTCCCTTGTGGGCTGTAGTGAAGAGTCCTGGAACTCTAAAAAAAACACCCTCCACTACTAAGTACGGTGAATGGGAGTGTTGCTTGATGTTCTGCTTTTGCTCTTGTTACTTACTTCTGACCCTAGGTTGGTAGTACAATGGAGTCAAAGGAGGCCACGGCTACCTTCAAAAATTCGCGTTCTTTCTTTGTAGGCTAATGACAGCTCTCATACATTACGCCACTAATTTTCAGTTCGATTCCGACGCCTTAGACGTGCGCTTTAAGCATAAAGAACCTAGGTTGGACCAGTTTTTGAGTCTTCTGAGCGCTCCAGTGCAGTCTTTTCCAACCTCCAACAAAAAAATGTCTCACTACGCTCTCAAAAACGATCCGAATCCATTAAAACATTTTTTTTTTGAAATTTTTGTCTCACATAAATTTTATTTCTGAATAAAATACTTGTCCTCCACAAATGTCTGAGCTAACAAGATTGTTTTTCCGTCTGCATCCGCATCGGGAACGCTTTCAAAAATACAGAGCATAAAAGTGTCTTAAGATCTAGTTGTTTTTCAGAGTTTTTTGAGTTTTTCATATTTTGCATATCTACCAAGTACACGTTTATAAATGCTAAAGATAAATGAATAAGATACATCTTCTGTCTGTCTGTTTTTTGTTTTTTGTTTTCACTCAATGATTTCATAACTAATTCACAAGTACATCACATTTACTTTAAGCATACACATACAGCTACGGTTCATGGGTGCGAGGGATGCCCGAAGGCCTATGCACTCGCATGACTTATCATCTACTGGGGCGGGGATTGGGGGGTTGGGAGGAGATACAATTTCATTTGAATATCTATCTGTTTGAGTTGTGTTTGTTTTGTTTGTTAAGCTTAAATGCAATTATTTACACAATTTTGTTGTTGCATTTGTTGCTCTCTATAAGTAGTTTCAGAATTTTCCGCTTTTTGTTCTCCACATAAATTAGTTTTTTTTTTGTTTTTTTAATTCTTAATTATCTATTTACCGCTATCGTATGTTACACAATACTTATCAATTGGATGATTAAATAATTTAGTATTGAGTGGAATTGAAATCATTGATTGGTTTGCACACGCACTCTGGCCGGTGCGCATATTTACAAAATTATAAATTATTCTACACTCTAGACTATATTGATATAGATTTGCATTTAGATTTAGTTACTACATCTTCTGAATGTATCTGAGGGATGTATGGGGGGCTGTTGGTGTAGCAAAATATATTTTTAATTCTTTTTCTTCTTTTCTTTAGATACGTTAGTAAATTCTTTTATTGATTGTATAGTTTGTTTGGTTGAATAGATTCAGTTGTACCGTCGCTACAAAAACCTTGTATTTTTGAGATAGATTCGATTGGACATTGGAGATAACCTGTTGTTTCCGAAGAAAGAATTCAAATCATATGAAGCTGGAAGAAAATAGCGGTAACTGGGTGAAGGTGAGTTTCACTAGACCATGAAAGGTTTCGTTTGGTATTCGTATTTGACACAGCGGGGGAAATATCTTAAAATTTGGGAATGTCTTCATCAAAGGTCTGAACTCCCTCTCCTGTCGTTGACCTTCAAGTCCGTACATAAGCAACGAATACCAGGAGAGTTGGATTCGCAATTTTTTTGGACTCCAAAAGAGACAAATGTTTTTTTTTTCTTCAAGTTGCCACTACAGTCATTGACATCTCAAACAATCGTAAGTAATTGAGATACGCGTCCTTGTGTAAGCAGCTTTAGGTGCATTTTTCGTTGTTTTAAATGTCTGATACTTTCTGGCTCTTCTGCTGCCGAATTGTCAAAAGTGATGAAGAAGTCCTTTGGGGAGCAAGCTCTAGCAGAATTGCGGCATTTGGACGACTGAGAATCAACGAGCGAATGTTGAAAGGTCGATGAATCTACAAAGAGTGATCTTTTGGTGTGATTTATGGCGTCATTGCGCCTTGGATGAGGAAATCCTCAGCTCAAGAGAAAAGTTTTGGGTGCGACTTTTGGTCCTGTTTGAGTTGATGGCGTCTGGAGGAAAAAATTGAACGACGTACTCTATGGGCTGTTCAGCGACATGCGCCTGATCAAGCGTGTTCGGATACAACGCTTAAGATGGTTTGGCCAGTTACAGCGTATGGACACCACGGATCCGGCCAGAAAAGTCTTGGAATCCGATCCATTGGGACAACGCAACAGAGGACGGCCTAGGCGAGGTTGGCGCATACAAGTGGAGAAGGACCTCAACAAACTTGGAGTGGGCAGCTGGAGACAGCTTACCGGAGATCGTGCTCGCTAAAGAGGTATGTTGGTTGAGGTCCAGGTCCACCCCGGACTGTAGCACCACAAGAAAAAGAAGAAGCGTCACTGCGCGAACCTCTTCAAAAATTAGGCTCACCAAGTAGTTTCCGCAAATCGTGTTCACTATCAAGAGCTGATACCGGACTTCTTGTGGCCAGAAACTGAGGATATGGAGCTGGACGATATGTGCTTCCAACAGGATGGTGGCACTTGGGACACAGACACTCCTTGACACGACAAATTCAATGACCGTCTTCCTTACCATGTCAAATAGCGCCACGATCATGTGATTTGACATCGTTTGACTTGCTTCTTTGGGGATAATTAAAGAGTTAACATCGTTTTACTTGTATCCTTGGGGACATTCAAATTGAAAAGTGTACGTTAATACGCCAAGAACAATGCAAGAGCTAAGGGATGAGAAAATCCGGCAGATTAACGACGTAGATCCCCAATTTCGTTTCAAGAGTCCCTGAAAACATAGACCATCGGACAGAGGTGTGCCATCGACACCGTGGCGAGCATTTGGCAGATATTTTGTTTCACCCATAATTGCCAGAGATCCTTCAATCATAGTTAAGATTTTGGAGATAATCCTCCGAAAACTTGTTGCGTTATTTGCAGTTATCATCGTGCCTTTTCGTTGGACCATCCTTTAGAAAACGAACGATTTTTTCAATTCCCGGTATTTTCTGCCCTTGACATGCTCACTTTCAAAACACGCGACAGAGTGGGACAAGAGCGACCATGGCGAGAGATCTCCAATAAAATCGTCCAAGTCGGGGTCTGATCGTCATCAAACAATTTTCAAAAACTCTCGCGGCGTGACGGCGTGACATAGGTTTTCAGTTTGATAGCGGATGGTGTGGCTTGAGCTTGATGTTTGCAATATATGAGAGCCTAGCATGACCTGCAAAATTTGATGCTCTTTAATGGAACTTCATGGGACATGAGAAAGACTGCCTTCACATTGGGTGCCGAATTTGCTTGCTGTTGACAGTGGGCCCAACCGTGAGACCACTTTGAAGCAGTTTTTGACGCCATTGTAGCAGAGTCCAAAGGAGTTTCCGCAACCTTTCATGATTGTCGACCAAAACGACGAATTGGTGCACGCCAGAGAACAGGAAACAGTCGAAGAAGTGGACTTCACGCGGTGATCGTTGTCCGAAGAAGACGTAGATTGTTCCATCGATCGGAAAGGGGATGGTCATCCCCTTCCCGGTTCTCTTGGCGTGGTCTGCAGCGACTCTCAGAGAAGGTCAAAACAGTCACAGAGCTCCACTATTCCGAGTTATTGGGCAGATTCGTCACGGAATTGCAGGCAAAATGGCCCAATTTGGAGAATGGCTCACACCTCCGCCACGGCCAAATTGGTCGAATGACGTTGCAAACTGCTGCCCCATCCACTGTACTCCTCAGATTGGATTCCCTGCGACCTCAAGCTTCTAAGCTTGAACAACTTACCGGCGGGAAAGAAAATTCAGTCAAATGAGGAGGCTATCAGCGGCACACGACCTTCAGAAGCCTTTAAGAGGTTGGAACCTTGCAGGGACATATGCGACGAACTCAAAGGAGACTACGGGTATGTTCAAAAATTCGCGTTCTTTCTTTGAAGGCTAAGAACAGCTCTCATACATCACGCCATTGATTTTCAGTTCGATTCCGACGCCTTAGACGTGCCGTTTAAGCATAAAGTGGGTTCTGTCAAGATATGCGTCAATCCACGACAAAAAAAGGTGCTTCGAACCTGCCCCCCGTTCAGAGACTGATCAACCTCAGAACCTCAAGCCATCTTACGACACATGCGTGGATTCTTGGACTGGGATCAGACATTCTCTTTGAAAACGAAAACCTGCTCCTTTTCCTGGCGTTGTACGCGTCCTTCTGACTAACTCTAAATGAAGTTTGTGAGGGATTGGCTGTAAGCTGGTTTCTGTCAAAGAAGGAAGATCTTGTATGAAACATAAGAAACTCTTAAATTTTTCGAAAAAATGAAATGTCAAGGATATCCTAGTTTTGGGGACTAAAGAGGACATGGCCTACTAACACAAAATCAAAGCGAAATGCGAATGAAACATCGTTTTAGATTCTAGTTCCTTAATCCTTAAGATCTTACACACGAATACACATAAGTTTCGAAGGTACTTTGACACTGTTTCTGCTGAATGCTTTACACACACACTTAAACGTACATCTACGGGTTATCCTACGTTCCTACGTCTAGGTCTACCGTCTAAATGGGGGTCTACTACGTCTGCTACGTCTGCTACCTCTGATCACAAAACAAACAAAAATCCACGAATAGGGTAAGTCCTTAGCCGTCAGCTGGTATATTCGTATAAAAGTGTACAAAGCCTCATCGCTAGTTGATTGTGTTTAGAAGGATCTACAAGGATGCAAAGTCTATTTACACGCGCTAGGGAGCGGGACAACAGAACTAAATGCAAATTGGGGGGGGGGGGACACCACTATTTACACTCTTCAAGACGCCCTTGAGCTATGCCGCCACGTGGCTGGGGTTTAACCTAAGCATAGAAATTGCAAAATCACAAAACGAACGAAGGGAGGAGAAGACTTCTTGAAGCCAAGCGCAAAACTAAAAACTACTCCGGGCGCGTCCGTGCATGGTGTCGGCAGGGTTGTGGGCGACGGCGGATGTTGAAGGCGAAGACGGCCGGATGCGTTCGAGCAGCCTTCCCAAATGTCACGCATAGCTCTGGGCGGTCTGCGGCATGTTGTCCGTGAGGCCGCCAATGCCTGTGGGGTCCATGACGTTGCCGCGCTCCACCCAGTGCTTGAGGCGACCGCGCAGCTCCTCGAGGCTCTTCGATTTAGCCTTGTTGATGCGCTTATACTTGACGTCCTTCGGCTTGGTGACCGAGCGATGGTTGGACATGACCCGGTTGAAGTTCGTCACCTGGGACTGCTTGACGCCGTTCACGTTGAACGAGCCGGCTGCTGCTGGCGAGGAGGCTTCCGAGGGCTCGCTGTTGTTGCTCTGTCGCGATGCAGCCGAGCTGCTGGAATCTTTGGCCTTGTTCTCGTCTAGTTGACCTTCGAGGGAGCTCACGAGTACCGCCTTTTCGGAGCGGTTCTTGAATTTGTCCCGCTTCTCGGCGACGTCTGTCTGCTGGGGTTCGGGATCCTCCTCAACACTGTACACGGTCTCGAGGATGTCCGGACGGCGCAGGAAACAATTGGTGCGGCGTGCGCCTCCGTATTTGTTCATGTTCGTCTCGATGGCATCGGATATGGAGCGGACTATGGTCACATCCCCGCAGCCGCCGCCGCTCTTCCGCCGCATCGAGAACGACGAGTTGCAGTCGGAGTCGATGTCCTCTAAGACCACCGCCGAGTCGGAGTCGTTCAGCGAGTCAAAGTCTGTGTAGCTGGGGTCCAGGGTGTCCAGGCCGTGGTCCACCAGTCGACTGGACAGGGTGTCGATGATCTTCTGCTGGCGCAGGATCGTCAGCTCTCGGTGACAGATGATGCCGGCGATCTGCTTCTGCTTCCGCTTCAGGCGGGACTCCAGCAGCAGCAGCTGGCTGGTTAGGCTGTTCATCTGCTCTGTTTTCTCCTTCTGGTATCTGTAGTGTTGTTGGATCTGAAATCAGGAAGTAGGTGGTTAGAGAGGTTAAAACAGAGAGGGGGCTGGTCTGTTTTACCTGAATGGCGTAGGCTTTCTTCCATTTCATGATGTGTTCCGCTTGAAAGCGGCACTTTGACCTCAGCTCATCGATGATCAACTGGGCGGTTTGTAGGTCCTTCGGGTCTTGATCCATCATTGCGAGGTGTATTGAATTGTTGTTGTTGCACATTGCCTGTACACCACAGGACATGTTAAGCAGAATCGCTCCACTGCAGATCACAGCTCTGTGAAGTTTGTGTGTTTTGTTGAAGGATCTCTCTCCAAGGATTCAGTCTTTAGTTGGAAAATGTTCATCTAGGTTCACCGATCGCAGTGCGAGTGGCTTGAAATTGACTCTTAGTTGACGATTGTTCACTGAAACGAAAGGAAAGGAGGTGTGATTAGAAATGAAAACGTGACTCGTGAGAAGATGTGATTTTTTCGAAGGTCCAGCAGCGACATTCATTTCTGTGCGCCCGCTGCGATGAAATAAAAATTGCCCCCCACATCTTCTATGCACCAAGAAGTTCAAGCTTTCCACACCAGCAATCAAGTAAAGCATCCTCAGTTAGGTGTCAAAGCACTTACCAGTCAGATGACACATTTTTACGACTCACTTTGTGACGCAACACTTTCAAGAAATTCCCCGGCGAGCCCATCAAAAATTCATTGCCCTCCACTGGAAAGGATCAAGAACACTCTCAACAACAACAACACCACATCCCGCCATTACGCAACACCCGACTGCAATCGCTTCCCATCTCATTTGTCACTCATTCATGACCCGCTTCTTCTTCGTTATAATCCAGCACACCGTGCGCCCTCCACCTTGCACCGTGGTTAGCGCGCATCTCGTCACTGCTGCCGGTTTCCTCAGTCAGCTCCGGCTCCAGCGCTTAGCATAAATTTCCATTTTGTCCGCGGCACACAGACCGCGGCTGCCGTGACCTTGATTATCTGGCTAAAAGTGGACTTCCACTGGGCGTGAAGATTGCCGCAGTCCGATGTGTGCCGCGGCCAGAGTGTCGGGCGCGAAGGGGACTGCCGTGCCACCTGACTGCCATCCGGCGTGTGCATCGTTAAATTAATTTAGTTGTCCGACCGCTCCGGGTGCGAATGCTTGGCTAATTATCTAACTGTATCATCTCCTCTCCGCACGTTGTGTGTGCGACGGAGATACAGTTGTGATGCACAGATAAGGAAGGAATTCAAATCAGAACCGTGAGTAATTGAATTGTCTTGCGGATCAGGACCTGGATCCCTTTTGCTGGGGCTTCCTTGTTCCAACTGGTTGCACGAGACCCACTCGACAGGAAACAATCGGGATTTGTGGTTTTTAGTGTTCGTGCTCGTGCATGCGGAAGGCACTTGAAAACTGGAGAAAACCTCCTCCCTACGATCCCCCGCTGTGGGCGAAAGGGGGCAGCTTGCATATCTCTGATTGACTTATTCTTATATTGAGTTACAAAGTAAATATTTGCGAATAAGACTGGCCCAATACAACAGCCCGAGGACGGGTGTATCCATTGTCGGAGATTGAATAACAATCTGTGCCTGCTGGCGGGGGGAGGGATTAACGCAACAGAACGCCGGACAGCAGGGCGTGTTGTATTGACTTCTCTCAAATTTATTGGTCTTCAAAATACGTGCCTTCGAGAACTGAAAGTTTTCAGTTGACGTGGGAGTGTGCGGGTGGGTGAGAGGATGCTGATTGAGTTTGTGTCTGGTGGTTGGGGGTGTGGAAAATTGTCTCCTTTTGAAATCGTTCACTGTCCGAAGAGGAGAGTGCGTTGGAACATGTTTCGATTTTTGGTTCACGTCACGTATTCAGTGTGGACTTTGGCGATGAGCCATTCAGCTAAGTTTGAACAAATCGAATTGATTTCAACGGGTACAGTACACTGAGTGGGTGGTGGGTGTGTCGACTCACACGCAAGAGGTTCGATTGCTGAACAGACTCGGCAACACATGCTTTAGGTTTCTAAGAACACTCCTCGTGTTGAATCGTCCAAATTTTCGACAGACGGACGCCTTCTCGTCCTAAATCGCTTAAAATTTCCAACAGACGTTAATTGTCCAAATTTTGAGCGACGCGTTCTTGTCGTGAATCGTCAAAAGTTCCAAGAGACGGGCGCCTTCTCGTCGTGAAACGTTCAAAGTTCCAAAAGACGGACGCCTTCTCGTCGTGAATCGTCAAAATTTCCAAAAGACAGAAGCCTTCTCGTTGTGAATCGTCCAAATTTTCGACAGACGGACGCCTTCTCGTCGCGAATTCTTAAATTTTCCAACAGACAGACGCCTTCTCGCCGTGAATCGTCCAAATTTCCAACAGACAGACGCCTTCTCGCCGTGAATCGTCCAAATTTCCAACAGACGGACGCCTTCTCGTCGTGAATCGTCCAAATTTCCAAAAGACGGACGCCTTCTAGTCGTGATTCGTCCAAATTTTCGACAGAAGGACGCCTTCCCGTCGCGAATTCTTCAATTTTTCAACAGACGGACGCCTTCTCGTCGTGAATCGTCTAAATTTCCAAAAGACGGACGCCTTCTCGTCGTGAATCGGCCAAATTTTCGACAGAGGGACGCCTTCTCGTCGCGAATTCTTCAATTTTTCAACAGACGGACGCCTTCTCGTCGTGAATCGTCTAAATTTCCAAAAGACGGACGCCTCCTCGTCGTGAATCGGCCAAATTTCCAACAGACGGACGCCTTCTCGTGGTGAATCGTCTAAATTCCCAAAAGACGAACGCCTTCTCGTCGTGAATCGGCAAAATTTTCGACAGAGGGACGGACGCCTTCTCGTCGTGAATCGTCCAAATTTCCAGACGGACGTCTTCTCGTCGTGAATCGGCCAAATTTTCGACAGAGGGACGCCTTCTCGTCGCGAATTCTTCAATTTTTCAACAGACGGACGCCTTCTCGTCGTGAATCGGCCAAATTTTCGACAGAGGGACGCCTTCTCGTCGCGAATTCTTAAATTTTCCAACAGACAGACGCCTTCTCGCCGTGAATCGTCCAAATTTCCAACAGACAGACGCCTTCTCGCCGTGAATCGTCCAAATTTCCAACAGACGGACGCCTTCTCGTCGTGAATCGTCTAAATTTCCAAAAGACGGACGCCTTCTCGTCGTGAATCGGCCAAATTTTCGACAGAGGGACGGACGCCTTCTCGTCGTGAATCGTCTAAATTTCCAAAAGACGGACGCCTTGTCGTCGCGAATCGGCCAAATTTCCAACAGACGGACGCCTTCTCGTGGTGAATCCTCTAAATTCCCAAAAGACGAAAGCCTTCTAGTCGTGAATCGTCAAAAGTTCCAAGAGACGGACGCTTTCTCGTCGTGAATCGCGAATTTTAGCATCAAAAGCTTCTCAAAACCACCTCCCTTGAAGTTCGAAAATCTCAAAAATCCTCATCAAGGTTCGCCACTATTAAGCGCCTTCGATGAAAATTCATTACTTCCCGACCTGCATTCCAACCCTAACTCTTTTAATTATTTCTCCCTCGGCGCTCATATTGGTTGCGCAGCGCTTCAGCTGTAAATTTCAGTCTTCAGTTGAGATCCCGCCCCTCCCCAACCCACCCCAGCTTGTGGGCAAATGAGATGCACACGAGATTCATGAGGTGGCCGCTCTTCCCGGTTGCGGTTTAGTGGAAGACTTATCTTCTGGTTCTCCTCAATGTAAAATGAGTGAGGCGCATTCAAGCTGCGCCACCATTCATTAGGCGCGTCCTCACCCTCAGTTCGTCCGCATTCCCCAGTAACCTCCTGTGAACGCTTCAAATGAGGCGCTGCGTCAAGCGCCGGGGGATGTTAATTTAAAAGCTGTGATGTATTGAAACGTTTCCCCCGGTCTCTCTGTGTGTGTGTATTTGTGTTTGTCTAGATTTGTAATTCGTGCGTTTCATTTATCTCGTTCCCAGCATTCCTCGCACACATCATGTGGGCGGAGGGTGCGGGTGAATGGGGTGCGATTTGAGCGACCGCATGCGGCAACAGCTGCTGTCATCGTCGCAGGAGTTTCACAGGAATTTCGCACTAAAGACCCCCTAAGCGTGGTTGTCGTTGTTTCTCCTTGACCATGGTGTCTCTGTTGGGTGGGGGTGGGGAGGATTTATGATGAAAATTCCTCACAGTGGCACCTCCTGGACGTGGAAGTGATGTCTTCCATTTGCATCATTTGTAGGGCACTCAAGTGATGCGCGAGACGTATTTTTTGTGGATTTCGATTCCATAAGGTCCTCCAGGACATCATCGATCCACCACATGTCGTCGATTGCATTCTAATCGAATTGACCCATAATTTATGAAAATCCCCGTACACGCGTCCGGGACTTAATTAATTCAAATCGGAATCAGATTGACCGGCAGACACGCTGGAGTCCGTCGTCTTCATCCCCTCATGCACACGAGAAAATGCAAAAAGAGAAACGCCACATCACAGCCAAGCCCAAAGGCAATTAAAGCCAACAACACGACGAGGACAACAACGACGACGACGACGACGACGACCGATGACGGCCAGAGCACGGTTATTACCCAAATAATTGCCTTTACGTAACATCCCGGGATACGATTGCCCCGGGAGAGCTCCAATCGAAATCCTAGATGTGCGACTGTTTCTGCTTGTGCCTCCTCGACGACCTTTTCGATAGCCCCAACGGCATTTACCCAATCCTCCCATGCACATGGTCACTTATTAGAAGGAGGCCGACAGCGCTGAGTCGTTCGGCATTTTCCCACACACACACACACACACACGCGTACACATGACTCTGGCAAGGTCCAGTTCTTTGGAAGAAGAATTGTGAAGCCAAACTAGATATAGCGACGTTGTTGGTATGACGATGACTTTTCCTTTCCAATTCGCATAACCTTCAATCCCCGTCCCCACGCACGCACATTGGCCAGAGATTGGATCCAATTTCCTCGTGTGTCGCCCCCGTGATTGAATTACGAAAAACATATGAGTCGAGGGCGGAGGACGCCCGACAGATGTACTTTCGAGGGCGTTTGGGTCCCGCCTGGCGTCGTGTCGCAATCGTTCTCAAGTCTCCGTCGCAGCTTGCCTGGGTGTTCGTCTCGCGGCCTTAACAGGTTCAATGGTAAACACTATTGGATCGACGACGAGCGTGCTACAAATGACGTACGTACACGGTGAAGTGCGCGAAGACGGCAAACAGTAATGCCCAGGCGTTGGGCTGTTTTGACACACACACACACAGCCTTGGCCAGAGAATGACGATGGTGGCGGGGAGAAGTGCCATCGATCGCACTGCAGTCAGTGATGCAGAGGAGATTTTAGCCTTTAGGCGGGAAAAATTATTAAAATCGCACAGAGACACACACACACACACAGGAGGAGATTCCCAGGGATAAGCGGATAAGGGGCGCAACAAGCCGAGGGGAGGACAAAGTGAGAAAATCAATTGTGTGCAGCTCGGGCGGCAGCAGCACCAGAAGCAACAGCAGCAGCAGCAGCAGTGACAGCGATGAGTCTGACGGGGAAATGCTCGCGATGTGGGTTGGCCGGAAGAGAAGAATTTCAGTCGTGTTAAAGATTTAATATCCTCCCATTGTGTTGAGATGGATAATTGTCCTTTTTTTTGTCGCTTGGCAGATAGGAGAGAGTGCAGATGACACGCTGGCGCTTAATTGATTCTTGGTGATGGAGGCCTGCAAGTGGGAGGGAGGGGGGAGGGGGGATTTTAAGTGATGAAGAGGACTCAGTTTTGGAGATGGACACAATCAGGAAATGGGGCCCAGTCAGGAAGATGTCCCCAGGCAGGAAAAGAGGCTCAAATCATGGAGAATGCATCAGTCAGGAAGAGAGTTCCTTAGTCAGGGCGAATGCCTCATTTGGCAAGAAGAAACTTTCAAGCGACTCTAGGGGAATTGTTCACCCACGGGAAAGACCCCCCCATCCAGGAGGAAATCCCCCTCTTAGACAGGAGCACATTCTCTGTCTGATAACCGTCTTTCAATCGTCTTATAAGTGAGTTTGTCAGTCACTTCAACTTTTGGGGATTAGAAAAGTTTGCATTTGACGGGAAGGATGTTCGACAGGACACAGGTGTGGGGGAGTTGAACAGACGAAGACAGACATGGACAGACAAAAGTTTTAACAGGAAAGTGTGAAGTTTGTCTTTTGCCTTGTGGAGTCATGCAGCCAATTATCTTTCAAATTAAAGTTTCTGATAATGAGGGTCTGTGCTGGAAACTTCTGTGAGGACAAGAGAGGAGGTCAAGTGGTGAAGTCTGTGGACCCACCTCCGAAACCAGATCATGGATGAAAGTTTTTTGGGATTGAGACAGTTTTAGACCTGTTGGAGGTGATTTGTTCAAGTTTTTAAGACTTTAAGAGGAGACTTCTTTTCAAGGCCCAAAATTTCTTTCCAGACACCAACAGTCGGTAATTCTCGAGATTTTCTCAATGGTATCTTCTTGATTCAAGACAAGTAGCCTCTTTGAAAATAATATGACTTGTCAAAACAATAACAAATGAGAGGCACTACAGCCCACAAGGGACCAGGGTCTCGCTTCTTTAGCATCTACTCCCGTTGTGCGTGCTACTGATCTCTCACGAGTAGAGCGTCCCTACACTTTCATGCCGATTCCGAACGGCGAGAAATAAGAAGCTCCTAATTGACAATTTATACCGACCGAGTGTCAGCAACTCGAAATGGGTCATGACATGAAAAAAAGCGAAGTTTTCACTCCTGGAATCGGACATGCAACCTTCCGCTTGTAAATCGACGCACTTACCCATCTTCTGATGCCTTCTCGTCGTGAATGGTTCAAAATTTCCAATCCACGGTCGTCTTTGCCTCGTGAATGCTTCTTAACATTTTCAACAGACAGATGTCTTGTTGTCGTAAACCTTTCAAATTTTACGTTTCTCACAGGCTTCTACCTATACCCGTCATCCTCGATATCGAATGACTCCCATCTTGAATCAAACAAGAAGCCAATTTGCTCAGAGACCAAAATCACTGTATTAACAGCTCAAACGAAAGTGAATTTGCTCAAATGCAAATTTCACTCACTCGTGTATGGTTTCGTTTGTTTTTTCCTTGAACCAACAGTTGATGCAAGCAATCATTTAGATTGCTAAGTAAGGCAAAAATGCAGTACAAGTCACTGAAGATGTGTATGTTGGAATGTTTTAAACAGGACACAGTCAAGTAGAGGGGCATTGACATACTGATTAACTCCAAGCCCACACCTCATCCAATCCCAGTTTCCCTTAGAGAAAGTGCCCGTAAGCGGCTCCTGAATCTCCTTCTTGGTAAATGTATTTCCCAGCGATATCCCCGAAACGATTACCTAATTGGTTGAATAAGGATAAGTTAGCAGGAAGCAATTACATCCCGTGGACGTACAGGTCCATTATGTATGCCTTTTGTTGATAAATGCCGACCAGGGGATGTGGCTGAAACAGCATATCATTACCAAAGCCACTCAGATTTCAGTCCATATAGTTTTCTTGAAGTCAGGAATCAATACCAGGTTGCTGGGCTCTTGAAAGAACCCTGCTTTTAAAGTCTTCGTCTTGACGACTTGAGCAGTGACAAAAGAGCTGCTCCACTGAACGACTTCAGAAGTCGTTCGCTGGTGCTTTTGACACAGTTGTGCAGTGGCCAGCAGAACACCGTTGCTTGTCATAAGGGAGTTGATTCTGTTAAGGTCGTTCTTGGGCCAAAAGCAATGGGATATGTCGCATCAAGAGTGCGGTTGCCATTTGTCACTTACTTAGGGCAGAGATGTCTGTTGAATGAGTCTCTTAGTAGAGTTAATGGAACGCTGCCTGACATTGTCAACCAATTCTTTGCTTCAGCTTGAACCTTATCATCTATTCACCGAGCGAGAGGAGCTCTTAAAAATACTATTTCAGCTCCTCTATGCAATCTTCGATGGAAAAAATTAGATTTCCGGAAAAAAACACAGCGTATGAGATACAACACGATTACCACATGTGACTTATGTGAAGTTTTTTTTCCTTGAGTTTGCCTTTCGTTTTCATTTTACTGATTTCCCGCTTCCGTGTTGTGATAATGAACAGTCGAAAGGGAAAGAAAGTTTTCAAAAAGAAACACTTGAAGAGAAACTTGAAAAAAAAAAAAGAATTGTATATGAAAGTCAATTGACATACAGCCTCCGTGTGACGCCGTCTGGATAGCCAACCTACAACCTAAATTATGCGCCTGGCCTCACCACATAAAAAGTACCCAGTTCAGAGACAAAAACATGCCTCGGATATGGACGGATCTAATGTTGACGACCTCAGCAAACGAATAAAAGACAACGATTTTCGGTTTTCCATGTGGAATGTGAGGTCCCTTAACAGACCACGTGCAGCCGAACAACTTGCGGAGGCCCTTGACTGCTACAAAGCAGATATCACCGCCATCTAGGAAGTAGAAGATGAAGAAGATGATGCTACAGGAAGAGAAGGCAGCGCTTATTCGGATGCGGATTTGTTGTCCGAGGCAGACTGAGGCAAAAAGTCTTAAGCTGTGACCCCGTACGCGAACGCCTCATGACAATCCGCATTAAGGCTAAATTCGTAAACATCAGCCTGATATGCGCTCACGCCCCGCCAGAGGAGAAGAATGACAACAGCAAGGATGAGTTGTATGATCTCCTAGAAAGAACATGCGATCGATGCCCCAGCTATGACACCAAGAAGATTTCAATGCTCATCTGGGAATAGAGGACATCTCTGCTGGGGTCTTCGGAAAACACAGCCTGCACGACACCACCTCAGGAAATGGACTCAGGCTGTTGAACTTCGCCGCAGGGCGGAACCTCTCTGTGAGAAGTACGCGGTTCCTATAACTCAACATCCATAAAGGAACCTGGCGATACCCTGATCAATCAACCGTCAACCAGATTGATCATTGCGATCGACGTTAGACACTCCTTCAACATTTTCGATGTCCTAACATTCCGAGGCGCTAACATCGACTCGGATCATTACCTTGTTGTAGCCAAGGTAAGAACCCAGATATCGAGAGAGCAACGGAGTCGAGATAGGCCAAAACGGTTTGACGTCGGACAGCCACAATCGCAGACCGCTGGGATCTTTGCAGACCAAGTCTCCCTGAAACTCTCCCAAAGATCAACGCTGCCTGCACTGACAATAGAACAGGAATGGAAACATTGTCAAGAAGCCATCAAAGAAGTTGCCGCTAATGTGCTGGGTTTCACGCCACCACTCAGAAGGAACCCATGGTTTGACGACGATTGCAGGCAGGCACATGCAGCTAAACAGGAGGCCTACCAGGCAACTCTGCATCGAACAACGAGAGCTGTTCGTGAGCACGAACGATGAATTGTTTCCTTCTTTGAAACGAAACCGTAAAACCGTCAGCGAAACAATAAGAAATGAAACATAGATTGACAGTCGTTTGAAAATAACAGTAAGTCACCCACTTTGAAAACAGTTTTCATCCAGATGATAGCTCACTCGGAAATGTCAACACATAACAAGGGAAAGTAAAACTTGCTGAATATATTTTTGGGTGTTTTTGACATCGTCGGCAAAACATCCGACAACAAATGACATCTCTCCCAAACACATCCCCAATCACCTTTCACTTCAATGAATTCCATCGACGGGGACGTCAAAAGGAGAAACTTTTAAAAATAGAACATCCCTCTCGTGAACATGACATTTCCAACTAGAACTCATGACAGATTCTGACGTAAATGTTGTAACCTAGCGAACATCCCCAGCGCTGCGGTTAATCTGTGCGTTCATCCCATGTCCAACTGACATCTGTCAGATGAAATGAATGAGCACTCGGTGATTTTGCGTCACAAATCCTCCGTTTAATTGGCCGCCATTCAAAGGGAATTCAAAATCAACGAACACATCCGCGCCATGTGTCAGCGAATTTAATCGAATTCCCCATCGAAGATGATTTGTTTTATTGACTCGTCATTGCGAGAATAAAACACACATAAATTGAAATAAAAGACGAAAATAAAATGCGGGCAAGTGTGGAGAGCACACACGGGATCTGGGACGGTATTCCGTTCGATTGTGTTTGCCGAACGTGCCCCAATAAAAATTTAAATCAAATAATAATAAAACTCTCCTCAAGTGGAAGTGGTGGGCGGGTGAGGGGGGACGCCAAATATCCCAATTACTTCCACACAGTGTATCCGATGAATTCCAATGATAGGGATCATAATAATGCCAACAGGATATTGCCTGGAAACCAACCCGCAGGTGGGAGGGGCGTGAATGCGAACACACTTGTACGATTTCATCTTACAAGCGGGTAGTGTCATCATTCAGTCGGCTGGAGATGAATCTATGCGATGTCTGCGCGAAAGGACTACAGGGCAAGCCATTAGAAAACAATTTTCAAGGCTTCGCCTCGCACGAATGTGTCTCCGGACGCTGCTGGCGGGCCGCCCCTGATTGCTTTGAGTTATGTTGACAGGACAAAATGTATTCCCATTAAGTCGTGGGTTAATAATTCATTGCGCTCCTCTCCCTATGTCTGGCCGTAGATCATTGTTCGCGGTGCACGGAGGCCGCAGCGGTGGCGGTCTCTCTGTGTGGTGTTGCGCGCTTGGATTGTCTCTCCCGCTTAGGTATTGCAATTGCATTCCGTGGAGAATATCATTGTGGGAGAGGCTCCATCGCTGTAGCCACCGTCGCACACAGCAGCAAAAGGAGCATCGACAATAGAAGGTCTACCTGGCTGCCGCCTGCCAGGCGGAAGAAGTATTCTTTTGTCGAGGAGTAAGTGGAATTAGGCTTGACATTAATTTATCTTCCCATCCCCAACAATGGGGAATCATAAATCCTCTCTCTCTCTCTCTCGTCCATGCACTTAATCCCTCAAAGAGAATGTAAGAATGTCGTTAATTAAACGAACGGCTGTCCCTACACAGGGCCTACTGGACACACATCCTGAGCGCCCCGGCGGCGGAGGGGCAGCAAAACATGTGGAAATTTAATCTTCTGACATCTTTTTGACAACCTCGTCGGATTGTCATTATTTTCAATTTCACATTATTCCCGCCACCCCCGTCAGGAGAGGGAATTGAATGAATCCCGGAAAGCGAGCCTTGAAACTCAATCGAGGTCCCATTGAAAGACATTAGGCTGCGAACGTAAATATTTGTCAAATGAATTAAATGACAACTGAACAGGGGTTGAGGAGACTGTCGGCGGGGGGGGGGGGGGGTGTTTGCTTTCCAAGGACAGGAAGTCCTTGCATATGAAGGTAGCCAGGAAGAGGATGTACATTCGTTCAATTTACATAATTCGCATCGCCTTGGGCGGGGGGAACCTTGTGCGTCGCTGTGTCTGGCCAAGAGGACGGGAGCCGATGGATGGCGGCGGAGTGAGGGAGGGACGGGGGGCACAAAACATGGAAGCAGGATGTAACAGGATAATAAATACAATTTAAAATGTCTGTATGCACGGGAAATAAGATTGCCAGAAAAACACAGCTTATGGGGCTACAACGCGCTGCTCGCATGTGAGTTATGTGAAGTTTCTCCTTGAGTTTGTTTTTCGTTTTCTTTTTTTCAGTGATTTTCCGCTTCCGTGTTGCGATAATGAACAGTCGGGTGGGAAAGAAAATTCACCAGCGACCATCTTCTGCGAAGGGTCTGATTTTGGTCTAAGCGACCTCTCTCCTCCTGTTTCTGAGACGGAGACACCTTTGTTTGTAGCTCCGCGGGGAGTTCTAACGGACAAAAAGGAAAGCACAGAGAGGCTGGTCTGGAGAAAAACTTGTGCATGCTGCTTTTAGAAGGAGGGTCGTCTTCCTTTAAAGACCTCTCCAGGGAATCGTCTACGGAACTTGAGGCCGTGACTCTTGGCTTCGTGACATGTTCGTTAAGAGCGTCGACTTCTGGGCTCAAGGTCCAGTGTCTTGGCAGAATATTTTGCATGCCTCCACCTTTCTCAGGTTGCTGACAACACCTAGGGAGTACCAATTTTTTCGGAAAAACTTCTTGAACTCCATCGCTCGGAGTCGGTATGAAATTGTAGGTCTTCTTCATTTCAGTGAGGTCCCGTTACCTTTTAGACCCAATTTTCTTATTTTTTCATATTTTCATGCTCCTATCATTTCTATACAGGCATACTTGGACAGGACGAGGAAGTGAGATCAGCTGACGTCATCAGCTGAATTTTGTTTTTGTCTTTTTTGGGGGGTTTCAAGGACTAGACGCAGCAGACAGGCAAAAAAACTTGTTCAATGCTGTGTCAGGCAGCAAACTACTCGTAAATGTCTTGGTCTCTCAAAGGAGTACCAGCAAGGGTTTCTGCGGCAAGGAGCATCATCAGCGTCAGTGCTAAAAATCGCTCATCTGCCTCGAGCAAAGGCAAGGAATGAGAAAAGAAGTGCTACACAGTGTCTGCATCCTCTTCACAGGCGTCGTGGAGGTTTCTGTGACTTCACCGAGCAAACACGGGAAATACCAGAGAGAGTGTCCTCTCCACGGTGGTCGCAGATGTTTTTGTCGTTTAGCCGAGAAAAGGCGGGAATTGACAAAAAAAGTGGTTTGCAGTGTCCTCCTTCTCTCCAGGGGGGTCTCAAGAGATTTTTCTACTCAGCCGAGCAAAGGCCTCTTACCCTCTCCACAGCCATCGAAGAGGTCTTGGCGAAGTGTGGTGGCCCACTTGAAGGTCTGTTCTGTTAAGTTTGGCCGTTCTGTTAAGAGTCAAAAAGAAGGCGGCGGATGTCTTACAGAGGTCTGGGAGCATGCGCATTGTTTGACTGCATCCTGGAGAGCCATGCCAGTCAGGAGACTGTACTCTTGAGAGGTCAAACTATCGATTAAAACAATAACTGAAGACATGGGCAGCGGTAACGCGGTTCCTTAAACTACCTTCTCCGATCCTTGCTTGAAAAGTTCACTTGCAACTTCAATTTCCATGATTCCGTGGTGATGCGGAACCCAAACATGTCTTAGCGAATTCAAGGTCTTCACCACATTCCGGGAAGACTTTGCATTTCCTTACCACCTTAAAAGTGGAGCAAGGTCTATTTGTTGTCTTCAACAAGCGCCATTATAGTTACTTTCAGCCAGGATTTGTAGGTCTGTCGATGTTCTTCCTCCACGGTCTGTCTTCAGTTTGAATGTGGTTGACACGGACTGCGCACTCCTTGGGGTGTCCAAGTGAAGTGATGTGTTTCCGGTTTACAGAGGATGTGACTTATCCCGATCTACTTTGGGGGGGGGGGGGGGGGGGGGTTCTTTCGAAGCTCTAGACAACAGCTCTTTGTTTGTTATCCTTTTCGGCAAGAAGACTTTCAGGACTTGTTTCAGGCATTTTTAGACAAGAACCTGAAGCTTTCGGGCAATGATTTTGTTGATCTTTCAACTCGCACAGCTTTTTATGTTGGAATTGAATATTCGAGGATGGAGTGAGATGACACGCGGGATGTAAGCGTGATGGGTTCGGTTCATCCAGGACAATACGTTCTCCATCTCCTGCCGAGGTAACAGAATTTGTTGACATCCTCAATTGGGCTCTCGCCTTGCAAGGGAGGTGCCTCGCATCTGGAGCCCATCGTTATCATTTTTTTCTTGTTTCTCATCAGCCTTCCGGCGTTAAGGTCCGCAGCCTGCAGTTTGTCCTAAAGGCCGTCTAAGGAGTTAAATAGCAGACAGATGTCATCAGCGCAGTCGAGATCGTGGAGATTTTCCGTAGGAGGACATTGGATTCTGTTTGAGGTGCCGTTCTGTATGATAAGGAAGATGGTGATGACGGACCTTAGTCTTAAACCTCTGGTGCTGGTAATTGAGATTCTGCCCTTACCCTGCCTCCTTAAAGAGATCGATAATGAACGATGGCATTCAAATGTTCTCCAGTGCGTTTCAGATGAAGTCGACACCTCTTTCAAAAGCAACGACTTCCTCTTTAAGGTCCTCAAAATCATATGAAACAGCCAAAGATGTAGAAAAGAAACACAAGAAAAATAAGCAGGACCGTCTATGGAATCTTGAGGAACCCCTCTGATTCGTCAGATAAAACATAAGGCTCTGTTTGGCTGCAAATACTCACTTATTCATCATCGAAGTGCGGCTTAATCCAACATTCATCCATAATCCGGATTTCGTTTCGGATTGAGCGACATTTCCGTTCCAAGAAATAGCAAAGCCAACACCCATTACGAGAGTTGCTCAAGGGTTACCTTCCGCTTCCTTCCCTCCCACTCCTAACGCATCCCTCCACTCAGGCCCTCTTCGATACGCCTCTATTTACACGACAAACTTCCCTTTGAGTCCACCCCCCTCCCCCTCCCCATAATCTCTTTGACGTCCACCATAAGTTTGGGTGAACTCTTCATTTTTCGCACGGAAATTCAAGATCATCGAAGTTTTCTCATCCACCGCTGGTTCGGTTCGCAGAAAACTAATTTCCCCCTAGTCATGGACACCTCACCCCCTCCCACAGTCACAATTGAAGTCGTGTCCTTCCCTTTCGCTGTGAGTGTACCACCACCATAGTCGGCAGGACAAAGTTTTCTTACTTACCGAATCGTAACACGGTTTACTTTCCCCCACTACGATGGTGCGCCCCACCCGAGGGGAAACTTTAACTTCATCCCCGAACGTCTTTCGTTAACTTAAAAGATTTCCTTTCCTTTTTTCATTAGCAACTTTCATTGTCGCATTTTTTGCGGATGCGAAATTTTATTCGCCTTAGTTTGTGTGGAATTTTATTGAAGAAGTTCTTCGCGTTGTTGCGCTACACAATTGATAATGGCAGCGCGGCGCTCTCCCTCCCCCCATCCACCCACGAAGGACACACACACGTGCAGGGGACCGAAAAGAAATTGAATTCGAATACAATGCATGTCTGAGGAGAAAACAATGTTATGATGGGGTGGGAGAGGGCGCCCTTTTGTAGGGACGATCTGACGCGTCATGGTTCCTCTTTCAACGTTGGTCCTTCGAATGGAATTACAGACAAAAATCGACCAGGCAGACCGGTGGGTGGCGAGCGGTACAAATCCCTCTGCCGCATTGCATAATTAAATGTGACAACCGGGGAATTGTTGTTTTATGCAGCGAACGGATTGATTGATGAAAGGCAGAGGGCCTCGTAATGAAGTCGCAGGAAAAAAGGACTCAGCCGCCCCCCTTCGGACTAGATTGAAATAAACGATCGCAAATACGCCGCCGCCGCCGCCGCCGCCCATGTGTGCCGATGAAAGGGTTCGCCAAGCGGATGGCTGGGCTTTAAGTAAGATAAATGGGGGATTTTTCATTTGGCTGGATATTGGTGTTATAATCCCGATGAATTTGTATGCCGACAGGTGGGCTGATGGATGTTGCGAGGGGGTGGAGCTGGAGCTAAGTGGAAACATTTTGTGTCATCAGAGAAGTTTTTTTCGACTGCCGCTGCCGGTGTACCTGAATGACAGAGAGATTGAGAGTCACACGATGGGAGGGGATTATGGGGATTTTCTTTGGTTTAAATGAATTTCAACGAATATGGCGGTTTGATGAATTCTGTGCGCTAATGGCTGGGGATATGCGATAACGAGGTTTTTGGGCATTTGACTGTGTAGGCATTGCCGTGAGTAATCCGCTGAAAAATGGATTCAGTGGGCTGGCAAGTTAACGCAGGATGTTGTGTTGCATGCGGTGAGACCCTATTTCTCTTCTGTTGCCTTTTGGATAACTTTTGATTGAAATTTGTTCCAAATTCCGCTGTAATGCAGAAGAAGTTTAAAATTCTTCTTCATGTGACCAAAAAAGTTCAACTTGCCAGAGCAAGTGATGGATGGGTGCAGGGAAAGTGAAAGTCTTGTTTGACAACCGACACAAAGGTCGTTAGCAGCACGTTCATCAACAAGTCAATGGCCAGTGAGGATACCCATCAGTTTGGCTCGTCATCCACTCGTGTGTCAGAAGGATTTTTAGCTGGATTTGAGTCAAGTCAGGTTCAGGGTCTTATGGAAATCTGAAAAGTGAATGAGCCAGCCCTCGGCAACAACCTCTCACGCGTTTTGAACTTTTGCACATCGATTCGTGGTAGCTTGACTGGCAACATCAGGTTTGACGATTATCCCCAGAATTCCATTCATTTTGGCAGCTCCTCCCACGATTCTGCAGCCTCGTAGAAGTGCGAGAAGCTTTCGAAAGTGTACTTGATCTAACTCAAGACGTCATCTAACAAAACCTTTCCTTTTTTTCGCTTCCTTTAGATCAAACTGTCAAAATCCACATCAGGCTGCAGGAGAGGGGATCCCTTTGGAGTGGGTTCAGTGTGGGATCCTTTGGGCACCAAGCTTGTGAACAAGCTGATACGTCTTCAGTGTGCTTTCCGGCCAAACGAGTCAACGATAAATCAAATATTCACACTTCGTCTTATCCTTGAGAAGGCCCAAGAACTGCAAATTGACACCCACCACCTATTCGTCCTTTTCAAGACCGCATATAGAAGAATGAGACTCTTGGCAATCGTTGCATTTTTGGGCTTAAGAGGTCCATTGTGTAATAGAGCCCTCTCTGGAAGGACTAATCTGGCTTTGTACAACAGCTTCCTGTGCCATCAAGGAGGACTGGGATCCTTGATGGCGCAGAAACTTGGACGCTACTAAAAGTGGATGACGAAGTCCATAGTCTTCGAGAGAAAAGGTCAACGTGCGATTTATCTCTGTTTGCGTTGATGGTGTCTGGAGGAGAAGATTTAATGACGAACTCTATGGACTGTGCAGCGACATGCGCCTCGTCAAGCATCATCGGATACAACGCTTAAGATGGCGAGGACATGTAGAGCGTATGGACACCACTGCTTCGCTCCGAAAAGTCTTCGAATCTGGGCCATTGGGACAACGCAACAGAGGATGGCCTAGGCTGAGATAGCGCACCCAAGTGGAGAATAACCTCAACCAACTTGAAGTGCCTAATTGGAGGCATCTGGCGAGAGAAAGTGTTAGCTGGAGAGGCATGCTGGTTGAGGCCCAGGTCCACCTCAGAAAAAGAAGAAGAAGACATTTTAGCGTGCATAGAGATGAGTCAGACAGAATGTTAGATCTAGATACAGCCAGACACATGTTAACATTTTTTCCAAGCTCTTCATATTGTCAAAGAAAACGATGAAGAACTCCCGCTGCTACGTCAAGATCGATAAACAAGTCAAAGAGATCAAACCGATCGTCAACATCATTCACAAGAAGATCGTGCGGAACTTACCAAGTCAGCCATAGACGTTCAAAACTCCAAAAGTCCTTTCAGCTCCTTCTGTATGCGGAATCGGGTGATTCACCGAGAGGTTTGATTTTTAATAGGCTGTTTTGAACAGATCTGGAAACGGAACATGTCGGAATTGACAAAGAAAGTGCTTGTAGTGTCCTCGATCTCTCCACCAGGGTCACAGAGGGTTTTGTTACTCAGCTGATTAAAGGCGGGAATGGAATATCCAGTGTCCTTGATGTCCGGGCAAAGGCGGCAAAGGCAGCTGCCCCCTTGTCCCCTTGCCCTCTCCACAGACCTCGTAGAGGTTTCGCGAAGGTGCAGTGGCCCACTTGAAGGTCTGTTCTGTTAAGTTTGTGCATTTTGTTAAGAAACAACAAGAGTGCTATGGATGACTTACAGAAGTGTGGAAGCATGCGCATGGTTTGACAGCATCCTCAAGACTCATGCAGAGATGTGGGAGCATGCGGATAGTTTGACTGCATCCTCGAGTCTCATGTCAACTATGATTTTGCTTCTAAGAGACCCAACCACCGATTGAGGTCCTAACTAAGGAGACAGGCTGCCGATTCCCAGGTCCTGAGAACACTTCCTCTGATCCTTTATCCGGAACAGGCTACTGCCGTGCACGGAATCACGCGTGACTCCTATCAAACTGTTTTCTCATTTTTGTTTAGTTTCAATTGGCAAGTTAACGTGCGGAGACTCACACCAAAACTGCATCTCCAAATCAGCCATTTGTGAGCTATCCTATTCAAACCACTTTTGCCTGGTGGCACCCTTCACAAATTCCGAGTCCGAGTTCACAGGAGCGGACGATAAACGGCCGGTTGGACCACACCCAGCATATTATGAAATGACAGCTGTGGCTGAAAGTTTCGTCAGGAAGTTGTCCATGTTCACGGACTATGTGCTTTCTGAAAGTCAAACACTTGGTGCCGGTCTCTCGACACTGGCATCAGCAAGACATCGCTGCGAGCCAAACGGCGCCTGAAATAATTGAATCCTTCTAAAAGCATTTTCGCGAGGACTTAATTTTTCGTTTCGCAGCGATGAGTTGGCCGTCTAGATCGTGCCTCATGACAATTTTAGACTTTAGACGGGGTTACGTAAAGGCCTTTAGGAATAAGTTAGCTACGATAGACATCAACGTCACCCCTGTCGTCCGCCAAATGCCAGTTGCTTTGCTCGAATGAGTCGGCTTAAATTGAACCTTCTGAATGGACCACCCTTAAGGAAAGTGTGATTTGAATCACATGTTTGGCACAAATGGAGTTCTCTCTATTTCCTGTTAGCGGTACCAGATCATTTTGACCATTTTGTGCAATGTCAGGTTGTTAGGCTTAGACGTTAAAGAACCTGCTCAGAGGTCAGATTCTGGTGCCGCGGGCCAAGGCCAGTGAGGCAAAGCTTGAGGCGGTCCATACAGTCGAACCAGCAGCCTCATTTTATATGAATGTCAAACTTTTACTCCCGGCTCATGGAAGTTGCCCAACAAAGGTGGTCTTCTATCACTCAAAGAACTGAAGAGGTGTTAGAAGGTGTCCGCCCTCTACTAAGAAGAAGCGACTGCGCCTTAAGACAAGGCTTTATTTGCCACTTGGGACACCTCAAGGCGGCCAGTCTTAAATTATCTTGATTCTGGGTGGTTGCAAAAGCCACTTTATCTCCCAGCTCATACGTTTGCTTGCCTTCACCACCCGTGACCCTGTGAGTCCCTCCAAATCACCTTAATTTCATTGTTTACAACATTCACTTGTTACCCTGTTCCAAACCCCATCAACAGATGATGATCTCTGACGCAACACAATCACTGAACTCCATTGCCATCGAAAACTGTAAAAGACTCACCTCCCAGCACTCGCCAAATGCCTCTCAAAAGACCTTGATGTCTCCCCAACCGCACGATAATCGGTCACTGACATGAAGTGTGACTTGTTTTAATCAACGATCGACAAGCGCTTTTTTTTCTTCTCCTCCTCCTCACCGCGAATTGAGTTTGAATTGCTTGCTCGACAAGATTGTTCATTTCTCGTTTCGTTTCGATTAAATCGTTTTTCTAACGCCGCCGTCGGCCGGAGGTCATATTATCAGTGTTTCCTCTTGAATCAGCCTTGTAGTCGTGTAATGCGTCTGATTCAGTGTGCGGGCAGGGGCCTTAAGTCGTCACAAGTGAAGTCCGGTTTTCGGCCAAGACGGTTGTTGGGTTCATGGAGGAAATTGTAAGAGCGTACTTTTTGATTCTCATAGTTCGGTGTGACCAAGCAAAAAGGGCATTCGTGTGTGCCTTGAAAGTTTTTTGTGGGGGATTTGGCACACGAACAGGAGTCTGGGGAAAGAGACTTGAAAACAAAATGAATTACTTGGCGGTTGCGAAGGAAAGTTTTTTTGCCATCGCGTGCGAAGGAACACCTGTCTGCTTGCAGTGAAAAATCTAAGAATGCTTTCTCATTGCTGCTGTCAGGACCACTCACAGTTCTCATGCCCCAAATGCGCCTCTGGTCTTTTGTGACCTGAGCCATCGATCGTTATTTAATTTTCCATCACAAAAGCATCTTATGTTCGCCCGCCATAAAAGCCCTCGTTAAGCATTAAAAATTCCATCGCAAGCCCTCTTAATAGCCCTCCTCCCTTTCGCTCTCCAGCGGCATGACGTCAATTCAAAAAAAAAACACATTCATTCGTCGTCAGCACAAGTAGTCCGCGCAGCTCGTCACCTCCCCAGCTGCACTTCACACATCGGTTCCTTCAACTCCCCCATCATAACTGTCCTCATTCGATGGCAGAATAAAATCTTTAAGTGTCCTGTCGCAAACGCCAGCAGCATTTGATTCCATAAATACATCTCCGTCACCGTTGATGCCGCCATCCAGCGGCGCACAGGAGGCGAAGTGAGAAGGAAAACAAATAAGGGACGCCAGCCAGCGCAACACATCGACACCTCCACCTCGCATGAGTGCGAGCGAAACGCAAGGCAGAGCCTGGGTTCCTAAAAGCATTCTCATGCTCCATTGCCTCGGGAGAAGAATCCGCTACTTGCTCGATGGTACATTCATTCTGCTCCCAGGACACATGTCCACAGCACTTTGTCACTCACGCTGGCATGATGATGGCGCGTTTAAACTTTTGACAAGACCGTTAAAATCGGGCGACAAAGATTGTCACGTACTTCTCGGCGACTCATTCATAATCCATGTCTAAACAGTTAGCCCCTCCCACCCCTCCCCCGGCGTCAAGTGGGGCATGAAAATGATAGTTAACTGCTTCACAGGGCGCGGCAGGATATTGCTTAAAGTTTCACACACGACGGCAGTGGCTGCGGTTTGCGGCAGGTATGTGAAGGTAAGTTTTCATTACGGCGCCCTTGAAGCGCGTGCACGCAGGCAAATGAATTATGCCTCACATACCCCCCCCCCCCGGCAATTGTTCGGACCAGAAATTCCACTTCTGGCTGATTAGTGGAAGGCAGGCCGCAACCTGGCAGGGGTTCTCGTAAACAAAAGGACTCCACTGCCACCCCCCCCCCCACCCACACACACACACAAAGACAAGAAGTCATGTGTAAATATTTAATAGACCCTTTTATTTACGCCTGATCTGAGGTGAACTTATTGGGTCAAGACAAGGCCAAAGTCATGCAGTAGCGCGCGGGAGCAGCACTAACACAAGAACGCAGACAGCCAGGGCCGGTGGGTGGGGGAGGGAAAGTGGCGCATATTCTCGGAATATTTTGCAGCATCAAGGTAACCAAGGCTGGCGAGGATTTTCGCTCTTTCCCTCTCTCTCTCTCTCCGTCTCCTGGCCGAGCTTCGTGCCTTGGAATCTGATGCGGTTGAGCAGGCCGTGGGTGGTGTGGGTGGTGGTGTTTTTACGAACCTTGTGATTTGTAAATATTTGATGGGAGGAGTGAGGCCTCCTCTCTCCCTCTCTCTCTCCACACCCTCTGCGTCCACCCCATGGTAAGGGGAGGTGCAGTCCTTGTACTTGGTTGTTTAGCATGTTCTTCAGCGGATGATGGGTGGAGAGGAGCGTGGGTGAATGGAGAGCATGAAAAATCCCTTATACGGCTGCTGTGACTGTGGAGGGTGGGTGGTACTCGAGAAAACACGAATGAACGACTGTAATCTGTTCAATGGAAATCAATCCGTACCCTATTCCGTTTGAAGGACTTTTGTGTGCAAGAGACGAGAGGTTCTTTCGTTCTGTCCATGGTGTAGAATTTGATAAAATCGGCACTTCCACAGGCTTATGTGCAACAATGGCCTTGGTGGCGAGACCATTGATGGGGAAGGAGACAAGAAGGACTGATGGACTGTAGACTGATCTGATAGACTGTATGGTGGGGCAGACTGTATGGCGGAACAGACTATATGGTGGAGCAGACTGCATGGTCTGGCAGCGGCGGTATTAGAAGATTCCTATTCGAAATGAGCCAACATTCCAATCATGGGGGCATGTCGACCGATTTTTGCTCTTTTTTAAAATCGAAGACATGCATTTAGACGGTCTCTGGTTCATGTAGAATGGCGCGTCATGCCACACAACTCAAGCCACACAACCTATGCCTCACAGCCCATGGCATGGCACACAGCCGATTCCACAATCGGTCATCTGCCAGAGCCAAAAGTCCCAAATCGTGTTTTCAACAGTCTTAGCTGCCTCAAGGCTCAGATTTCACTCCTTTGGGTATTTTTTGATGGGGAATCGTGAAGGACCAACGTTGTGCCATCAACCAAGAGCGATTCAAAAACCTAAGCCCAGTGACATGAAAGCAATATATGAGCTACAGGCTGAAACGATCAACAAGGTCTTGGAAAATTTGAGGTGACAGGATGATCCTTAGTTCGGAATGGCACTTGAGACGTTGCCGCCATTCCCCAAAGATCGCCAAGCTGTCCACCTTTGGGTCTCTCGCTTCTAAGCAACCCTTCGTACTCTCGCCCCTTCAGTGCTCTGGCCTCTTTCTTCCTCTCGCCTCTTTCCTCCTCTCGCCCCTTTCCTCCTTTAGCCTCTAGGCACCCTGTTCAGACAAATACCACTTTTCTCCACGCTCCTTGGTCGCACTTCCTGCTCTCGCCTGTCATACCCTACATTTCTTCATCATTGCATATTGATTCATGTATGCCGCTCTGGTTACACAAAAAGGCCCAGTTCCCACTCCTCAGTCACAACCCGATCCTGACGTCCCATCCCATCCCCGCCCCGCAGGCATGCCGTTGTTTCCTTATTTTTATTTCATGCCCACGGCTGAGGCTATCCGGCGTGTCGTTGCTGCTTGTATGCGCCATCCAGGAGCATCTTGTTACTTTCGAACAAATTACCGACCTATAAAAATAACACCAAGGCACGAGAAAAAAAAAACCGTCAAGCCTGCTTGTTTCCAGCCACGTTGGCGGGAGGAGGAACCCGTCACGCCGATGTGACTCTGCGCTTTTACAGCCAGTGGTGGAGCAATTTGTTTATGACCCCGAGGCGTGATGCGTGCGTCGGGAGCAGAGCGAGGAGATCCTCTTGGAATCGTATTTGGGCCCCTTTTAAAGTGATCCCATGCAGGAGATTGGACGACTGCTTCTTTATTCAAATTCGTGGCACATGTGGAACGTGAGTGATTACGGATGACAATGGGCTGTGTGTCTCATACTCCCTCACGACGCAAAGGGTTGAGTGATGTTTTGTGAATTTTAAGGGATTCCTCATGCAAAATATGACAATTGGGAGGATTGGGCAGCGAGTCAATGATGAGGCGCTGCCGCAGATGTGTGTCCCACTTTTCGTTTATCGCCTGTGGTTGGGGGGTGGCGAGGAAAAGAAATGCGAGCCATTACGTGAAATGAATCCCTTTTGATCTGCTCAGCCTCAGGTGCTCACTTGGTCGGGTGGGGGTGAAATTAAATTGAAAAGCGACGAATGTCGACCTTGGAGTCGTGTGGAGTTTGTGTAGAATCTGATGTCTGTGAAGTCTGTGTAGTCTGTGACGAGCCTGTTAAGTCACTTGTGTGTGCTTAATCAAATAGGGAGCCAGTTCCAAAGAGGGTCTTTCTT
Source organism: Eristalinus sepulchralis (assembly GCA_944738645.1). Taxonomy (NCBI): domain Eukaryota; kingdom Metazoa; phylum Arthropoda; class Insecta; order Diptera; family Syrphidae; genus Eristalinus; species Eristalinus sepulchralis. The sequence goes on along the minus strand of OX122886.1, from coordinate 6,974,479 downwards.
TTGGCAGACAGGGAGGAAGAGCTAGACGAGATCTCTGATGTGATGAGTTCAAGATTTTAAGCATGACAGGGTAAGGACAGGAGATGTGAGTGGAACTGTGGCATTACGAGGCGGATGATGCGTGATTCAGGCTGCATGCCTCGATTGTTCGTTGTGGAGTTGGTTGAGTCTTCTGCCCACTTTTCACATTTTTTCACTCTTTGTGTGACTGTCGGACTACCACTTCCTTCACTTCTTTCGAATTCGGAGCTTCTTTCAGGATCTAGCCACCAATCCTGTCCACGATCCAGGAGAGCAGAATAGATTTTGGATACTTTTGGGAGAAAATTTCTCCGGTCCGGTATGTGAGGGAGTGAATGGAGGACAAGATAAATCTGCAAGCTCCACGAGCTGTAGCCAAAGACGGACCACAACTCAAGCTCAACCATCCCTAGGAAATAGACATCACCGCTCCAATAAAGAGGATCTTTGAATCGCAGCCCAGGAAACCCGAACCGTCGTTTCAAGGACCACGACTGTCAAAGGCCTTGATCTGCACAACAGAAAGCAAAGTGCGCACAACCGCAAAGCACGTTAGGATGCCATCTTCTCAGGCACACACTCCTTTGTGGGTCTTCAGTCCATTATTTTGCACAACAATTGAAATCAAATTGAATCGGCCATTGCCAGCATCAAGTTACACCTTCACGTCACGCGCAGTGACCCCAAACTCCCAAATTCAAGAACCCCTCCTGTCAGTTCTGCTTCGTGTCACGTAACCGTCCATCCGCGTACACCGACACCGAAGACCTTGATCCATTTCCTCCTGTCACATTCTGTTTGCAGCCTAATTGCCGGCCAAACATCGCCTCACCACCGAGGAAACCGTCTTCGTCCCCGGTCCGGACAAATTCAATTCAACGGTGGAACTTATTTATTCATCACTTACTTCCTGTCAATACATCTCTCCCGTCAGCGACGTGGCGACTGGCTCTTGTTTCAAGTTTGACATAATGCCACTCAACAGGGAGCTCTTTTGCCCGGAGTGCCGGTGGTGTTGGTTTTTCTTTGTTGCCCCCATCGAGCTGTGGGGAAGCCGTTGCCTATGGTTGGGCAGTTCGCCCTTGAAACGTCACATACGTACGTCCGCTGCGAAGCACAGTGAATGAGCAGCGCAAAGAAACAAAAAAACTAAAGCCCCATCGAGCGAATTAATTGTCAACGGTCGCCTCCCTTGGGGGGGCACCGATTGTCGCCTACCCTTGTGCCAATAATTCAGAGCCCGCTTGAATTGTATTTCGTTCGGACTATTGATTTTGTTTCGCCCTGAGCCGGCCACTGTCGTCCGGCGTGTTCAGTGATAGATTCGAAATCGAATTCGAATTTTTAAGACTCTCAGATATTGTGTGTTCTGGTGGCGAGCGGACGCTCTGTGCGCCTTTAATAGGATTACTGGTGGAGCGGGCCATAAACTCGATAGTTTGTGTGGGCGGGGTGTTTTTCAGGGCCATTGAGTGCCTGGTTTTTATTTGTTTTCTGTTTCTGTTCTCTCTGGTGTTCTGTTTTTTTGCATGACCATCAGCAATAGTCACTCGGGGGAGGGGGGAGGAGTTGAGGCTTAGCATGATAATTAGTGGGAACTCTAGCTGATGGTAGGTGCTGGCGTGATTTTCTAGAACGGATGTGGATTGGGATCTATGAGGCGGGGGCGGAGATTAGTTGAACGTGGAGTGTTCAATTTGCAGCGGATGTGCAACCCTTGAGTGCAGCTACTGTTGTCAACGGGCTTTGACGGTGGAAGTGCTGAATTGCAAATTTTGTGAGTGCGAGGTGTGAGCCTGTGCTGTGTGTCTGAGGTTGTCTTATGATTTGGGACATTCTTTGGCGAGGCTTGGACATTTTACAGGTCAGTTGTCTTTGTAGAAAATTGAGGTAGAAGAGTTAGAAATCATTTTCAAGGTCAATTAAAATGTTGACTATGCCACAAAATGACGGTCGACTGACTCAGTATCGGAACTGAAACTTTGACGATCCTACGTGTGAAAGGAACTATGCGACTGGCAGGGACTTCAAACGCCTTCAACGACCTTATTTTGCAGTAGTTCTAGTATTTTTCAGAAACCCTGGACACTTTTAACTGATCGTCACAAGGATGTGGACTCTCCATCATTTAACTGAAGCTGTCAACCTTTCTCATGAACTACCTCAAGGTTGTGTAATGTTCTTATCAACTATTCAATATTTTACCACACAGTCTGTCCTTCCGCAGTCCCATTACCCGCCAAAGACCTCCTCTTCCGCAAATTCAGACCCGGACGTGTGAGTCTCTCATTTTCAAACGCCCAGTGCCATTTACAAAGTCAACAGATGTCGCCCGATGGTCACGAGTTTCAAATGATTCAATCCACCCCCGCTGCCCCGCACCCAACTTCCCAGCTAATCACTTTTCCATTGACTCCCTCCTCCCACCCACTCAACCCCTAGAACATTTCGCAAACAAACTCCAAACCCTACCACTATGGTCGTTTGTGCTCACGAGTCCATTAAGTCAAGTCCTAGCGGGCATACGTCTCTGTCACCGGCACCTCGGCTGGCCCTCACAGAGGCTCCCTGGCAGTTCGTGCCGCCTGCAACCCTGACCCGCATAAATTCACTGTTTATAGCGGTCCCCATTATTTATTCACCAGGCAGCCGCCGTCACCCCGCTCCTAATCAATAAATGCCATGAAACACCCCGCTAAATGGAGCCTGGCAGGTACTGCCAACACTGCACACAAGGGCCTCCTCGACAACGTCAACGACGAGGAGGCACTGCTGAAAGTTTCATATCAAAAATTAATTAATTATATTTATCGCTCGCCTTGGTTACGGTTAATTGGCGAATTCTAACAAGGAGCTGGCTGCTTCTCGGTCTCTCTCCTCCTGCTGTTCATCGTGCCGGCGGGCGGTGTCTCCTCCTCCACCACCGCCACAGTAATCTCGTTAAGAGTCGAACAATGACTGGATACATGGCAGGCACCGAGGGTAGAATGGCAGCACGGCGCGGCAGCTCCTCACTACACAGCACAGCTATTGAGCCATGTCAAGGAGCTTATTGCCACAAGGGATACTTGTTTGTGAACACTTATCCCGGTGCTTATCCCTGACTTTTGGATTTCTCTGCCGAGAGACTCCCCGTTTGCCACCGCCGCCGCCGCCACCGCCGCCGTCGTTGCCGCCAACGCCAGAGAACTGCGAACAACTGAGTGCGCCAGTGGCGGAGACCGTAGCAAGTGCTCCTAAGTCTATTTGTCATCAAATTGTTTATAATTGGATTGTGTTTCGGTCTTGCAGCCGTGCTCCCCCCCTCCCCCATCCCATTCGACTGTTGGCCGGGGAACTGTTGACCCAGGACTGTGTGTGCTTACTTTACGAGTTCAGAGGAGCGGATTAAATTACTGCTTGTGGCAGCAGAAAGATGATACAAGTTAAGGGTCTAAGCGGATGTCCATTTCAAAATATTGATAGAAATCTGGAGAGGGACTGTGACGTGCAAGAGGCTGTCTGCACAGTGGTTGGGGAGACGGAAGGAGGGAAGCTCTTGAATGCATTCCGGGTCTGTCCTGGAGATGACATTTTGTGGTTTTGTCTGTGATTTTGAAATACTTGCAAGGGGGGTGGAATTTTGTGCGGGGTGGAGGGTTCTGCAGAAAATTTATGATTGCATGCGAAATGGACGGCGTGGGGCTTGGGAATCCAGACCACAAACAGACAATTGAAAACTTAGATGACATCTGAAAATGTTTGAACATTTTGAAAGGGGATAGTTTTTGGGAAGAAGTTCCGAGAGGGAAAAGTGGATTTTGAGAGGGGAAGGGAAGAGGGGAGGTGGAAGAAATTGTACAAATGGTTCAAGATTTCATCGCGGTGTTCACACAAAGTGTGCGTTGTGAGCTTGAATTAGGGGAACATGGAACATTTTTTGGGGACAGCTTCCATCTTTGTTGGCAACTGAAGGGTTTTCGTCAAGGAGAAGTGCCCTTTTCTATCCGATAAACAGCCTTTTCTCTCCGGTGAGCGAATTTTCAACAACATGCCATGCATCGTCGACAATAGTTGACTACTCCTCAGGCTGGTTATCGCATTCTGGAAGGATTGTTCCATCAGAAAGAAGCACAATTTGTGTCATAGCCTGTAAAGTTTAAGGGGGTTACGAGGCCCTAAGAAAACAGAGAGCAAGAGAAAAACGTCAATCTGGGGGGAACGACAAGATCACAGGTCAGATCACAGGTTAAGCTGGGGAGCTAAATGGAGGGAAGCCGAAGGAGGATCTCTTGAAAGGACGTCCCATTAAAGGAGTGCGAGCGTTGTCAATTTGAGTTACAGCTGGTGTGCCTGGTGGACAGGCATAGACATCCAAAGACAGAGGCATTGATCAGCTTCTGCTTGCATTAGAGGTTTGCACAGGGTTCACCTTAACCCCTGCACTTAAAGTTCGCCTTCATCTGTCTCCTCTAGATTGAGTAGGAAGGCAGGTCGCAGCACAACGACTTCTCTGGCAGTCACAGGGACGAAGTGGAAATAGGGAAAAAACGACACTCATCTCCTGCCCTCACCTGAAGCCATATCTAAGAGGGGGGTGGCGCACACTGCAAACCAAGTGAAACAGGCTGGAAAGGAGATCTTGCTCCCTCTGGCCCCTTCTAAAAGATGGAAGATCTTCTCTGATGCGTGCTACAAACTGGATGATTCCAATTTCAGTCAATAAGCTGGAGATGGAATTTTAGATGCATGTGGCGTATGGTCTACGGAGTGCTTCAAACTGGATGCCTTAGGCTTCAGTCAATTAGCTGGAAATGGGATCTTGGATGCGAGCGGCGTATGGCCTACGAAGTGCTTCAAATTGGATGCCTAATGCTTTAGTCAATCAGCTGGAAATGGGATCTTGGACGCATGGGGCGTATGGCCAGTGGGGTGCACTACCTACCAACCTTCCCACCAACACTAACGGAGGTCAACTTTTCATCAAGGCTGTTGTTCAAGTGGTCGCCGACCGTTTCTCTGACTGCCATCAACTCGCCAGTTCTGAAGCCGTGGAAGGTATGAGAGATGTTTGAAAGTCCAATCCACTGATCGACTCGTTGTTGCGCCAAAGTCAGGGGTTGACCTAGGACTGAATCAACATGCTTCTCCAGCCAACATGATCTTTTCGCCATCTGCCTCCAATTTCCCACTGCAAGTTGGTTGAGGTCCTTCTCCACTTGTGTGCGCCACCTTAGTCTGGGCCGTCCTCCGTTGCGTTGTCCCAATGGCTCAGATTCGAAGACTTTTTGGGCCCGAGCAGTGGTGTCCATACGCTCTACATGGCCTAGCGTTGTATCCGGATCCGCTTAACCTGCTGCATGTTGCTGTCAAGCCCATAGATGATCGACTCTAGAGCCTTGAAAAGGGACACAGCGCACTTACACACTTTTCAGGGGCGGCTACCTATCCAAGGGGTTCTTCATTTCTCTTTAAAGCTGTGCCTCTTACAGGAAATAGTTGAGTACCTTGTGGAACTGTCCAAAACCTTTCCAAACCCATTGGTCTGAATTTTCTTCTGAAACCTAAGCCAAGGACTTGACTGCGAGATACTCGCATTTGATTGAAATATTTCTACAGAAACAGTTTCTCGCACAAGCCCGAGAGTCGGCAAATCTCTATCGCATCCACATTACATTCCTTGTCGTCCTTTAGAGGCCACTCGCATCCTCTTATCAAAGATATTGCAACTTCATCGTTCCACATCTCTCAAAACATACCTCTCATGGTTAACAACTCCAGTTGGCCTCGGGTCTTAAAAGTTTTCCGACTACTTATGTCATCCAGGAGTCCTTTGTGACGAGCAAAGTCTCTCCACCTTAAGCTGTCCCTCTCAAATTAGGGACAAAATTCTTTTTCACCAATTTGCACCACCTGTGGCCTTCGCATGGACTACCCTTCACTGTGTTTCATCCTCATTTATCACAAGGATGTCGTTCATCTCCCCCTTTGTACACACATCACAAATAAACGGCTCACGCTCTCCCTCTTCTCTCTCATGGTAGAAGACAATTGCGTGTGTGTGAGTGAGCGTGCATTCATTCATCCTTAAAACTTGAATACAAATTCCACTTCCTTTCGCATATCTCGCATCCAACAGCCGTTTGTCTCCTCGCCGTGCAGCTGACTGAAGCCTGATGTGGCACAGTACGAGACGATGTCCTTACGTCGCACAGTCAGCACTGCCAAGGACTGTAAAAGTCAAGGTGGATGGTGAGGACACTTTGACTACCCTCTGAGCGATACACACGCATGGAGACTCATTACGATTTCGTTCAGAACGAGGCTGAAAGTCCATATTGCCTGCGAGACAACATTCAAGGCGAAGGACACCATCTGAGTGACGTGAGAGGCTTCTTCATCTTGAGAACAGTGATTATGCAGAATTTAAGTGGTCCCTGGGGGGAGAGGACATGTGCCAGTTAAATCGTCGAAGCTGCCGCCAGCTGGTGCAAGCAGACGTGCGCACGACATGGGTGAGTGCACTTAAGAGGCGCTTCTTAGGATGCCCACTTGAGGGGGATCTTGAGGGCGTCTGAAATTTTGAAGGCTGCAAGTGCACAAACGTCTTCACCGTCAAAGTAGTGGGAAGACTGAAGAAAGTATGTGCCCCCCTCCCCGCAGCCCTTTTGCAAATCTCATCAATTAAAAGGAAGCCCTTCAGACCGATGGCCGGCTCGCCATTCAAAATGGTAATCTCGTTACCTTAAGTGGATAACATCCGTTTCCCGTTTTCCCCTCGTTTGTAATCAGCTTACAATCCACTTGAAAATCTGAGCACAAAAGATGCTTACATCGCCCTTCTTTCTCACTCGAAAAGCGCCTAATTAACTAATAGATTATTCAGAGATGATTAAATAGACCTCCCCGGTCCCTCACTGAAGTCCTGTGCTCCGTCAGCTTGTCCACTCGTTGGTTCGGCTTGAATTCATCGTGGCGGCAGTGGTGCTGTTGGTCTCGGACGAATAAGAGGACAATGGCGGAGGGTAGAAGTAGGTTAACGAGTCCTTGCAGCATGTTCTCTCCCTGGGCTGTTGTCATGCCTCGGAGGGAGAGGGGGGAGCGAGATGTAGGCTCACAAACATTCACTCATTCATTCAGTCCCCCATTCCGCATTGGCCATTTCGCTTACCTTCTTTTAAAATGATGAAAAAATTAATCCATTTCGGATCTGCAAAGAGAGAGAGAGAGGGAGAGTGAGAGAGTGGAAATATTAATCATCATGTTCATGTGGGGAGGGGTAGAAGAAATTACAAAAAAAAATCGACAACAACGAGGGGGGGGCGGGGCGCAAAGAGTGATTGAAAAGTGAACAAGAGAGCTATGGGGACTTTCTACAAGAGAACAACATTTTTCAGGATATTTGATAGGGGAATGCACGGGAGTGCCTGTTCAGCTGGAAACGGCAAGAGGGTTCCATATTACGGCTGCTGGACGTAGTGGTGCCTGCTGGCCCTAGTGGTGGCTGCTGGCCCTAGTGGTGGCTGCTGGCCCTAGTGGTGCCTGCTGGCCCTAGTGGTGGCTGATGGCCCTTGTGGTCCCTAGTGCTGGTCATAGAGATGGCAGCTGGCCCCAGAGATGGCTGCTGGCCCCAGAGATGACTGCTGGCCCAGTCCCCGGTTACATATTGGGACTACCAGGGGAGACAGCTTACAGCCTTGTGGCATTCCGAGGAATTGAAAAATCAACCGGGAACAATGCGTTTGTGCACCCTGCTCGGGAAGGCAAAATTGTGGCTACTCTTCTCCAAGGACATCTACTCGGGCAGAGATGACAGCCACGATCCTTGTAAGTGGGCAAGAAAAACTGAACAACAGGGTCTTTCTCTAGTCATTGCACCAGCCACTGTGTGGGTGAACTAATGTATGCAGGGATCACCCTAGGCAAGATGGTTCAACATATGCATCGCGACCGGTCTGGCAGTTAAATGACACGGATCAATGGGTGGGACCATGATGACAAAGTGGCCACTTACAAAAGAGCTCTGGGTAAGTCAATTAATTGTCCAGAAACCACAAGCCAACACATTCCTCGCACGAATCTGCTCTTACTCTGTGTTTGTCGGCGGCAGGCAGGCATGCAAAACGTGTCAACATATGGCGGATATGGAATTTAGATTTCCCCAGGATTCAAGGAAGAAGCGAGACTAGTCTCCCCACTTAACCAAGTTCCAAGCGAGACTTGTCTCAAGGGCGAGATGACTTCCTAAGATCTGTGCTACTCTTTCGATCACATCACTCGGTGGAAATGCAAGTCGACGCGGAGACGAATGATCGTGTTCATCATGACTGATCTGAGCTTCCGAGGATCAACAGCAGAAAATGACGTCCCACCCATGAGCTACACGGCAGTACATTATATGGCAACCTGGTGGTCGGGCGAATCACTAACAAAGTTGAATATAGAACACCGACTCGAAATTATGTCTCCTTTTTCTTTGTAAGGGTCTCGACCAACAAACATCTCCAGCCAGCACGATCTTTCGCCAGCTGCTTCCAGTTGCGTACTCCACAAGTTGGTTGAAGCCCTTCTCCACTTGTGTGCACCATCTCAACCTAGGCCGTCCTCTGTTCCGCTGTCTCAATGGCTCGGAATCGAAAACTCGTCGGGTTGTAACTGTGGTGTCCATCCGCTCAACACGACCTTGCCATCTTAAGAGTTGGATCCGAAGAAGCTTAACTATGTCGTCGCATGCCCTCGTGTTGAATTTCCTCCTCAAGATGCCATCAACGCAGACAGGACCGAAGATCGCTTGCAGAAGTTTTCTCTCAAAACGATCAAGGACTTCTTTATCCACGTTCAACTGAGTCCGTGTTTGTGCGCAATAAATCTCAGGACGGGGATAATCGGAGCGTTATACAATGTCAGCTTGGTGTTCCCGAAGATGGCTTTGTCCCTCAATCGCCTCTTGAGCCCAAAGAAGCGGAGATGGACAAGAGCATTTCTGGGCTTGACTCGATTCTGGTGTTGTCTCTATTTACTCTAGAGTGAGATCGTTGACTACCTCAAAGTTCCTGCTGTCCATTACGACGCCCAATCAGAGACGTCGATGCTGTGCATTCTTCCATGTGGAAAGCATGTACATTGTTCTGCCCTCGTTCACCGCTAGACCCATGTCAGCCGCTTCTGCTTCAATGCCAGCAACTTGCTCATTGACAGCTCACTGTGATCGTCCAATCACGTCAATGTCGTCCACGTAGGCAAGCAGTTGAACGGACTTTTGGAAGATCGTGCCTCTGGTGTTGGCTTGTGAGTTGCGCACGATCTTCCCAAGAATTTTGTTGAAGAAATCACATAACAGCGTGTCGGCTCCTTTGAAACCTTTTTTCAGATTGTAGGTCTCGTCGAATTCGTTAGCGTCCTTGGTGGAGCAGCAAGTGTCCTCCATCGTCATCCTGCATCACATTAGGAGTCTAGCGGAACTAGACATGGCCTTGGGTAGATAAGACAAACGTGTACACCTTAAGAAAGGGCCTTCTACTGCCTGTTAGCCCCAAAGCCCCAAAAGCCCCAAGGCACTGTCTCGTCGAAGTCGTTAGCGACCTTGGCAGAGCAGCGTGTGCTCCCCATAGTCATCCTGCATAACGTAACGAAAAGGTAGGAATTTCAGGACCTGACATGGGCTTGTGTAGCTACGAAATAACATCCATCCAAGGCCTCTGACTGCCTTCCAGCTTAAGGTTACCAGTGAGGCAAAAACTTTCAAGGCGCTGTCAGTTTGGCAGTGTAAGGGAGTTTCTTGGGGCTTATGACCAAAAAGATCTGTGTGGATCTATACAGTCGTTTGGTGGAACAAGCTATCGCCAAAATACGTGACTGCTGCTTTCACCAAGTTTCAAAGAACGGTCTGTACAGGGGCCTTCCCCAGCGCGCCTGGCTCTGCTCTTGATGCATTGCTTAGTCTCTCTCTCCTTGACATCCATATCATGGGTTGTACAATCAAGGACGTCTCCCGACAGTGGTTTGCAATGGAGCTTTGATGATCTCGCGCACGGCATCTCCTATGACACAAGTCTCATGGACATGCCGTTTGATGCGGGATTACCAACGTCCCAGCTTCGTCGCTTATAAAAAGTCGACTTTCCCTATGTCCAAAACTGGCTGTGGCCAGAAACTGAATCGGGAAGAGAATGGATTTTTATGGACGGCTCCAGGACGACGGAGGCATTTGGAGTTGGGGCTTTCGTGGAAGACTACAACTTTGGATTTCACACCGCTTTAGGCAATTTCTTTCGGTTTTCCACGTAAAAACGTTTGGGACCCTAACGGCCACCAACTATATTGTGGAGGATAAGTCTGGACAGCCAAGCTGTGCTTAAGGTCTTACTCAACCCTTTAACAACTTCCAAGATAGTCCAGAAATGCAAGTCTTCCCTTAATTTGGTCGGCAGGTTGAATTCGCTAAGACTTGCCTGGGACATCATGCGATCAGGGGAAACGAGATTTCTGATCAACTAGCTAAGCAAGGTTCTAAAGAGGCATTCGTTGGGTCAGATCCCAACTTGGGCCTACCCGCTTCCTTGGCGACCGCAATGACCGGGGCAGGCTTTAGGAAAGTCACCGTGTCGCTGACCAGCAGGATGTGCTTGATTTTGAGAAGAAGTTGACCATCACTTTAATCGGAACACTCCTTACAGCTACGATCATTCAGCCAGGATGCAGAAGGGTTGCGGGAAGACTAGGCGTGATTTGTGTAGAATCTACATGAATGGGGAATGAAGGAATCGTCTTGCACCTAGTTTGTAATTGGCCTTAGATGTACCTACCTACCGTCCCGCATGGTCAGCATTATTTGAGAGTTTCCTTCTCAGTTAACTGGGGCATCGCCTTAAATCCCAGTACAATGACTCCCATAGGACTAAGTGCCTTCCCAATGGCCACCGTCATAGCTACCTACCTCCCAGCGCCACCCGTACGTCATTGGGAATAAGTGAGCCAACTAAAAAACCCGCCTCTTCCTTCCAGCGCCATTGAAACCTCATAAGGAAGCCAATCAACTGGCCAACCTCTACCTCTACCTCTGCCCAATCCCTAATCAGCACCCTGCCGCCTTCAGTGTTTTTCGTATCATCAAAGTAAACAGATCTCCACTCCCCGCCATCGGCCCAAACAAATCCCCTGACGCTTGGTCAAAGTTAACACTACTCCCCTTCTCCCCTCCATTCACCTCTTAGAAATCTTCCAGATTATCCCATTAAGTCTTCGTAAGCCCTCCTCTTTGTTAGAACTCTTAAGTCTGCTTACTTTACGCCCTTCACACTCCTGAATCCACCCGCCTTAATCGTTAGCTTTCCCCGCTCCCTGGGACGCCATCTATATTGCCATCGATACAATAGTCAAAAACCTATTCAGATAGTGTCCGCTTTGTCATCAATTCCCAGGCCGCCGTGCCACACTAACACTTCCGATAAAACGTTTCCCCATGCGCTCAGAGTTCCTTTCAGAATTTCTTTCTTTCGCCTCCTTTCTTCACCTCGACTCTCAGTCAAGGACACTCGATGTGCACATTGTGAAGCAAACAAACAGAAGTGAAACCATTCAGAACGTGGCCCATTTACATATAGATTGCCTCGTTAACACGGCGCACACGCCTCGCCATAACACCCAGCGCCACGGAGTATGGGCGAGAGGCGTTTGTCTGTTTGATGGGCATCCCTTTGAACAATTGAAAGGGGGAAAAAAATCCGTGGCAGGTGCTCCCCCAAACCCCCCCCCCCCCCACGCTGGCAACAAACATTAATCAGATTAAACAAGGGACGACCACTCAAAAGTGACCGCTTTACGGCCATTAAAAGATTCCCTAATCCGCTTACACGCTGTGTGCGGGTAGCCTCGCCGAAGAAAGGTCATCATTTGAGCCTCGAGTCCTTGATGAATTATCCCCCACCCCCCTCACGGCCACCTCATCACTTCGAAGCAGGTGGATCAATGTCCAGAAAAGGTGTTGAAGTGACAGCGCCCCTCAGACCCTTGCTATCATTAGGAGATCCTTAATGAAACCCCTGCCCCGGACTAATCCCCGCCTAACTCGACGGATTCCATTCCAAGTTTATCCATAAATTAAGCACACGTCAGGCCAAGCTGACAGGGACGAACGAGTGAGTGAGTGAGTGAAAGTCGGCGCCGACCGACGGGGGGACTCCTTATCTTTGAAAGTAATTCAAATATTTATGAGCACACCAAGCTTCTGCGTCTCCTCCGACAGAAGTGCCAGAAGCCCCAGCATGCGGTCCATTGCGGAACGTGAGGGGCTGGGTGTCTCTGATTCACATTAGTTTTCACATTAACACCCGAAATAGGGACGCATGCCTGAGCTGAAGCAATCCCTGCTCCCGCAGGGACTTCACAGCCAATTGATTATGAGTTTTCCTTCATTAAGGCATCTGTGTCCTTAAACGATGCCGAAGGGGAGGCGAGCGAGGAGTACGCTCAACTCATGTGCGATTTATATAATTCAGCGAGTCGCTCCAAAGGATGCCATTAGAAGGGTGTTTCAATTGAATAAGTAGATCCTCTCCATGGGTGGTTGGGCGGCGGTGGAGGAGGGGCGCCATGATGATTGTGCAACTTGCGTCATGTTGAACTGTCAAACTGTCAAGGAAACCACGAGGCGAAGGAGCTTCTGCTCGCAATCTGTTGCTCTCCACGAGGGTTATGACGTTGGAATTGATTCTGCTTGAATGAAATCGATTTCCGCATCCTCCTGAGATTGAGAATCATTCAATTTTATGGCGTGGTGGGGCACTGGCAGGGTATAGCCGAAGGCAAACGTATTTTAAGCGAACATCGTTGATGTACCGACACATGATTTGTGGTGGGAATTCGCTTACTCTTCGGTGGGTGTCTGCGGTGTGAATGGGATATTTTTGGGAAATTCATTGATCGGACATGCGAGAGAGATGTTCCGTGGTATGTGACTCTGCTGAAATTTGTGGGATCTTCCTTTCGAAGTGTTTCATGAATTCTAAGAGAGATCGTTTCAAGAAGATTTGCCATTGCAAGGGGACAGCCATTACATGAAACTTTCCTATGGGAGTCAATTTGGCTCAAAAGATGAAAGCTGTCGCAAGTTTTGAGTCCTCTCTCTGGTGAGTGGAAAATGAGGAAAAAATTGGAATACTTTTCATTAAGTGTCCTCGCCGTCAGTGGGGAGCTCTCCAAAGTGTCCGGTCTCTAAATCACGGTTAAGAGTCGAATTTCTGACACATTTTGGAACTTTTGAAACTTACAATTTTTTTAAGTCGAAATTGTGACACATTTCTGTTCTTTGGAATGCGGTTCGGCTTGAAGTAAGTTTTGTGTAGAATTTTTTAGATTTTTCACACCTTACAAGTGGCGTCTTGAAGTCAAATTTTGACAAATTTTTGTCTTCCAAAATCTGACGTATTTTTGAATATTTTACCTGCAACTGGTTCGGTTTGAAGTCGGCATTTGGCAAATTTTTGATTTTAAACTTGAACTTTGCAACTTGAAGTCGGAGCTTTCGCCAACTTCTTAGTTTTCTGGCTTAGCACAAATCGGCTTCTGAACTCAAAATTGTGACACATTTTTTAAAGTTCTAACCTCTAACAGGAGTTGCTCAAAGTATGTTCTGGAGCAAATTTTTGACAAGACACAAAGCAGTCTTGGAATTTTGTCGAATTTTTAAATTCAGCACATTTTTGAATTTTGGCTTGTAACGAGAATCGACTTGGAGTTGGTATTCTGGCAAAATGTTGATGTTCCTTACACATTTCAAGGACGATATGAAGTCGGAATTTTGGCAAAGTTCTAAATTTTCTGGCTCAGCACAAATCGTGGTCCAAGGACGAAATTCTGATACGTTTTCGAATTTTCTGACATCAATCGGGGGCGCTTAGAGTAGGCTTTGTGGCAAATTTTTGATTGGCACGTCACAAGGGATGGCTTGAAATCGGAATTCTCAAAGTTTGATTGGTTCTGCCAAATTGATAAAACGGATGAATTTTGAGATTTCTGACGCATAAAAGATCAGAATTCTGGCAAATCCTTATTTATTCTGGTTCATTATGCAGCATAGTTCGACACATATTGAAATGTTTTACTCTAAAACGATGGTCGGCTTGAAGTCGTATCCTGGCAAATTTCTGCGTTTTTCGAGCTTGCAATCGGAATTTGGATAATTTTTTGTATTTCCTCAAGGCGTTGTGAACCTGCGTAACAAGCAAAGTTTTGAAATGTAATTTTCAAGCACTTTACAAGTGTGCTCTTAAAAGAGGAGCTGATGCAATTTTTTGTATTTTCTGGCTCGTTACAGAAGACATCATTTGGGCAAAACTCTGACACTCTTCTAAACTTTCTGATCCGGACCAAGCGACGTCTTGAAGTTTGCATTATTCCAATTACTCTCATTTTGGAGTATTTTCTTATTTTCTGACCTGCAACGAGGGACGTTTTACAGTTCATATTTCGACAATTTTGCCAATTCGCTAGCTCAACGCAAAGGATGACTTAAAATCGGCTATCGCAGGGAACACAGGGACGTCAGAATTCTGGTGACCGTCTCTTTGTCTTGATTTCTCTCTGAAATCCCGCAAGTTTTCAAATTCTATGGATTATCACAGGGGAAGTCAAACTTTGACAAACTTCTGACATTTTAGTGGTGAGTCAAGTGAATGACTGGAAAAGCCCAAGAAAATCTCAAAAGCGGTACGTCCTCGCTCTTCCTCGTAAATAATGGACGCCTCCAACCTTCAAAGAACCTCGCACCGCCTCTCTGGCCACTTTCAGCACTTCAAAGCACATCAAATAAACAATCTCAACTCAACAGCGAAATTGCCACTTCATCCCGCACTCTCGACACCCTCAAAACGATCGCAAAGTTACCGCTGATTGAAGTTCGTCACCTGATTTATTTGACTTTCTCTTCTCGGCAAGCACGTCTCCGCCTTTCAGTAAGTAAACACAATTGTATCTGGATCATGACAGTTGTATCTGTTCGCTTAAGCAATTCATTTGACATTTGCATTCCCCCCCTCCCGAGCGAGGGAAACAAGGTCCCCCGCCCCTTGTAAGCCTCCGCAGACATCTCAATTGCAAATAAGCATCGTGGGGCAGAGGAAAAATTCGAAATATTAGCATACACCCACGTTCTCTCTGATTGGGACACTGCTTGAAATCTCCAAGCGCCGGTGTTCCCCCGCCATAGTGGTGTCCCCCGCTCGTGCAACGCAGTCGTACAGTCTCTTGCAGAAGCCCTGGAACAGCTGGTCGCTGGCGTGTTCGTTGTGCGACGTCTCCCATGTTAAATTCAAATTGGCAATGTCGATTATCCGGCTTAGTTTGCATATTCCGGACGCGTGCTTGTGTGTGTGTGTCGGATCCGCGGATCTGGGGCAAATAATAAGGTCGTCCGATGGACGGTTCGCCTCGACTGATCCGTTTTTGATGGGATTAATTGAGAAACGGCCGACTGGCGACGACGCAACGACGCAACGACGGCCCCCCGGCGCGCAGCAACAGCAGATGAAACGACCGACAACCAATCGTCTGAGTTATGTTTGGTCGTAAAAGTGTGAAGTGGTTGCGGAGATTTATTGAAGAAGCGCTTCGCCAGACCGAGTTAAAAGGTCGATAACTATGCTGGCAGCGTTCGACGATGATGTTGATCCGATGCTGATGACTGTCGTAAAGAAAAAAACTGGAAGATTGGTGCTAACGGCGATGGTGAATGGCGCATGTAACAAAGTTTTTTTTTAAGCGTGACTACGTTCCGCATAAACAACGTCAAAAGGGACTGGTGTAGTGGAAGTGGAGTTGTATTGGCATGTCTTTGAGAGCGGGAGAAGATGAGACGACTTTGGAATCCCTGACGCTCGTCACCATCAGAGACTCATTTTCGAATGAAATCCACGCCTTAAGTCCTCATCTCGTCTGATTTCATTCTCAAGTGGTGTAAATCATGTCACAAATCACCCCCCCCCCCCCCACCCACACACACACCACACACATTCGTCGGGGTTCGTTGTGTGTTTCGTGCTCGGGTGACTCATGCAATCGAAACGAAACTCTCCACCTGTCATGTCATTCGAAACAGAAAACAAATACCTCACCCCCTTTCCACCCCCCCTCCCTTGGCAAACAGTGCTTCTACATGTGTCCAAAATTCCCATATCCTCCCCCCCGCAGAGCATTTGCGCGCAATTTGTTCACTTATCTGATTCTGATGCCGATGAAATGGCGACCGATGTGTGCACGGAAGAGGTGCTCCATCACCGAAATTGAATTGATTTCGACTCATTTCTCATTCGTGTGTCATTGTCGCCCTTTGGCGGGTGCCTTCCAACCCCCCCTGGTGGGACTTTTTATGAGCCCGTCATATTTTAGCGGAAAATAATATTTCAAATCTGTCACCTTATCGGTGGCGTTGCAAATAAAAAGAGTTCCCCTCCGGAGTTCCCATTCCACTTCCAGATCGGCGTCGGCAACGATGATAACGGCCTGTCGGAAGTGTACATTTTCGCCAGGAGCAGACCCTCGACGATTGTCATCAATTCTGTGTTTCGACGGCACACCCATCCGAGTTCATGGGCAACGACAATGAGAGCGACGTCGAGGCGGACGGGATGAGTGTGTGGTCGGGATCCATTCTGTACCCTCGACAGGGAGGACGACTGATAAATCACTAGACTCACAGGATTGCCATGCAGATTACCGATTTGAGACAGTGAATACCCCCGAGGGACAGTCTTTCCTCTTCGACAACGACGACGACGACTATGTCGGGTCTGATGATGACAACACCGACGATGATGATGTTGGCGCACGTAGGGTTTCGATGATCAAACAGCAAGCAAGCGTGAAAAAGGATTCTCGTCTCTAACAAGGGGTTGTGTTGTATTCAGGAAATCACCATTCAAACTGAATGGATTTTGCGAGGGTGGTGGCCTAAATACCAGAACCGGTCATTAACGACTTCCTAATCGGTTTATAAATAATTCATGGGTCGGTCTGCTGGTCTCGCAATTCAATCGGAATTCAGTTTGGGTTCAGTAGGCAAGCAATATGCTAATTAAAACCGTCAGCGCACGGGGGAGAGACGTCGTTTTGAACTTTAATTTGCCATTAAGGCGAAACCAATTAATTTTTAGAGATTTGCTTTAAATAAATTTTGAATCGAGAGGAATCGGTGGCGATGTTGGCAAGGTTTTGTTGGCTAACCAATGTGTGGAGGGAGGGGCGAGGGATGATTAGAATTGTGTAAACGAAGGGAAATGGAATGGAACAAGGTCGTTCAGTGAGTTGAGATCGATTTTAAATGGAAGCCTGCAGGAGGAGTTTAAGTGTGTGAATGAGGATAATTTGAATTCTCCCCTCACCCCCCTCACTAAAGGGGAAGAGGGTGCCTGTGTTGTCCTGAGTGTAAGTAAGACTACGGTGATGTGGTAGGCAGGCAGCTTCGAAGGTCGTGCAAATTGAATGGGGTTGTTAGAAACTTTGAGAATCAACAAGAAGGATGGAAATGTGCAATTTATATGCAAAAATCGATGTTGAACGTACATTTTGACCAAAATATTAAATTTTGCCATGCCACGCATCCTGATAATGCCACTGACGTCATCCTAATGAACAGCTCCATAAATAGCTGATATTTTTCCTCAGTCATGAAAGGGGCTCTGACAGAGTTACAGAATTAAGGGACTACATGTCAAACTCCTGAGCAATGTGAACAAGGTTCTTCAGAAAAGTGAACGATTTTGCACACAGAGATTCGCCGACTGACAAAAATTGGACTCTACATGTCCTGATGAAGGTCCATTACGACTAGGGCATTCATCAAGCATTCAAAAGGCGTTCAACAGAGTCG
The DNA here is from genome assembly GCA_944738645.1 of Eristalinus sepulchralis. NCBI lineage: Eukaryota > Metazoa > Arthropoda > Insecta > Diptera > Syrphidae > Eristalinus > Eristalinus sepulchralis. Next base: position 6,956,616 of record OX122886.1, on the reverse strand, counting down.
GTATAGACTCAATCGAATTTGAGGAGATTTCCCATTTACGTACTTCATCAGCATCGTCTACAGCTTTATTCACAGCAGGGGATTCTATGTGAATTCGACGGGTAATCGATCTGCAATTCTGTAGCCAAGTCCTGCCCATCGAGGCAAGCATGTGATAAGCCGAAGGAGCTGAGTCTGCTGAGTAAGCCACTCGGGGTAGAATTTCTCAGATGAGTGCATGCAATCCGATTTTGCTGCTGCATGTGATGGCGTATGTGTGTTGCCGTTTTCGTTGCTCATTCCGAAAGTCTTAGCAACTCATAATAGATCACGGTGCTGTGGCTCTATCAAAGGGATTTGGTCTTACTGTCGATGTGGATGATGCGTAAGAGAACTTTTTGCATTGCCACGTTTACTGCCACGAATTTTGTTATACCTGTCTCCGAAGTACAAAGCGAGCCGTCAATGAAGCGTGTGCTTCACTGAACTGTAGCTAGTATTGAAGCGGAGGTGGTCAAAATGGTTTTAAGGGTGAACGATGGCAAAACGAGGTACATGTTGTCACTGACAAAGGATGCACAACATCGACCAGAACATGACCATAGGCAGCCCTTCGTCTCTCAAGTAAACAGTAGGAACAACATCAGTGCCCCACTTAAATGCAGAAAACCTCTTGCCAATCGATGTTTCTTTGGGGGCAAGAGGTAATTGAGTACAGGAATCCAAGCTCAAGGGGCCGATCTAACATCGCTTCTCTGCTCTACGGCTCAGAAGTCCTGACAATCTCAGGAGCAGATGAAGACTCTCCACAAAGACCCTCTTTGCGTTGATGGTTCTTGAAGAAGGGGATTCAACCACGTACCTTACAAGTCGTAGAGTGACATGACCCTAACCACACGTCTACGAATACAACGCCTAAGATAGCCAGGGCAAATAGAGCGCATGGGTAACACTGCTCTAGAAGGGGGAGTCTTCATCTCCGGACAGCGCAATAGAGGACGCACATGGACCCCATGACGTGCACAAGTGGAGAAAGACCTTCACCAACTTGGCGTCTGAAATCGCCGTAGATCGACATGACCCCATTCAGGCGTCTACGAATTCAACGCCTAAGATGGCCAGACCATGTAGAGCGCATACATAACACTGCTCTAGCGGGGGTAGTCTTCAACTTCGGAGAAAGTAATGAAGAACGACCACGTATCCGACGACGCACACAAGTGGAGAAGGACCTTACCTAACTTGGCGTCTGAAATTTAAGGCATCTGGTGTTGTGATGGCACTCCAGAGGGCGCCACGAGGAGGATGTTTGTCAAATTGACTTGTGCACTGGCAGAAGTCACATTTGGAGTCTTGGCATCTCCCCAGGCTGGGTGCAATGAATGACGTTGTCCTGTGTTTACAGACCCATGCTCCCCTCAACTACCTTAGTCTTCGAAATTGGAGGCAGCTACTTTTTGCAGCTGCAGAGACTTGTTGGTTGAAGCCAAGATCTACTCTGGACTGAAGCGCCATAAGAAGAAAAAGGAAGAACCCATACCTTTGAGAGAAATGTGACTCTCCCTCGGTGCAAAATGCTCTAAACAGCTTGGTTGTGGGAATAGTAACCGGACACTCTCTAACTGGTGGGCTACGTCGGCTGCAGCTGACTAGAGAGGCTTGTCGGTTGAGGCACAGATCCACCACAGACTGTAGCGTCATAAGGAGAAAGGAAATCTTACTCTGTCTTGGTGGAAAATGCTTTAAAAGTTCGGAAGAACGGACATAAGCTTGGTTTTGGGAATAAGAACCGGACACCTTCCAATTGGTGCTCACCGCCGGAGGTGAGGTGTCTCCTTAAACGTCAATTGATAAAGCAAAATCAGAAACCGAATCACATCTGAGTTGTAGTGCCCTGTCACATTTTAGACGTGATTTCTTCCCTCTTAAGCGATCTGCACAACCTCCCAGAAAGTTCTTGTGATGCTCTAAACCATCACCCATTCTTCCGAGGAAATCCTTGCAACTTTGCTTGTAGGCCCCTCTGCAAGACAACCACTTTTATCAAGCCAATCCTTGTCCAGTCAAATCTCCACCCCAATGAAGACAAACTTCACCACTGAAACCACATTTCAGCAGCCATTTCATTTGTTTCTCGTTTTTCCTTTAAATGGCAAATTGATTTGCGAAAACTCTATCAACTCCCCTCCCACCCCACACACCATCAATCCAATCCAGCCAAAGACTTCGAAATAAATCGTGACTACCTGATCGGATTCATCTAGGCAATAGAGCGTTGGAGCACGTTCAGCTCAACTGGTTTTTGCCGAAGTTATTCAATCGCGCGATGACGTAAAGCGTAAGCGCGCCAGCTCCCCTTTAATGGTCCAACACGACTGGTTGGCGCGGTTGGTTGGCTTGCCATAATGGCAGTGCCACTTATGAGTCTTTGACTGCGCTTCCAAATGAACGCCATTATCACGTCTAATTGTCCTGCGCTCTCTCTCTCGTTCTCAAATGTGACTTCCCCGTCAACCTCTGAGCGAATTACCGCTATTATCACCGTGACAGAGGATCCTTCCACATTGAATACGAACGATACGACATAACACTCAAATGAACCTAATTACGGCGCGGCGCCACAAAGTGCGTTCACTTAAAACAATATTTTCACCCAGCCACGGGGTGGGGGTGTGCGTTCGTTGCCTTGACGAAGGCCAACAAAACTCACGCACACACACGCTCGTCGCTTTCCACTCTTGTAATTGAAGTGACACCTGCATGCGAGCGATAACCATATGGCTGGGCTGTGCGCGGCACAGGGTGTCGCGGTGTAATTAAAATCGGTCTGGCTTTCGTTTTTCGGGCGTTTTTTTCCGGCAATTTGGCAGCACTTTGTGTCAACACGACTGCCGGTGGTTATGTTTGTTGGATGTTGTGGGCAGGTGGGGGGGGGGGGTGCTGGTGTTACGTCGGGAACATGGGTCTTGAGTGACTTGTGACATCAGTGGCAGTGGATCGTGAGAAGCCGGAATTGAATTTCACGCGTCGGAAATTCGCTAAATTGGCATAGCTCGCGCTGGGGAGTTGGGGGTCGGAATGGGAGGTCGCTTTGCGGGTGAAAGTCTGTCTAAGTGGTGATGATTTGGTTTCCATTTAATGCCACGGCAGAAATCTGCGACGGAAAAGGACAGAGGTGACATAAAGATGACAGGGCTGGTGATGAAAGTGGCCCTGGGGATGATGGATGTTTTATGGGTTGGCACTTAACTCGTTTTGACAAAGATCACAGGGGTGAACGAGGTGTCGAGAGGGACCAGGGAGTCTTCTGCGAAAATGGGCATAGCGAATGACATTCGTAGTCCTTGCGGAAACGAGGAGGAACCCAAAGCTGGATGAAATGTTTTTGAAGCAATAAAGTGGCTCTAAAATGAATCAACATGTCTTCTCACTGAGACAGTTGTCTCAAAGTTCAGTCATCAAGTTGAAAAAAGGTCCTTCCACTAGACTGAACAAAACGACGCTCTCGATGTTGGTGGGAGCATTGTTAGGTCTTCTTCGCCTGAAGTCTCACGTCTCAAAAATGAAATCTCGGTAACGAACACATCTGCAGGGGCTGTGGCGATGGAGAGTCACCATGAGGAACTCCTGACTGTCTCCAGCACTGCCCTGGTCTAGGTCTTATGGGATATCAAGCATTGGACAAACTTTTGATTCACGAAATTGCAAGAAGACCTCTTGCCTCCATTGGTAGGCTCATGAGAACGTCGAAGCGGATGGAGCCGGCTGTAGCGGAAGTGGACATCAATTAGGCATTGGGGGAACGAGGAACATCGCGAATCGAGCTAGGAGGAAGTGGTTTAGAAGCCCATCACACAGCCGAGAAGCCTGGACTTAAGCCCAGGGCATGAGACAGACGAAACTCCTTCCTGGTCAATATAATCAGAAAAGGCCTGATGTCTATAGCGGTCTTCCTTACAAGACATGGGAAGCTAGTGCAGCTAGAATTACCAGAAGAAGGCTTCTTTTGAATCTGGAGGGAATCAAATGGAGTCCCAGAACATATACTGAGATCTCGTGCGGCACTAGAAGGAATCTGGTGAACATCAAGGTTTGTCCAGAGGAGTCAAGTGTGGAGAGAGCGCTTCAAAGTTGAAGCTAAGCGACAGGTGTCCACAAGACACATAATTCCCAATCCGGTGTAGTCCCCATTCCCAGTCGAAGGGCATCCCAAACCCGGGTCTCAATCAACAAACCTCTCTAGCTAGTTCCATCTCTAGCCAGCCTTCTTCACTTGCGTGCTCCATCCCAGACGTGCTCGTCCTCTGCTTCAGCTGCTTGCATTCGTAGACCCTTGACAACATGGCGCCATACAATGTCCCCAGTTCCCATCACTTGAAGCCCCTGCAACGACTGAGGAGGTACCACTTTGCAAAGTGACAGTTGAACATAGAACCCGATCAGAATTCACAATGCGTTCAAGTGAGAGTTTCATTGCTGGTGAGCATACGTGAGGAGACTACTCCATTCCACCTCGAAGTGGGTCAATTCAGTGAAGAAGCTTCCAGCTCATTCGCATTCCACACCGAATCCCCCACATTAATCCTTTTTCCACACACCCACACACTCGCACTGACCTCCCTCAAGTCGCCCGGCGCACAATCGCTCTTGTGGCACTTGCCATCAAAACAGAAACAGGTCTGTTTCCCAATTCGCACTCGTAAACTAGACCTCCCTCTCTCTCATCAATCTCACTGTCAGATGGTCAGATGTTCAAATGGGCAAATGGGCAAATGGTTTGTGGAATTTTAATGGTCTCACATAATCGCCACACTCATCTTGGCGGCCGCAGATTAGCCGCTGGGAAGACGTCGCAATTAGTTGCATAAATAAATGTAGCGCGCCTGCGCGCCGGCGCAGATTATCAAATTTGCATTTCTTCACCAATTAAACAATTAAACCGTCCATTGAGCGCAGCACTGCGATCCCGGCGAACAAGAGCCGCCATCACAAGCAATAATTGCCCGATAATGAGATTTAGAAAACGACGAAGGGACCGCGCGCGCCTAATGGAGACGTCAGGCGGGCGTGAGTGTTGTTTGACAGGCCAGACTGACAGCGAGACATGACTTGTGTGTTCTCCTGTTGTTCTGCGCCACAATAGACCCCAAACGACGCAAAGCACGGCCGAAGAAAGAGCAAAAAATTGAATTTGGAGCGTTTAATGGGAAAAAAACTTTCATTTCGCGCGGCAGACAATTGAAGAGACGCTAAGCGGAGTGGGATCCGATTCGCGTGTGCTCGACGCACACGAGGTGTTGATGGCCTCAAGTGTCACTGTCTGCCATGGAATTTCACCAACGAGAGCGGGCTGCACGGCAGGCAATTAGTGAGTGCTTTCGATGAACAATGTAATTTATGGCCATTTAGTTGCGCACACCGGGTGGCTTGTGACGTTGATTTGGAGCGGTTCGAAGTGTCCAAGAAGTTCTTGAACACTTTGACACTTCGACAGGGGGAGGGATGCTGGTGTGTGCAAACTTTGCAGACTCTTTTGACAGTTTGTTGTCGATTTGAGGGCGGAATTGGTGGTGGTGGTGGATTGGAATTGGCCCGTTCCTCGTCGCATTTGAAACGAAAAAGAACGAATTCTTGTGATGTTTTGGCGTTGACGTGGGAGATCTGCTAATGGGGTAAGTTTTAGAAAAGTGGAGGAAATGTCGGGTTAGGACTGTGAATTGTCAACGGCTTGCGATTTGGAGACGCCAAGCAGGCTCTTGTCCTCTTCTTTGGACCACTTTGGCCTTAATTAAAGTAAATGGGGGCAGATATTGAACTTCGTGATGCCTGAGGAAGCAATTATTGAGGAGAGGACTTCCAATATGCGAATGAGATGTCTTCTTGAGGAATGTGTCCCTGGGAAGCACAAATCAAATCTAAGAACAGAATCCTCAAGCCCGACAGACAAAATTTTTTTTTTAGGTTTGGGAAACACTGCACTGGGGCGCTCAGGCTCAAAAACTGGTCCATTGAACTACCAGGCAGTAACCTTCGTTTACTGTAATTCTCTGATTTTCCGAAGAAAGACCAGCAGGCGCTTCTGTGATAAAGAGCTTAAGTTTTCAGCGCCAAACCGCCGCCCCCTTGATACGAGTAAAGGTGGGACATCGACAGAGAAATGCTCTGGAGTGTCTTCCCCTCCTCCACAGGCGTCGTAAAGGGTGTCTTCACATAGCCCAAGTAGACTTAGGTGCTTAGCAAAGGAAAAGTGTACGCCGACAAGTTTTGTGCAGTCTTTCCTGTCTAGAGATAACAGAAAGGCCGCAGATTTCTTGCTGACATTTGGAAGCATGCACTTGGTCAGACTGCATCCTGGAGAGTCATACCACATCTGGTTGTGCTATTGGGAGACCCAACAGAAGCCCTAACCAAGGAAGTGGGTATTTCCAAGGTGTGATCGGGTCCAACGAATGGGCAAGACACAAGATAGACAAGATGAGAAAAAGTTGTTGAACCCAACAGCACACTGCCTTAAAATCCAATCCGTTGTCGAGTAGGGGACACTATCCACCTCTCTTCCAAAGCATTCTACTTGTTTGACTGTAATTTGGGAACGACTATTCGAAGTTTGGGGAGTTATTCATGAGGGTTTTGTACCTTTGGACTTGGTTTACTAGGAATGCTGGAACAGACCCAGTTTTCCTGCAGCTTTTGACGTGTGTTCTCACCGAATTGGGCATTTAAGTGTCGGACGTGTGGCGTAGCAGGCGAGTGTGTCAATTCGCAAAAGGCACATTACGAGTAGCGACTCTAGACAACTTTCTATTGTCTCAAATGTCGCCATTCCATTTGGACCACCAAATTTCAATCAATTGCAGGTGCTGTTGGAATGGAAAATTCAAAAGTTTATATTTCTCCTTCCCTCTCTGTGAAGGGGTGGGTTCTTATAGGGCTGAATCCAATGTGTGATGTGTGTGGGTCTTATCCTAGAAGTGCTTTTTTGGTAGTCACTGTCCTAGTTGTCTTGCTAACGACTTCTCACGGAGACAGGACAAAATTTTCGTGTTGCAATGTTCAAGCATTTGAAGAGTCAATCAAATCTCAGCGACTTGGGGGACAATCGAAATTCGGAGTAAGCCTGCACCGAGATCATCGACTTTGCCTGATTTCCTGTCTGATCCCATTGAGGTTTTTTTGTTAGGCAACGTGTCGCAACATCGTCTGAAGAGGCGGTATTTTGATGAGTTCATGGGACTCTCTTGGTCGTGATGCCGCTGTAGGTGCCAGAATTGTGGGCGAACGTATGTCTCAACTGAATTAGTCTTGGTAACCCAACCAAACAACTAAAAACCTCCCTTTAAACTCTGCAATGAACTGTAGGTCCCCTTCTACTCGTGAGGGGAAAATTGCATGCACAGCACGAACAATTTTGGAAGTAGCTAGACGCTGGTCGTTTGTGGAAGTAGGCCCACCCAAGGTTAGGAAAGCACCAAAACTCTTCACGGAGCATAACATCACCCATACGCTTTCATCAAGGAAACTTTGGTCAGTTGACTAGAATCCTACCAAAACCACCGTCAGCATCCGCACTGATGAGTCTAAAACCAACAAAGATGTGGAAAGTGACATTACCTCCGAAAAACACAACATAAGTCTAGCATTCAGACTTCCCGATCGCTGGAGCGTACTCCAAGCAAAAGAAGTCAGCAATAGCTAATAAATGTCGGAAGGGTAAAGGGCGGAGGGGTAATGGGTGGAGGGGTAAAGGGCGGAGGGGTGAATGGCGGAGGGGTAAAGAGCGGAAACAGTACAAATTTCACACAACCAACTAACGAACCTACCCTCGGCCATTAAATGCTGTGTACCTTAAGACTTGGTTGGTGCGCGTGCTGGGTGTCAGGTTAAAGAGACATCCCTGGAAATCGGAAAATTGATGTTTTCTAATCCACATGATGGCGGGAAGTGCCGTGGTGGCTGGGATACTCAAAATCGCAGACAGAGCCCTAGTAAGTGTTGTATGGACTTACTGCATGATCGCTGTATGTTAGAAATTTTCTGACAACCACAACATTGCTTCAGGAGATATGAAGAGTGTGACAGACATGACGGATGGACAGACGGGCAGGTACACTGAAACTAAAAATGGAACGAAATCTTAAAATGAATACCAAATGATGTGCACTTCAAGACGACTCTCAGGCGCTTCAAGACGACTCTCAGGCCAGCGTACAGACCTGAAATTGTGAAGAAGCGTTCAAAGCATTTCATGCTAAGTTGGCGCAAACCAAAAGTTATTGAAAACAGAGTTCATAGTCGCTTCAAGCTACAAAACCTGATGCCAAACCTTGGTTATGGCTCAATCAAGCCCACCCGTCACATGCTCCCCACTGGCTTCAAAAGTTCCTCGTCCCCATGCGATCGCCCCTGGAGTGTCATCCAAGAAACGGAAGGAAATTCTGGAGCGCGCCAAGCAGTTGGCCATCTGCCTGATGAATACAAATGGACGTTTGCGCTCACAAGAAAGCGAATAAGAACACAGTCTGATTCGTGTCAAGAGATCAACATTTCATGGAAGTTGGAAAATTTGATGGAAGTCATCAGGGATCGCTGTCTACCTCATATTCGTATGTGGGTCATCAACGTCGACATTTCCTCTGTCACCACAGATGTGTAAGTTTAGTGATTTCAACGGAAAAGGTTCTCAGTTTCAAATCCCCTGCTGGATAGACACCATTCACTGCTTCGATGGACTTGCAAATGCCAAAAATGTCACTCTTACTGAAACCTTCCATTGAATACAAGAATCAATTTGAAAGCAGCTGTTCCAATCGATACTTTCAAAATCGAATCGCTTCGCCAAATGATTGCCTTCGAAATCTCTCTCTCATTCACCCTTCAACGCCCTTGAGAGGCCGAGTCCGTTACCTACGTACGTTCCATGGACGCATTTACATTTCTCTTTTTTGTTGTTTTAATGACTCATGCAATTTTATTTCAGCCTTTCACTCGGCGGCATCTCCATCAAACTCTGAGACTTTTTTACGAGACGCACTTAAATTCTGGCATTTGGAATGTTTCTTTTATTCCTCGGCGTGGCTCTTTAATTATGCGAAGCCGGAGTGTCGCTGTGACGGGCGCACATTCCTCTGTCGCCCAGAACGATGACTTCGGGGAAAAAATAAAATTAGTCGAGTGTAATTTGCCCTAGATTTGAAGGAATTTCTAGCCGAGACGCCTTAACAGACCGGCTGGTGATCGTGGATTTAAACACCTTTCACTGAACGGGGAGATCCCAGCTCTCAAGCACTCCAGGCGTGTGAAGGATTGACCGAAGAAACTCGCGCAACACTGAAAAACAAAAGCATCACGGGAATCGCGATTAACGCAAGCTTCTTGCGCCAGTCCTCAGGGCGGCGACGTTGCGAAGTGAAAGGGTCCCGTCTCGTCTCGTCTCTCACAAGCCGCAAAAGCTTCTTGAGAATGTGTACCAACTTTGTGGCTTCACCGCACAGAAGACCTTACGTAACTTGGCTCCAAAATCTGATCACCATTTCCCCCCCTCCCACCACCCTGCCCCTCAAGAGTTTTCCAACAAACCCCAGACAAAGTTAATCCCCGTGTTGCATAATGTCGCGCGCAACCTCTTTCATCTGCAAGCCGACTTATGGAGCACAAGCCCACCGCACTGCAACGCTCAGTGCCGCGCCACCGTCGCCGTCGCCGCCGCCAGCCTCCAGCCGCACCAAACAACAACATCAACAGACAGACGTAGAGCTGGAGAACTACAGAAAAAAAATGGCACGAAAATGTAAACAGTCTCGAGAGGAGAGATCCAGTCTCCACCGCGTCCGCCGCGCCACCGCTCGTAGTACAGCAGCTCCCGTTATGCGATCGATGTACGGTGTGAAATGAGAATATTAATGGGCAGCTTTCCGCGCGATCGCATAGGTGGCACCACAAATGGCGGGGAGATTAGGCCGCGAGACAGAAAAACGGCCAACAAAACCAACACCAACAGACGAATGACACTGCCGCACCGCAACTGATCCGCTAATGACCACCACCGCCAGCAGCGGGCCAGCCCCGATCGAGTGGCCGGTAACTGTGCAGGCCAAGCCAAGCTAACGCAAGCCAGGCCAGCGGGAGAGACCGAGCGCTAAATGGGAACAACAACAGCAGCGGCAGCCAGCAACTCTTGTTTCTTGTTTCCATGTTTCGAGCAAAACCTGCTGATGCCGTAGATGGAGAGCTGGGTGTCCCTCTGCGGCGCTTCCCCTCACCGTACCGATGTTCAGTTTGTTTTGAACCTAGTCGGAGACCTATATCTGCACGTATGGCTGTATGTAGGTTGGCAGGCAGCGTCATAAAGCAAACATTACCGTTCCACCAGGGAGTCAGTAAATAGACACTCCAAGGCGGCATCAGCGGCATCAGCGGCATCAGCGGCATCAGCGTCATCGATGGCGGCGTTGGATGCAGCCGCACTCACACGGGCGCGCTAATTTCGCGGAACAAAGAAACGGCCAACTGGTTGGCGCAGCGTTGCACCCGTATTTCTTTCAGCCTCTGACCGTTGCTCGCGAAGCCCATAAAAACATCCATACATGGTCGTGGTTGCCGTTGACGTTGTTGTCGTTCGCCGCGCATTGGCGGCGTGCACAGTCGCGGCGCACCAGTTGCCCGTGCTCTTTTCGCCGTGTTTCTCACACTCACACATGCAGCCGCAGTTCGCGTTGAAGTCTCTAATTTCAAAGAGCATGGGACCGGCTGTGTTTTGTGACCTTCGGCCGCGAGCGAGTGTACTGCAGTGCGGGTGAACCAGTTTGAAACGAACACCAACATCTTTGTCACAAGGCCTGCATATTGTGTTCCGTTGCGATGTGGGTGTAACTGACGCCACCGCTGCGGCGATAATGTAATTAACTCGTTTCCTAGGGTGGGTTTCTTCTGTTTTTGCGCGGAGTTGCTAAGGGAACTTCGCCGGCGAACGGGCGAACGGGCGAAGGGGCGGCGAAATTAAATGCCAAAGGTGGGCGGCATTAGGTGATGCTGCCGGTGGGTGACTTTGTGACTGAATGACCTTTTCATTAGCGGAGCAGCCGCTATTGAGTTTTGGCTGTTTGTGTCTCCATCTCTCTCTCTTCAGGTGGGTTTCTGCAGTTTGTCTTGTTGTTAACGGGTGGTTGCACATTTTATGGACGACCGTTCAGTTGCAGTTTATTGTTTTGAAAGTTTCTCTGTCTGACTGGGGAGACTTTCTCCTGGGGCGGGCCTGGTGGGGCTACACTGACAATTGGACGAACATTTTGGTTGGGAGTTTGGAGCTGGGAAAACGCTGAAAATGAGGTTGTAAGCAAATGTTTGTGTGGTGCACGAAAGATCCAGCAGGAAGAGAGGTGTGGGCAGCTGGCACTAATGAGCTTAATTACAATCCATCGGAACTGATGAACGGTGTCTTATGCCAGTAGGAGGAAACACCGGTTCGATGACAAGTGGCACTATCTACAAGCTGAGAAGAAGGTATGAGCAGCCAGTGCTTTGAGAAGGAAAAATATGAAACACGCGATAAGATTCGTTAACTACAACGGGGCTAAGGACAGAACCTTGTTGTAAAATAGCGGTGGGTGCTTGCAGTATGAAAAAAGATCCGATCTTGTAGCTTGGCGCCCGAAACGTCGCCTTTAAACAGACTCATTCATCGATCCTCGCCAATTCTTGATCATTTCCCACTCTCGTGGCAATCGGCAAGGTGAATTTTAAAAAGCTGATGATGCCGGTGGCTGGATTGCGGAGTTCTTGAGAATGAACACCTGTCCATCACAGAGAAGACTTTAAATAACCCAGGTCTAAGATGAGTTCACCACCCATCCCCATCCCAAGGCGACGTGGCACCAAGCCTGTAGCGTTGCGACGCGCAGGTTCCCTGCCAACTTCACCCAATAATCTACCCAGGTCACAGACAAACGCAGAACAGCTGAACAGGGAAGAACTTCGTAAGCTGAGCCCTGGATTCAAATCTGTAAATCACACAGACGCTGAGCATGAAGGATAGCTCTTGCCAGCCACATTAAACTTCCTGCTTGGATGGCAATTTAAGGACGAAGGCGGCAGTTAAACGAATGTTTTGAGTCAGTTTGCAAGGTCATTGAGGTGCAGCTCGAAGAGTCTGTAAGTCCAACTCCGAAGGACAACATTCTAGAGGAGAGCTTTGCCTACGATGGCGCACCCAACTGGGAAGGCTAGCTAAGATCAGCTCAAGACGGTTTTGAATAGGAGCCCACGATACATCTTAAGGATATTCTGGTCAAATCATAACTCGAACGAACACCTTTTCAGGCCATTCGACAACAAATGTGACAGCGAATGTCACAGACTCTCCAAATAGGTGCCATGTTCATTGGTAACCAAGCGATGCAATGAAACTCGATTACCCAGGCTGGAATGGTGTTCGGAGGTCTAGGAGTAAGTGGCACAGAACAGCTAAGAAAGATGTAAGGGAACTGAAAACGAGTTGGGAAGAGACGAGACACATTTCCAGATGTGTTTCATTTCTCCCACGATGGGGCCACAATGCCTACATTGTAGAGGCCCAAGGATGTTCAAGAAGATACATATAATAAGAAGATGAAGCCCAAGACTTACTATAAAGCAGGGAAATTTTGGGCTGTTAAGTTGAGATTTGTGCTTGAAAATGGGGTCTTGATCCAGATACTTGAACCATTTTTGAAGACTTCACGGAAAGTTGAAAGCTGAGCTTTGGGAAGGAACCGAATCAGCTGGAAGCGCCAATCTCAAACTTCCCTGCCTTCAGCTAAACTACGTAGTTCAAGACTTCACTGAGAGTTGAGAAGAATGGACCTGAATGAGCTGAAAGTGCCTAGCTCCCACTTCCTTAGCCCGTTGCTTAACTACTGAGTCCAAGATTTCCCTGAGAGTTGTGAAGAAATGACCTGAATCAGCTCAAAGCGCTAAGCCCACACCTCCTTAGCATTTATCTTGACAACTTAGACCAAGACGTCACTGAAATTTGTTAGGGCTACTCTCGTGCTTAGAAACAAGGTCTTGTACCAAATGTATGACCGATTTTCGGATAAAAGTTCAAGCCTTCACTCGGAGTTGATAGTGGAGAGATGGGAGGGAGGACTAGAGTTAACTTGCCCAAGACTTCAATTACTGAGTAAAAGGCTTCACTGAGCGGTGAGTGGGTCAGTGGATTTTGCAAAAATAAAGTGGCCTTGAGACCTTTTTGCCCAACTAACAAAATTGACACATTTCTGACCAAAATTTGATACAAATTTTGATCCAAAGTATTTTGCTGCTGTAGAGGATGAACTGACGGGCAGTTGGTGCTGTAGAGGATGAGGTGACGGGTAGTTGTTTCGTGGAAGAGACGGTCATACAAACACCAAAATGTACTATTTAGGGCTGACTTAGGAGCGACACAATTCTTTAGTAACAATAATTAAGTGACACTACAGCCCACAAGGGACAAGGGCCTAGCTTCTACAACAACTAGTCTACAGTTTTTTGCCAACTCTGAACGGCGAGATTTGAGAAGTTTTTCAAAGACTCTTGGTACTCTTTGAGTGGTGTCGAAAGAGGTGGTGGCGTAGATAAGTGCGAGGTGTCCGGGAATTGAACTTCCGATGTGTGGGTTGACGCATTACGCCAACGCCACCCAATTCTTTAGTGCGTACTTTAAAAATACGCCACTACACGGCATGGCCTAAAAAATTCGGTCAAAAATCCAGAAGAGGTCGATTCGACTCCCTCGACCAGCAGAACAAGTCCGTTGTGCCTCGAAAATTGACTGTAAGCTGTGAAGCTAGGAACCGCATGAGACCTCCTTGTAGGCCTTGTGGTGGTTAAAATCGCCGGAACTCGAGTGTGGCTCCCAGGACGTCCCTCAGCTCGATATAAATCAGATCTGTCTGTGAAGAACGCATTACCTCCTACCTACATTCAGTCTTTCCATCCCCTGCGCTAAACAATCACAAAGCAGGTGCCTTCCACATTCTATATAATCCATCAAACACAAGCTCTTCCGTCTTCTTTAACTTTTCCCCCCCAAAATACACCCATTAAGCCTCCACTCCGAAGGAGAGTTCATAAAAAAAAGCCTCTTTGAAGTGCAAATTTTCTGACATTACTTCGCCACCTCGTTAAAATTAAACCGTTCACCTCCCCATGGTCATTTCCCCGAAATAATTGCCGTACAAGCCTAATTATCCGATAATGAGGTGAAAACCTTCACAAAAAATAAGACTCCGTCGAGGAATTCACAAGATGATTGAGTTGAACCTTGTCAGCATCCAATTAGCAAGCGATTCCCACTCCGGAGACACTCCGGAGATACTCGACCATGAGGCAGTATCCAAGGCCACGTCAGCTTCGCATACAAAAATGAAGAAAAACATAAACCCACCCATTACAACCGACTTCCTTTCTCCTCCCCCCTCTCCTCATCCCATCCCACACGCTCTATGGAGGCATAAGTTTAATTTCCACTCCAGCGTCGGTGTGTGCGAAATTTCGGGGCGAAAAATTCCCTCCGCTTATGCCGCGTGTAATTGCTTTTCTCAGAAAATTGCCGCATCCTCCCGCCAAACCCCCTCTTGTGACGGTGTGTGTGTGTGTGTTTTCTTTGCTTTATGGTCATCAAAGCCATTAAAACGTAAACAAAGTATATCCATTCACGAATTCAACAAGGACACGGTTGGCTTCCTGCCTCTGCATCCTCCACACCGCCCATCGCTCCTCCTCCGTCTACAATTAGCAGTCAGTTTACTTTTCATTTATTGTAATTTCTCCACGAGCACACCGGCGAGTGTGCCGTCTCCCTGGCTTTTTCTTTAACCTCGCCTGCCCATTATGCACGGACCCTGAGAGCTTAAGAGCGAAAGAGCTAAAAGAGCTGAAAGAGCTGAAAGAGCTGAAAGAGCCCTACTCCACAGCAAGCAGGGGATGACGATGAGGACGCAATGAAAGACGTGCACGGGACGGTACAGCACTTACGCGAATGGAGTCGTATGCGCCGCGACTCCGTGGACCTCGATTCGCCCCAAAGGCTTATGATACCTCGCCACCGCAACCCAACCAACCAACCAACCGACCAACCGTCGGAAGCAGCAAGGAGGGTTACCGCTGCTAAAAGGGTGCAGGATTATAAGTTTTAATGCCGGCAGGTGGCGGTGAGCGGTGGCACTTGCTTGCTTTTGACTTCGCGCAACGCACACATAAAAATGGAATTTTTAAGTCATCTGTTTGCACACTGCTCTGCGTCTCGTGTTCGTGCGAAGTGAAGTCCAAGGGCGACAACCGATGCACAGTCCATCCAGTCCGGCCACGCTCGGTGGCCCATCAGTGATCTCATTCTTTGGGGCCTCCGCATGAGACGGTGCCGCCGCCAAATAAATCTTCACGTGTTTTTATTGACACGACGGGGCAGGAGTGGTGCGTGTTGTCTGGGAACATGGTAACAAGGTGTTTTGACAGTCACCAGAGATACCTGCGGCTTCTATCTGATGGCTGTCATCGCAGTCGACTTAACTTGTCGTTGAAGTGGCCAGTGGGCAGCTGAGAGGCTGGACGGTGGGCGAGTGCAAAAGTGAATTGTGACTGGAGGCAGAAAGGAACCTCTGAACTTTGCAAAAAGCGCCTCTGCTGCAATGCCACCAACTCGCCGAATGTAGAGCAAGCAGCATGTGACCTTTGAGTGGTTGTCGGTGCTCCGATCACACTCGCACTGCACGACATGGATTCCGAACTGAACTCCCCTCCTCGACTCGACGACTCCCGGCCAACACGGGCGGCAAAGTGTTAAGTGGGTGTCTCTGATCCTCTCGACTCAGCGCAAGCCGAGAAGACAATGTGTAGATCGTTTGCATTGTGGGCCGCCTCCCTTCCACCACCCACCCCCTCTGCGGTTTTTTGTGTTCGAAAAACTCACGATCTTGTACTTTCTAATTATATTCCAAGCTGTGTGGCGATGGAGCGGAGTATTCTGATGCCGCCGCCACAATGGCTTACCATGCAACGATCTGACCCAGTTTCATGATCCAGCAGAACCTCCTCCTCCCCTCCCCCCCGGCTCACGGCACACGGTCGTAACTTTTTCCTTGGAGAGCACACACCAGACACAGAATTGAAGCCCGAACAAGGCATCGTGTTGAGCGTACAGAGCCTATTGTGGGCATTGTGTGGCACGGCTGTGCCCTGACATTTGTGAAGTGGAGAGCGATACTTAATTGTGTGGATGAATGGCCGAAGCTAGATGGTATCGCTATCGCAATCATAAAGCAGTTCCATTGGGCTGGAGCCACAGCAGCCGCGGGCCTTAGTGGGGGTTTGATAAGGCTGGCGGTTCGCCTCATAAATCATTTGAATGGGTTCCTTTTTTTGCATTTCACACGGAGTTGAACAGTTTCCCCCTCCCTCCACCGCTCCATTCACATCCCTCCCGCCAACCAACTCGGGACACTTCACATGATAACAGAGAGCGGACCGGTGTTCAAGAGACACGATGGGGTTACGGGAGATACGGTCTCTCTGAGTGGGTTCTGTGTAGATTGATTGAACTGATTGCATGGGCATTGTGGGGGGCTGTGGATTAAATTGATTGGGTAGCGTGTGCCTTTGAAGAGAAAGGATGCA